>CM053334.1:12232082-12889582 GCA_028583605.1 Dastarcus helophoroides
TTTGTAAAGTTTTCAGATTTTCTCGAAATGTTCAATAAAATAAAATGATAACAACTTTTTTTCTGGAAATTTTGTTTTTGAATTTAGTTTTTTTTGTATAACTTAATTTTTTCTCAACATTCCCTGTTTAGATACTAATGAGAACATTTTTATTATACATTTCAAGTTTAACTTTTGTTCAGAAAATTGATGTTTTGTTTTAATTGTATGTAAAATTTATTTTTTACCTAATTATTTTGACTGGAAAGTATAGTATTAGGTAAATTGAAATATTTAGTTACGAAGTTGTTAAATGTCAACAGCACATTATTAAAAAAGAATGAAAATTTATGACTTTTATTTGATTTAACCCAAATAAGCAAATATAGCTCTATCAATTATACACTAAATTTCGTTGCATAATTTAAATTTTAGCAAGTTCAAATTAATTGTAATTTCTTCGTACCTGTAATAGAAGTTGAAAATCGATCGGTTCTACGCCACTGGTATATGTAATGTAAGGTGATGTGGGGAATTTCATATTAAACGATTGGTGACATTGGCTGGCTACTGACAGATAGGGATTGTAAGATTTTTGAGACATCGATACTTTTGATGTATCGATTCTCGATACAACAGTACGTGTATTTGGATATTTGATGTATCGTAAAAATACGAAGTCCCACAATATTATTATACCATATCATAAGGCAAAATTTTATTTGATGACTAAAAAAAGAGCGCTTCCGCTTACTGAATTTTGCCATTACACCTTTACCGTCATCGCGATTCATCGGAAACAAATATATCGATACCCTTTCAATACAGCGGAACAAAAGGATCGATGTAAAAATATCAAACATCGAAACAAATCCCTATTGACAGAAGACTACATGAAAAACCACACCAGTCGTCAGCGCTGCCACCCTAATTTTTTGGTTTCTTACCAAAATTCGGTGCGAAATGAACATTGGCATCCATCGCTGTCATCCGTAATGTCATATAAAATTATATCACCTTATCTGTTTGTGTTTGCAGGTGACACATTTTTTACTACAACAGAGTTTTTCGATAGTTTACCTTTTGGAAAACACATGCTAACAATGAAAGGAATTAAGAAGCAAATATTTGTCAACCGTGAAGGAAATGATACTAGTCGAATAACGGCAGGTTGTAGTACTTGTGATCTTGTGAATTAAATTATGAAAGATGCATGAAAAATGAAAATTCCTCAACTTGAAACAATTGATTTGGTTATGGAGTGAAATTGTAGTTTAGGAAACACTATGTGGGATTGTATTTTGAAATCTTTAAAATGGTCGATAATAACAAAAATAAAGGGGGCCCATGTAATAAGACTAACACTATACAACTTCAAGGTGACATTCAGTAAAAAAACTGAATATGATTTAAATTTTATTCTATAGGTTCAATTACTGCCCATAACAACCTGCAAGAAACTTATGGGAGTTTTAAATGCATAAAAGCAATAATAAAAATTACAATTTATGTTATAATATACAGATGGCATTTTTTTTACACTCTTTATATCGATTTGTTCTTGACCTGTTTCAATGTTGAGGTTCTATCAGGATATCAAAATATCCATTTGTCTGAATTTAATTTTAAACTCCTATAAATCCTTATCTGAAAGAAATTTATAAACAGTCAATTTAAAACACAACCTCCTTTATTAATGCATACCTAGTTCATCCTGCCTTTTCTTTGGAAAATATCCTGCTTTTCCATTTTTGTTTTATAAGTTCCTGGTTTATATTTTCTATGATCATCCTTTCTCACTCTGGCTTTAAAATCGTTTACAAAACAATTAAAAGCTTTATCATCAGCATCATTTATCCAGTTATTTATATGTGTCTTCTAAATATCTCGTCTTGTCTTATCTACTGGGTCTGTTTCTTGTTTCATTATGTTCGTCTACACAAACAGCAATTTCTTCTCGATTAAGTTTTATTTGACAATGTTAGCCTAAAGCTTCTGCAGTATTGTCCAGGACAGAGTTAGTACCCTTTCCATTAGCTCCCTTAGCTTAAACATGTATTTATAAAAAAAACGTAGTATTAAAAAACATGAAAGAAACAGGACATATTTTGATACAATTACAAACTTTATCTAATGTATGAAAGACCAGTGTGATCAGAACCTAAAGTGAAGTAAATAAAAATGAAGGTAGGTAAGTAAGTTTACCTTCCTGCAAAATTCTTGCCATTTGCATTCCATTTTTTAACTTTCAGTGCTGCAGCTATCATCTCATTCTTATCTCGCTTCTTTTCAATATTATGTTTTTTTTTTGATAAATACGCAACATCGTTTCTACTTAGCAAATTGATTCTCTCAAGTTGTGGTGTTTCCATTTTTCGTGCATCGTCCAAAATTCGATTCATTGGTACTCTAATCTGTAATTTCTCGACCACTATATTTTTCTCCATCGTTGACAAAAGTCCACACAAGTCCACAGTTATTTAAAATGTAATATTAAATGACACTGTAAAGGGTCTAGTTTGTTTTACCGAACAGATTTACAGAAACAAGTATCACTAAAAATATTACAAAATTTTGCGATGTTAAAAAAGCGGAAATTAACCTAAATACACAAATTTAAACAAACGCACTGTTATTTAACATATAACATAAATGATACTGTGAAAAGTACTTTTCACTCTGTGATAGTTTTGTTCTACGGAACAGATTTATAGAAATTTTTAGAGAATATCACTAAATATATTAAAATACTTTGCAATGCCAAAAATAGCAAAAGTCTGTTATTCTTTGCATTTGCAAATGGTTTGAATTTTCAAACACAGAATGTTGAAAGGGTGACATGGGTGCCAACATTTATTTGCACGACGAATTTTGGTAAGAAACCAAAAAATTAGGGTGGCAACGCTGACGACTGGTGTGGTTTTTCATGTAGTTTATTGACAGATCATTAAAGAATCATCTGTTTTATGATTTATATTTATTATTGTCTTTGATTCAGGTTCATGGAATAGAAAATAATTCAATTGACAAACATGTAAACATATTTTGGCAAACCATTTAAAGTTGTGGAATTTTAATTATGGTTTTGGTGGATCGTGGACCGGGTTTTTGATTTAAATTTAAGTAACGACCAGCCCCCGAAAATAAATATCAACGAATACTTGACGCTTTGGTAAGTTGTAACTAATACAGTAACACATTTTTTGTTGACCGTGTTTATACGTTTTCTTCGCCAAAATTAGCACACTTCCTTTCGCCACAATTTGCTCATTTTCTTTCGCACTGTACAAAAAGTAAACACTCCAAATTTGTTCTATCGGATGTTCAAATTAAAAAGTCATCAGTTTGGCTGGGAATTTTTCTATGTTTTTAACATGTCTTAAATCGATTATCAGTAATTGACGGACCTAATACATTTGAACTACTATAATAACAACCTTACTCATAAAAAACCTCAGTGATATTGTACAGTTATTGCCGGACAAACGAGACTAAACAAAACCGCTACATCCAGGGCTAACGTGATAATACGAAATTAATTAAAATTTTTACAAAATTCTAAATTTCTCGAAAATTATTGGACGGAGGTGACAATACCTGGTACCAAAAAAAAGATAATTTATTTTCGTATCCGATAAGATAATCCAAGATAAGTGGTTCCATTTGAAATAATTAAATTATGCATATTTAAACAACTGAAGAATTGAGTCGACGGATATGAAGAAATTTAAGAAATCTTGCTAACAGCAAAGACGTAAACAAATACTCCATTTCTTCCTGAATCCAAAACCGTATGCCACACAACTCTGAGTCATTGCGTTTGGAAAATATCGTTAATGGCGTCAAGCGCCGAAATCGTCAAATTTAACCAAAAAAATTAAATTACGCGAAAACGGTTCAACTATGTCGTCTTAATAAATTCATATTAATTTTTAACAAGGAATCCAAAAATGTAAAAATACGTAGAGTGTTCTATTTCAAATAAGAAAGTTGTGTTCATTTCAGATGCAACCGGAAGGCCGCCATATTTGGCAATAATTTTAGGCTGTGGAGAACTTTATTTCGAACAACTTTTATTCGAAACATTTTTCGATATTTTGAACGATACGCCTACCAAAGACCGATTCCCGCTTAATGACTCACCCTGTATAGTGAAATGTGTTAATCAATAATGTGAAAAAGTCAGTATTTTTTTTCAACTTTGACAC
This sequence comes from Dastarcus helophoroides, assembly GCA_028583605.1. Lineage (NCBI taxonomy): Eukaryota > Metazoa > Arthropoda > Insecta > Coleoptera > Bothrideridae > Dastarcus > Dastarcus helophoroides. The sequence goes on from CM053334.1 coordinate 12,236,270, forward strand.
CCTGTATCTATGTTAATATCAATTTTTGGTATAAGGTAAATGTGGTTAAATCACGATATTTTTATACTAAAAATCTACTCTTGCTCTATGTGCCATTACTTATGATCCATTCTGTATACCCAAAGACCGAATCCCGCTCGATACGAGATGAACATTTGGAAACGAGTCGGTCGAAAGGGAAGGCAAAAGGACATTTTCTGCCTGCGAAATGTCGCTATAAAAGCAAAGGCAAGAGAGAGATAAGTGTATAAGAAATAGGAACGTAAACTAGCGAGGGTTGTCGACGACGTTGTTGTTGACGAAAGCATGTTATGATTAACCTGTTAAGTTTGTAAACTTTTAATCACAAAATACATTTTAATTATTAGTGTCTTTAATCTGTAAGGACTAACTCCTGAAAGTGAATGGATACCTAACGCTTTGGTAAGTTTAACTAATATTTTAATGAGTTATGGAGTTTTCACTTAAAACTGTCAACAATTCGAGTTCTTCTATTTTTTCGAAATTCTGAAGTTATGGCTTGAAATTTTTAATTTCAAAAATTAGCCATTTTTTATCAATTTTAATATCGAAACAGAAATGTCGAGTTAAAGTATCGGTATTTCTAAAAAGTTTAATTTGTTACAATCGTTTTTTTTCCAAAGTTCAAGTTTAATTTCAAAATGTTGGCTTTTCTAGACAGTTTAATTAAAATCTCGAAACTTTCATAAAAAATTCGTATATTCAAGTTTAATTCATATTGAAATTTTGAGACAAAAGACGAACATCTGAGAATAAGCTGGAAATTTTTCAGAATTTTTTTGTTGCATAAATTATGAACTATTTGAGTTTGAGTGTCTTCTAGGAATTCATTTTTTTTTTTTAATTTTGACATAGAACCCGAAATGTGGACCTTTTTTTGAAAATTTCCATATTTTATTTCAAAATTTAATTTTTGAATTACTTTAATGTTTTATTTTTTTTTTAAATTATTTCTCAAAATTCCTCGAAGATTTTAAATTCGATAATTTCAGGATATTTTTATTACAAACCTCGAGTGTTTTCCCTAACTCTCAGTGCATCCGAAAAGAAAAGAGTAATTTTTTTATTGTGTTTGTTGTTTACAAATTATTTGCCAAACTCGTATTCTTTGTTTAAATTAAGAACTTTTGTGTTAGTTGTTGTGGAATTCTCATATCACTGACTTTGAGATATTTGGTATTAATGAGATTATTGGATTAGTCTTATTAATATTTCTAACGAATAATGCTAAAAAGCAAAACCAGGTCCGGTCATAACAAATATTTATCGAAACATCGTGGAATGTGTAATATGTGTTGTTGTTTTAATCGTTAATAAAGTTTAATAGTTAACCTTATTCCTTATTAATCAAAAGGTAGGATTTTTTATTAAATTTTTTTTGATCAAACGTTTTTATTTATTTATAACTAAAGTTCAGATATTGAAATACAGAACTTGTCTCCTGAAACCAAGAAAGAATAAAAAACATAACAAAGTATGGGACAAGTTCTGTATTTCAATTTTTGAAGATAACCAAGGACCAGTCCGTTCCATCAATAAAGTTCAGATGTTTTACAGTATGACAATTTTACTATCAAATTTATTTGGTGTGCATTTTTCAACAATTCAAGTTCATTGCTGTCTATTTGCATGTCATCATTTCGATGATTATTCTTGCTAAAATATGAGGGCACTATTTTTGCACAATATTTCCGTTTTAATGAAACGTGTTTTCGGAAGGGATTAAGCAAGAATACTTGACGAACTTCTCTTTTAGCAGATCTCTTTTAAGTCCAGTGTTGCACTGGGAAAGTTTTAAAACACAAATTTATGAGAAGAAAGTTAAGACAATTATTAACTGAAACGTAACGAGCACTAATATTTGGGAAGATCTTATCACATACAATTTTTTACTTGCAGGTTTCTTACCTCTCAGTCTATGAAGCGAATATGGCTACATTTGATACGCCTTTCCCCTATTTTGAATACGATGAAGAATTGAATTTGAAAGAAGACAAAACAGATGTTAACTTGAAATCAAATGATGAACATAAAACAGAAGTCAATTTAGAATCAAGAGATGAATATAAAACAGAAGTTAAGTTGGAATTAGAAGAAGAACATATTGAAATAAAAGACGAAAACTTTGACACATATTCCATAGGAGACGAGCAATTAAGTCATGAAGAAGACGACGTTTCAAGTCAAAATATTAATAATACTGAAATTGACATGAATATAGACGAAGATTTAAAAAAATCTGATGTAATCAAACGGCCAAAGGGGCGTAAATGCTCCCTGTGTGATTTTGTTGCGAATACTAAAAACAAGTTAAAACTTCATGTTGTAAACGTTCATAACACTAGTAAATATGAATGTTTTAATTGTGACTACACAACGCACAGGAAACGTTTGTTGAAGACCCATCTAAAGTCGAAAACAGCATGCCAGTCTCGGTAAGTGTATCTCCCCAATAATATTTATCATCACTTTGACTGTTTCACTGGATGTTCTCTAAAATGAAAATAAGATGCATTAATTTTAATAATTTTAAATTTTTGTTTTTTTAAATTAAATTTTGACTTTTTTAAAATTCCAATTTAAACCTTATCTATTTATCGAAAATTTTCAAACTTACAATATCGACTTTTTTATAGTTTGTTTTCACTAAATAAATTTACTGTCGAGTTTAAAAATCAAAATACCGAATTTTTTACACATTCAAGTATTTTTCTTCAAATTTCGATTTTAAAGTTGCATATTATCAATATTATTTTTTATTTTTATAAACTTTTACTATGTTCTCGAAATTTCTGTAATTTGCCTAAATATTGAGGTATAATAAATATCGAGTTTTCAGCATTAATCCTATTTTTTCCCCGAAATTTCACATTTATTAAGTTAAAATTTTATCTGTAAATTTCGATTTGACAATTTTTTAATAAAAATTATGGAATTTTATTTAAAAAATTTTTCATTTTTTTATAGTATGATACCCTCAATTTTTAACTTGTTCCTAAAATTTCTTTTTTATCGCCAAAATTGTTACTTTTCCAGAAATGTTGATATTTTTTGGTTTCTAATTTGGATTATTTTTTCAAAATTATACATACATATACACTTCTCCACAAAATTAACGCACCACTTGGAAATTTCGAGATAACTAAACAATTATCTCAAAATCATAAAATTTGATATTCAGAACTGTAACACCTTAAGGATTAAAAGACTTTTATTTCCCCAGTCATTATTTAATGACAGTAGTTTTTAAGATTTATTCAATACTTAACAAAATATTGCAAAATTCTAATTTTTTCAATTTTTTTTTAAGGTTAATATCGTGTGTTTCCCCCTCTACTGCGGATAACAGCTTCACACCGACGTGGCAGACTCTCTATTAAACTTGTTATCTCCCTTTGATCTAGTCTATCCCAAATTTCTAGAATTATTTTTTGTACCTCACCAAGGGTAGCTGGAGGGGGCATAAGAGCTTTGACTCGCTTTCCAATAATGTCCCACAAAAGTTCTATGGGATTCAGGTTTGGACTTCTTGCTGGCCAGTCCATAACCTGAATACCAACTTCATCAAAGTATTCTCTCACTATTCTAGCAATGTGTGGTTTCGCATTATCTTGCATTAGAATAAAATCATCGCCAATATAGGGACCATACGGCACGACATGTTCTTGTACAATTTCGGTTATGTATCGTCGACTATTCAATGAACCTCGATTGATCACCTGCAAGTCTGTGTGACCCGTTGAAGAGATGCCACCCCATACCATTATTGATCCGCCACCAAAAGCTTGGAGTGGTTTTTTGTTGCATTGGGCATACCGTTCGTTTCTTCGTCGAAACACTCTCACACGTCTATCATTGTTAAACAGACAAAATCTGGACTCGTCTGTGAATAAGACACGAGCCCATTCGGCGTTGGTCCAATTGACGTGATCTCTAGCAAATTGTAGTCTTATTCGGCGATGGTCTGCCGTTAAGAATGGACCCCTGGCTGGAATTTTGGGGTGCAACTCGTCAGCGGCAAGCCGCCTTCTAACCGTTTCTTTGCTAACTTGCAGATTATGTGTGGTTGCAAGCTGGATTTGCAAACTTCTACAGGCTGTAAATCTCTCACGTAATGCACGGAGTCTCAAAAAACGATCTTGTAGAGCGGTTGTTTTGCTAGGCCTTCCTTGTCCGGGTCTTCTTTGATTCGTTTTTGTTTCCCGGAACCGTTGAACGACACGAGAAATTGTTGAATGGCATACTCCAAGTCTTTGGGCAATGTTTCGGTAACTTAATCCTTCACCGGCTAATATTACAGCCTGGACACACTCATCACGACTTAAATTGCGCGAAACACGGTTCATCTTTTGAAAATAATGTTTCTCAATCCAAAATGCCAAAACACACCTCAAACAGTCAATTAGACAGAACTCTAATGGAACAACACAAAATCCTGTTTTATGTTGTTTATACCTCATTTTGTTTTTTTCTTTTTACCAGCTGCAAAATGAACCAACAAAAAAAGGTAGCAGCATTTATCACATCCTAACATGATATGCTAATGTCCATGCATGTGAAAATTTTAAATTATTTGCACATGTACATGATTTTTGATAAAAGGATAGTGGTGCGTTAATTTTGTGGAGAAGTGTATATGTATATTGAAATTTTAAACTCGAACTTTTGAAAATATTTTCATTATAAATTCCTATATTTTTCTAACTTCCTGAAACTTTTTTGAAGTTGAAAATCGTACATCTTTCTGATATTTTAACTCTAAAATCAACATTTCGAGTTATACATTTCTCTTACAAATTTCGAGATTTCTTCTTTTTTTTTAATTTCCATTTTAAACTTGAAATTTGAAAATTCGGATTATTTTTTTTTAAATAAATTGCGAATAAAATATAAAATTATTAGCCTTATTTTATAGAAATTTAGTCTACAACATGAATTTGAAATATAATTTAGAATACATGTTTATTTTGAATAAGGTAGCGCTTATTTATTTTGTATTATATTAGAAAAATGAATCCTAATTTTCAAATTCGTTCCAGACGAAAGCAAAATTATAATGAAAAATTGATTTGAATTTAAAAACTGGAAAGAAACCCATTTATCTTTTTTTTTCTGATTAGTTTACCTTTTTATAAAAGGTGCACCGGATGCGTATTGGATTTGCCTCTGGACTACAGAACCGGGCAAGATATAAGCGTTCCAATTGGTCGGTTCTGACATCATGATTAGGCGTTCCATAATGTCGTATATACGCATGCGCGTTCGCAGTAAAATACAATTGTTGACAGTTTAATAATATGAAATTTCCAACTAATTTTGAGTTTTTGACAGTTTAATAATATGGAATTTCCAACTAATTTTGAATTTAAGGAAATTGCAATTTCGGAACAATCCTTTGAAATTCGCGTTGGCATACATTCGGAAAATGACGTAAAGTTGTGGTTGAAAGAATACAGTGAAATTACCAACACGAATTAGATTGTTAAAGATGGTCTTTACAATCCTCAAAGGTAAGTTATTGTGTAATGACAAATTGTAAATGCTGTACAATATTTTTTCTACAACCGTCCTAGTCAATATGCTTTGCCGCATAATTTTTGATGTAGAAAGTCCTACATGACCGCGCATCGTGCGGTAATGACCAGCGGCGGCTGGTTCTAAAAGGCACAAGGCGCGCGGTCATCGTGAAATGAGTGATTTATTGTTTTCTGTTTAATGTAAAATATGAAAAAAGAATTTACAGCAAATTTTAGAAAATGAGCTTTATAATTTTTTCTTAATAAAATATAAATAAGACTATTCAATTGCTCAATGGGATGCTAATGTACATTAAATGTCTACTACTTTGCCGATATTCTATCTCTAGGAAGTTACCCATGTTATTTCATGACCACTGAGATCTTCTCTTGTAAACAACAAATAGGAAACATTTAAGAAAATCCGAAAATTCATAATATTCGCTTTGCCTTAAATCAAATTAATGCACCAAACAATAACATTTCGAATCTAGCACACCAATCATATAAAAAGTCTATAAAAATTAAGCACCACTATTTTATAAAGTGATATTGAAGCTATAATTTCTTCTAATAATATAACTAGTAATAACACAACGCGTTTTTAAAAAGTGATATTGTAGCTATAATTTCTTCGAATAAGATACTCACTAATAATACAACATATCTGTCAAAACTGCAATGATTCATGCAACTAGGAACGCGCGTAAATATAAACGAAATGGGGGCGTATATTAAACACAATCATGATGTCAGAACTGACCAATTGGAACGCTTATATCTTGCCCGGTTCTGTAGTCCAGAGGCAAATCCAATACGCGCACCGGATTGGTTTGAGCTAAATTTAAAAAAAATAATTAATTGGATTTATTTAGTTTAAAACTGTGTAACAATTTAAATATAAAACTAATTCTATTGTTATTTCGATGTATAGGTTGAACCGACTGAAAAAACAAAATAGGATAGGTATTCCACGGCACTACTGTACAAAAGGGGAAAGTGGTTTTAGGTGCATTTATTGCGAATACACCTCTACAAAAAAATTAACTATAAAAGTCCATGTTTGCAAAGTACACCAGAAACTGCCATATTATTCCTGTTTTCATTGTGAATTCAAATCACCTTATAAGAACACTTTTGAGTCGCACATGTTTTACAAACACCCCGAAAAATGCGACCCATCACAGCTGAAAATTTATAACTGCTTGCACTGTGATTATAAAACGCCAACCAAGCTAAATTTAAGGTATCACATGAGGAGTAGACACCTCGAAAACAGCAACCTATCGCAACCGAAGATTCATTCTTGTTTGCACTGTGAATTCAATTCGCTTTACAAGAATAGTTTAAACTTCCACATGATGAATAAACACCGTGAGGAGTTCCATTCATTACGACTGAAAATTCATTCCTGTTTGCACTGCGAATTCAAAACGCCAAACAAGAGGAGGTTTGAGGGGCACATGATGAGAAAACACCCCGAAAATTACAACCCATCGCAGCTGAAAACTCATTCCTGTTTGCACTGTAAATTCAAAACGGTTTACAGAAATGGTCTCCATTTACACATGATGCGTAAACACCCCGAAAAGTGCAACCTATCGCAGCTGAAAACTCATTCCTGTTTACACTGTGAATTCAAATCACTTTACAAGCTTAAATTAAATATCCACATAAAGATCAAACACCCCGAAAAATGCAACCCATCGCAGCTGAAATCTCATTCCTGTTTGCACTGTGAATTCAAAACGGCTTTCAGCAATACTTTCGGTTTACACATGATGCGCGAACACCCCGAAAAGTGCAACCCATCGCAACTGAAAATTCATTTCTGTTTGCACTGTGAATTTAAAACACTTTACAAGTCTAGTTTAAATGACCACATAAAGAGTAAACACGCCGAAAAGTGCAACCCATCACAGCTGAAATTTCATTCCTGTCTGCACTGTGAATTCAAATCTCTTTATAAAAAGAGTTTAAATATCCACATAAAGAACAAACACCCCGAAAAATGCAGCCCATCGCAGTTGAAAACTCATTCGTGTTTGCACTGTGAATTCAAAACGTCTTACAGGAATAGCTTCGATTTACACGTGATGCGCAAACACCCCGAAAAATGCAACCCATCGCAGCTAAAAACTCATTCCTGTTTGCATTGTGAATTTAAAACACTTTACAAGCGTAGTTTAAATAACCACATAAAAATTAAACACCCCGAAAAGTGCAACCCATCGCAGCTAAAAACTCATTCCTGTTTGCACTGTGAATTCAAAACGGCTTTCAGCAATACTTTCGGTTTACACATGATGCGCGAACACCCCGAAAAGTGCAACTCATCGCAGCTGAAAACTCATTCCTGTTTGCACTGCGAATTCAAATCACTTTACAGATCTAGTTTAAATAGCCACATAAAGAGCAAACACCCCGAAAAATGCAACCCATCGCAACTGAAAACTCATTCCTGTTGGCACTGTGAATTCAAAACGATTTACAGGAATGCTCTCCATTTACACATGATGCGTAAACACCCCCAAAAGTGCAACCCATCGCAACTAAAAACTCATTCCTGTTTGCACTGTGAATTCAAAACGGCTTACAGCCGTACTCTCGATTCACACACGATGCACAAACACCCCGAAAAGTTCAACCCATCGCAGCTGAAAACTTATTTCTGTTTGTACTGTAAATTCAAATCACTTTACAAGTTTCGTTTAAATACCCACATAAAGATCAAACACCCCGAAAAATGCAACCCATCGCAGCTGAAAACTCTTTTGTGTTTGCACTGTAAATTTAAAACACTTTACAAGAAGACTTTAAATGACCACATAAAAAGTAAACACCCCGAAAAGTGCAACCCATCGCAACTGAAAACTCATTCCTGTTTACACTGTGAATTTAAAACACTTTACAAGGCCAGTTTAAATAGCCACATGATGTGCAAACACCCCGAAAATTGCAACCCATCGCAGCTAAAAACTCATTCCTGTTTGCACTGTGAATTCAAATCACTTTACAAGTCTAGTTTAAATGGCCACATAAAGAGCAAACACCCCGAAAAATGCAAGCCATCGCAGCTGAAAACTCATTCCTGTTTACACTGTGAATTTAAAACACTTTACAAGCGTAGATTACATACCCACATAAAGAGCAAACACCCCGAAAAAAGCAATCCATCGTAACTGAAAACTCATTCTGTTTTTCACTGTGAATTCAAATCTCTTTACAAGAATGGTTTAAATGCCCACATAAAAAGCAAACACTTCGAAGAGTACCATTTTTCTAGACATTTTCGTTTGGGTTTACAAAATTTTGTAAGTTTTCAAATTTTCTCGAAATATTCAATAAAATAAAATAATAACAACTTTTTTTCTGGAAATTTTGTTTTTGAATTTAGTTTTTTTTTGTATAACTTAATTTTTTCTCAACATTCCTTGTTTAGATACTAATGAGAACATTTTTATTATACATTTTAAGTTTAACTTTTGTTCAGAAAATTGATGTTTTGTTTTAATTGTATGTAAAATTTATTTTTTACCTAATTATTTTGACTGGAAAGTATAGTATTAGGTAAATTGAAATATTTAGTTACGAAGTTGTTAAATGTCAACAGCACATTATTAAAAAAGAATGAAAATTTATGACTTTTATTTGATTTAACCCAAATAAGCAAATATAGCTCTATGAATTATACACTAAATTTCGTTGCATAATTTAAATTTTAGCAAGTTCAAATTAATTTTAATTTCTTCGTACCCGCAATAGAAGTTGAAAATCGATCGGTTCTACGCCACTGGTATATGTAATGTAAGGTGATGTGGGGAATTTCATATTAAACTATTGGTGACATTGGCTACTGACAGATAGGGATTGTAAAATTTTTGAGACATCGATACTTTTGATGTATCGATTCTCGATACATCAGTACGTGTATTTGGATATTTGATGTATCGTAAGAATACGAGGTCCCACAGTATTATTATACCACATCACAAGGCAAAATTTAATTTGATGACTAAAAAAGAGCGCTTCCGCTTACGGAATTTTGCCATAACACCTTTACCGTCATCGCGATTCATCGGAAACAAATATATCGATACCCTTTCAATACAGCGAAATAAAAGGATCGATGTAAAAATATCGAAAATCGAAACGAATCCCTATTGACAGAACACTACATGAAAAACCACACCAGTCGTCAGCGTTGCCACCCTAATTTCTTGGTTTCTTACCAAAATTCGGTGCGAAATGAACATTGGCATCCATCGCTGTCATCCGTAATGTCATATAAAATTATATCACATTATCTGTTTGTGTTTGCAGGTGACACATTTTTTACTATAACAGAGTTTTACGATAGTTTAACCTTTGGAAAACACATGCTAACAATGAAAGAAATTAAGAAGCAAATATTTGTCAACCGTGAAGGAAATGATACTAGTCGAATAACGGCAGGTTGTAGTACTTGTGATCTTGTGAATTAAATTATGAAAGATTCATGAAAAATGAAAATTCCACAACTTGAAACAATTGATTTGGTTATGGAGTGAAATTGTAGTTTAGGAAAAATACAAATCCCACATAGTGATGTGGGATTGTATTTTGAAATCTTTAAAATGGTCGATAATAACAAAAATAAAGGGGGCCCATGTAATAAGACTAACACTATACAACTTCAAGGTGACATTCAGTAATTGCATTTATGGTTATATTTATTTGTTTAAGAATAAAAAAACTGAATATAATTTAAATTTTATTCTACAGGTACAATTACTGCCCATAACAACCTGCAAGAAACTTATGGGAGTTTTAAATGCATAAAAGCAATAATAAAAATTACAATTTATGTTATAATATACAGATGGTATTTTTTTACACTCTTTATATCGATTTGTTCTTGACCTGTTTCAATGTTGATGTTCTATCAGCATATCAAAATATCCATTTGTCAGAATTTAATTTTAAACTCCTATAAATCCTTATCTGAAAGAAATTTATAAATAGTCAATTTAAAACACAACCTCCTTTATTAATGCATACCTAGTTCATCCTGCCTTTTCTTTGGAAAATATTCCTGCTTTTCCATTTTTGTTTTATAAGTTCCTGGTTTATTTTTTCTATGATCATCCTTTCTCACTCTGTCTTTAAAATCGTTTATAAAATATTTAAAAGCTTTATCATCAGCATCATCTATCCAGTTATTTATATGTGTCTTCTAAATATCTCGTCTTGTCTTATCTACTGGGTCTGTTTCTTGTTTCATTATGTTCGTCTACACAAACAGCAATTTCTTCTCAATTAATTTTTATTTGACAATGTTACCCTAAAGCTTCTGAAGTATTGTACAGGACAGAGTTAGTACCCTTTCCATTAGCTCCCTTAGCTTAAACATATATTAATAAAAAATATAGTATTAAAAAACATGAAAGAAACGGGACATATTTTGATACAATTACAAACTTTATCTAATCAGTGTGATCAGAACCTAAAGTGAAGTAAATAAAAATGAAGGTAGGTAGGTAAGTTTACCTTCCTGCAAAATTCTTGCCATTTGCATTCCATTCTTAAAACTTTCAGTGCTGCAGCTATCATCTCATTCTTATCTCGCTTCTTTTCAATATTATGTTTTTTTTTGATAAATACGCAACATCGTTTCTACTTAGCAAATTGATTCTCTCAAGTTGTGGTGTTTCCATTTTTCGTGCATCGTCCAAAATTCGATTCATTGGTACTCTAATCTGTAATTTCTCGACCACTATATTTTTCTCCATCGTTGACAAAAGTCCACACAAGTCCACAGTTATTTAAAATTTAATATTAAATGAAACTGTAAAGGGTCTAGTTTGTTTTACCGAACAGATTTACAGAAACAAGTATCACTAAATATATTACAAAATTTTGCGATGCTAAAAAGCGGAAATTAACCTAAATACACAAATTTAAACAAACGCACTGTTATTTAACATATAACATAAATGACACTGTGAAAAGTACTTTTCACTTTGTGATATTTTTGTTCTACGGAACAGATTTATAGAAATTTTTAGAGAATATCACTAAAAATATTAAAATACTTTGCAATGCCAAAAATTGCGGAAGTCGGTTATTCTTTGCATTTGCAAACGGCTTGAATTTTCAAACACAGAATGTTGAAAGGGTGACATGGGTGCCAACATTTATTTGCACGACGAATTTTGGTAAGAAACCAAAAAATTAGGGTGGCAACGCTGACGACTGGTGTGGTTTTTCATGTAGTCTATTGACAGATCATCAAAGAATCATCTGTTTTATTATTTATATTTATTATTGTCTTTGATTCAGGTTCATGGAATAGAAAATAATCCAATTGACAAACATGTAAACATATTTTGGCTAACCATTTAAATTTGTGGAATTTTAATTTTGGTTTTGGTGGACCGTGAACCGTGTTTTTGATTTAAATTTAAGTAACGACCAGCCACCGAAAATAAATACCAACGAATATTTGACGCTTTGGTAAGTTGTAACTAATACAGTAACACATTTTTTGTTGACCGGATTTATACGTTTTCTTCGCCAAAATTAGCACACTTCCTTTCGCCACAATTTGCTCATTTTCTTTCGAACTGTACAAAAAGTAAACACTCTAAATTTGTTCTATCGGATGTTCAAATTAAAAAGTCATCAGTTTGGCTGGGAATTTTTTTATGTTTTTAACATGTCTTAAATCGATTATCAGTGATTGACGGATTTAATACATTTGAACTACTATAATAACAAACCTACTCATGAAAAACCTCAGTGATATTGTATAAAATCACTCGAATCCGAAGAGCATCTTATGAATTTAAATATCTCAAGATGATAGCTTTCTAAACAATTTTCTTTTGCATTAGAAAATTCTAACCTTATACAACAATAAGACGTCAAAGTGAAGCTTGACCAGAAACTAAATGGACTGAACGTTGCAGCCACAAAACATATATATTAAGAAGACGGGGTACATAGAATTATACCGCAACACGTTGACAGGAACGGGTAGTATGTATATGTATGTATATATATGCGCATACGTCAATCTTCTTCCTTTATTTTATTTTATTTTATTTTATTCTCGATTTATATTTGCCCAGACATTCACTATTATTTGTAGGTTGTCCTAGTAAAATTCGATTTTCCAATTTTGCGTAAAAATAAGTTTCATCCGTATCGTGTCCAGCTAGTACAGGAACTCAATCAAGCTGATTTCAACAACCGAATGCAGTTTTGTGAGTGGACGTTACGAAAACTACAGGAACAAAATGACTTTTTGGACAATATACTATTTACCGACGAATGTACATCTCATAATAACGGCTTCGTGGGAAGACACAACTCCCATTACTACCACACTGAAAATCCTCATTGGATAAGGCCCTTAGACCATCAGCATAGGTGGTCTCTGAATGTTTGGGGTGGTGTCATAGGAAGATTTGTTGTCGGACCACACATCTTCCGTGAACATTTGAATGCCAACAATTACTTGCATTTTTTGCAAAATTAATTGCCCGAAATGATAGACAATTTGCCTCTTGCTGTCGTGCGGCAAATGTGGTTCCAACGTGATAGGGACACCGGCACATTATGGAAAGGATGTAAGGCAGTTCCTCAATACACAATTCCCTAACAAGTGGATAGGAAGAGGAGGTCCAGTGGCATGGCCCGCAAGATCACCGGATTTAACTAAGCCAGACTTTTTCTTGTGGGGTCATGTTAAGCAAGTTGTGTACCAGGAACCACCAACTACCCGAGAAGACATGATGGACCGGGTTCGTGTTGCTTTCCAAAATATCAATGAAAACGTCTTGGTGGATGTGAACAATTCTTTGCTACAGAGACTGCGCATTTGCCATCGTGAAGCTGGTGATTATGTTGAACATTTAATTTAATGTTATTATTACCATTGTTTATGTATTCTTCTTAATATTTGTTGCAACTTACTGTTACCGATTTGTTTATTGTTTATTTACTTTCTTTAATGCTTTACACTGAAATCCAATGATGATTTTCAGTATCGTGGTGTATCGTTTCCTCTCCACGAAGCGGTTCTTAAAAAATGTTTGTACATTCGTCGGTAAATAGTACAATGTCCGAAACGGTCATTTTGTTCCTGCAGATTATGTAACGTCCATTCACACAACTGCATCGATTGTTAGTCAGCTTGATTGAGTTCTTGCACTAGCTAGGTGTGATACGGATGAAACTTGTTTTTACACAACAATCATGAAACCGATTTTTGGCTGATTTGTAATGTCATTCCTCTTGTTCTTAAGTGTAGATATTGGACAGCAGCAGCCACTACTGAAACTTGGTTTTCTTCATGCGCCGTTGGTTTTCTACGTTGCTTTTTCTCGTATTCTGTACTTCCAGTTAGCTACAACCTGAAGAATGCCACTAAATTTGAACATCTCTGATCGACAAACCGTTGGGCATACCTACATGTTACAAACTCTAATAAAATTGTTTATTTTTTTGAATTTTAATTATTTTAGTTCATAATTAATATTTGGGCCATTGTGTTTGCCTTACTCTAACAATTGACATAGTTTTCAAAAAATAATTTTCTTTAAAAAATGTAAAGTGTAAACCACATCAACCGATTCTTGTTCGAAAAATATTTTCTGTAATTTGCAGAACAAACGAGACGAAACAAAACCGCGACATCCAGGGCTAGCGCGATAATACGAAATTAATTAAAATTTTTACAAAATTCTAAATTTCTCAAAAATTATTGGACGGAGGTGACAATACCTGGTACCAAAAAAAAAGGTGATTTAATTTCGCATTCGATAAGATAATCCAAGATAGGTGGTTCCATTAGAAAAAATTAAGTTATGCATGTTTGAACAACTGAAGAATTGAGTCGACGGATGTGAAGAAATTTAAGACATCTTGCTAACAGCAAAGACGTAAACAAATACTCCATTTCTTCCTGAATCCAAAACCGCATGTCACACAACTTTGAGTCATTGCGTTTGGAAAATATCGTTAATGGCGTCAAGTTCCGAAATCGTCAAATTTAACCAAAAAAATTAAATTACGCGAAAACGGTTCAACTAAGGGCCTGTAGTCGTCTTAATAAATTCATATTCATTTTTAACAAGGAATCCAAAAATGTGAAAAATACATAGGGTGTTCTATTTAAAATAAGAAAGTTGTGTTCATTTCCGGTGCAATCGGAAGGCCGCCATATTTGGCAATAATTTTAGGTTGTGGAGAACTTTATTTCGAACAACTTTTATTCGAAACATTTTTCGATATTTTGAACGATACGCCTACCAAAGACCGATTCCCGCTTAATGACTCACCCTGTATAGTGAAATGTGTTAATCAGTAATGTGAAAAAAGCACTATTTTTTTCAACTGTGACACCCTGTATCTATGTTAATATCAATTTTTGGTATAAGGTAAATGTGGTTAAATCACGTTATTTTTATACTAAAAATCTACTCTTGCTCTATGTGCCATTACTTATGATCCATTCTGTATACCCAAATGACCGAATCCCGCTCGATACGAGATGAACATTTGGAAACGAGTCGGTCGAAAGGGAAGGCAAAAGGACATTTTCTGCCTGCGAAATGTCGCTATATAAGCAAAGGCAAGAGAGAGACAAGTGTATAGGAAATAGGAACGTAAACTAGCGAGGGTTGTCTGACGAAAGCATGTTATGATTAACCTGTTAAGTTTGTAAACTTTTAATCACAAAATACATTTTAACTATTAGTGTCTTTAATCTGTAAGGACTAACTCCTGAAAGTGAATGGATATCTGAGGCTTTGGTAAGTTTAACTAATATTTTAATGAGTTATGGAGTTTTCACTTAACACTGTCAACAATTTGAGTTCTTCTATTTTTTCGAAATTCTGAAGTTATGGCTTGAAATTTTTAATTTCAAAATATTAGCCATTTTTATCAATTTTAATATCGAAACAGAAATGTCGAGTTAAAGTGTCGGTATTTCTAAAAAGTTTAATTTGTTACAATCGTTTTTTTTCCAAAGTTTCAAGTTTAATTTCAAAATGTTGGCTTTTCTAGACAGTTTAATTAAAATCTCGAAACTTCCATAAAAAATTCGTATATTCAAGTTTAATTCATATTGAAATTTTGAGACAAAAGACGAACATCTGAGAATAAGCTGGAAATTTTTCAGAATTTTTTTGTTGCATAAATTATGAACTATTTGAGTTTGAGTGTCTTCTAGGAATTCATTTTTTTTTTCTAAAATTTTGACATAGAACCCGAAATGTGGACCTTTTTGTGAAAATTCCCATATTTTATTTCAAAATTTAATTTTTGAATTACTTTAATGTTTTATTTTTTTCTTAGATTATTTCTCAAAATTCCTCGAAGATTTTAAATTCGATAATTTCAGGATATTTTTATTACAAACCTCGAGTGGTTTCTCTAACTCTCAGTGCATCCGAAAGGAAAAGAGTAATTTTTTTGTTGTGTTTGTTGATTACAAATTATTTGCCAAACTCGTATTCTTTGTTTAAATTAAGAACTTTTGTGTTAGTTGTTGAATTCTCATATTACTGACTTTGACATATTTGGTATTAATGAGATTATTGGATTAGCCTTATTAATATTGCTAACGAATAATGCTAAAAAGCAAAACCAGGTCCGGTCATAACAAATATTTATCGAAACATCGTGGAATGTGTAATATGTGTTGTTGTTTTAATCGTTAATAAAGTTTAATAGTTAACCTTATTCCTTATTAATCAAAAGGTAGGATTTTTTATTAAATTTTTTTTGATCAAACGTTTTTATTTATTTATAACTAAAGTTCAGATATTGAAATACAGAACTTGTCTCCTGAAACCAAGAAAGAATAAAAAACACAACAAAGGTTGGGACAAGTTCTGTATTTCAATTTTTGAAGATAACCAAGGACCAGTCCGTTCCATCAATAAAGTTCAGATGTTTTACAGTATGACAATTTTACTATCAAATTTATTTGGTGTGCATTTTTCAACAATTCAAGTTCATTGCTGTCTATTTGCATGTCATCATTTCGATGATTATTCTTGCTAAAATATGAGGGCACTATTTTTGCACAATATTTCCGTTTTAATGAAACGTGTTTTCGGAAGGGATTAAGCAAGAATACTTGACGAACTTCTCTTTTAGCAGATCTCTTTTAAGTCCAGTGTTGCACTGGGAAAGTTTTAAAACACAAATTTATGAGAAGAAAGTTAAGACAATTATTAACTAAAACGTAACGAGCACTAATATTTGGGGAGATCTTATCACATACAATTTTTTACTTGCAGGTTTCTTACCTCTTAGTCTATGAAGCGAATATGGCTACATTTGATACGCCTTTTCCCTATTTTGAATACGATGAAGAATTAAATTTGAAAGAAGACAAAACAGATGTTAACTTAAAATCAAATGATGAACATAAAACAGAAGTCAATTTAGAATCAAGAGATGAATATAAAACAGAAGTTAAGTTGGAATTAGAAGAAGAACATATTGAAATAAAAGACGAAAACTTTGACACATATTCCACAGAAGACGAGCAATTAAGTCATGAACAAGACGACGTTTCAAGTCAAAATATTAATAATACGGAAATTGACTTGAATATAGACGAAGATTTAAAAAAATCTGACGTAATCAAACGGCCAAGGGGGCGTAAATGCTCCCTGTGTGATTTTGTTGCGAATACTAAAAACAAGTTAAAACTTCATGTTGTAAACGTTCATAACACTGGTAAATATGAATGTTTTAATTGTGACTACACAACGCACATGAAATGTTTGTTGAAGACCCATCTAAAATCGAAAACAGCATGCCAGACTCGGTAAGTGTATCTCCCCAATAATATTTATCACCACTTTGACTGTTTCACTGGATGTTCTCTAAAATGAAAATAAGATGCATTAATTTTAATAATTTTAAATTTTTGTTTTTTTTAAATTAAATTTTGACTTTTTTAAAATTCCAATTTAAACCTTATCTATTTATCTAAAATTTTCAAACTTACAATATTGACTTTTTTATAGTTTGTTTTCAGTAAATAAATTTACTGTCGAGTTTAAAAATCAAAATACCGAATTTTTTACACATTCAAGTATTTTTCTTCAAATTTCGATTTTAAAGTTGCATATTATCAATATTATTTTTTATTTTTATAAACTTTTACTATGTTCTGAAAATTTCTGTATTTTGCCTAAATATTGAGGTATAATAAATATCGAGTTTTCCGCATTAATCCTATTTTTTCCCCGAAATTTCACATTTATTAAGCTAAAACTTTTATCTGTAAATTTCGATTTGAAATTTTTTTAATAAAAATCATGGAATTTTATTTAAAAATTTTTTCATTTTTTATAGTATTATACCCTCAATTTTTATCTTGTTCCTAAAATTTATTTTTTATCGCCAAAATTGTTACATTTCCAGAAATGTTGATATTTTTTGGTTTCTAATTTGGATTATTTTTTCAAAATTATACATACATACATACATATGTATATTGGAATGTTAAATTCGAACATTTGAGAATATTTTCATTATAAATTCCTATATTTTTCTAACTTCCTGAAACTTTTTTGAAGTTGAAAATCGTACATCTTTATGAAATTTTAACTCTAAAATCAACATTTCGAGTTATACATTTCTCTTACAAATTTCGAGATTTCTTCTTTTTTTTTAATTTCCATTTTAAACTTGAAATCTGAAAATTCGGATTATTTTTTTTAAATACATTTCGAACAAAATATAAAATTATTAGACTTATTTTATAGAAATTTAGTCTGCAACATGAATTTGAAATATAATTTAGAATACATGTTTATTTTGAATTAGGTGGCGCTTATTTATTTTGTATTATATTAGAAAAATAAATCGTAATTTTCAAATTCGTTCAGGACGAAAGCAAAATTATAATGAAAAAATGATTTGAATTTAAAAACTGGAAAGAAACCGATTTATCTTATTTTTTTCTGATTAGTTTACCTTTTTATAAAAGGTGCACCGGATTGGTTTGAGCTAACTTTAAAAAATTTAATTAATTTGATTTATTTAGTTTAAAACTTTGTAACAATTTAAATAAAAAACTAATTCTATTGTTATTTCAATTTATAGGTTGAACCGACTGAAAAAACAAAATAGGGTCGATATTCCACAGGAATACTGCACAAAAGGAGAAAGTGGTTTTAGGTGCATTTATTGCGAATACACCTCTACAAGTAAATTAACTATAAAAGTCCATGTTTGCAAAGTACACCAGAAACTGTCCATATTATTCCTGTTTTCATTGTGAATTCAAATCACCTTATAAGAACACTTTTGAGTCGCACATTTTTTACAAACACCCCGAAAAATGCGACCCATCACAGCTGAAAATTTATAACTGCTTGCACTGTGATTATAAAGCGCCAAACAAGCAAAATTTAGGGTATCACATGAGGAGTAGACACCTCGAAAACAGCAACCTATCGCAACCGAAGATTCATTCTTGTTTGCACTGTGAATTCAATTCGCTTTACAAGAATAGTTTAAACTTCCACATGATGAATAAACACCGTGAAGAGTTCCACTCATTACCACTGAAAACTCATTCCTGTTTGCACTGTGAATTTAAAACGCCAAACAAGCGGAGGTTTGAGGGGCACATGATGAGAAAACACCCCGAAAAGTGCAACCCATCGCACCTGAAAACTCATTCCTGTTTTCACTGTAAATTCAAAACTGTTTACAGGAATGGCCTCCATTTACACATGATGCGTAAACACCCCGAAAAGTGCAACCTATCGCGGCTGAAAACTCATTCCTGTTTACACTGTGAATTCAAAACGGCTTTCAGGAATACTCTCGGTTTACACATGATGCGCAAACACCCCGAAAAGTGCAACCCATCGCAACTGAAAACTCATTCCTGTTTGCACTGTGAATTTAAAACACTTTACAAGCGTAGTTTAAATGACCACATAAAGAGTAAACACCCCGAAAAGTGCAACCCATCACAGCTGAAATTTCATCCCTGTCTGCACTGTGAATTCAAATCTCTTTATAAAAAGAATTTAAATATTCACATAAAGAACAAACACCCCGAAAAATGCAGCCCATCGCAGCTGAAAACTCATTCTTGTTTGCACTGTGAATTCAAAACGTCTTACAGGAATAGTTTCGATTTACACATGATGCGCAAACATCCCGAAAAATGCAACCCATCGCAGCTAAAAACTCATTCCTGTTTACACTGTGAATTTAAAACACTTTACAAGCGTAGTTTAAATTACCACATAAAAATTAAACACCCCGAAAAGTGCAACCCATCACAGCTGAAATTTCATCCCTGTCTGCACTGTGAATTCAAATCTCTTTATAAAAAGAATTTAAATATTCACATAAAGAACAAACACCCCGAAAAATGCAGCCCATCGCAGCTGAAAACTCATTCTTGTTTGCACTGTGAATTCAAAACGTCTTACAGGAATAGTTTCGATTTACACATGATGCGCAAACACCCCGAAAAATGCAACCCATCGCAGCTAAAAACTCATTCCTGTTTACACTGTGAATTTAAAACACTTTACAAGCGTAGTTTAAATTACCACATAAAAATTAAACACCCCGAAAAGTGCAACCCATCGCAGCTGGAAACTCATTTCTGTTTGCACTGTGAATTCAAATCACTTTACAAGTTTCGTTTAAATAGTCACATAAAGATCAAACACCCCGAAAAATGCAACCCATTGCAACTGAAAACTCATTCCTGTTTGCACTGTGAATTCAAAACGATTTACAGGAGTGCTCTCCATTTACATATGATGCGTAAACACCCCCAAAAGTGCAACCCATCGCAACTGAAAACTCATTCTTGTTTGCACTGTGAATTCAACACGGCTTACAGCAGTACTCTCGATTCACACACGATGCGCAAACACCCCGAAACGTGCAACCCATCGCAGTTGAAAACTCATTCCTGTTTGCACTGTGAATTCAAATCACTTTACAAGTCTAGTTTAAATATCCACATAAAGAGCAAACACCCCGAAAAATGCAACCCATCGCAGCTGAAAACTCATTCCTGTTTGCACTGTGAATTCAAAACGATTTACAGGAATGCTCTCCATTTACACATGATGCGTAAACACCCCCAAAAGTGCAACCCATCGCAACTGAAAATTCATGCCTGTTTGCACTGTGAATTCAAAACGGCTTACAGCAGTACTCTCGATTCACACACGATGCGCAAACACCCCGAAAAGTGCAACCCATCGCAGCTGAAAACTTATTCCTGTTTGCACTGTGAATTCAAATCACTTTACAAGTTTTGTGTAAATACCCACATAAAGAGTAAACACCCCGAAAAGTGCAACCCATCGCAGCTGAAAACTCATTCCTGTTTACACTGTGAATTTAAGACACTTTACAAGTCTAGTTTAAATAGCCATATAAAGAGCAAACACCCCGAAAAGTGCAACCCATCGCAGCTGAAAACTCATTCCTGTTTGCACTGTGAATTCCAACACTTTACAAGCGTAGATTAAATACCCACATGAAGAGCAAACACCCCGAAAAGTGCAATCCATCGTAACTGAAAACTTATTCTTTTTCTCACTGTGAATTCAAATCTCTTTACAAGAATAGTTTAAAGGCCCACATAAAAAGCAAACACCTCGAAGAGTACCATTTTTCTAGACATATTGGTTTGGTTTACAAAATTTTGTAAAGTTTTCAAATTTTCTCGAAATGTTCAATAAAATAAAATAATATCAACTTTTTTCTAGAAATTTTGTTTTTGAATTTAGTTTTTTTTTGTATAACTTAATTTTTTCTCAAGATTCCCCGTTTAGATACTAATGAGAACATTTTTATTATACATTTTAAGTTGAACATTTGTTCAGAAAATTGATGTTTTGTTTTAATTGTATGTAAAATTTATTTTTTACCTACTTATTTTGACTGGAAAGTATAGTATTAGGTTAATTTAAATATTTAGTTACGAACTTGTTAAATGTCAGACAGCACATTATTAAAAAAGAATGAAATTTTATGACTTTTATTTGATTTAACCCGAATAAGCAAATATAGCCCTATGAATTATACACTAAATTTCGTTGCATAATTTAAATTTTAGCAAGTTCAAATCAATTTTAATTTGTTCGTACCCGAAATAGAAGTTGAAAATCGATCGGTTCTACGCCACTGGTATATGTAATGTAAGGTGATGTGGGGAATTTCATATTAAACGATTGGTGACATTGGCTATTGACAGATAGGGATTGCAAAATTTTTGACACATCGATACATTTGATGTATCGATTTTCGATACATCAGTACGTGTATTTGGATATTTGATGTATCGTAAAAATACGAGGTCCCACAATATTATTATACCATATCACAAGGCAGAATTTCATTTGATGACTAAAAAAAGAGCGCTTCCGCTTACGGAATTTTGCCATTACACCCTTACCGTCATCGCGATTCATCGGAAACATCGATACCCTTTCAATACAGCGGCACAAAAGGATCGATGTAAAAATATCGAACATCGAAACGAATCCCTATTGACAGATCATCAAAGAATCAGCTGTTTTATGATTTATATTTGTTATTGTCTTTGATTCAGGTTCATGGAATAGAAAATAATCCAATTGACAAACATGTAAACATATTTTGGCTAACCATTTAAATTTGTGGAATTTTAATGATTGGCTTTGGTGGGCCGTGTACCATGTTTTTGATTTACATTTAAGTAATGACCAGCCCCCGAAAATGAATACTTGACGCTTTGGTAAGTTGTAACTAATACAGTAACACATTTTTTGTTGACTTTGTTCATACCATAGAATTTCAAATTTAATATAGAAGCGGCATTCAATTTAACACAAGTGAAGCTAACATAAATTTGAGACAGCATGAGAGTCGGAATGTTTACAAATATGATTTGTAACCCGTGATGCCAATTATATAGACTCTTTTGTCCTGCCTTTTATAAAGCTTTGTACTTTTTAGAATAGAGTGTATGCTTTTGTTTATTTTTGTGCGACACATTTTTCAGATGATTAATTGAGTTATGCATTTTGAAAGTCATCATAAATTGAAATGTAAATACTTAAAATTATGGTTAAAATGTTTAGATAATCTCTAGATTTTGTAGTAAGCAACCAAGTTTGGCAACGTCGTTCATCAGTTTAGTCTTTGTTTATTTTAAAAGTTTGATGAAGTTTTGGTTTATTAGTTATTAATTTGAAGACAGAATGGTGAGACAGTGCATTGTGTGTCGTAAAAGGCAAATAGTTGGTGAAAATATCGCTCAAAGCGACAAAATAACTTTTCATCGGTAAGTAACCTTAACAGCAAGTCATAGGCGTAGAATATACTACTGCTCTTCGTTAAAATTTTTGAATAGGCTCCCAAAAGATCAAAATTTAAGAAATGAGTGGTTCTCAATCTTAGGACTTGGTAATAAATACATTTCTGACAAAAGTGAAGTTTGTTCAGAGCATTTTCATCCTGAAGATATTGAAGATAAACCAAGAGGTAGAAGAGTTTTGAAAAAAGGAGTGGTTCCAAAAGTTTTCAGTAAAGATATTTTGTAAGTTTTTTTATGAAATACATCTATATTAGTATTACATAATTTTGTATTTAGTTTTCAAATGAAAACATCTTATGACTATGCCGCGATACCAATTGCTAAAATTCTAAAAGTAATAGAATTAAGAATGTGTGATCGATTTTTTTATTTAAATATTATTTTAATTAAGTTGTATTTATATTTTTTTGTACTGACTTGCACAGCCCACCATATATTTTGATTAATAAATAAACCATATAAAAATGTACGTAGTTTTGTCCGGAGCGCCGGTAGAAGTGAAAACTAGACTAATATTAATAATTTTAATTTGCAAATTGTAAAATTTTAATTTTTGATGCCACAAGTAGGTTGAGAATTCAAAAAATACCGTAATTCCTTAGTCTTGCATTTTCACTTTTGTCGGCAATCCCTATGACTCCATAAACTTTTTTAGACCTTCCATGTCTCAAGATAAAGAGAGCGTAATTTTGAAAACACCCGAAGGAGATAATCCGCAAACAAAAATATGTTCTGACTCTTCTAGTGACACATTAAGTTTTACTGGGTAAAATGAGTAAATTATAACTATTTTTTTTATTATGTCTATGTTTTATAGTTCCTTTAAGGAGATATATGAAGAGCATAATATTCATGAAAGCAGTAGTTTTACGGGTACATCTTCAACAGGATCTCCTCCTAGTAAAAAGTAATTAAATCATATTTTCAGATTTAGCTATCTACGTAATTTTTTTAATTGTAGATTTAGAAAAACTGGTCCGGATATGGAACTTTCTACAAAAATGTAAGCTTCAGAATATACAAAATTTGGTACACTATATTGGTTAATTTAAAATGGCTTTTAAAGTAATTACTACTCATTTTGCTAAAAAACATTTTTTTAATTTAAACTAGGTCTAAAGACGTGCCTTCTACATCGTCTTCAGTAACGGCTACAGCATCGGAGACTGAAGTGGTTTTGAGGCAATCAAAACCAAAACAAAAGTATGTTAATGCAAAATAAAGACATAATTAGAAACTATCCAAGTTCATTTTTTTAAGGAAAATCAGATATGCTGGTGATTTCAGTAGTGGGGATTTTTCATCACCGACTAAAACTAAAACAGCAAAATTCCGAATTTTAAGGTCTACAATTCAAAACCAAAGAAGAAAAATAAGACATTTGCAACAGAAAAATCGGCGTCTCCACCAAAGAGTTACTAATTTAAAATCATTGGTTCAGCTTCTTAAAAATAAATCTTTTTTGAATGATAATTCTGCTGCAATTGTTGAATCATCGGTTCCTGCAAGTGTTATTGCAATTTTCAATCGTTTTATTAAAAAAACAAAAGTTAAATATTCGCCGGAACTAAGGTCTTTTGCTTTGACTCTCTGTTTTTACTCGCCAAAAGCTTATAGTTTTGTAAGGAAGGTTTTCAATGATTCTTTGCCTCATCCAAGAACTATAGGAAAATGGTTACAAACAGTTAATGGTGCACCAGGATATAGTTCCGAAGCTTTAAAGGCTTTGACAACCAAAGCAATTCAAATGAAGGAGAAGGGAAAACTTCCGATTTGTAATTTAGTCGTAGACGAAATGTCAATCCGATCGAAAGTTGAATGGACAGGCACTCGCTTTACAGGTTACATCGATATTGGCTCTAAATTGAAATCAGACACTATACCAACGGCAAAAGATGCATTGGTTTTAATGGTAGTTTGCCTGAATGAAAATTGGAAACTTCCCGTAGGATACTTTTTGATCAATGGTTTAACTGGGGAAGAAAGAGCGAACGTCATTATGAGAACTTTGGAAATTGTCAATGATACGGGTATAATTATTTCGTCTTTGACATTTGATGGAACACCTGTTCATTTCACAATGTCTAAGCATCTTGGAGCAAATTTTACCGATCCTAAAAATTTAATTACATATTTTAAACACCCTGTGACAGAAGAGAAAGTTTTTATATTACTTGACGCATGTCACATGATAAAATTAGTGAGGAACTGCTTTGGTTGTCAACGAGTACTGAAAGATGAAGATGGAATTTTAATTGACTGGAAATTCATTGAAAACTTAAATAATCTCCAAAAAAGTTCTGGATTACACGCGGCAACCAAACTAAGAAATCGACATGTTCAATATACTGGAGATAAAATGAAAGTAAAACTTGCAACACAACTTTTAAGTAAGAGTGTTGCAGATGCACTGATGTTTTTGGCAAGAGATTTGCAGAATTCAGACTTCATTGGATGTGAAAATACCGCAAAATTTGTGCTAGCCTTTAATGATCTATTTGATATTTTTAACAGTCGAAGTAGATTTGCAAAATATAGTTTTAAAAGACCTTTTTCTAATGCTTCAAAAATTGATTTCTCTTTGTTTTTTGATGAAATGACTCATTATATTTTAAACATTACTTGTGATGATGTACCAATAATCAACACAAATTTAAAAACCGGTTTTTTAGGCTTTTTAATAAATATCTCAAGTTTAAAAGAAATATACAAAATTTGTATCGAAGAAAAACAACTTCTTAAGTATCTACTCACCTACAAATTATCGCAAGATCATTTGGAATTGTTTTTTGGTTCAGTTAGGAGTAGAGGTGGCTTCAACAATAACCCTACACCAAGACAATTTGAAGCCGCTTTTAAAAGATTAATAATTAAGTCTCAAATATCTGCACCTGTTACAGGAAATGTAGTAAATTTTGATTCGATGCAAATTTTATTTTGTAATAGTGGGAATATTACCAAAACAGACGATATTTTAGATATGAAAACAACAGGTGAGGACCTAGAACCTCAAAATTTCTTGGACGTGTCACCTTGGTTGATGACTGATTATGTCCAGCAAGTAGTAATTTACATAGCAGGGTTCATTGTTAAACAAATTAAGAAATGTTTAACTTGTATTAAATGTTTAGATGTAATTGAAAGCAGATCATTTTTTTCTCATTCTCATTTACAAGAAAGAAAAAAATTTCCCGCTAATGCATCCTTAACAAAAGCTTCACCTTTTGTTATAGAAATTTGTTTAGTTGCAGAAAAATGTTTCAGAACAATTAAATCTACCAGCCTATACTTAAAAAAAAGTTCCTACATAATTACCCACTGTATTTCAAAAACAATTTCTGGTTTACCTCAAACTATTTACAACAATTTTGGTGATCATTTTTTAGAAGATGAAATAATAGACGGACATGCCAATCTGCTAATAAAACTTATCTTGAAACGTTTTTTTAATTTGCGAATTCAACATGATTTAAAAAATGACTTTGACAAACAAAATATAAAGCGAATTAGAAGTTCACTAACCAAATTAATTTTGTTTAAAAATCAGTAAAAACATTTTTCATGTAATTTTAATTATACGTTTTGTAAATATGTTAAAATTTTGTAAAAAAATCAATTTAATAAAATATACATAATGAATTGAATTTTTGTACCTTTACCAGTTACGCCACTGAAAGAGTCGGAATGTTTTGATGGTCTCGCTTTTTATGTTAGCTTCACTTTTGTTGTACTGAATGCCGTTTCTATATTAAATTTGAAATTCTATGGTTCATACGTTTTCTTCGCCAAAATTAGCACACTTCCTTTCGCCACAATTTGTTTACTTTCTTTCGCATTGTACAAAAAGTAAACACTTCAAATTTGTTCTATCTGGTGTTCAAATGAGAAAGTCATCAATTTGGCTGTAAATTTTTCTATGTTTTTAACATGTCTTAAATCGATTATCAGTGATCATATATGTAATACTTCTATATGGCCAGTTCCTCGTTTCTTATGGGAAAGACTTCTCTTTCTCGCTGACCTTCACACGAATTAATGAGTCGCAATGCGCAGGTGCTACAAATCATCTGTGCATGGCCAAAGTCAGCTGTGCACGGCCAAACATAAACACCCGTTTAACCCGCGCGTAGCGATTGGTTCATTTTGTTCAATTCATGCGCAATACTCGCCATTTATTCATGTTCCATCTTTATCGAATTTGGTTGGAACAAACTCGTGAAGAGAATAGGGAGCTGGCCATATAGAAGTATTACATATATGTCAGTGATTGATGGATTTAATATATTTGAACTACTATAATAACAAACCTACTCATGAAAAACCTCAGTGGTATTGTATCAAATCACTCGAATTCGAAGAGCATTTTGTGAATTTATACAGGGTGGTCCGCTAACCATAGCGGAAACTCTAAGGAACAATAGATTATCAAAAAATTAGTGTGACTTTGTTATATAAACAATGCCTCTTAGACGAACTGTTTTTGAGATAGAGGGTGTTAAACTCTTCATTTTTTAAACGATTTTATTTTATATCTCTCAAATGAACAGTAATATTTAAAAAATATTTGGTGACATAAAATATCTCGTAAAAGACTAATTTTGCCTTATTATAAAAGTTCACTAACATTTCCAGTGGCGTAGATCTCGCGTATAGTAATCCTTTTTTCTATCAGAACTTCTACGCCACTGGTCCTAGATACTAATTCAATATTTTTTCTATTTCATGATAATTTTTGCACAAAAAGTATATTTTGTGATTTTCCGTTAGGTGAACTATTTTCGAGTTAATAGCATGTAAAAATATTAATTTACCTTTTTAATAACCATGTTGTCATTAACGTTATTACTAGCACTAATAATTTATGTTAATGCATTTTACTATTTATTCTTGAGTTAAAATAATGAAAAAAAAAATCACAAAAGATAACGACAAATTTAATTTCCTCATCTACTGATTTCCATACCACTATGGAGTAGAGTATTATGGCGCACTTTCTTCTGAGGTATCCTCAATACGCCAAATCCACAAAAAGAGTAAAAACAAGAAAAAAATTTAGTCAATAACTTTAAAAAAATAATTGTTCGAAATGCGTTTAACCTACTTCTATGCATTTTCGACACATACGAATTAACGAATTTACTGCAGCGGATAATTCATGTTGATTTTGTCGCATGTCATTACAGGCTTACTGAATCCTTAGCACTAAGTCATTCCTTGTTAAAACTAGAGTAGCATTAACTTTGTCTTTGATATTTCCCCAGCCATTAAAGTCCAGTGGATTAAGATCTGGTGACCTAGGTGGTCAGGCTACTGGTCCAATAGCATTAATCATGTCGTGATTCATTTCATTCCTCCCTAACCTGTCAATCCAACGTTGCGAATAATTAGTGTTAAGCCAATCACTTACAGCTATTTTAAAATGGGGGATGAGCTTCATCCAGTTGTATCCAGCTTTCATGCTTTAGGTTAAAATGTAAATCGTCGATATAGTCATATAGGTTAATAGTAAGAAAATCAAGAAATAGTTACCTTCGAGGTAGAAAATGTGGACCACGAACATTATTGTCAATAATTCCCAGCCAAACATTTACGTTAAATTCATTTTGAAATGATCGTGGCAGAATTTTTTGAGGTTTTTCGTGTGCCCAAAAATGGATGTTATGGTAATTCGTTACTCCACGTCTGTTAAATGAAGATTCATCTGTCCACAGAATTTTGCGCAAAAAAGTCAGGATTTTCTTCCATCGCATTTAAAAGCTATTGGCAAAACCTTACTCGCTTTTCAGCATCCCCAAGGTGTAAATCATGAACAGGCCGTAAGTGAAATGCATATCTGTGGTCATTTCGTAATGTCGGTAATATTTGTGACTAGAATAATCGTAATTGCTGAGCTGCTCTGCGTGAGCTTAGCCTCGGGTTTTTATCAAAAATTAGAAGAATACGATTCCGAATATTTCCACAGTTTTTAATTTGTTCATGCTGAACACTGTTACGGAGTTTTTCCCCAGTGAAGGAATCGTGGCTAAGAATTTATAATTTACTAGAAATTCTCCTAAATGCCACTATCAGACTAAGAAAAAAATTTCCTTCACTATCGCCGGCTAGCGTTGGGGAAAGAGCAAGAGCCTCTTCTTGTTACAGGCTGGGAGTCGTACACCCCTGTGAGGATCCCTCGTTTGGGCCGATGTGAAAATCTATTGAGTGGAAAACTTTCCAAAAAGGGAACAAGTCCGGAACTCAGGAGTGAAAATATTTTTAAGTCCTAGATTCCGCTTAAATAGAATTAAGTTTGGTAATTGTGCGGCACGACGGCTAAAGAATACCAAAAAGGGGGCGCCAGGTGATTTTGAATCACGCAATATACCTAAGGAGACGTCGAAAAATCACCAAAAGATACTCAATCACGGAAGCTGGACAATTTACTCCTAGATGGCGTAGTTCTCGTTGCCACTCTCTCTGGGACCAACCTTATTGAGAGTGTTGCTGTCTATGTTCTAACCTTACAATTTAGACAGACAGGAAAATACTTTTTCGAAGCAATAAAACAAAATATTTCAAAGGCAGAATAAGTTCTAATGTACGCACGGTATTGTACACTTGATAAAGTACGCACTCAAGGCACGTGTATCTTTCACAAACTTTCTTATTTTGGTCTTAAATTACGGACACGATTTATTGAAAGAAAGTGCGCACCTTGTTCCGTACAGCTGCTTACAAAAGTTGGTAAACGATACCTTTAATATCTATTTAAAATACTCTATTCAGCACAACTAAAATTTCAAAATCACATACACAAAATTTAACCCTGGCTGGACCCAAGCCCACCAGAACAAGCTACGTAAGCAACCGAAAAGGGGCTGTATGTAAAAATTCAAAAGGTATTATAATTTAGGTTGCCTTTCAAAAATCTGACACATCTATGGTTGGGACAATCCCCAAATAAGAATATAAAAAAAAGGGGTACTTAAGTGATCGTCGTGAAGGGTCCCAGGTCGAAAGGGATGCTGGTATTTCGTGCAGCTATTGGATCGATTTACACGAACTCCCTTCACCGAAGTCCTCGAAGCCCACACTTGGAGGTTTCCACGAGACGATGACCACTCCTTTGGACCTCCTGTGTCCCTTTTCAGGTCCTAATTGGCCGATCAGAGATGGATCCAAAGTTCCTGATGACCAGGATTCAAAAATGAAACCGACAAGGATCCCAACCAAAAAAAGAGCCTATAAGGATGAAGAAAAATAGGATTTACCCTTTCAAATACCGAGGGTTGAGGGGCACATGCTCATACCTTGGTTATTAGTCGGCTCTGCCGCGTGCTTGGGAAGCACCTTCCTTCTTATTCCCGAAAAAACCGGAACCATCTGAGGTTTTCGTCCTAACTTAGTAACACCATGAAATACAATCGCCCCAGACGGTCCGAAGATGGGTTACAGTAAATCCCTTACCGGAAAAACAACCAAGATGCACTTGGAAAATGCTGTAACTTCACCTTGAGAAGGATGACACCCAAGTGAACGACAAGAGAGAAGATGGCCGATTTCCCTCACACCAAGACTGACTTATGATATGCCAGCACTTATAAAACCAACCAATGTATGTTTGGTGGCTTAGCCACACGCCCTATTTCTCACGAAAATTTAAACCGTAACAACATGTAGACAAAAGTTACGAAAATTTTGATGTGTTCTAATGAAGACACAAGCATTTGGGATTCTTCTATTTGGATAACGTCTGCGGTATTTACGAATTGCAGCCTCGGCATTTCCATTACAAAATCCGTAGCAAAAATGAATATCTGCGTATTCTTCGTTACTAAAAACCATTTTTCAGAATAACGAAGCTTACTAATAAGAATAAAGGAAACAATAATACTAATACAACACAAATTATCACAAAACTCGCTAAAAAAGACTCAATTACAAGAACTTGTACCTGCATTTGACAGATAATTTCTAGTTTTAATCTAATGTCTCTTATTACGTGACTTTTATTTGATTTAACCCGAATAAGCAAATATAGGTTTATGAATTATACACTACATTTCGTTGCATAATTTAAATTTTGGCAAGTTCAAATCAATTTTAATTTTTTCGGACTCGAAATAGAAGTCAAAAATCCATCGGTTCTACGCCACTGGTATGTGTAATGTAAGATGATGTGAGGAATTTCATATTAAACGATTGGTGACATTGGCTATTGACAGATAAGAATTGTAAAATTGTTGCGACATCGATACATTTGATTTATCGATTTTCGATACATCGGTACGTGTATTTGGATATTTGATGTAACGTAAAAATACGAGGTCCCACAGTATTATTATACCATATCACAAGGCAAAATTTCATTTGATGACTAAAAAAAGAGCGCTTCCGCTTAACGTATTTTGCCATTACACCCTTACCGTCAACGCGATTCATCGGAAGCAAATATATCGATACCCTTTCAATACAGCGGAACAAAAGAATCGATGTAAAAATATCGAACATCGAAACGAATCCCTATTGACAGATCATCAAAGAATTAGTTGTTTTATGATTTATATTTATTATTGTCTTTGATTCAGGTTGATGGAATATAAAATAATCCAATTGACAAATATGTAAACATATTTTGGCTAACCATTTAAATTTGTGGAATTTTAATTATGGTTTTGGTCGACCGTGGACAGTGTTTATGATTTACATTTAAGTGACAACCAGCCCCCGAAAATAAATACCAATGAATACTTGACGCTTTGGTAAGTTGTAACTAATACAGTAACACATTTTTTGTTGACCGTGTTTATACGTTTTCTTCGCCAAAATTAGCACACTTCCTTTCGCCACAATTTGCTCACTTTTTTACGCATTGTACAAAAAGTAAACGCTCCAAATTTGTTCTATCGGCTGTTCAGATGAAAAAGTCATCAATTTGGCGGTACATTTTTCTATGTTTTTAACATGTCTTAAATCGATTATCAGTGATTGACGGATTTAATATATTTGAACTACTATAATAACAAACCTACTCATGAAAAACCTCAGTGGTATTGTATGAAATCACTCGAATTCGAAGATCGCGATTCATCGGAAACAACCTTAACTTTAAAAGAACATAAAATAAATCAGAATAATCGGGTTCAAAAATGTTAAATTTAATCTCGGAATTTTGATAAAAATATTAATCTAAAATATTTATCCAATATTTGAAAACTTTCAAGGTATGCGAAATTAGGAAATTAAAATGGAAAATATGAGAGATTTTTTTTCATAGTTTTAGTTTTCTATAGAAGTCAAAATTTCCACAAAAAATGCATTTCAATTACTAAACTCAAATTTGCTATGGCAAAATTGACATTTGAAGATCAAAAACAAATCTTAACAACGAAGTTTTATGAAAAATGTTAGCTCTGTAACTAATAAGTTTGGGAAGAAACTTAACCTTTTAAGAAAACAGATAAAAGTCGATTTTTGACAGAAAAGTTCAAGGAGCAACGAAACTTTCGAGTTTAAACCAGAAGTTTCACGAATCGCGAAAACAATTAACACTTTAGACAACACACTCCTGTTCTGTCCCACGCAAATCAAAACGGTCTACTCTTCGAAAAGAATCATTTTATGATTCATTTGTGAGGTTGATTACATATAAATCTTATTAATATGTTCATAATATCAGAATCATGGAATGAAGCACTTAGTTTACTTTAGGAATTTTCAATAAGCTAGCTCCTATTTGCATCCAATTGCTAAGGTCAACATTAAACAGTACTTATCCTATTATTATATTAATGTAACAAAATATCCAATATTTGATCTTATTGGTCTGAGATGTGAGTCAATTCACCAAAGGCTAGAGCAGAGACTAAATAGACTGAACCTAACACGGTAAGCAGTGAAGCCAGTTGAAAGCCTGGCAAAAGCCTAGCTCCATCTAGCTCGCAAGGCCCTCTTATTATTTGACAGACCTTTGCGAAGATAACATGGGTTTTTTTAAAGAAAATGGGCTGTAAATATGGGGAAGTGTATTGTGGATCATTGTTGAAACCTCAGTGAACACATTAGTGAAGGAAAATCAATAGTTTCATTCTTTGGGTAGGTAAAAATAAAATATATAAATATTCAATTATCGGCGTGCGCGCGTCGCCATTTCACTGCAATCATGACGTGTTTACAGCACCGGCTTAACAATATTGTACACAGGCGTCGCGTATTGAAAGAAAATTATTTTACTATTAAACCAAGAAGTCTTTGAAAATAGTTCTCCTGAACTTTTACCAAAAAGCACTTATAAAAATTATCCTATTGGTCCAAAAGCCCCTAATTCTAAAGTTTCATCTAAATCGTTAGAACCGTTACGCGGCAAGTTTCGTATTTATAAATTTTACTTAATCCGACCATATCAAAGAGTAGTGGAATGCACCTCCCCACTTCCCCGGATTTTAGCTTCAACTGTACGCATGAGACAACATTGAAACGTTCAGTCTATTTAGTCTCTGGGCTAGACCAATTCAATCACAATCATGTGCCAATGAATGAAACCCTTAAATAACGGGTCACTCCAGCCTCCGGCACCAGGCAAAATAAAACCTGTTTTATGACTGGCTAGATGGCAAATCCGGGATTACCATTGTTGCTTGAATTGACTAAAATGTTGGTTAAATATATCGTTGCATTTATCTTTATCTGAATTCAATTAAACATCCCGAAAAAAAGGATTTGAAATAAAATAAATAAACCGGTGGAAAAAAAGCTATGTATGCATATTTCCTACAATTTCTGATAAACTTTTTTGTAAATGAATTTAATTTATATAATTAATTTAATCTCGGAATCTCGACTTTTTTCTTAAAATTTGTAGTTTATGTAAATTCATTTTTTAGGTTTTTGTTGACTTTTTAATTAATCTACTGATAAAAATTATTATTTTTTGTGAAATTATTTTTTATTATTTAGACGGAATTTTTGATGCTGGTGCTGGAGGCTGGAGTGACCCATTATTTAAGAGTTCAAAGGATTTCAAATGCTATCCCATCAGCTACTCATTTCCTTTCGGCATCTATATTTTATTCAATCAATGCTCAGAGCTACATAGTCCTTTTAACAGTAAAGCATGTCGGTAACGCAAATTAGCGTAATGGTAACGCATAACCATAAGTTTTCCTATATAAAATAGTCCAACGCGCCTAAAGAAGTTTTCATTTCGAAAAATGTTTATCAGAATTAGTGGTAATTTTAAAGTGTTAATGTGGATCACCGGAACGTTGAATAAAATAAAAATTTACAAGTTTTTAAAAGCGAAAAAACACTCAGCAGTGTGGTCATTTAACGGTCATGTACCCAAAGACAAGACCAGGCAGGTACCGAATCCCGCTCGAGATGAACATCTGTAAACGAGTCAGTTGAAAGGGAAGCCAAAAGGACATTTTCTGCCTGCGAAATTTCCCCGTATAGGCAAAGACAAGTGTATAGGAACGTAAAATAGCGAGTGTTGTGCGGCGAAAGGGATCTGCTTCCAAATCTTTGATAAATTGAGTTAGCTCGAAATGTTACAGAAAAATCATTGAAAATTGTAACTTAGATCCATATTTTTTAATAAAAAGTGCAATTTTCAATTGTAATTTCGAACTTTTTTATTAAAAGCCAAATTGTTTTACACTATTTCTCGTAATTTCGACTTTTAAACTCGAAATGTGGATCAACATTTTAATTTTTTTTTTAAATAAGTCGAGATTAAAATAGAATTTTTTTTTATTTACCTTTTTCGAATTTCTGACTTTCTCGAATTTTCAACTTGAAGCTAAGAATTTATAAAATAATGTAATATAAAATGTCAAGGAAAAACGTACGTCAAAAATTGGAGATTATTGAAAATTTCGAATTTTTTGGTTTGAAATTTATATTAAATTGATAAAAAAACTCGAATATTCCACTTTATTCTTCACCATGTTTTGAAAGAGAAATTGAAACTTTGAGATTTTTATAAAATAAAATACATTTGTTTGAAATTCTCTTGAGAAAACTCTTTAAACACAGGGACACCATTCAATTGAATACAAAAATGGGACACAATAAAAAAATAAAGAGTCTGGGAAGAACTGTCACAAGTGAAAATTCCTTAAATGTAGTTAAAATTCGCATTCTTCGGTCGTGTGGCTCAGTGGTTAAGGCAACAGATTGTTTCATAGGTCTGGTAAGACGCGGGTTCAAATACCGCATTTTTTAATTCTGTTACACTTCTTACTCTTACTTCACGTCTAACGTTTATAGCTACATAGTACTGTTAACATTAGAGCATGTTGGTAACGCAAATTAGCGTAATGGTAACGCGAAACCATAAGTTTTCATATATAAAATAGTCCAACGCGCCTAAAGAAGTTTTCACTTCAAAAAATATTTATCAGAATAAGTGGCACTTTTAAAGTGTTAATGTGGATCATCCGAATGTTGAATAAAATAAAAATTTACACGTTTTTAAAAAGGGACGGAACACAGCACTGTGGTCACGTGACGGTCATGTACCCAAAGACAAGACCAGGCAGGTACCGAATCCCGCTCACGATGAATAGTCAGTCGGAAGGGAAGGCAAAAGGACATCTTCTGCCTGCGAAATTTCGCTGTATAAGCAAAGACAAGAGACAGTCAAGTGTAGAGGAAATAGGAACGTAAACTAGCGAGTGTTGTCTGACGAAAGGGAACTGATTTCAAAACTTTGATAAATTGAGTTAGCTCCCCCAGTATCATTATCACTCAACGCTTCTAGTTCTTATCAAGTTCGCTAAAGTAATAAGCATGTTATGATTAACCTGTTAAGTTGGTAAACTTTTAATCACAAAATACATTTTAACTATTACTGATTTTAATCTGTAAGGACTAGCACCTGAAAGTGAATGGATACCTGACGCTTTGGTAAGTTTAACTAATATTTTAATGAGTTATGGAAGTTTTCGCTTAACACTGTCAACAATTTGAGCACTTCTATTTTTTCGGAATACTGAAGTTATGGCTTGAATTTTTAAATTCAAAAATTCGGCATTTTTTATCAATTTTAATATCGAAGCAGAAATGTCGAGAGTTAAAGTGTCTGTATTTCTAAGAAGTTTAATTTGTTAGAATCGTTTTTTTTCCCCAAAATTTCAAGTTTAATTTCAAAATGTTGGCTCTTCTAGACTGTTTAGTGATATTAGTTATATTGTAAATTTATAGGAACACTTATTTTAAGAACTTATTAATTAGTATAAGTAAATACAACTGAAGGAGAAATTACTTAGAAGTTCTTATTATCATTAAATTATTATCTTCCCTTTGATGACAAGAGAGCACGCAAACAATTCAAGTACCATTCATTCAATCTTTCCAGGTCTTTCAACCGATCAAGAAAATTGCAATTAAATTCACATTTATGCATTATGGAATTGTTTGGGAGCTCTACTCCTTTCATAGATGTTATCAGGGTATTTATATACATTAAGAAATTCCCAGATAACGTTCCCTGGTAACTGGGTTTTACCAAATTCAATTTGTCATCTTAGGGAAGTTTTGTAGGAGAAAAACAAAATTTTCAAAAGAAGTCTTCAGCCGTACTTCAGAGGGTCAAGTTGATAATTCAATCAAACATTGATTCATTCATTCAGTTATTCATACTCAACGTCCAACTAATTTCAATTTTGGTTAGTTTTTTAAGTAGTAGTTATTGATTAGTTAATGTTTTGTAATTAAAGTATTAATTCGTTAATAATTATTTAATTTCAATTTTGAATAGTGTACCAGTTACGCGGTACGCGAACTTCATTCAAAACATAGACAGTTTAATTAAAATCTCGAAACTTGCGTAAAAAATTCTTATATTCAAGTTTAATTCATATTGAAATTCTTCCGAATTTTTTTGTTGCATAAATTACGATTTTTTTGAGTTTGAGTTTCTTCTACGAGTTCATTTTTTTTTTCTAAAATTTTGATATGGAACCCGAAATGTGGATCTTTTTCTGAAAATTATCATATTTCATTTTAAAATTTAATTTTTGAATTACTTTAATATTTTTTCTTTTAGATTATTTCTCAAAATTCCTCGAAGATTTTAAACTCGATAATTTCAGGATATTTTTATTATGAACCTCGAGTGTTTTCCTTAAATCTCAGTGCATCCGAAAGGAAAGGAGTAATTTTCTTATTGTGTTTGTTGATTACAAATTATTTGCCAAACTCGTATTCTTTGTTTAAATTAAGAACTTTTGTGTTAGTTGTTGTTGTGGAATTCTCATATTACTGACTTTGACATATTTGGTATTAATGAGATTATTGGATTAGCCTTATTAATATTTCTAACGAATGATGCTAAAAAGCGAAACCAGGTCCGGTCATAGGAAATATTTATGGAAACATCGTGGAATGTTTAATATGTTTTGTTGTTTTAATCGTTAATAAAGTTTAATAGTTAACCTTATTCCTTATTAATCAAAAGGTAGGATTTTTTATTAATTTTTTTTTGATCAAACGTTTTTATTTATTTATAACTAAAGTTCAGAAACTGAAATACAGAACTTGTTCCCTGAAACCAAGAAAGAATAAAAAACACAACAAAGTTTAGGACAAGTTCTGTATTTCAATTTTTGAAGATAATCAAGGACCAGTCCGTTCCACCAATAAAGTTCAGATATTTTACAGTATAACAATTTTAGTATCAAATTTATTTTGTGTACATTTTTCAACAATTCCAGTTCGTTGGTGTCTGTTTGCATGTCATTATTTCGATGATCATTCTTGCTAAAATATGAGGGCACTATTTTTGCACAATATTTTCGTTTTAATTAAACGTGTTTCCGGAGGGGATTATGCAAGGATACTTGACGAACTTCTCTTTTAGCAGATTTCTTTTAACTGCAGTGTTGCACCGGGGAAGTTTTAAAACACAAATTTATGAGAAGAAAGTTAAGACAGTTATTAACTAAAACGTAACGTGCACTAATATTTGGAGAGATCTTATCACATACAATTTTTTACTTGCAGATTTCTTACCTCAGTCTATGAAGTGAATATGGCTACATTTGATACGCCTTTCCCCTATTTTGAATACGATGAAGAATTAAATTTGAAAGAAGACAAAACAGATGTTAACTTTAAATCAAATGATGAACATAAAACCGAAGTCAATTTAGAATTAAGAGATGAATATAAAACAGAAGTTAAGTTGGAATTAGAAGAAGAACATATTGAAATAAAAGACGAAAACTTTGACACATATTCCACAGAAGACGAGCAATTAAGTCATGAAGAAGACGACGTTTCAAGTCGAAATATTAATACTACTGAAATTGACATGAATATAGTTGAAGATTTAAAAAAATCTGACGTAATCAAACGGCCAAAGGGGCCTAAGTGCTCCCTGTGTGATTTTGTTGCGAATACTAAAAACAAGTTAAAACTTCATGTTTTAAACGTTCATAACACTGATAAATATGAATGTTTTAATTGTGACTACACAACGCACATGAAATGTTTGTTGAAGACCCATCTAAAGTCGAAAACAGCATGCCAGTCTCGGTAAGTGTATCTCCCCAATAATATTTATCAGCACTTTGACTGTTTCACTGGATGTTCTCTAAAATGAAAATAAGATGCATTAATTGTAATAATTTTAAATTTTTGTTTTTTTTTAAATTAAATTTTGATTTTTTTAAAATTCCAATTTAAATCTTATCTATTTATCTAAAATTTTCAAACTTGCAATATCGACTTTTTTATAGTTTGTTTTCACTAAATAAATTTACTGTCGAGTTTAAAAATCAAAATACCCAATTTTTTACACATTCAAGTATTTTTCTTCAAATTTCGATTTTAAAGTTGCATATTATCAATATTATTTTTTATTTTTATAAACTTTTACTATGTTCTCAAAATTTCTGTAATTTGCCTAAATATTGAGGTATAATAAATATCGAGTTTTCAGCATTAATCCTATTTTTTCCCCGAAATTTCACATTTATTAAGTTACAATTTTATCTGTAAATTTCGATTTGACAATTTTTTAATAAAAATTATGGAATTTTATTTAAAATTTTCATTTTTTTATAGTATTATTCTCTCAATTTTCAACTTGTTCTTTTTTATCGCCAAAATTGTTACTTTTCCAGAAATGTTAACATTTTGGTTTCTAATTATTATTTTTTCAAAATTATACATACATACATATTGTATATTGAAATTTTGAACTCGAAAATTTGAGAATATTTTCATTATCAATTCCTATATTTTTCTAACTTCCTGAAACTATTTTTAATTTGAAAATCGTGCATCTTTCTGAAATTTTAACTCTAAAATCAACCTTTCGAGTTATACATTTCTCTTACAAATTTTGAGATTTCTTCTTTTTTTTAATTTCCATTTTAAACTTGAAATTTGAAAATTCGGATTACTTTTTTTAAATACATTTCGAACAAAATATAAAATTATTAGCCTTATTTTATAGAAATTTAGTCTGCAACATGAATTTGAAATATAATTTAGAATACATGTTTATTTTGAATAAGGTAGGGCTTATTTATTTTGTATTATATTAGAAAAATAAATTGTAATTTTTAAATTCGTTCCAGACGAAAGCAAAATTATAATGAAAAAATGATTTGAATTTAAAAACTGGAAAAAATCCCATTTATCTTTTCTTTCCTGATTAGTTTACCTTTTTATAAAAGGTGCACTGGATTGGTTTGAGCTAAATTTAAAAAAAATAATTGGATTTATTTAGTTTAAAACTTTGTAACAATTTAAATAAAAAACTAATTCTATTGTTATTTCAATTTATAGGTTGAATCGACTGAAAAAACAAAATAGGTTAGGTATTCCACGGGACTACTGTACAAAAGGGGAAAGTGGTTTTAGGTGCATTTATTGCGAATACACCTCTACAAGTAAATTAATTATAAAAATCCATGTTTGCAAAGTACACCTGAAACTCCCATATTATTCCTGTTTTCACTGTGACTTCAAATCACCTTATAAGAACACTTTTGAATCGCACATGTTTTACAAACACCCCGAAAAACGCGACCTGAAAATGTATAACTGTTTGCACTGTGAACACAAAGCGCCAATCAAGCATATTTTAAGGTATCACATGAAGAGCAAACACCCTGAAAACAGCAACCTATTGCACTGTTTGCACTGTGAATTCAATTCGCTTTACAAGAATAGTTTGAACCACCACATGATGAATAAACACCCTAAAGAGTGCCACTCATTACGGCTGAAAACCCATTCCTGTTTGCACTGTGAATTCAAAACGACCTACGGCAGCAGTTCCCTCGATTCACACATGATGCGCAAACACCCCGAAAAGTGCAACCCATCGCAGCTGAAATTTCATTCCTGTCTACACTGTGAATTCAAATCACTTAACAAGCAAAGTTTAAATACCCATATAAGGAGCAAACACCCCGAAAAGTACAACCCATCACAGCTGAAAACTCATTCCTGTTTGCACTGTGAATTCAAAACGGCTTACAGATGGACTCTCGATTTACACATGAAGCGCAAACATCCCGAAAAGTGTAACCCATCGCAGCTGAAAACTCATTCCTGTTTACACTGTGAATTCAAATCACTTTACAAGTCTAGTTTAAATAGCCACATAAAGAGCCAACACCCCGAAAAATTCAGCCCATCGCAGCTGAAAACTCATTCCTGTTTGCACTGTGAATTCAAAACGATTTACAGGAATGCTCTCCATTTACACATGATGCGTAAACACCCCCAAAAGTGCAACCCATCGCAACTGAAATCTCATGCCTGTTTGCACTGTGAATTCAAATCACTTTACAAGCCCAATTTAAATAGCCATTTAAGGAGCAAACACCCCGAAAAGTACAACCCATCGCAGCTGAAAACTCATTCCTGTTTGCACTGTGAATTCAAAGCGGCTTACAGCAGTACTCTCCGTTTACACATGAAGCGCAAACATCCCGAAAAGTGTAACCCATCGCAGCTGAAAACTCATTCCTGTCTACACTGTGAATTCAAATCACTTTACAAGCAAAGTTTAAATACCCATATAAGGAGCAAACACCCCGAAAAGTGCGACCCATCGCAACTGAAAACTCATTCCTGTTTGCACTGTGAATTCAAAACGTCTTACAGGAATAGTTTCGATTTACACATGATGTGCAAACACCCCGAAAAATGCAACCCATCGCAGCTGAAAACTCATTCTTGTTTGCA
The DNA here is from genome assembly GCA_028583605.1 of Dastarcus helophoroides. Lineage (NCBI taxonomy): Eukaryota > Metazoa > Arthropoda > Insecta > Coleoptera > Bothrideridae > Dastarcus > Dastarcus helophoroides. The sequence continues at coordinate 12,277,358 of CM053334.1, forward strand.
CTGTAAATTTAAAACACTTTACAAGCATAGTTTAAATGCCCACATAAAGAGCAAACATCCGAAGAGTACCATGCATTGCAGCTGAAAACTCATTCTTGTTTGCACTGTACATTCAAAACGCCAAACAATCGGAATTTAAAGTTTCACATGAGGAGCAAACATCCCGAAAACAGCAACCTATCGCAACCGATAACCCATTCCTGTTAGCAGCATTCAAATCGCTTTACAAGTATAATTTAGACGTCCACACGATAAACAAACACCTCGAAGTGTGCCACTCATTACAACTGAAACCTCATTACTGTATGCACTGTGAATTATTATTAAAAAAGAAAGAAAATATATGACTTTTATTTGATTTAATCCGAATAAGCAAGTATAAGTCTAAGGGCCGGTTTATTCACCTTCTGATAAAGTTGCTGGTAGCGCAATCTAACGGATAACAACACAATCTGACAGAAAAGCGTTGATTCACCCTCCGATAAATAAAATCCCTCGGATATATTGCTTATCAGAGAGATAAATTTGTCCGCTACTTTATTCGTCAAATAACTGATTTGTCAGAGAGGTTATAACCTCAATATTTATTTTGTGTAATTTTGTATCAATAGTTATGGAGTTTATTGAAGATTTTAAGGATGTGTTTATTGCTGAAGAATTAAATTTGTTTAAACATCTTAATCGAAAGCCGTATAATACAAGAAATAGAATAAAAAGACATGTAGATCATTTCAATAAACTGGCTGATACAGAATTTGTAAGAAGGTTTCGTCTAAGTATTGTGGCAAGGTGGCCAAGATCATCTCATGATTCAAATATCTTTGAAAACTCGAGACTGAGAATAAAATTTGATTATTATTAATAGTTATTGTGTACTTTTACTTAAAAAATAAATTTGTAAATTAAAACTGTTTAATTAATTGCATTGGTGTTGTTTTTTTAGGTTTTAAAGTTAACGAAGATAAAAGAAATCTACAAAAAAAATTAATGTTTTATTTCAAAAATAAATCTTGGTTTGACAAATACAAAAAAATGAACAAACATTAAACAAATATAATAAACATAACATATATAAAAAATAAATAAATAAACATCCAAACCCTAAAGCATACTTCTATATATATAATTATGAATTATCGTATTTTTTTTCAGTATTTTCATTTTTAGTTCATGCCCTTCTTTGTTCATTTCCAACTCAAACACAAACCAAATAAAAATGTGAAACGCACAACCGCAATGTAAAAACAATAATGAAAACAGAAAACAGACATGAGCAATAGCAATTAATCTATCTTTATTTTACTTGTTAAATTTTGCATATATCCATCTTTTTTCCTCTATCTGCTGGTGTACTAGCAGTGTAAAAACATTGGTTACGTCAGATTGTTAACTGTCAAATAAATTTAAATGAAACAACGGAAATTCGTATCTGCTACCTGGTAAATTTATCTTATAGATTGTTACCAGCAAGTTTGTCAGAAGGTGATTAAACCGGCCCTAAGAATTATAATTATACACGTAAGAAGAATTATACACCGTTGCATAATTTAAATTTTAGCAAGTTCAAATCACTTTCAATTAGAAATAGAAGTTGAAATTCGATCGGTTCTACGCCACTGGTATGTGTAATGTGAGGTGGAATGGGGAATTTCATCTTAAACGATTGGCAACATTGGTTATTGACAGATAACGATGAACAAACTTTTTGAGACATCGAATACTGTGTCCATTTGATGTTTCGATACATCGTTACATGTATTTCGATATTTCACCGATGTATCGTCAGAATACGATGTCCCAAGGCAAAATTTCATTTGATGGCCAAAAAAAATGCTTACATTTACGGAATTTTAACATTACACCCTTACCCGTCATCGCGATACATCGAAAACAAATATGTCGATAACCTTTCGATACATCGGAACAAAAATATCGAACATCGAAACGAATCCCTATTGACAGATCATTAAAGAATCAGCTGTTTTATTATTTATATTCATTATTGTCTTTGATTCAGGTTTCATGGAATAGGAAATAATACAATATCGGTCTTATCCTTAATAAACATGTAAACATATTCTGGCTAACCTTTTAAATTTGTGGAATTTTAATTATTGTTTTGGTGGGCCGTGGACCATGTTTCTATTTTAAGTAGCGACCACCTCCCGAAAATGAATACTTGACGCTTTGGTAAGTTGTAAATAATACTATAACACATTTTTTGTTGACCGTTTTTAGACGTTTTCTTCGCCACAATTAGCAGACTTTCTTTCGCAACAATTTGCTCACTTTCTTTCGCATTGTAAACACTCCAAATTTTGTCCTATACGGGTGTTCAAATGCAAAAGTCATCAATTTGGCTGTGAATATTTCTATGTTTTTAACATGACTTAAAATCGATTCGAAAATCTGAAAATAAGTTCGAAATATTTAGAATTTTTTATTGCATAAATTACAATTTTTTTCAAAGTGTTGAGTTTGTTCTCAAAATTCTGAGAGTTTAAACTTGCAATTTTTTTTTCTATGATCACGAAAAAACTTAAAGTATAGATTGTTTTTCTAATAATTTTGATATTTCGTTTTAAAATGAAATTTTTCTCAAAATTCCTCTAACACTTAACTGGACAATTTGAAAATATTTTTATTATAAATTTCGATTGTTTTTTCCAAATTTCGATTGTTTTTTCCAAATTTCGACTTTTTCTTAAAATTTTCGGTTTAATCTTGTAAATTATTCTTCTGTCTCAAGTGTCGACTTAAAAATCGCAATTTTAAATTTAAACTCAATTCCATGTATTCTCGAATTTTTCCGAAGATTTTTTTTCCTGAAAATTCGAGGTTAAACATGAAATTTTAGGTTTCGGGTAATCCATAGTTTCGGCCAATTTTGGGTCAAAGTCGAAACCGCGACTGGAACTTTTTTTTTGTTAAAACTGATCGAAACCGAAACTTCGATCTCTAAATTAAAATTATGTGGTTCGGTTTCCCTTAAAGTAGTTGATGCAAGGTGTCTAAATACTTTCTTCTCTTTTATTGTATAAAATACAACTTTACTTTGTTAACTGGTTTGTTGCAGGCTTCCCACTTTTCAGTCTGTGAAGTGAGTATGGATACATCCAATGCGCCTTTCCCTCATTTTGAATACAATGAATTTGCATTGGACGAAGATAAAACAAATATTAAGTTAGAAATAAAAGAGGAATTTATTGCAATAAAAAACGAAATCTGTGACGCATATATCAGGGAAGGTGAGCTTGCATTGGTCGAAGATAAAACAAATATTAAGTTAGAAATAAAAGAAGAATTTATTGAAATAAAAAACGAAATCTGTGATGCATATATCAGGGAAGATGAGCAATCGTATACTATTGAAGACAACATTTCCAGTCAGAATATTGAAGACAGGGATTCCAGTCAAAATATTAAAACTGAATTTAACATAAATAATGACAAAGATATTAAATCTAAAGTACCTAAATGGCGAAAGGAACGTAAGTGCTCCATGTGTGATTTTGTAACGAATAGTATGAACAAATTGAAACATCATGTTGTAAACGTTCATAATACTGGTGCATATGAATGTGCTAACTGTGGCTACAAAACACACATGAAACATCACCTGAAACACCATCTTAAATTGAAAACAGCATGCCAATTTCGGTAAGTTTTTCTTCCTAATGATTATCAGCACTTTGACTAATCCATTTGATGTTCTCCAAAATGAAATAATCACGAAAATGAAGAATATTAGACTTTTCAATAACAGTTTGTTATAAATATGGATTTTTGTCGAACATTCATTTGTCCATTTCTGCTTTTTGCAGCATTTCGAGTGAAATGAATTTGAAAATGTCCAGTATAACTCGACTTCTTTTCCAGTTTTTCTTCAACTTCAACTCAAACGTTGCTTTTCTAAAATTTGACTTAAACTGTTTTGAGAATTCTTTTTATAAATTTCCCTTAATTTTTAATGTAAACTGAAATTTCAACGTTTTCTCGAAATGCTGTGATTTTATTTTCATGCCTTACCCTGTTTTAAAAGAAACAACACTCCAATGGAGTGATTTGATCATGCTTCTCACATGTTTAACATGTTTTTTAAATTTATAGGCTGACTCGACTGAAAAAACGAGATGGGATCGTCATTCCACAAGAATACTGTACAAAGGAAAAGAGTGGCTTTAAGTGCATTTATTGCGAATACATCTCTACAAGGAAACACATGATAAAACGACATGTTGAGAAGGTACACCTGAAGCTGCAAACTAATTCATGTTTGCACTGTGAATTCAAAACTCCCTACAAGATGACTTTCGAGTCGCACATGCTACGCAACCACCCCGATAAGTGCGACCCATTGCAAGTGAAAATACATTTCTGCTCGCACTGTCAATTCAATACGTCCAACAAGGTGACTTTCGAATCTCACATGGTGCGCAAACACTTAGAAAAGTGCGACACATCGCAACTGAAAACTTATTCTTGTTTGCACTGCGAATTCATAACGCCTTACAAGAAGACTTTCGAGTCGCACATGGTGCGTAAACACCCTGAAAACTGCGACCTAGCGCAGCTGAAATTTCATTCCTGTTTGCACTGTGAATTCAAAACCCGTAACGAGGTGGATTTACAGCCGCACATGATGCGCAAACACCCCGAAAAATGCGACCCATCGCAGTTGAAAACTCACAACTGTTTACACTGTGAATACAAAACGCCTAATAAAAAGAAATTTGAGTTGCACATGGTGCTCAAGCACCCCGAAAAGTGCGACCCATCGCGACTGAAAACCCGTTCCTGTTTGCACTGTGATTTCAAAACGCTTTACAAAATAACTTTAGAGTCGCACATGGTGCGCAAACACCCGGAAAAATGCAACCCATCACAACTTGAAAAGAAAGCTTGCCATTTGTGCGGTAAAATGTATTTGTTGAATGCCTCACTGCAAAAACATATGCGAATTGAACATCTAAACGAAAAAGAGAAATGTTGCTCTCATATGCATAACGCACACGGAGAGCAACCAGGAAAAAATCAGGACCTGGATATTGATACTATAAAAGTCGAAGAAACTGAGGACGAGAGGGTAGACAAATTAGAAACAAACGATTGCAAGGTGCAAGCAAACGGTAAAGTTATTGGCATCAAATGCTCCAAAAAGTGCGACCAATCGCAGCAGAAAACCCGTTTCTGTTTGCACTGTGAATTCAAAACGCTTTACAAGATCACTTTAGAGTCGCATATGGTGCGTAAGCACCCCGAAAAGTGCGACCCATCGCAACTTGAGAAGAAAGCTTGTCATTTGTGCGGTAAAATGTATTTGTTGAATGCCTCGTTGCAAAAACATATGCGAATTGAACATTTAAACAAAAAAGTGATGGATAAATCACACGGGGAACAACCAGTAAGACCCGAAAAACAATTATGTCAGGAAAGTCCAAGTCTGGGTATTGATATTGTAAAAGTTGAGAAAAATGAAGATGAGGGGACAGAGACATTAGAACCGAACGACCACAAAGACCAAATAAAACAGGAAGATAAAAATAGAAACGATTTACCTTCCTTCACTTTTAAATTATCAAGAAGATATGGCGACAGAATAAACTGATTAACTTTTAATAAAATAATACATTCTTTGACTCATTTATTAGCACAGTATACAAAGTGTATCGGTCACCATAATTAATTTTAACATATTCAGAAGGCCTAACAAAAGCAAAATTTAAAAAAAATTCAACCAGAGGCAAAATCAACCCATAAATTTCCCTTAATTCCTAATCTGCAACAAATTCTTTTAATAAATATTGTTTACGATTTAACAGATCAATAGATGCAAGCAGAATGCAACCTAGACTACAAATTCATGCAGCCCTCCAGGCGCGTGTATAGTGAATAATGTTCAAACCTATTTGTCTGTGCATTTTAGAATCCTTGTCTTCTGGGAACTTTCCTAGAGAGCAACCGCTTTGCTAGGTGGCAGTGTTTCAACTGTTGGTAGTTCAGCTACCTATGATTTACTATACACGCCTGGAGGGCTGCATGAATTTGTAGTCTAACTTGCATACGACATTGTTGGCGATGGCCATAGTTTCCCTATGGACCAATAGGTGGTAGTACTAAGAGTCACACGCTTGACGCCTGTGAATTTTTTAGTAGTTACTTGTCGGAACATTTGTTAGCATTCGAGTTGGATATGCCAAACTGACGAGATCTAACAAGATCGAAACCGGTATTTGATTTCCAAACTTCGAATCTAAATGTTCAAACCTATTGGTCCGTGCATTTTAGATCAATAGATGTTTATCACGTTTTAACATAATTGGAAGCAAATTTTTACATATTATTTCATCGTATTGTCATTTCTATTCCCATACGTGTGAAACTAATATGAAAATAACTATTGCATCTGTTTTTACATTTATTTTTCTTTTATCACACGATCTGATGCAAACTAAAATAAGAATTCTAAAAAGTAAATGACGTATAAATTGTAGGATACCTTTCTGACAAAAACCCAAAGAGAAATAAAAAAAATAAAAAATAATATCTATCATCCTCAACATGGATGAAATAGTTAAAGCCAATGGTATGCTGGAAATCTGGAATCCTATAAAAAGCGAAGTGCGTTTCGGACGATTTACAAGATTACTACAATCCCAGCATGTTGCTTCGTGGGGGTTAAATTCGAAAAATTTGGCTTTCCAGTCAAACTTTTACATAAAAAGCAGTAAAGTTTATCATTTTGGATCCTTGACTCGCCTTGAACTGCACTAAATTAAATTTAGTTTAGCTCAAAGAGCCCAGTTTATAAAATATTTCAATAATAATGTAAATATTTTGCAAGCTAGGCTCTGTAATCTAAAATAAATTCATGGTAAAAAATTAAATGTTTAAAAAATCTTTAAGTTTCGAGAAACAATTTGAGTTACCGTGCTCTTATGTCTAAACTTTCTATATCCTTTGTACCAATTTTTAATTCAGAAGAGTTTCGCCTCTGGTATGGTGGACATACTGAGTTATCGTGCTCTGATGTAAAATTTTTCATATTTGCATATTCCCTCATATTCATCTTTTTATTTATTGTTTCTTTTCTTTGTTCCTGAAGAAGCCCCCTACGATGGATAGGCGAAACGTCGAACACTTTTAGTAGTTCTTTGACAGTCCAATCCCGGAAGAAGTATATCATGTACAAACAATTTGAAGTTTTAGAAAAAGTTCCAAAAAATAGGCGTTGAATGTTTTTTGAAATTTATCATTTTTTGACATATATTTTTTTTTAATTTACCAGAAAATTCAAATATATCCCACTTTCAAATCGAATTTTTTTGTGAGAGTTAAGACTTGAAATTTCGGATTTCAAGAATAAAGCAGAACTTTCAGAATACGAAATTGTTACAAAATATAACTTTGGAAATGTTCTTTATATTTCAAGTTATTCCTCGAAATTTTCGGTTTAAATTCGAAATAGGTATGTATAAAATTAAAAAAAATATATTCCGTGTTTTCGAAAATTTGGGTTTCTATCTCTATATTTCGATTTTCTAGAAATTTTGGTGGAACGGACTGGTTTTTGGTTATCTTCAAAAATTGAAATAAATCCCGTCTCCTGAAACCAAGAAAGATTAAAAAGCGACAGAATACTAGATACTAGAAATTCGACAAAATTTGAAGTGAAAAATTTAAAATATGAAATTGTGAAATCTTCATTTTCAATAAAAATTTAAATTTTAGAAAAACCTGACCTTAATCTGCAAAGAACTGTCCTGTAAAATAGACTTGTTTTGTTAATTATGAGGAATGATTTTTATTGAAAAAAATACCATTACGTCAAATTAACCCCCCCTCCCTCCCCCTTTGCAAAAAGTTGTCTTAAGTGATTATTTGAGAGCCTACAGTAGACTCCCGCTAAAGTTGCGCTCACCGGACTGGAATCGACCGATTAAAGTTGCTACTCCCCTAGCATCCCTACCATTGTCCAAAAATGTATGTTGTATTGCTCCTTGTGCGGTTGAGTGGGTTATTCAAAAGTGGCGCTAAAACTCTGAAGTCTAATTCGTCGTTCGAATATTAGAGAGGCGGAATATCCGCGAAACTTTAGCGATCGTTTCTTGTCAACTTTAACGGGAGTCGACTGTAGTAACATTATGTAGAAAAATTGCGCCTTCGTCCTGAAGGAAATACCCCCCTGCTTATTTTGTTGTTTCTTTTTTTTTTGTACATACATTATATTCTGTTATTTTGTATTGCATTATTAGCTGCGCTAAAAAAAATTATTATAATTTATTGCCCCGGGATTTATCACGAACTATTGTGCTTTCGTCCGAAAATTGAAATTCGGTTATGGTTGGGTGGAAAGCACGCCACTGGTCTGTTAGGAAGTGTGGGGAATTTTGCACGATAGTTGAGGAATTCTGTATTGAACTATTGGCAACATTGTCAACTGACAGATGTTTCTGTGATTCGTGAAATTGGAAATGTAGAATAATTCGTCGTTCGAAAATTAAAGAGGGGGAATATCCGCGTAACTTTAGCGATCGTTTCTTGTCAACTTTAACGAGCGGACAACTTCCACGGATGCAACTTTAGCGGGAGTCGACTGTAGTAACATTATGTAGAAAAATTGCACCTTCGCCCCGAAGAAAATACCCACCTGCTTATTTTGTTGTTTCTTTTTTTTGTACATACATTATATTCTGTTATTTTGCATTGCATTATTAGCTGCGCTAAATAAAATTATTATAATTTGTGGCCCCGGGATTTATCACGAACTATTGTGCTTTCGTCCTGAAAATTGAAATTCGGTTATGGTTGGGTGGAAAGCACGCCACTGGTGTGTTAAGAAGTGTGGGGAATTTTGCACGATAGTTGAGGAATTCTATATTGAACTATTGGCAACATTGTCAACTGACAGATGTTTCTGTGATTCGTGAAATTGGAAATGTAGAATGTCGGGAAAATAATAAACAATTAACCTTTTAAATTTGTGGAATTTTAATTATTGTTTTGATAGACCACTGTCTTTAATCTATAACTAGCGATTAGCACCCAAGTTGAATATTTGACTCATTGGTAAGTTTTAACAGATATTGTAGTATATCTTTTTCACGCCTCTTTCGTGGTTTTCTCTTGGCTTGGTTTACATATTTTTTTTCACATTTTCCAACAACTAAATGCTGAAAATTTAAAAAATATCATACCAATGTTAGTTGCTATTACATGTTTTGTTGTAGATCTAGTCCATTTCAGATAAATCTGCATAAGAGTACGCTGCGGACGTCTTATTTGTAGTGGCAACAACAAAAATTAGTAACATTATACATGGTGTTGTGGCAGTGCTGTGACATTTCTTAATGGAGTTTTGTGTTTTTAAAATCCTAACCTAAATTTCATTAAATATTTTGACTTGTCGTTTGTTTTAAGAGTGATTCTCTTATATTTGACGTCAATTTCTGTTGGAAATTATTAAATTCTAAGTAATAGTAATAAAAATAATATGAAAAACATGTATTCTGATTATTTCTGTCAAACAACCCCTCAAATATAGGCAACACATTAATCATTAAAATGTTTACGCGTGAAGGCACCTTTGGTTTTGGTGATTTTTTTAGTAACTTCTAAAGGCTAAAAATTAATTTAACACTATGGCCTATTCTTATGCAGATTTATCTGAAATGTACCGGGTGGCCAACTAAGAAAGGAAATGTTGATCGTTCTTTGGTTATTTTGTTTCTTTTTTAAAAAAATTGTAAGAAACGCTTCAAAAATTCTGTTCCTTTACTTTCCTGTTACTTGATGCCAAAGGTGTGGCTCTTAAATATTTGAAAAAAACAGAAATGTTGAAACTAGTGATTGAGTAAGTAATTGATAGTTCTTTTTGCACATAAGAAAACGTTTTACAGTTTGGCATTATGTGGTACTATTTGTTGAATATGTATTGATAATAATTATACAATAATGAGATTAACTATTTATTTTTTATTTGTTTGTTTTTTCCTGGCCCTAATCCTATCAAAAAGTACTCTTGGCAGATCTGCCATGTAAGTTCAAGATAAGTTTATAACTTAATTTTAATTTTTATTTATTAACCCCATTGATATTTCTATTAATAGGAAACTTTTTGCTGTTATTATTATTTTTTTTTTACTTTCTTGTCCATATGCACAAAGATCTAGAGAAGTTTTAATTTTTTTTACATTTTAATCGGCAAATTCAATTTTTTTGTCGAAATTAAACTCAAAATGATGTTTTCCATTGATTTCTGTTTTCAATCCCAATTTACCCAGAATAATTTGTTATTCGAGGAATTGCACATTAGATTTCGAACTATAATTTCAATAAATTTCGGTTTTGTCCGAAACCAGAGGCTGAAATACGATTTTGATAAATTTGAAAACACGCCACTGGTATGTGAGAAAGAATGGAGACTTGTCTGGTTAAGAAATATTATATTAAGCGATTGGCAACATTGATTAATGTCAACTGTCACTCACCTATAGACGCGCAACGACCGTACAATGAACTTGGCCTAGATGACGTCATCAGAGTTTACGCTCCCAATTCGGAGATGGCGCTGCAGCCGAATCTATTACTAGGGAATAATCATAAAGTTATCAATAAAAAAATCATCCTTTCTCATAAGTATATTAAATATTTGTTATGTACATCAAAAAAATAAGTGAAAATAGTAATAGCAAATAATAAACTATAACCCAATAAAAATAGGCGTACATAGGAAACTTCTTACACTTAGTTCAAAATCCTTATACAATGATATCCATTTATATGAACCTCAAAATACTAAAGTAATCTGTTCGTTATAAGCATAGTTCTTATTAGTGTTGGAATAATCGAACGATTTTCAGAATCGAATACATTGAATTCGAATACTTTTAAGAATCGAATAAGTATTCGAATACAAAGAATCGAATTATGGGATAATAAAATACCTACTAGAAAAATTGTCTCGGCGGCCTATTCGAGGCATGTGGTGGCGAGATATGACTTTCGATTTCAGTACTTCCGTACCTATGCCCATAATTGGTAATTCCCTAATTGAATGTATTTAAATTTCTTAGTATAAATAAATCTTGAAGTTTTAGAATTCACATACGTATCTTTAAATTTGCTTGGATTCGCATATTGGCACTATATTTCCAGATATTGTTAAATTTCATTATTAAAATTGAGAGCCAGATTTTAAAAAGTACTTAAGCATTTCGTTATTTAATAATTTTATGAGAAGGATGAAGCAATAAATTAAAATTAGATACATATTCGAATGCATGAGTGTGCGAGCATAATGCGTAACCAACCATTCCGAATAAAAATGGTCTCGAATAAAATACGCATTCAATAATGCATGTATAAGATCTCGAATACAAGAATCGGAGATGTAGCGTAATTAGGAGACCGATTCTATTCGCTACTCAGCATTCCAATGTTGTATCGGACTACCACAATCTCAAATACACATTTTGTATTCGAATACACATTTTGTATTCGAATACACATTTTGTATTCGAATACATATTTTGTATTCGAATGCAAGCAAGTACCCGAGAACTTATGAATCATGCGATGATGAGATGTTGCTTGCGCGAGGCGAGAACCGATTCTATTCATATTCTCACTTCAACTCGCGAAGTCTGGAAGTATTCGAATACTTCAGTTGAGAATCGGATGTATTCGAGATCTTTGTAGAATCGAATACATCTCACAACTTGTATTCGAATAGCCCAACACTAGTTCTTATTAAACAATAAATGCTAATCAACAAACTAACACTAAGTCTTATAATATAACAATAACTTTATCCTGTTCTAAACACGGAATAAAGGTAAAGTCAACAACATCTACCTATTACTCTAACTATATTAGGTAAATACGATTTATTGTGAAGAACCACCATGATTACCTCGTAAATCTTTATGAAACATAGGGCAAACTTTTTTGTCAGGTAACAAAGTCGTTTTACCCATACTCCACCATGGTACCTCATGGTCATTGACCCCGTTTCTGCAACATATACATACATACACAAACAACTGAACCAATGGATTTAGCATCGGGAAGCATTTTCAAAAAATTATAATCCATGATGAAAATAAATTACAAATTTCCTAATTGACAGATTGAAAACAAAACGTTCGCGTCGCCGCCGTTAGTGGATTGAAATTTATGATCAGAAACGCGGGAAGCGCTAAGGAAAACAACCGGCATGAGCGCCATCTTACAATTGGGAGACTAACCCAAGCGCCGCAAACCAGCGAAAATCATGCCATTTGGGTTACCGGTCCATATTGTTAGGGTTTGTGAAAGAAATATTCTATTAGACGATTGGCAACATTGACTAATGTCAACTGTCACTAACAGATGTTTTGCGGTTATCAAATAAATAAAGAAGATAAAAAGAAAAACACTGGTCTTGTCTTTGGGATAACATTTGATCCACAAATGTGGACTTATTTTTGATAAACATATTCCTGCCAACCTTTTAAAATCGTGGAATTTTAATTACTGTTTTGGTTGACCATTGTTTTTGATCCGTAAGTAATGATTAGCGAGTAGCGAACAACATAAATGTCGCATCTTTCCCTGGCCCTTTTAAAAAATTTTGTGTTTTTTTTTGTTATTTAACCCGGGGGTCCACTAAACCCCATTGATTGAATTTTTGTAAATGTTTTTGGAGTAATTACCGAGCAATGAAAAGCACAATTATACTGTCTGTTGCAACAAACAATACTTTCAGTTAAATTGTTTCTTACTTCAAAAGTATGAATTTATATTATTATTCGAGTCCTTAAAACTTCTGAATAGAAACAGTGTTTCTCTGGTATGAGTAGGGTTACTTTCAAGTTTAATTTTAAAATGTTACGTTTTCAAAGTTATTCTAAACATTTTAAGTAAAATCGAAGGTATTCTGTGGTAAAATCTCTAATTTAAATGTCTAAAGTTGCGAGAAAAGTTTTAAATTTTTAGGCTTAATTAATGTCGAAATTTTGAAATAAAAATTGGAAGTCTGAGAAGTCTGAATTTTAAGAAAATGTTGAGTTTCTTCTCAGAATTCTGCCATTAAACATGTATTTCTTAATTTCTTTTTCTCAAATTTCAATTCAAAACTCGAAATGTTGAATTTTTTTCTAGAAAAATTCATAAAATTCACTTTTTATTATAATTTGAATGTCTTTTTTTTGTATGGAGTATTTTCTTAAAATTCCTGAAAAGTTTTAAGCTCGAAAATTGGGGAACACATATTTTTATTGTAAATTTCAAGTTGCATTTTTGAAAGGTTCAGCTTAGAAATTGAAATACAAATCTTGTCCCCTGAAACCTAGAAATATTAAAAAAACAACAAAGGTTGCTCTAACGCGTTTCGATAGCCAAGCTATCAATCTTTAGAGAGATTGTGTTTTTTAATCTCTCTTGGTTTCAGGGGATAAGATTTGTATTTCAACTTTTGAAGATAACCAAGGACCAGTCCGTTGCACCAAAATTCAGATTAAACTTGAAAATTATAATTTTTTCTCAAATCAACTTAAAATTTTTTTTTCCTGAAATTGCTCGTAACTAATTGGTCAGTTTCTAAGATAAAATTATGTGGTTTGGTTTCCAGTTAAGTAGACCTGATGCAACCCCACTTCATTGCTGTTAATATAAAATTATACTTAATTCTTTGTTGCAGGCTTGTTACCTCTCGGCTTGAGAAGCATATATGGCTACATTTGTTACATCTTCTCACTGTTTTGAAAACAATAAATTAATTTTTGATGAGGATAAAAGAGATACTTAGTTAGAATGAAAAGAATATATTGAAATAAAAAACGAAAACTGTGCGGCATATTTCGCAGAAGATGAACAATCAATGAATGCAGCATTTTAAGTCAAAATATGAATACTACTGAATCTAATGTAAATTCAGCCAAAGATTTGAAAAAATCCAAAGTACCTAGATGGCGAAAGGAGCGTAAATGTTCAATGTGTGATTTTGTAACGAATAGTATGTTCAGGTTGAAACATCATGTTGTAGACGTTCATAATATTGGCGCATATGAATGTGCTAACTGTGGTCTTAGAACGCACATGAAACGTTTACTGAAACACCATCTAAAGCTGAAAACAGCTTGCGAAAATCGGTAAGTTATTTATCTCTTAACGAGAATTATCAGGCACTCAGTGGTTGTAGCGTGTTACGCCTTTTATAACTGGTGTAACAGGCTACTGGACAGATTTGATGATTTAGCAACACTGTGAATCAAAAAACAAATTAAAACTAGTTAATTGGTTTAAACGTTTCTAACGACTTTTAAGATGTTTAACAAATAAATGCTAATTCAAACGCTCTTTAAATTTATAGGCTGGCCAGACTGAAAAAGCAAGATGGGATCAACACTCCACAAGAATACTGCACAAAAGAAGAGAGTGGGTTTAGGTGCATTTATTGCGAATTCATTTCTACAAAAAGAGACAGGGTAAAACGACATGTCGAGCAGGTACACCTGAAGCTGCAAACTTATTCCTGTTTGCACTGTGAATTCAAAACACCTTACAAGATGACTTTTGAGTCTCACATGGTGCGCAAACACCTCGAAAAATGCGACACATTGCAGGTGAAAATTCATTCTTGTTTACACTGTCAGTTCAAAACGTCTATCAAGTTGACTTTTGAGTCGCACATGATACGCAAGCACCCCGAAAAGCTGCAATCTTATTCTTGTTTGAACTGTGAATTCAAAACGCCTAAGAAGAAGAGTTTAGAATTACACATGGTGCGCAACCACTCCGAAAAGTGCGACACATTGCAGCTGAAAAGTCTATGCTGTTTGTACTGCGATTTTAAAACGCCTTATTTAGAGTCTCATATGGTGCATAAACATCCCGAAAAGTGCGACCCATCGCAACTGAAAACCCATAATTGTAACTACTGTAACTACAAAACGCCTAAGAAGAGAACTTTGGAATGGCACATGGTGCTCAAACACCCGGAAAAGTGCGACCTATCGCAACTGGAAATCCATAATTGTTTGCATTGTGAACACAAAACACTTTACAAGAGGAATTTAGAGATGCATATGATGCGAAAACACCCCGAAAAGTGCAATACTTCGAAGCTGAAAACTCATTCCTGTTTGCACTGTGATTTCAAAACGCTTTACAAGGTTACTTTAGAGTCGCACATGGTACTTAAAACATCCTGAAAAGTGCGATCCATCTAAACTTGAAAAGAAAGCTTGCCATTTGTGCGGTAAAACGTACTTGTTGAAAGAGTCATTGAATAAACATATTCAAATTGAACATTTAAATGAAAAAAAGAGGTGTGAAGCGCATGAAAAACCAACAGCAAGGCGCAGAAAAAAGTGTCAGGGAAGCCCAAACTTGGATATCGATAGTGTAAAAGTTGAAGAAACTGAGGACCAGAGGACAGAGGACATTAGAAACAAACGACTGCAAAGAGCAAGTAAAACAGGAGATAAAAATAGAAACGATTTACCTTCCCTCACTTCTAGGTTATCAAGAAGATACAAAGCCAGAGAAAACTGATTAGCTTTTAATAAGTACATTCTTCTACTTATTTATTAGTATAGTATATAATACAAGGTGTCTTAGCCACCGTATATTTAGAACGCTTGGTAAAACTAGAAAATCGAACAAAAAATATATTTTACTTTTTAAGAGATGCAGTTTGATATTCTTTCCCTATTTGGACTGTAAATTCGGAAATTCGATTTTTTTTTGACATTTACGAGTTACAGTTTATTAAGAAATTTAGAGTTTAAATCTGCTTCGATTGAGTCCGAAGTTTCGGCCGCTTTGAGCCAATCGTAACCGTAGTCGAAACAAGTTTTTTTTTGTCCATAGCTGATTGAAACCCAACATCGCTAGGTCTCTAGTTATTTTGTGTTTCTCTTTTTAAGAAACACTTGAAGTACTTGTCCCTTACTTAATTTCAAAAGTATGGCTCCTAAATATCTGAAAAAAGACAGGATTTTTTAAGATTAATGATTATGATGCTAATGATGATAATGAATTAGACATGCATAAGAAAATGTTTTACAGATAAACTTTGTTTCGCAAATGATATCTACTATTTGCTTGAATGTAGTCATGAAATAATTACACAATAATGGAAATACATATTTATTCTTTATTGGTTTGGTTTTTTCCTAGTCATCTAATTGTATCAAATTATTCGGAAAACTTTGCTGAATTTAAAAATAAGAAAACCCAATGTGGCCTCCGTAAGAAGAAACAGTGTCATAATTTTGACAGGAATTATTCAACTCTAAAATAATTATTTAAGCTTTATTTCAATCTGGATAAAAATAAACAAATTACAGGATATTTTTCCTTTTTTTCAACATCTAAAGAAGCCGGCGTTCGATTGTTTTCTCATTGGCACGTTAATGGGCATAAAATTCTGCACCATTTGCCTATTTAACTGAGTTTCTATCCACTAATAACAACGCTACTCGTGTTATTTCACTTCCAGTAGTTAGGGTTTAATAGTGGAGGATGCCCACCTTAGAAAAATTGATAGTATACATTTTTCATTTTTGTCATTTTAAGAAAAAGTTCAAAACCATTTCTCGTAAAATTATTCCTCTAAACTCCCAATTATCAAATGACAAGAAAATGTATTTTTGTGTAAATTTAAAATAAAAAAATTATTTGATCTCTAATCGGATTACCAAAATTGCGGTGGCGATTGCCCCCTCTCCACCCCTAGGAAAAAAACCCTAGCTACGCCAATGCGTTTAGTGGGACACAGTATAACGATAGAGAATATTGTAACTATGCCGAAAATTTCAAGCTCTTTTACCTTCTCAAACTAGAGGTAAATCTAATTAAAAGTTGGTACTATTTACGCAAGGAACAAGAGTATACATTTCACGATGTAAAAACACAGGTTTTTTATTTTTAATTTCAATACCAATCGATGGATTTTTTTAAATAACGGCAAATTGAAAATACGTATTTGTTGGAAAAAAATAACAATAAAAATAAATTATTCACAGTCTTATTATTGAGATTAATATTTTATAAGTTTTCACGTTTCCTTCAAATTTGGTTTTATTTTTTAATTTCGATTTAAGAGAGTGCTTTGTAGTTTCGGCCAAGCTGTTTTATTTTGATTGTATGTGAAAACAATTTTTTTTTACATGATTCCCAGATTGGAAACACGCCACTGATACGTGAAAAGTGTGGCAATTTCATCTGGTTAAGAAATATATTAAACGATTGGCAACATTGACTAAAGAACTAACGTCATGAAATTGTTTAGATCAGTGTTGCCAGTGGTAGCAGAATTCCGCTATTAGTAGCGACTTTTAAAGCATTAAGCGGCGGCGACAATAAAATAGCGGAATTTTGAAGGCGTCCAAATTTTTACATTTTATTTTTAAAAAACAAGTAAAGAAAGAATAAATAAACTAGTTGTTGAAAAACTTACGTTTTGTGCTGCACAGGGTTGCCATTTTGCCAGTAAATACTGGCATTTGCCAGGAATATAAGGTCCTGCCAGTAAACTTGGCAGTATTGACGACCTATACCAAGAATAACCTCGAATTTTGATTCGCGATTTTTACATACATATTTTGCAATTTTGTTACACGCTGGTCCCCTTGACAGCTCTTATTGGTCATAATTCTGGTAACTTAGGGTTGTAAAAATTAAACATTTCTTTATTTTATTGTGTTTGCTGTTACCTTCTCAGCTAAAAACGTTTTAATCTGACACAAATATTTTATATAATATGATTTAAATAAATTTCTGTTAAAATTGATTTGTTAAAAGCTCATTAAGGCAAATATATAATAAATACAATTTAATTTTGAATTTGCCAGCAATTGCAAGGAATATAACATTTAAATTTTACCAGGATAAGCCAGTAATGTAATCAAAGTTTGTCAGTAATTTTGTATTATACAAGCGGCAACACTGGTGCTTTAAATAGACGCCATTTAAAAATCTTATATCTTATATGCAGTGTTGCCAGTGGTAGCGGAATTCCGCTATTGGTAGCGACTTCCGAAGCATTTAGCGGACTAGCGGCGGCGACGATAAAGTAGCGGAATTTTGAAGGCGCCAAAATTTTTATATTTTATTTTTTAAAAACGAGTCAGGGGTAAATAAACTAATTGTTGAAAAACTTACATAACGATTTATTCAATGGTGCCATCTGACAGAGAGCAATTAATAACAATTTTACGTGTAGAAAGTCAATCACAATCATTGCAGAAACTTTAGAAAATTTAATTTTTATTTTTTCTGTGGAAAAATATGTATTCCCTTGAAGATACTATGTTACTTGACGACTTTGAAGCCATTTAAAATAGCTCTCAGCTAGGGTGGTAGTTCTTTTTTAGTCTAGGTTAGCAATTTTTATTTTAAAGGTAAACGAAATTTTTTTTATATCTTTGGCTTTAATTACCCTCCCAAGGTCAAGTTTTTTGTAGAATTTTCTACCCTTTCTGTGTTGGGTAGCGGCCGGTGGCGGAATTTTCGAAATCCGGTAGCGGCATTTGGCATTGAACCACTGGCAACACTGTTTCTTAGTTTCTCTATGATTTTGTGCTAACCTCCAACTGTCAATGTCAGATGTTTTGCGGTTCGTGAAATAAATAACTTTTTAATAAATAAAAATAAGAAAAAGGAAAACATTTGTTACACAAAACATTATTTGTGATCTTATTTTCGATAGACATGTAAAACATTCTGGCTAACCTTTCAAGGTTGTGGAATTTTAATTATTGCTTTGGTAGACCATTGTTTTTTAATCTGTAAGTAAATTTTAGCTAGTAGCGAACAAAATTTACTTTGATAAGTCGCACTTTCTTTCTCCCTTGTAAAAAAATTTGTTTTTTTTTGTTTCTTAATTGTAAGTTTTATTTCAAAATATTGTTTGTTCTTGAACTTCAATGTTATTCTAAACGTGTTAAGTAAAATCTCCAGTTTAAAAATGTCGAAACTGCAAGAAAAATTTCGAATATTCGAGCTCAATATTGAGACAAAAGTTAGAAGTCTGAGAATAAACTCTGAATTTTAAGCAAGTGTTGCGTTTCTTAAAATTCTAAGTTTAAATCTGCATTTTTTTTTAGTTTAATCCATTTTTTTCTACAACATTTCGATCTAAAACTTGAAATGTAGAATTTTCTTCCAGAAATTCTGATATTTCGTTTTAAAATTCACTTTTTGAAATAACTTTTAATATATTTTTTTTATTTCGAGTGTTTTCTTAAAATTTGTGGATGATTTTAAGCTCGCAAATTTGAGAACACATCTTTATTATAAACTAGCTGTCCCTGGCGAACTTCGTAGCACTTCAGAATTAATGAATATTGTGTTACCTTATTAGCTTCGCGACAAAGCTCTGTGCCCGCAAAAACCATACAGTGTGCCCGTTTCCGAATGAATCCTACGCGAAAACCCGCTAAAAACATTTCATTATTACAGGAGATACAGCTCCATCTACTGGAGTAGGTGCGATACGTTCCTGTCGTGTTCCTGTTATGAATCAGAGATGGTGCTGTGCACGGATTCCTTATAAAACATTTTTTCGTGATTTTTTTCAATATTTTAATCTTTATTCTGGTTTTCGAAGCTGAGGCAAATTCAACAAAGCAAGGATCATAAAAGTCCGTCCAGCCGTTTTGGAGTTATAAATGGTGTAACTAATACGACTGTTTTATGTGTATAGATTTCAAGTATTTTCCCCAAATTTTATGAAAGTTTTGAGTTTAAATTTGAAAGTTGTACTTCTTTCTTAAATCTTAACTTTAAAACTAGTTTTTTTTTGCTGAAATTGGTCGAAACCAATCTGTATGTAGTTTGGTTTCCAGTTAATTAGATCTGTAATATTTTGGTTTACTATTAAAATAAAATTTTACTTAATTCTTTGTTTGTAGGTTTTTACCTATCAGCTTGTGAAGCGAATATGGCTACATTTGGTACACCTATCCCCTGTTTTGGATTCGATGAATTAACTTTTGACGAAGATAAAACAGATATTAAGTTAGAATTAAAAGAGGAATATGTTGAAATAAAAGACGAAAACTGTGAGGCATATTTCCCAGAAGAGGAGCAATCGAATAATATTGAAAGACACGTTTTAAGTCTAAATGTTAATTCTGAATTTAATGTAAATATCGACAAAGATTTTAAGAAATCTGACGTACCTAAATGGCAAAAGGAGCGTAAATGTTCCCAGTGTGATTTTGTAACAAATAGTATATACAAGTTGAAAAATCATGTTGTAAACATCCATAATACTGGTGCGTATGAATGTGCTACCTGTGGCTACAAAACGCACATGAAACGTCACCTGAAACACCACCTACAGTTGAAAACGGCATGCCAATTTCGGTAAGTGTATCTTAATAATGATAATCAACACTGATAGATTCAAAAAATTATTTCCTAAATGAAACACATTACTTTTAATTTAAGATCTTTTACCGCGCGTTACGTAGGACAGATTTATTCATCCAATTTTCAATTTGAAGTTGAATTTGAAATTGAATTGAGATTTGGAAAAAATCCCATTTGCTATATTTTTTCGAATGGACTTAATATTTTATAAAAGGGGCGATACACCACTGAGGTGATAAGATGTAAATTATAAATAAAGTAATATAATTGAAGTAATTTAAAAGTTTGTAATAATTTTTATGTTTAACGGCAAAATCTAATTCATTTTTTTCTCATTTATAGACTCACCCGATTGGAAAAACAAAATGCAGTTGACACTCCACAAGAATATTGTACAAAGGAAGAGAGTGGTTTTAAATGCATTTATTGCGACTACATTTCTAGAAGAAAACACATGGTAAAACGACATGTTGACAAAGGTACACTTAAAGCTGAAAACTAACTCATGTTTGCACTGTGAATTCAAAACGTCTTACAAGATGACTTTTGAATCGCATATGGTACGTAAACACCCTGAAAAGTGCGACACACTGCAAGTGAAAATTCACTTCTGTTCACATTGTCAATTCAAAACGTCTAACAAAGTGACTTTAGAATCGCATATGGTGCGCAAACATCTAGAAAAGTGCGACACATCGCAAATGAAAACTTATTCTTGTTTGCATTGTGAATTCAAAACACCTCACAAAATAACTTTCGAGTCGCATATGATGCGCAAACACCCCTGAAAAGTGCGACCCGTCACAGTTGAAAACTCGATCCTGTTTACACTGTGAATTCAAAACGCCCTATTTAGAGTCCCATATGGTGCGCAAACACCCTGAAAAGTGCGACCCATCTCAGTTGATGAAAACTCATAACTGTTTGCACTGTGAATACCAAACGCCCTACAGGAAGAATTTACAGTTTCACATGGTGCGCAGACACCCCGAAAAGTGCGACCCATCGCAACTGAAAACTCATAACTGTTTGCATTGTGAATACAAAACGATTTACAAGAAGAATTTAGAATTACACATGATGCGTAAACACCCCGAAAAGTGCAACCCATCGCAGCTGAAAACTCATTCCTGTCTACACTGTGAATTTAAAACGCTTTACAAGATAACTTTAGAATCGCATATGGTGCGCACACACCCTGACAAATGCGACCCATCGATGCTGAAAACTCACTCCTGTTTGCACTGTGACCTCAAAACACCTTACTTAGACTCGCACATGATGCTTAAACATCCGGAAAAATGCGACCCATTGCAGCTAAAAACTCAAACTTGTTCATACTGTGAATTCAAAACGCCTTACCTGGAGTCGCACATGGTGCGCAAACATCCCGAAAAGTGCAACCCGTTTCAGCTGAAAACCCGTAACTGTTTACACTGTGAATTTAAAACGCCTTACGCGAAGACGTTCAAATCGCACATGGTGCTCAAACATCCCGAAAAATGCGACCCATCGCTGTTAAAAACTTATGATTGTTTGCACTGTGAATACAAAACGCCTTACAAAAAGAATTTAGACTTGCACATGATGCGTAAACACTCCGATAAGTGCAACCCGTCGCAGGTGAAAACTCTCTCTTGTTTGCACTGTGAATTCAAAACATTTTACAAGATAACTTTAGAGTCGCATATGGTGCGCAAACACCCAGAAAAATGCGACCCGTCGATGCTGAAAACGTATTCCTGTTTATACTGTGAATTGAAAACGCCTTATTTGGAGTCGCACATGGTTCTTAGACATCCAGAAAAGTGCAACCCATCGCAACTTGAAAGGAAAGTTTGTCATTTGTGTGGCAAATGGTATTTGTTGAATAGCTCGTTGCAGAAACATATGCGAACTAAACATAGGTATAGGGCAGATGGGAAGCTACCTATAAAAGTTGGAAAAAAATTATGTCAGGAAAGTCCTATCCCTATCCTAGATGTTGACAGGGTAAAAGTTGAAGAGAATGAGGACCAACGAGCAGAGGAAATAACAAATAACTGCAAGCAGCAGATAAAACAGGAAATAAAAATAGAAACAATTTACCTTCCCTCACTTATTGATTATCAAGAAGATATAAAACCAGAATAAACTGATAAACTTTTAATAAGCCGGAAAAAAATGCGTCTAAACCTGGATATTCATACTGTAAAAGCTGAAGAAAATGAAAAAACAATAGACTGTGAAGAGCAACTAAAATAGGATATGGTCTCAGAATAAACTGATTAGCTTTTAATCAACTGAAGTAGTATAAGTATTTTTCAGCCAAGTTTAGCATGACGTCATGCAACGTTGTCAGATTAAATGTAAAAACGTCAATTTTGAAAACAAGTAAACATACCCTTTGAATTTGTTAAACACCAAAAGCCAGTAACAGAATTTTAAATCCTTACCGATCACAAACAGTTAATATTATTTTTAACTATCGAAGAATGAAATAAACTAGAGGATCACTAAAAAAGGGAACAAAGATACTCTTCATTTAGCTAGAGAACATAACAAGTGAACTTGTTGGAAAAAAATTTCGAATTTTTTTTTTCGAAAATTCGACTTATGTCTCGAAATTTCTACTTTTTTTTCTTAACATTCCGAGATTAATGTCAAAATTTCGACCTTAATCTCGGAATTACGACTTTAATATCAAATTTTTTCTCGAAATTTCGAGAATAATTCCAAATTTCTATATTCTATAGTTAAATTAAGCAGATGACAGTTGCGTCCACCACTCCTCTTTTCCAACAATCTTGACAGTTGGTAGTGGAGTGCGTTCAATAACTGCTAATTATAATTAGCAAATTTTGGTCTTTTTTTAAAGAAATTTTGAGATTAAAGTTGAAATTTCGAGAAAAAAGTCGACATTTCGAGAAAAAGGTTGAAATTAAAGAAGAAAGTCGAAATTTCAACCTTATACGGTCGAAATTTCGAGAAAAAAAAGGCGAAATCTTTAGAAAAAAGTCGAAATTTCGAGAAAAAAAGTTGAAATTTGCGAAAAGAGTCGAAATTTTCAGAAACAAAGTTGAAATTTTAAGTTTAAAGTCGAAATTTCGATATTAAGGTCAAAATTTCGAGAAAAAAGTCGAAATTTTGAAAAAAAGTCGAAACTTCGAAATATTTCGAGAAAAAAGTCGAGATTTCGCGGAAAAAGTCGAAATTTCGAAAAAAATGTCAAAATATTTCTAGAAAAAGGTTGAAATTTAAGAAGAAAGTCGAAATTTTGAGAAAAAGTCGAAATTTTAAGAAAAAGTCAAAATTTTGAGAAAAAGTCGAAATTTCAACCTTATAAGGTCGAAATTTCGAGAAAAAAAGGCGAAAGCTTTAGAAAAAAGTCGAAATTTCGAGAAAAAAAGTCGAAATTTGCGAAAAGAGTCGAAATTTCCAGAAAAAAGGTTGAAATTTTAAGTTTAAAGTCGAAATTTCGATATTAAGGTCAAATTTTCGAGGAAAAAGTCGAAATTTTGAAAAAAAGTCGAAACTTCGAAATATTTCGAGAAAAAAGTCGAGATTTCGCGGAAAAAGTAAAAAATTTCGAAAAAAATTCGAAATTTCGAAATATTTCGAGAAAAAGGTTGAAATTTAAGAAGAAAGTCGAAATTTTGAGAAAAAGTCGATATTTCAACTTTATAAGGTCGAAACTTCGAGAAAAAAAGGCGAAATCTTTAGAAAAAAGTCGAAATTTCGAGAAATAATGTCGAGATTTGCGAAAAGAGTCGAAATTTCCAGAAAAAAAAGTTGAAATTTCGATATTAAGATCAAAATTTCGAGAAAAAAGTCGAAATTTTGAAATATTTCGAGAAAAAAGTCGAGATTTCGCGGAAAAAGTCGAAATTTCGAAAAAAATGTCGAAATTTCGGAATATTTCGAGAAAAAGGTCGAGATTTCGCGAAAAAAGCCAACATTTCTAGAAAAATGTCGAAATTTCGATATTAAGGTCAAAATTTCGAGAAAAACAGGTCGAAATTTCAGAAAAAAAGTCAAATTTGAAAAAAATTTCGAATTTCAAGAAAAAAGTGAAATTTAGAAAAAAGTAAATTTCGAAAAAATTCAAATTTAATAGTCGAAATTTCGAGAAAAAAGTCGAAATTGAGAAAAAGTCGAAATTTCGAGAAAAAATTCGAATTGAAATTTGAAAAAAGTTGAAAAATTTCGAGAAAAAGTCGAAATTTCGAGAAAAAAGTGCGAAATTTGAGTTAAAGTGAAATTTCGATATAAAGTCAAAATTTCGAAAAAAAGTAACTTTCGAGAAAAAAGACAAAATTTTCAGAAAAAAGTCGAGTTTAGAAAAGTCGAAATTTCGAGAAAAATGTCGAAATTTTGATATAAGGTCAAAATTTCGAAAAAAAGAATTCGAAATTTTGAAAAAAAAAAAGTCGAAATTTGAGAAAAAAAAGTCGAAATTTCTAGAAAAAAGTAGAAATTTTGCGAAAAAAGTTGAAATTTCTAGAAAAAAGGTCGAAATTTTGAGTTTGAAGTCGAAATTACGAGAAAAATGTCGATATTAAGGTCAAAATTTCGAGAAAAAAGTCGAAATTTCGAGTTATAAATCGAAATTCCGTGATTAAGATCGAAGTTTCGGGAAAAAGAATCGAAATTTTAAAAAAAAGTTGAAATTACGACCTTATAAGGTGAAAATTTCGAGAAAAAGGCCTAAATTTGAGGAAAAAGTCGAAATTTCTACAAAAAAAAGTAGAAATTTCGAGAATAATGTCGAAAAATGTTAAAGTCAAAATTTCAAGAAAAAAGTCGATATTTGAGGAAAACGGCGAAATTTCGCGAAAAAATCCGAAGTTTCGAAAGGTTTCGAGAAAAAAGTTGAAATTTGAGATAAAATTCGAGATTTAAGAAAAAAGTGGAAATTTCGAGAAAAAAAGTCAAAATTTCGAGTAAAAAATCGAAATTTTGAATTTAAAGTTGAAATTACAAGAAAAATGTTGAACATTTCGTTAAATTTCGATTTAAAAATTGAAATTTTAATTTTTTTCTAGAAATTTCCACTTTAAATTCCAAATTTCCACTCTTTTACGAAATTTTGACATTAAACTCGAAATTTTGATTTTAATCTCAGGATTTAGAGAAGAAAAAGTCAATCTTCAGTGATATTTTTTTTCAATTTGATGTCCTTTCTACGCTCTTGTAGTTTTTACTTCAACAAAAGTAAATAAATTTTTTTCAAGTTTTGTAGTGTATTTATTGATACGTGTGTAACCTGTTCAACCACTAAATAAAAGTTTTTAAGATGGTAACAAGTAATAAAATAACGTAGGGTAATTTTTGTGAAAATACTGTAATTTTAACTGCGTATGTATTGAATTTTATCTTCTTCTGACAACACTGCATCACAGTTATCTTTCCTATTCAGTCAACGACATCATGAATGAAATCAAATGTTAATGCTGCCATCTGTTGGCTTGTTAACGTAGCTATTGATAGTAGAAGGAAGTGGAGAATAACATAGCGACATAAATTCACTTTTGTCATTAAATTTACAGTGACCTGCGAGAGGTTGAGAATTGAAAAAATCGATTTTTCGATCTCAGATCGACATCCCTACATGTCAAGAAGTAATTTGGCTAGCAAACTGCAAGCAGTGAACAGAAAATGGAAAAGGGAAGCGGATTTGAAGAAGTATTAAATAAAAGAAGAAAATGTGGAATGTCAAGTATATTTTACAAAGAAATTGTCTTTTTCATTGAAAGAAATATTTTTTTTCGTCCATTTTAGTAAAATAGTGATTTTTCATTAGTGTTACCATTTTCAAATAAATATTTTGCATTTTACAAAAAATTGGACGTAATGGCGGGACATGAAGGTTATTTCTGGACTCGGCACACTCCAAAACATAGTATTTACTAAAAATATCTCATGCAGCTGAGGCAAAATAATTTTTTGCAGATCTATGTTATAAAAGCAAAGGATATCTTTGTGACTCATATTCAAAATTTTGTGTTGTGAGTTGTATTTTCAAAAGTAATGTTTTTCGCGCAACGCCAATTATTTCGCGCAATGCCAATTATTTTGTGCGTTTAATAGTTATTTTGTGGTTTTATACCGCCAAATTCGTTTGTGTGCGTCCAGCAGTGCAAAACCATGTGACAATGAGCCAAAGAAAGTGGACATAAACTAATTATTTGTGCCAAACCCAAATTTTATTGGTCCACCTTAGACTTTACTAATTATTACGAGATGCAATAATGATTATGTTTTCTAATCTCTCTCGCAGTTTCCTTTCTAGGTTTTCACATTTTCTGCGAAGGATCTGATTCCTTCTTTTCAAGGTTTTGTTCTCCAATTGAAGAGTCTTATTCATTCGTCTTAGTCTTTCCTTTCTCGGTGTATTATGGGTTAGTGTCTTTGATGTTTGTGTTTGGACGTATCGTTTAGGCGAAGATATTGGAGATGTTTCAGTGGCTTGTGCATTGAAAGGACTGCTACCAATTGAAGCAGGTTTTTCTAAAAGCTGATACAATATACTGGTACTTGGTATTTGCGAGTGTTCAGTGTTGCTATTGGATGTATTTGGTATTGCTTCGTCTGTTGAGCTACTTGAAGTGAAATTTATTGGTATAGCGTATTTATGTAGTAATTGCCTTTTTCCTCTTCGGAACATCGGAGCGGTAAAATGAACATCACACATGTTATGCGATCGGTGAAGTGTATCTACTTTGTTTAACAAATCTTTCCTGCCACATGCTGTAAGCCAAAGTTTTGCTCTGAAAAAGATAGAACTGTATTATTTTCATTTTCATTTAGAGTTATTCGGATATAACACAGTAATTTTAATTTTATTTCCTTAATAATATGTCATTGGATTTTTGGTGGAACTGACTGGTCCTTGGTTATCTTCAAAAATTGAAATACAGAACTTCTCCCCTGAAACCAAGAAAGATTAAAAAACACAACAAACGTTGCTCTAACGCGTTTCGACAGCAAAGCTGAGAGAGTATCTCTCTGAAGATGACAGCTTTGCTGTCAAACGCGTTAGAGCAACGTTTGTTGTGTTTTTTAATCTTTCTTGGTTTAAGGGGACAAGTTCTGTATTTCAATTTTTTATATCATTGGATAATATAAATGTGTGTAATTTAAATACATCTAACGAATTCTTACTAGAACCAAATCAAAACGAACAAATGGAATCCGACCTACACTACACAACGAGCAGCCCTCTTTGTATCAAAACGCATAGCAGCAGACCTTAGCTTAGATCGTAGCCGAACTACCAACAGAGATCTGCAACGTCATGGCGGCAAAAGGGATCCTCTGACAAAAGTCAGTTTCTCAAATAGTCTAATAATTCTAAAACACAAACCGATAAGCTGAGATGCTTTGTAGGTTCAGAGTTTGGGATCCAGAGACCGTGTTAGATTGTATCAATCTCGCATACCCAACAGTGCATTAGAATATTTGAGAAACTAAAACGAATTTCAAATTTCATGATTTTTTGATTAAATGGTCCGCTAAGGTGCATTTACAACCTACCCATTAACACACAAAATTAATATACATGAATTCAAGGCACAAATTTATTCTAATGAAAATCATCAGTGTAGCCTAGGATACGCCACTGGTTGCGCCAGCCAGGACATTTCATAACTCTATGATAACCGATGCATCTTGTCTTTGGCCAGATTTCTAACCTAATCACAAATGCTTTGTGGACCTAATTGCAATTTTGGCCGCACGTAAAGACGTTTCGAAAGCAATAGCATATTTTATTATGTTGAAAACTTAGATAATATAGTCAAAGGTTGAAAATCAATAGTTTACAACATAGTATTATCACAGAGTAGTACTCTGTGGTATTATATTGTAAAATTGTGTAGACCATAGACCAAAATTTCTATGGTGAAGATTGCTACCTGAGACTAAATGTTTCGTACTAATTAAAATGTAATCTGACAAATCTTATGTTTATTTCCTTCTATCAATTTTTTTTCAATCGAAATAATTTAGGTTTGAATATTAAACATGCTTTGACATGGAGTGGAGTAGCAGAGAATAATAGCATGTATTATGGTTGACATTGTGAGTATTCATTTTTCGTTAATTTTCGAATGTATGCGTTACTAATTTTCTGCATTATAGTCCATTTCAGATAAATCTGCATAACAGTAAGATGTGGACTTCTAATTTTGTAATGGCAAGAAGTAGTAATATTTAGACTTGGTCGTGTGGCAACACTGTGACATTTCTTAATGGTGTTCTGTGTTCTTAAAATCCTAACCCAATATATGTTCTGTGTCCTAACCTAAATATCATACAATTTTTAATTTGCTGTCGGTTGTTTTAAGAGTGATTCTTTTATATTTGATAGCAATTTCTGCTGTAAATTATTAAATTGTAAGTAATAATAATAAAAATATTATGGCAAATATTTATTCCCAGTATTTTTCCCAAACAACCCCTGAAATATAGACGGCACATTAATTATCAAAATTTTTACGTGTCAAGCCAAGTTTAATACTAGTGATATTTTTAATAACTTTTCTAAAAGTTGATCTACTACTTTATGGCCTAGTCTTATGCAGATTTATCTGAAATGGACTATAAATATAGTAGGAGGTTATGAATGCACCGTTATTTTATGGTATGTATGTAGTCCAAGCGTTTTTAGAATTTACACGTTATTTTATTCATTTATTTTATGTCACAAGTTTTTGAAAATGCTTATTGAATTCAAAATTAAAAAATAAAGCATTACATGTTTAACGATTTTTAAAAAGTACTAATTTTAACCAAAATGGCAATTTTTACTCCAGACCACAAATGAAAATAAGAAAACATTTTGAAATACGTATTACCTTTCAACATCTTTCGGAAATCTATAAAATTTTTTCTTACAGTTATACGCTTTATTTTTGCAGTCTTTATAACAGCAAACAACTCCTGCTTTTTTGTTCTCTTTTTGCATGATAAGTTCAATAAATGTCAACATTAAAACAACACACAATAAATGTAATGCTACAGCGAGCAGCGATAAAAAGCAATTCCCCGTATTCTCGTACTCTCTTATTATTACTGCTGCAGGCTGCACTGGCACTTTCGGAGTAGATTTTTGAAGTAGACGGCAGACAGACTAGACGGGCTTGAAGGTCACGGGCTCTGACGGTCACGTGATGCGAGATATCTTTCTGGTTATTTTATTCTTGAGAACCGAAGAGAATGCGAGTTTTAACGCCAAGGTGTATACATCCGAGAGGTCTATCTATAATAATGAAGTATGACGTCATTAGACTTTGCGCTTAGTGCTGCTCACGGATTACAGAAGTAGGATAGTGAACGAACGTAGAAAACGGTGTCGAAAAAGCGCCTAGAGAGTAGGTAATACGCTCTCGTGATATCAGGAGTTTCTGGATTTCTACTACCAATTAGGAACGAAGTAAATAAATATTGCTATTCAGCAGCTGTTGAAAGAGGGAAAAAAGTCGAGATTTCGGAAAAAAGCCAAAATTTCTAGAAAAATGTCGAAATTTCGATATTAAGGTCAAAATTTCGAGAAACAAGTCGATATTTGGGAAAAAAGTCGAAAATTAGAAAAAAAAAACCAAATTTCGAAAAAAAAGTCAAACTTTTCAGATTAAGGTCGAAATTTCTAGGAAAAAAGTCGAAATTTGAGAATAATGTCGAAATTTCGAAAAAAAATTCGAAGTTTCGAAAGATTTCGAGAAAAAAGTTGAAATTTGAGATAAAATTCGAGATTTCGAGAAAAAAAACTCGAAATTTCGAGAAAAAAAAGTGGAAATTTTGAGTTTAAAAGTTGAAATTTTGAGAAAAAGTTCGAAATTTCGATATTTAAGTCAAAATTTTGAGAAAAAAGTCAAAATTTGGGAAGAAAAAAACGAAATTTTAAGAAAAAATCGGAGTCTAAAAAAAACGTCGAAATTTCGAGAAAAAAGTCGAAATTTCGAAATATTTCGAGAAGGAAGTCAAAATTTGAGAAAAAAGTCTAGATTTCGAGAAAAAAGCCAAAATTTCGAGAAAAAAGTTGAAATTTTGAGAAAAAAAAGTCGAAATTTCTAGAAAAAAAGTAGAAACTTGCGAAAAAAGTTGAAATTTCTAAAAAAAGGTCGACATTTTGAGTTTAAGGCCGAAATTTCAAGAAAAATGTCGATATTAAGGACAAAAAAGAAAAAAAGTCGAAATATCGAGTTATAAATCGAAATTCCGTGATTAAGATCGAAGTTACGGAAAAGAATCGAAATTTAAAAAAAAAAGTTGAAATTACGACCTTATAAGGTGAAAATTTCGAGAAAAAGGTCTAAATTTGAGGAAAAAGTCGAAATTTCTACAAAAAAAAGTAGAAATTTCGAGAATAATGTCGAAATTTCGACCTTAAGGTCAAAATTTCGAGAAAAAAGTCGATATTTGAGGAAAACGGCGAAATTTCGAGAAAAAAATCCTAAGTTTTGAAAGGTTTCGAGAAAAAAGTTAAAATTTGAGATAAAATTCGAAATTTAAGAAAAAAGTCGAAATTTCGAGAAAAAAAGTCAAAATTTGCGAAAGAAGTCGAAATTTCAAGTAAAAAATCGAGTTTAAAGTTGAAATTACGAGGAAAATCTTGAAATTTCGATATTAAAGTCAAAATTTCGAGAAAAAAATCAAAATTTGAGAAAAAAAAACGAATTTTCGAGAAAAAAGTCTTTCTGGTTATTTTATTCTTGAGAACCGAAGAGAGTTTAAACGCTAAGGTGTATACATCCGACAGGTCTATCTATAATGAAGTATGACGTCATTAGACTTTGCGCTTAGTGCTGCTCACGGATTATAGCAGTATGTTAGTGCACGAACGTAAAAAATGGTGTCGAAAAAGCGTCTAGAGAGTAGGTAGTACGCTCTCCTGATATCAGGAGTAATGGATTTCTAATACCAATGAGGAACCAAGTAAATAAATATGGCTGTTAAACAGCTGTTGAAAGAGAGAAAAAAGTCGAGATTTCGCGAAAAAAGCCAACATTTCTAGAAAAATGTCGAAATTTCGATATTAAGGTCAAAATTTCGAGAAAAAAAGAGAGAGAGAGAGAGAGAGAGAAAAGAAATAGTCGGAGCTACTCCACTTTCTAGACGCATTTCGGTCAAATTTCTATACATGGCAAATGTAGGGGGTGCTCTATACTTATTTTATAATCCGTGGGCGAGAGTTAACCTTCTGGTTGTTACTTATTTTGTGCTATATGTGAGGAAGTATGGGGAATTTTGTCCGATAGTTAAGGATTAAGGATATTAAGAAATATTATATTGAACGATTGGCAACATTGACTACTAATTAACAACAGACAGTGTGACAGACAGGTGACAGAGTACAGAGATTCTATGCTAACAGATGTTTTGTGATTCATGGAAAAAATTATAAACAAATTAAATAATATCACCGGTAAAAAGTCAAATCACATTTGGTCATTTCGTCCATAGGTAAAATTTGTTCTTATGGTTTCTCATAAACATGTAAACATTTTCTGGTTAACCTTTTAAGTGTGTGGGATTTTAATTATTGTTTTGGTTTTGATAGTCCATTATTTTTGATCTATAAAGTAAGAAGTAGCATCCGAAAGTGAGTACTTGACGCTTTAGTAAGTTTTAACTAACGCTCTAACATATTTTTCCCTTGCCCCTTCCCTGTCGTTCTTTTGCCACAATTTGGTTTCTAAAAGCAGTGGATATTATGTCGTTTAGTTTCCACTTCAGTAACTGTTTAATATTTTAATTTTCTTTGCTGATAAAATAAAACTTTACTTAAACCGTTACTTGCAGGCTTCTTACCTCTCAATTTAGAACAGAACTGACTACATTTGAAAGTCTTTTCCCTATTCAGAATAATGCATTATGGAAGAAGATAAAACAGATGTTAAATTGGAATTAAAGGAAGAGCACATTGAAATAAAAGACGAAAAATGTGACGCATATTCCACAGAAAATGAACAATCAAGTAATATTGAAGGCAATGATATAAGTCAAAATAGTGCTACTGAATCAGATCATGATGATGATAGCGACAAAGATTATGAAAAATCTGACGTACCTCATTGGCAAAAGGAGCGTAAATGCACTCTGTGTGATTTTGTAACGAACAGTGTGTACAAGTTTAACCGTCATGTTGTAGAAGTTCATAATACTGGTGCATTTGAATGTGCTAACTGCGGCTACAAGACCCACATGAAACGCCACCTTATACAACATCTGAAGGTGAAAACGACATGCCAGTTTCAGTAAGTTTATCTTCCTAATGATAATTATCAGCAATGTGATGTTGTTGGTGGTAAAGTCAAACCTTTGACTTTTTAACTGTTTTCGAAATTTCAACAACATTATTGAGATTTATTCTGATAACGCCTCATTTCAAAAGTTCTGTCTTTTTTCAAAATTCTTGCCATTCCAATGTCTATTTTAAACTGCACATTTTGAGGTTCCTTAGATAACTGACTTCGAAAATTAAAAAGTTTTCTAAATTCAAACATTAATCTGGTAATATCCACTTTTCTTCTCGAAATTTGGAATTTGAATTCGTGCTATATTTTCAATAGACCCTTTCTTTATTTTGTTGAAAAACAGGTGAAAATAAACTAACAAATATAAATTCGAAATTAGCTTACCCTTTTATTAATAATGCTGGATTAAAAAATAATAAAATAATCGATTTAATTGGATGACTAGTTTGTAATAATTTTAAAAATATTTAACAAACCAATGCTAAATCGAATGTTTTTTTAAATTTATAGCCTGGCCCGACAGAAAAGACTGAGAAAAGTAGATGTGACCAAAATTCCAAAAGAATATTGTACAAAGGAAGACAGTGGCTTTAAATGCATTTATTGTGAATACGTCGCTAAAAAGAAACCTCTGGTAAAAAAACACGTTTACAACGTACATCTGAAGCTGAAAACTAATTCCTGTTTACACTGTGAATTTGAAACGCCTTACAAGAATACTTTCAAGTCGCACATGGTGCGCAAACATCCCGAAAAATGCGACCCATCGGAGGTGAAAATTCATTTTTGTTTGCATTGTCAATATAAATCGGCCAGCAAGGCGACTTTTGAGTCGCACATGGTGCGCAAACATCCCGAAAAGTGTGACACATCGCTGCTGAAAACATATTCGTGTTTACGCTGTGAATTCAAAACTTCTCACAAGATAACTTTCGAGTCGCATTTGATGCAAAAACACCCTGAAACGTCCGACCCATTGCCAACTCAAACCTGTTTGTACTGTGACTTCAAAACCCCTTATTTAGAGACCCATATGGTGCGCAAACACCCCGAAAAATGCACCCCATCGCGGGTGAAAACCCACAACTGTTTTTACTGTAAATATACGACCCGTTACAGGAAGAGCTTAGAGTTGCACATCTTCAGCAAACACCCTGAAACGTGCGACCCATCGCAGTTCGAAACTCATAACTGTTTGCACTGTGAATACAAAACGCTTTACAAGAAGCATTTAGAGGTACACATGATTGCGAAACACTCCGAAAAGTGCGAGTTGAAACCTTATTTTTGTTTGCATTGTAAATTCAAAACGCCTTACAAGTTAACTTTAGAGTCGCATATGCTGCGCAAACATCTCGAAAAGTGCGATCCATCGATGCTGAAAACCTATTCCTGTTTGCACTGTGACCTCAAAACGCCTCATTTAGAGTGGCATATGGCTGTTAAACATCCCGAAAAGTGCGACCTATCACAACTTAAAAAGAAAGTGTGTCTGTTGTGTGATAAAAGGTACTTGTTGAATCGCTCGCTGCTAAAGCATATGCGAATCGTACATGGAAAACGACCAGTAATATCTAGTGAAGAATTACCTCAGAAAAGTCCAAACCTGGAAATTAATAGGGTAAAAGTTGAAGAAAATGAGGATCAGAGAATAGATAAATTAGAAACAAACAAGGAGCAAATTAAAGAGGAGATAGAAATAGAAGAGACTTACCTTCCCTCACTTATAGGATTATCAAGAAGATACAAAAACAGAATAAACTGATTAGCTTTTAACAAACTTGATTGATACATTGTGGAATTTTTAATATCTGTTGCTTTTTAATCGTTAATAAAGTTTAATAGTTATGAATATTAAAGAATTCCACAAATTAAGGGTTGGAAATGTCAACTATTTGATAAATTACTGACAAAAATTAAAGCAGGAATTCTAAAAACCTAAATAAGCTAGCATTCACTAAATGAATGTTCAAATTATAAAGCAGATTATTTAATTTTGAAGTATATTTAAACATTTTTCGGCAATTAAGCTGTTTATGAAAAATTTGGTCAATGGTAAACTTTGTAACCTAGCAAATAGATTTAATTTCTCAGGGTAGATACAATGTACTTACAAGAATGCAATCAATCTCGAATTCGTTCGTTTTATAAATTTTGAATCTTTCTCAAAATTGAGGTTTTATTTAAAAATTTCGAATTCAGAATTGAAATCTCGGCTATGCCGAGGTTTTCACCGATTCTGGGGTAGAACCAAGAAGTTTTTTTTTGGCCTAAACTGATTGAAACCGAAACTTTGTTCGGTTTCTAGTTATTTTGCGTATCGTTTTGAAGAACTTCTAAGAAACGCTTGAATATGGGTGTCCTTTCCTCGTTTGATTGAAAAGTATGGCTCTTAAATATCTGATGAAACTTTTAAGAGCATTGTGTTTGACGGTTTTTGGCAAATAAGAAAATGTTTTATAATAAACTTTTGTTTTATATGTGGTATTATTTGTTTGAATATGTATTAATAATTGTTATACAATAATTAAAATATTATTTTTATTTGTTTTTTTTAATTTTTTTGTACAAACTCATACAATAGGATGTTGCCCTAGACTTATAATCATGTAAAAGTACTCTCGGCTAAACTTTCCGCATACCATAAGTTTATGTTAATTTTTTATTCCAGATATTTACGACTTAAAAGTCACTTTGCTAATGATCTGTACATACATTTTCATTAAGGGGAGAATCGGCATCAAATCGTGAAGAATATTCTTTATTTTTTTTCAAAATTCCGACCTTTCGCAATTTCACTTTTTCTCTTTACATTTCGGTTACTCATGTTTTAGTCTAAATTTTTCTTCATGGTTGATTCTTATTGGTCGAAAAATATTTAAAAAAATATATATATAATTATTTCCAGAAATATTAAATAAAATTAAACTAAATTTTTCCTTTAAACAAAATTTCAGTTGTTCCTAATTTTAATATTTTTGCCATTTAAAAATGTTGAATTTTTTTTATAAATTATCGATTTTTTTGTCAAAATGCAAAATTTCATTTATTTAAGCTTTCTAGAGATTTAGAATTTTTTGGAAATTTCGACCTTAATCAGCAAATTTTGATTTTTTCTGGGAATTAGGTTAGAAATTGAAAAACTTGATTTTCTGTTCATTTCTATGTATTTTCTAATGATTTCCGCCTTTTTTTCAAGTGTTTATATTAATCCCAAAATGTCGACCAATTAAGAAGCTTTTTCTGAAGACTGATCTAAACTAGATTTGCAGCCGAAACCGAATATGTCCATTAGTGTGACGTCACAGCGTATCAAATTGGGCCCTTGTAGGTTAGATTCTGTGGTGCTGAATCCAAACAAACCGTGTAGAGCCCGTTTCAGATAAATCTACATAAGAGTAGACTGTGAATTTTGTAGTGGCAACAAGAACAAGTAATATTTAGAAATAGTCGTGTGGCAGTGTTGTGACGTTTCTTAATAGTAGGGAATCCTATAAGGAGATTCATCGGTAACGTAATTTGTCGAATGAAAATGGGACTGAATTCCACCCACTGACATCAGCGGCCTCTATTATGTATTACCAGTAAATATTGTGCGAAAACTGTAAAGTGGGAGCTTAAATTGTACCTACTGATGGCAGTCGTAGGTATAATATATCCAATCGGTCATATCACTGTCATGTTAATCTTTTTTTGGGCTTTTTCTAGGAAAGCGTGTCTAGAACAACCTTTATTCATCTTTTAGTCAGGGAGGAGCGTTCACCGTTGAAGTTGTAACATCCATTAGGTGTACGTTTTAACTACTCGTTTTGAAATGTTTAACCTGCGATAAAATAGAATTCTGTGGTGCATGGTTTGCGGATTAATAGATGGCGCAACGAACAGTGGAAGGTTTCAATCCCATTTTAAAAGTGCGCCGTAACGCAACCTTACCTTCTAGATAACCATACTTAATAGTATTCTGTGTTCCTAAAATCCTAACCTAAATATTTTGATTAGTTGTCGGTAGTTTTAGAGTGATTCTTTTATATTTAATGTCAAATTCTGCTGCAAATTATTAAATTATAAGTAGTAGTAAAAAAAACTATTCCGATTATTTCTGTCGAACAACCTCTCCTTGAAATATTGGCAACACATTAATCATTAAAATGTTTACGCGTGAAGCTAGCTTTGGTTCTAGTGATTTTGTTAGTAAGTTTTCTGAAGGTTAATTTATTCGTGGCCTATTTTTATGCAGATTTACCTGAAATAACATATAGGTGTTGAAATTTCGATAAAAATTATTTCTAAAAGTCGTTTTCTTAGGTTAAATGATCCAGGTTTTAAAAAATAATCAAGTACCATTCCGTTCCACAAAAAAAAATGTATTTACAAGTTTCAAATTTTCCTTGAAATATTTAATTAATAAAAATATTTCTTAAAATTAAAAAAAGTTGAAACAGATTTTTTTTATATTGCTGTAAAATATAAAATCGAGAACAGAATCCGAAATTCGGTTCGGTTGGATAAAAACTACGGCACGCCACTGGTATGTGAGATGAAGCGTGGGGAATTTTGTAATGTGTGTGTGGTAGCGTTATGAAGGTATTTTGTAGACGTCTGTATTCTGTGGTAGCTAGTGTTGCCAGTGGTAGCGGAATTCCGCTATTGGTAGCGACTTCTGAAGCATTTAGCGGCGTACCGGCGGCAACGATAAAGTAGCGGAATTTTGAGGTCGTCCAAATTTTGAAATTTTATTTAAAAAAAACGAGTCAAGGATAAATAAACTAGCTGTTAAAAGAATTACATAACGATTTATTCAATGGTGCCATCTAACAGAGAGCAATTAAAAACAATTTTACGTGTCTTTAGAAAATTTAATTTTTATTTTTTGTATGAAAAAATAGGTATTTCCCCTAAGATACTATGTTACTTGACGACTTTGAAGCCATTTAAAATAGCTCTCAGCTAGGGTGGTAGTTCTTTTTTAGGCTTAGTTAGCAATCTTTATTTTAAAGGTAAACGAAAGGTTTTTTATATCTTTGACTTTAATTACCTTCCGAAGGTAAAAAAAAATGTATTTAATCTTCAAGGTCAAGTTTTTTTGTAGAATTCTCTACCCTTTTTGTGTTGGGTAGCGGCCGGTAGCGGAATTTTAGAGATCCGGTAGCGACATTTGGCATTGAACCACTGGCAACACTGGTGGTAGCGTAGTTGAGGAATATTATATTCAACCATTGGCAACATTTTCTTAAAATTAAAGAAAGTTGAAACAGATTTTTTTTATATTGCTGTGAAAAATTCGGTTCGGTTGGATAGAAATTACGGCACGTCACTGGTATTTAAGATGAAGTGTGGGGAATTTTGTAACGTGGGTGTGGTAGCCTTATGAAGGTATTTTGTAGACGTCTGTATTCTGTGGTAGCCCGTGTTGCCAATGGTAGCGGAATTCCGCTATTGGTAGCGACTTCTGAAGCATTTAGCGGCGTACCGGCGGCAACGATAAAGTAACGGAATTTTGAGGTCGTCCAAATTTTGACATTTTATTTTAAAAAAACGAGTCAAGGATAAATAAACTAGTTGTTGAAAAAATTACATAACGATTTATTCAATGGTGCCATCCAACAGAGAGCAATTAACAACAATTTTACGTGTAGAAAGTCAATCACAATAATTGCAGAAATCTTTGGAAAATTTAATTTTCATTTTTCTTATGGAAATTGGTATTTCCCCGAAGATACTATTTTACTCGACAACTTTGAAGCCATTTAAAATAACTCTCAGCTAAGGTGATAATTCTTTTTTAATCTTGGTTAGAAATTTTTATTTTAAAGGTAAACGAAAGGTTTTTTATATCTTGGGCTTTAATTACCTTCCGAAGGTAAAAAAAAATGTATTTAATCTTCAAGGTCAAGTTTTTTTGTAGAATTCTCTACCCTTTTTGTGTTGGGTAGCGGCCGGTAGCGGAATGTTAGAGATCCGGTAACGACATTTGGCATTGAACCACTTGCAACACTGATGGTATCGTAGTTGAGGAATATTATATTCAACCATTCGCAACATTTTCTTAAAATTAAAGAAAGTTGAAACAGATTTTTTTTATATTGCTGTGAAAAATTCGGTTCGGTTGGATAGAAATTATAGCACGCCACTGGTATGTAAGATGAAGTGTGGGGAATTTTGTAACGTGGGTGTGGTAGCGTTATAAAGGTATTCTGTAGACGTCTGTATTCTGTGATGGCGTGTTGAGGAATATTATATTCAACCATTGGCAACACTGATTGGGGACAAATGTTTTGTAATTTATAAAAAATAATAATGTAACAAAACATCGGTAAAATCTGATAATATAGTCAATGGGTAAAAATGAACTCTTGGACCTTCACAAAACACCACCAAATGACCTTATCCTTGAGGAACATGTAAAATATAGCTAGGATCAACTTCTCAAGTTCGTGGAATTTAATTATTTGGGTAGACCGTTGTTTTTGATCTATAAAATAAGGACTAGCGCCCAAAAATGCTTCAGTCAATGTAAAAAGTGAATACTTTACGCTTTGGTAAGTTTAACCAACATTTTAATGCAATTTCGGTTTGCCCCAATTCGCACACTTTTCATATTTTACAAGTTATAAATATTTCAATTTTGCAAGATACTTTGTTGCATTTTAAGCATGGTATTTGCTATTATAGGTATATAAATTAAGAGTTTTCTTCGTATTTTAATATTTCCTTTACATGTTTCCTCAAAATTCCGAGTTAACCTTAAAATCACAGAATACTGCTTAAAATGTTTTTTAATGTCGATATTTATTAATTTGAATTATTGAGTAAAATACCTTAATTCTGAGTGAAAGTAAAAATGTTGACACGTTATCCAGAAGTTGCCTGAGCAAAAAATTGAATAGTCGAAATTTTACAAACATTCTAATTTTTGCAGCAATTTTTAAACTTTTTTTTTACAAATTTTAAGCCTTTCCCAAATTTTCGACTTTTTTCTCAAATTTTTTGCTAACACTTGCATTTTATTGTTGGCAATTTTGAAGTTTTTCCAAAAAGTGACCTTTTTCAAAAAAGTGAATTTTTTTTCCTTGAAATATTTAATTAATAAAACAAAATTCTTAAAATTAGACAAAGTTGAAACAGATTTTTTTTATATTGCTGTAAAAAAATTCGGTTCGGTTGGATAGAAATTACGGCACGTCACTGGTATGTAAGATGAAGTGTGGGGAATTTTGTAACGTGGGTGTGGTAGTGTTATGAAGGTATTCTGTAGACGTCTGTATTCTGTGATAGGCGTGTTGAGGAATATTATATTCAACCATTGGCAACATTGATTGGGGACAAATGTTTTGTAATTTATAAAAAATAATAATGTAACAAAACATCGGTAAAATCTGATAATATAGTCAATGGGTAAAAATGAACGTTTGGTCCTTCACAAAATAGCACCAAATGGTCCTTATCCTTGAGGAACATGTAATATATAGCTAGGATCAACTTTTCAAGTTTGTGAAATTTTAATTATTTGGGTAGACCGTTGTTTTTGATCTATAAAATAAGGACTAGCGCCCAAAAATGCTTCAGTCAACGTAAAAAGTGAATACTTTCCACTTTGGTAAGTTTAACCAATATTTTAATGCAATTTCGGTTTGCCCCAATTCGCACATTTTCATATTTTACAAGTTATAAATATTTCAATTTTGCAAGATACTTTGTTGCATTTTAAGCATGGTATTTGCTATTATAGGTATATAAATTAGGAGTTTTCTTCGTATTTCAATATTTCTTTTACATGTTTCCTCAAAATTCCGAGTTAACCTTAAAATCACAGAATACTGTCTTAGGCGTATGGTTGGCGACTTGTCTCTTTTCTACAAGTAATATCATGGAAGATGCTCGCGGGAATTAATAGGATTGATCCCCCCAAGGGCAAGATTCTTGAGGCGTACTAGAGAGTCGGAGACAGCAAATTCCTGTGCGGTCCAACTTGACACACTGAGGACTTCTGTCTACGGAGACTCTTTTTTCTATAGAACTTCCAAGTTATAGAACTTGTTATCAAAAGGAATTTTCCCCAAAAATTACAACCTATCCTTGTTTAAGAAGGCAGTTCATCGCCATCTATCCTTGTTTCTGCATCCTACTCGCAGTGCTTTGAAAGCATAATGGGGTTACACTTTGCGAGTGGATTAAACTTAAAAAAAAAAACATTTGTTAATGTTGATATTCATTAATTTGAATTATTGAGCACAATACCTTAATTCTGAGTCAAAGTAAAAATGTTGACACTTTATCCAGAAGTTGCCGAAGCAAAAATTTGAATAGTCGAAACTTTACAAACATTCTAATTTTTGCACCAATTTTTGAACTTTTTTTTTTACAAATTCTAAGCCTTCCCTAAATTTTCGACTTTTTTCTCAAATTTTTTGCTAACACTTGCATTTTATTGTTGGCAATTTTGAAGTTTTTCCAAAAAGTGATCTTTTTAAAAAAAGTGAACTTTTTTTTCTTGAAATGTACCTAACCTAACCTCAAAAATTCGGCATTTTTTTCTAGTTATTAGAATTCAAATTTAAAAGTCGGGATTTCGAGAGACAAACTGACAAAATATCTAAGGTTTCATTTATAAAAATAAAGTTTTTCAAGATCTCTAGGTTCGTAAATTTTCGATTATAAATTCAAAGATTTTGCAACATTGAATTTGTAAGGGAAATTTCGGATTTAAATGTTGGAATTTCGAGAATTCTAGTTATTAAACTAGACTAAAATTTCTAGTTTGTTCCCAAATTTTATCGATTTTTTCGTTACGTAAGTTACAAGTTTTTCTAAATAGTGATTTTCCTTCAAAAATTCTGTGTTAAATCTGCTATTTTTTAATTGTTCTGTAATATTTTGGCTTCCAATTCAAAATGTAAACCTTTTTATAAAAAGGTTAATATTTCGTTTTAAAAGTCAGTCTTATTAAATAACTGTGACATTTTTGTTGCTTGGATTATTTCCCCAAAATTCCATTGTTTACGATTTTTAGTTTCCAACATTTGTGTACATTTCAGGTTTTTTCTACAAATTTCAACTTTTTTCTGAAAAGTTTTCAGTTTGAACTCGAATATTTTACTTATTTATTTCTAAAATGTCAACTTCAAAATCGAAATTTCGGAGTTTAATGTTGAATTTGTTCTGGTTTGGACTTTTTCTTAAAATTTGATTTTTTTCCCACAAATTTCGAGTTTAAGCTTGGAGTTTAAAGTTAAAGGTGACAACTAAGTTGAAGTTTCGGCTAATTCGAAGTTTCTGCTACCTAGGACCTTTGGTTGAGAACTCCGGGTTTAAACTTAAAATTTAAATTTCGGCTAATTCGAGCTTTTTGACAATTTTGGTTCAAAATTGAAACGGCTGCCGAAACTGGTTTGTTGTTGTCCAATCTGACTGAAGTCGAAACTTCGATTAGTCTCTCATATACAGCTAGTTAATGCTGTCTGATTTAGTTTCCAGTTAAAGCAGATTCCACGGAAACTGTTTAATATTTGTTTTTCCTTGACTGATAAAACAAAACTATACATAATTCTTTGTTTACAGGCTTCCTACCTCTCAGTTTATGCAGCGAATATGGCGACGTTTGATTCACCATTGCCCCATCTTAAATACAATGAATCAGATTTGGAAGAAGATAAAACACATGTTAAGTTAGAGTTAAAAGAAGAACCTGTTGAAATAAAAGACGAAAACTACTGGCGTCTATTTCACAGAAGATGAACAATTCAGTAACACTGAAAATATTGCAAGTCGATATATTAATACTACCGAATTTGACATAAATATTGCCGAAGATGTAAATAAATCTGTCCTACCTAAAACGGAGCATAAATGTTCTCTGTGTGATTTTATAACCAACAGTAGGTACAAGTTAAAATATCATGTTGTAAAAGTTCATAAAACTGGTACATATGAATGTCCGAACTGTGACTTTAAAACTGACATGAAATGTAACCTAAAGAGCCACCTAAAGTTGAAAACAGCATGCCAAAATCGGTAAGTTAATCTTGTGGCGAATTCTCCAACAAAATAATACATATCCGTTGGTTTAATAAAATTATCATTTATTTTGAAAGCGATTTCAATAGCTCAAGTTGGGATAATTGGAATTCTACTGTAACTGAATTTAATCTATTTCAAAGTTTGTAACAATTTTTGAAATGTATAGAAACAAAATTAATTGAAATATTCTTTAAATTTATAGACTGGCCCGACAGAAAAAATTGGATGGGATCGACATTCCACAAGATTACTGTAGAAAAGAAGAGAATGGATTTAGATGCATTTATTGCGAATACGTCTCTATAGATAAATATGGTGTAAAAGGACATGTTTGTAGGGTGCACCCTGAAAAATGTGACTCATCGCAGCTAAAAACTCATTCCTGTCCGCATTGTGAATTCAAAACGCGTTACAAGAGGACTTTCGAATCGCATATGGTGCGTATACATCCTGAAACTGTGCGACCCATTGCAGCCGAAAACTCAAATCATAACATTGCTCAATCAGACAGAAAAGTACGATCTGATGAAAATTCATAACTGTTTGCACTGTGGATACAAAACGTCGCACAGAAAGAATTTATCGATTCATACAGTGCGTAAACACCCCGAAAAGTGCAACCGATCACAACTGAAAACTTTTAACTGTTTGCATTGTGACTATAAAACGACTTACAAGACGAATTTAGAATTACACATGACGCGTAGGACACCCCGATAAATGCAACCCATCGCAGTTAAAACCTCATTCCTGTCTCCACTGTGAATTTAAAACGCTTTACAAGAGAACTTTAGACTCGCATATGTTGCGCAGACACCCCGAAAACTGCGCCCCATCGATGCTAAAAACGCTTTCCTGTCCGCACTGTGACAGTCAAAACAGCTTACTTAGAAGTCGCACATGACGCTTAAACATCCCGAAAAATGCGACACGTTGCAACTGAAAACTCAATCCTGTTTATACTGTGAATTCAAAACCCCTTATATGGACTCGCACATGGTGAACAAACATCCCGAAAAGTGCAACCCATCGCAAGTAAAAATTCATAAATTGTTCGCACTGTGATTTTAAAACGCGTTATAAAAGTGCTTTCAGATCGCACATGTTCCAACACCCTGAAAAGTGCGACACATCGCAAGTTGAAAACTTATAACTGTTTGCATTGTGAATTCAAAACACCTTACAAGAAGAATTTAAACTTGCACATGATGCGCAAACATCTCGAAAAGTGCGACCCGTCGCAAGTGAAAACCTATTCCTGTTTACATTGCGAATTTAAATCATCTTACAAGAAAGCGTTAAATCCACACATGATACGCAACCACCCTGAAATGTGCGACCCGTCGATGCTGAAAACGAATTCCTGTTTGCACTGTGGTTTCAGAACAGCTTATTTAGAGTCGCACATGATGCGCAAACACCCTGACAAATTTGACTCGTCGCAAATTGAAAAGAAAGTTTGCCAATTGTGCGGTAAAGTTTTCTTGTTAAATCATATGTTGCAAAGACATATCCGAAGTGTACATTTAAAAGAAAAAGTGAGGTGTACCTTATGCGATTATACTTGCGTCGGAAACAGAGAACTGATGTCACACATGCGACTTCACGAATTGTTCGAATGTTATGATTGTGGTTTCACTTCGGTTAGAAAATCAATTTTGAGAGAACATATATTGACAAAACATATAAAACAGGAGTTTACGTGTGATGTGTGTTCATTTAAAACATTGTACAGGAGGGCCTTGAACCTGCACAATAAAAGACGTCATTGTCTAGAAAGGCTAGCATGTGAGTACTGTTCGTTTATTGCTTCAGACAGAAAAACATTAGAAGCACATGCTAGAGTGCAACATAAGGACTGTTTGCTTAAAAAATGTGATCAATGTGATTATGTAACCTTTAAAAAACATCACTTGGAAAGACATGTTGAATATAAGCATAATAAAATATACGGAAAGCAATCAGTAACAGTTAGAAAAGAAATATGTCAAGAAAGCGCAAATGTGAATATTGATGCTGTAAAAGTTGAAGAAAATGAGGATCAGGTAACAGAAATATTAAACACGAACGACTGTAAAGAGCAAATTAAACGGGAGATAAAAATAGAAACAAGTTTATCTTCCCTCACTTCCAAATTATCAGGAAGATATAAAGCCAGCATTATCTGAGTAGTTGAAATACAGAACTTGTCCCCTGAAACCAAGAAAGATTAAAAAAACACAACAAAGGTTCTTCTTCTTTCTTGGTTTCAGGGGACAAGTTCTGTATTTCAATTTTTGAAGATAACCAAGGACCAGTCCGTTCCATCAAATCTGATTAGTTT
Organism: Dastarcus helophoroides; assembly: GCA_028583605.1. NCBI lineage: Eukaryota > Metazoa > Arthropoda > Insecta > Coleoptera > Bothrideridae > Dastarcus > Dastarcus helophoroides. Next base: position 12,322,301 of record CM053334.1, read on the forward strand.
CTTATAAGCTTAATTGGTAAATTTTTTGACTCATTTATTACTTTCAGTGTGTCTCCGTGATTAATTTTAGCCATGTAATCAGAAGGGTTAATAAAGACAAATTGGAGAAAAAAAATAATTATTCCTTTTAAAAGGGGCGCAAATGAACCCATAAACTCTCCCTAACAGGGCGCTTTTGTTTCACAACAAACTCTCTTAATAAACATTATTTAGGACTTCGTTAGTCAACAGACCCCATCCAGAGTATCTCTCTGAAGATGATAGCTTGACTGTCGAAACGCGTTTGTTGTGTTTTTTAATTTTTCTTGGTTTCGAGGGACAAGATTTGTATTTCAATTTTTGAAGATAACCAAGGACCAGACCTTCCACAAAAAAAAGACTATCAGTTATAATCACATCAACTTATCAGGTGCAAATGTTAAGGCAAATTTTCGAGCGATGAATGTCTAATAAGTAGAGACCGGATTTTAAGCATTATGCTTTTTGCTGAATTTTCTAACCAACCATGAAATATTTGATTTATACACAAATCCAAAGTATATTGCTATAGCTTTCTTTATGCCTTTTCTGCTTTTTTTTGCTCCTTCATTACTTATTTAAATTTTTTCATGTATATTTACGTATTTTAAAAAATAATACTGTAACGAAATGTAAATTGTAGAATTTAGTGCATAAGAAAAGTTTCTAGAAAGATTTGATAAGGGGAAAGCGGCCGCGATAACGAAGCAAACGGCAGATAAGCTTTCCCGAAATTTCGGCCAACGGTAAGCCTTATCTGCCGGATTGTTTTAGAACCTGGAGGCCAAAACTATATTAAGCGGCCAGCTCTCCCTCGAGTCAGTTAGAATCAGTGTAGTTAGTGAGTTAATAGTTAGAAGTACATAAGCGAGTTATTGTTCAGTTGTAGTGATCCGAGTTTAGTTTGGTAATAAAGTGGGTATAATTCACGTGTTAATCAATTCGAACCGATAAAGCCCGTAACAATACTATATAGTATACGCAAAAAACGTTCATAGAAAGTACATCCGACAACTGTACAAGGCATCGAATGATCCCAGGTAAGATTTTTGGGTTGTCATCAGAATAACTTTTTTTAAATAGTTGAAGCTGAAATGTTACAACTAATTTGAAGTGGTCAAAATTCCAACTTTGATTTGAAAAATCGAATTGTTGGGAAGTCAAATTTTCAAGTTTAAGCCTTTTGAAAAATAAAATTATTATTGTCGAAATATGGTATTTAGAAGAAAATACAGAATAAACTCTTTTAATTCTTACCTGACTAATCTGGGACCAACCGCGTAAGACACTCACGCTACTCATTAAGTGTCCCATGTACATTTAGCCTTTATAATAAAATGATTCTTATTAAGTAGAAAACAGGGTAAATTTAAATAGCTAATTACAAAAACAAAGAGGTTAAATGCAAGGTCTCTATTTTATTAAATATTACGGCAAAAAAAAGAAGATTCATGACTTTTATTTAATTTAATCCCAATAAGTCGAGGAAATTCACTAGATTTAATGGAATTTTAAATGTATAAAGGATTTTGGCCGAAACCAGAAAGAAGCCGAAATTTGATTTTTGTCGGATAAAGAACGCCACTGGTACGTAGGGAATTTTGTAGCGTGATTGAGGAATATTAAAATAAACAGTTGGCAACATTGATTGGTGACAGATTTTTAATGACAAAACATAGACTCCATGCTAGGGATGTCGATTTCTTTTTAAAATAATCGATTTTTAGATCGATTCAAATCGTACGCAAAACAATCGATTCCCGATTAAATTAGGTGCTGAAAGATCGATTTCCGATTAATCGCCTTGTTTGTGAAATTTTTAAACATTTCTAATAACAGAAAAATTGAATGATAATGATGAATTGGCGTCATATCTCCTATATCAAAAAAGTGATACAAAGGTTAAAATATTGTGACAAAGCATTCGAAAAAGGAAATTACGTAATAATTTATACCCAACGCAAAGCTTAAAGAAAATGGCGTCACTTGTATGTCCAAATTGGGGTTGACAGTTGGGCCCATTTATTATATTCTATGCTTTGTATGTTTTTTGTACATAACTGCAAGTTGACTAACTGAGGTTAGTGTTTACGAGTGGAATTTTGTCTTTTTGATGGATTTTCAGTGTAATTTTAAAATAAATGGACAAAATAAATACGTTCATTTAACAATCGAAGAAATAAAATATCAGTCACCAAACTGAAAACTGACAGAATAACAACGATGACGCCACAGTTATGTTTCCTATTCGGTCAACGATGTAATGAATGAAAAGAAATGTTAATGCTGCCATCTGTTGGCGTATTAACGTAGCTATTGCTAGTAGATGGAAGTGAAGAATAACATAACGACACAAATGCACTAAAGCACTGAACTAAACACTGTGGTTTGTGATTAAATCCAAAGGTTTTTATCCCTTTACCGCGATACGTATTTCGCCAGTTCTGCTGGCGAAATACGTATCGCGTAATTCTTTATTTAATTGCCGATGTGGTAAAGGCGTGAAACCTTTTTTGGACATAAAGACTTACATAAAAAATGTTTGTCATTAAATTTACAGTGACCTCATCTCAGGGAAATCGATCCGATTCTTAGGATTTTTAATCATTCATTAGATCGATCTAAAAAATCGACCTTGAAACGTGGAAAAATCGATTTTTAGATTAATCGATCTCAGATCGACTTCCCTACTCTATGCACGGATTATATATAGGAGGATAGAGCACGACCGCAGAAAACGGTATCGAAAAAGCGTCTAGAACATTACTTATCAAGTATTAAGTATATAGTATATACTTAATAAGTATATGGTCTAGAGAGTAGGTAGTACGTTCGCGTGATATCAGGAGTGATGGAATTCTACTACCAATGAGAAACGAAGTAAATATATATATGGCTATTAAACACTTGTTAAGAAATGTCAGAACTTACCGATTTCGTTTAATTTTAATGTCATTTCTTAGTTTATTCAATTAATATTTTTTTACGAAAAAGATGATGTAGGAGAAATCTAAAAATGATTCAGGTGAGTTTTTTGCAGTCTTTCAACAGAATAACTGAGGTGCAATTGCTTAACATGATCAGTGATTTTCAACGAGAGAGAGAGAGAGAAAAGAATAGGGATGTCGATCTGAGATCGATTAATCGAAAAATCGATTTTTTCAAGTCTCAAGGTCGATTTTTTTAGATCGATCTCAAATACAAGATCGATCTAATCAACGATTCAAAAATCCTAAGAATCGGATCGATCTACAGGTCACTGTAAATTTAATGACCAAAATCTTTTACATAAGTGTATTTATGTCGTTATGCTATTCTCCACTTCCATATACTAGCAATAGCTACGTTAATAAGCCAACAGATGGCAGTTTTAACATTTCTTTTCATTTATTATGTCATGTGAATAGGAAAGATAACTGTGGCACCTTCACAGTAGTTTGTGTCGCTAGAGGGTTATTCTGTCAGTTGTCAGTGTGTTTGGTCAGTGATATTTTATTTCGTCGATTGTTAAATGAACATATGTGTTTTGTCCACTTATTTTAAAATTACACTGAACATCCATAACAAACAAAATCACAATCGTAAACACTAACCTCAGTTAGTCAACTAAGTACAAAAAACATCACAAAACATATATATTAAGAAGGACAGGTTACATTTAAAGCGAGAGCACCGAAGTGACAGAAGTGGATGGCAATACGCGCCATTTTCAAATTCAAATTTTGGGTGAAATTACTGCATTTTCCATTGTAACTAAAAAAATTTGACGTTTTATTTTTGCACAATGAAAATGTCACAACGTATTGTTTAATTACAAATGAAAATGCAAAAATAAGACGTAATTTTTTTAGCTAAGGTGGAAAATTCATTAATAATTAATGTACTTTATGGTTAATATGCTAAACGGAAAATGAATAATACGAAATATATAATAGACAGATGTTTTATTGGTTCAAGATAAAAAACATAGTAAAAAACTTAGCAATATGTATTAAAATACAACTTACATAATAAACGGAATATTAAAATATGAATTACAACATGCTATGCACAGTAAGTATGTAACAAATGTAACAAAGCTTCTCATGAACTAATGACAACTAGAACTAATTCTTTCTTGTGTGACGTAAAAGTCCCAGGAGCAAATCATGAAAAATAAATAAATGAATCAATAAATAATAAAGGGAATAAAACGCAATTAGAAATTTCGACACAAGAAAATTAACACTTGGTCGGCATCTTAAATAAATGCTCGGCTTTACTTAAACTTTTTTATGAACCAATTTACAAACAAGTTTAATGTTTTTATTAATAAATTTGGTTAAACATAAATTAGAATCATAGCAAAAGGGAATAACTACAAAACTCACCATTAGACTTTTTAAAGTTATGTATCAAACTGTATTTGTTGAAAAACTAATAGTACATACATGAATTACATCTGAATAAGTAGGGGAAGCAATTTGTTAATTATGAAGAGGATTACTTACCGCAAAATTGTCGTTTACATCAATAACACACGCCATAACCATTTATGGTCATAATTTCCTTCGTTAAATCGTTCAACTGACAGTCGACGGAAAGCAGATATTAAACGACAGACTTCCAACTTAATCTATATGTATTTCACTTGCACATTAATGAATAATAATAACCTTTCTCATTTTGACACTGCGTAGCTACAATTTTACAATCAAAAACTGCCGGCAGGCAATTTGACATAAGTGGATGGCATGACAATTCAGCTTGTTTCACCCCCACTCCTATTACTTTCACCCCCATGAAAAACATGCAAAGCATAGAATACAATAAAAGGGCCCAACTGTCAACCATAATTTGGACATAACGGTGGCGCCATTTTCTTTAAGCTTTGCGTTGCCTGTAAATTATTACGTAATTTCCTTTTTTGAATGCCTTGTCGCAACATTTTAACCTTTGTATCACTTAAAGTTATTTCTGATAGGAGATATGAGGCCGATTCATCATTATCATTTAATTTTTCTTTTATTAGAAATGTTTTAAAATGTCACCAACAAGGCGATTAATCGAAAATCGATTTTTCAGCATCCAGTTTCATAGGGAATCGATTCTTTTGCGCACGATTCGAATCGATCCAAAAATCGATTATTTTAAAAAGGAATCGACATCCCTAGAAAAGAAACAGTCGGAGCTAGTCCTCTTTCTAGAAGCATTTCTCTCAAATTTTTATACATGGCCAGTATAGAGCCGTGCATTATCCGTATTCTATCATCCGTAACTCCAAGAGATACCTAATACCATAGACTAATATCAAAAATAGCTGTGGTATTAAGGAATATTACATTGAACCATTGGCAACATTGACTAAGCACAGATGTTATGTCATATATGTAATACATATGTGTTATGTGATTCATAAAAAATAATAATAACCTTGTTTTTGATAGGCAATAGAACATCACAGGACACCTCCAAATAAATGGAACATGTCTTTGGAACATACAAATAATATCAGTAAAATTAACATTTGTTGTTTTACAAAGCAGCTTCAACTAGCCTTCTTTTTGATAAACATGTAAACATATCTATGGGTAACCCTTTAAGTTTGTGATATTTTAATTGTTATTTTTGATCAATAAAGAAATAACGACCAAAAGGTAAAATGTATAGATTGAAATTTAGACAACGGAGACGCTTTGGTAAGTTTTAACTAACGTTGTAACACATTCTTTCTTTGCCACACTTTGTACACTTTCTTTCACATTTTACAAAAAAATAAATACATAAAATTTACAAAATACTTTATCCCATAAACTTTTTTATTCTAGCTTTGTGTAAATGAAGACGAGTCAATAAGGATTTCAAAGTGAAAAAAAAACTGTCCAATCTGACCTCCCAACGTATGAAGCGAATATGGCGACACTCGACTCCCCATTTTCTTATTTTGAGTCCAATTTGGAAAAATATGAAACAAACATTAAGTTAGAATTAAAGGAAGAACATATTGAAATAAAAGACGAAAACTGTGACGCATATTTCACTGAAGATGAGCACTCAAGTAATATGGAAGATATTTCAAATCAAAATATTAATATTAGCGAGTTTGACATAAATATTGAAGATTTAAAAAAATCTGACATACTTAAATCCCAAAGAGAGCATAAATGTTCCCGGTGTGATTTTGTAACAGACACCAGGCACAAGTTACGAAATCATTCTGTAAAAGTTCACAGAACTGGTACATATGAATGTACGAACTGTAACTATAGAACTGACATGGAATGTAACCTGGATAGACATCTAAAAATGAAAAGAGCGTGCCAAAATCGGTAAGTTTGTCTTCCCTTCATTTTGCACTTTGACCGATTTGGTGGCGTGTTCCCAAAATCAAAAGAGTACATATTAATTTTGAGTTTTCAGATGACACCTAGGATGAACATTGTACTCTAAAAGTTTAACTTTACATTGCTCTTATAAATGTCCAGTTTTTCTCAAGTTTTATTCTCAAAAGTCGAAGTTTAAACTTGAAATTGGGAAACTTGGATTTTTTAAAACAAATTTTCGAAATTTTCAACTTTTTTTTTCGGAAATTCAGCCTAATTGCAACGGGAATTTGACAAAGATAGTAGGATATCCTTCATTTTAAGTAAGGTAGTCCGTTTTTTAATTTGTAATTCAAAAGAAAGTACTTTTTGAATTCATTACAAATGAAAGGCAAAGTTGCATGTGATTTTCGAATTTCTTGGAAAAAAAAATTACATTTATTATCTTTCCCGATCAGTTTCCTCTTTTATGAAAGATTCGACATGACTGGTGTGAGTTTCTTAGACGACATATTATGAAGCTGAAAAAATTACAAATGCATTAGAATTGCAATTGTCCGGATTTAAGGGGAGTGGATCCGATTCGGATAACCAAATATTCGAATAATTGGATAATATTGGAAAAGGGATAATTTCATCTAAACAAATAAGAAATAATCATTACTGAATTGTAGAACGTGTGGTTTAGCACATACATAAATAATCTTTTCTTAAACATTTTGGTAAGTCAGCTGTTTAGCTTTTTAAATCGTTTCCATGGGATTAAATCCGACATCCATTGATTTAATAAAATTATTTATTTATTTTTCTCAAAGAGATCCGCATAGTTGAAATTCTACTGTAATTGAATTTAATCAGTTTTAAAAGATTGTAACTAATTTTTAGAATGTTTGCCAAATAAAAATTAATTCAAATATTCTTTAAATTTATAGGTTGACCCAACCTGAAAAAATTAGATGAGATCGACATTCCACAAAAATTCTGGAGGAAAGAAGGGAGCAGGGTTTAGGTGCACTTATTGCGAAACGAACTTTAAAAAAAAATATCTGCTAAAAAGGCATGTTGACAGGGTGCACCTTCAGTTAAAAACCAATTGCTGCTTGCACTGTGAATTCAAAACATCTGACAAGCGGAATTTAAACTTACACATGGTGCGCAAACATCCCGAAAAGTGCTGACCCATCGCAACTCCAATTCCATTTCTGTTTACACTGTACGTTCAAAACACCTAACAAGACTGATTTACATCAGCACCTCGTGCACAAGCACTCAGAAAAATGCGAACCATCGCAGGTGAAACGTTATGCCTGTTCGCACTGTGGATTCGAAACGCTTTACAAGATATGTTTCGAATCGCACATGTTGCGCAAACATCCCGATAAGTACGACCCATCTCAGCTAAAAATCCACTTTTGCCCGCACTGTGATTTCAAAGCGCTTTACAAGAGCAATTTAGAGTGGCATACGGTGAACAAACATCCTGAAAAGTGCAAACCATCGCAGATGAAAACTTATTTTTGTTTACACTGTGAATTCAAAACGATTTACAAAGGCAATTTAGAGCCACATATTTTGAGCATACACCCTGAGATGTGCGATCCAGCTCGACTAAAAACTCATACATGTTTGCACTGTGAATTCAAAACGATTTACAAAAACTATTTAGAGTCGCATATGATGCGCAAACACCCTGACAAATGCGAGTCTTCGCAACTTGAAAAAAAAGATTGCCATTTATGCGGTAATGTTTACTTTAAAAGTTTGTTGCGAAGACATATACAAAATGAACATTTAAAAGAAACGAACAAATGTTCCTTATGTGATTATACTTGCATCAAAAACAGAGACATGATTTCCCACATGCGGTTTCATGAACAAAATAAATTGTTTCAATGTCACGATTGTGGCTTTACTTCAGTCTAAAAAATTAATTTTAAGAGAGCATATATTAAAAAAACATTTAAAACAGGAGGAGTATACATGTGATATGTGTTCATTTAAAACAATGTTCCCGTGGGCATTGAGAAAGCACAATAAAGTACACAATTGTTCAGAAAGGTTGGTATGTGAGTACTGTCCATTTATTTCTTTAAGCAGCAAAACATTAGAAATACATACTAAAGCACAGCATAAGGGTGGTTTGCTCAAATGTGATCAATGTGATTATATAACCTCTCAAAAATCTAGTCTGGTAAAACATGTTAATGGTAAGCATAATAAAGTCGAGTATATTTGTCAAATTTGCGGAAAATCTAAATTCAGCTATAAAAGTACTCTACTCTCTCATATGTATAAAGTACATGGAAAGCCACCGGTAAGAGTTAGGAAGAAAGTATGTCAAGAAAATCGAAACTTTGATAGCGATACAATAAAAGTTGAAGAAAGTGAGGATGAAAGAACAGACAAATTGAACATAAACGACTGTAAGGGGCAAATAAAGCAGGAGATAAAAACAGAGACGATTTAACCTCTCTCACTTCTGGATTATCACGAAGATTTAATGTCCGAATAAACTGATTGGCTTTTAATAAGCTTTATTCTGTGTCTTACAAATTTTAACTATGTATTTAAAAGGTTTAGCAGAACCACAATAAAAAAATATATTATTTTATTTTTAAAAAGGGAGAAAATCAACCCTTAATCTCTCCCTAACAGAGCGTTCTTGATATCGTAACAAGTTCTTTTAATAAATAAACTTTATGACTTCATAAGTCAACAGACAGGTGTTCACTGTACATTGATAGTGTTGCGCGTTATCGGTTCGTGCGTGAATTGTAACCACTTTATTTCCAAACTGAACTCCGAACACTACAATTGTAATTCACTTAACTAATTAAGTCACTAACTTATTCATTCACTATTCATTGACCAACTAACTGAGGGAAAGCCGACCGGACCGTCTATTTATAGATTCCGTTTCGGGTTCTAGAAGGAACGAGCAGATAAACTTATCGTTTACGCGAATTTGTGGAGCGCTTATCTGCAGTTTGCTTCATTATCGCGGCCGCTTTCCCTTATCAATTTTTATAGAAAAATTCCTTAGTACTAAATTCTATAACTACATTTCGTTACAATAGGAACTATCAATAATATCGATAGTTATGACTATCGGAAGCTATCGAAAGTATTGTTCGATAGTTCTTAACAAGCAACGTTAGTCATTTAATAAAATTGTTAAACTTTCGCGAAAAATTTTAAGAAAAATAAAAAATATTTAATATTGTGACTGAAATAGGAATTTTAACGTTTTGAACACGAAGTCGAATGCTTGATGTTTTACCGTAATTTCATAAATCTAAAATTAAACCAAAAGCTTAAGCTCAAATATTTCAGCTTCAATTTTATACCTTTTTCGAAATTCGTCTTTTCTCGAAACTTCGTGTTAAAACTCGAAAATCTTACAACTTTCAAGTTTTTCCCAAAATCAGAACTTCTATTTTAAATTCGAGATTTAAGGTTTAAAATTTTTACACTCGAATTTCGTCTAGTTCAAAATTTTGAGTTACAAATACGAAATTTTGAATTTTATCTCAAAATGTTGGTTCTATTACTTGAAATTTTGACTTGACTGAATATTTTAAGTTTATTCTCAACGTTTATTTCATTTTAAAATCAAAATTAACAAAAAATTAGAAGTTTGTTCTCAAATTTGAACTAAAAAAAAGATCGTGATACCGGAGCAGGAATAATTTAAGTTTCCCGCTCTTACTCTCACTCTGACGCCGCTAGATGGATCCAAGCACTAGGCATTGACCAATAAATTTCCATCCCCGACGATTCACGATCGTCCCCTACCAACGGAAAACACCACAAGGAGGGTTGGTCGTTAACCGCCCTGGCTTGGCTCACTCTCTCAGAGTACCACCACCGAACCGAGAATTCCGAACACGTGCCTAGTGCTTCGACCGTTAATTTGCTTTAAGATTATTTACCCGTTTAATCTAATAGTGCCACGGCGAAAACTCCAGCTAAAACTGTAAGTCTGCGCATTTCTTTTTATCCATTTGTCCGAATTATATATTTGTATCGTGCTGCATTGTCCAATCGTTGTGAATTGTTTATTTTCGTCCTGTGGACCTAACACGACCACGTGCTTGTTAAAAACGAGCAAGTTCTAAGTGAAATTCGAATTTTATTCGAGTTTCGTCCGAAGAATTAATTCTTATTCTCTTGTCGAGTAATATTTTATATTTCCTCGATTGTAATCTCCCCTGGAAGATTTCCTAACCGCGTGCAAACGCCATAATAGCTAATTCGAGAGTCGGCGACTTGACGCCCCTTTTATTTCATTTTGTTTGTTTAGTTGCACGTGTAGAAACCCGTTAGACGCCATTTTCTAGTATTTACCAGTGACATTGTCTTCTGTGGTTGACACGCAGTGCGCCTTCTGTGGCTGACACGCAGTGCTACCATGTACTGGTTGACACGCAGGACACTACTTGATATTTCTCTGGCGCAATCTCGCCTTCATAGACACAATTCCATCTGTCACTTGTCTTGTCTATGATACCAACACTCCGTTAGTGACATTTGCGATTTCCCTGTTGGACAGTGTTGCCAATAAGCATTTCGAATTATTGTGTGTGTGTGTGTGTGTGGAGCGAGTTTTAGCTGTGGTTATCTTCGTATACCCGCTTGTTCCTTTCCTTATCTTCCATTCACTCACCACGCTTTATTTACGCGTTTTATTTTATTTTATTTTTAATAATTTATACCGAGTACGGTATAAATCGTTTATGTGTAACAGAAGTAGAGTAGGAGACAGAACAGACCCATGAGGCACTCCTGCGTTAATCGCAAATGTCTCGGATGAGATGCCATCGACGGCGACCTGGAGAGATTTGTCAGCGAGAAAATTGGATATCAAATGACGGAGTCCAGGAGAAAGACCATAAAATGTTAATTTGGCGAGAAGAGATCGGTGCCAGACTCTGTCGAAAGCCTTTGAGATATCCAAGGCCACAATCCTGAGTTACAGATATAAGTAACATTTTCCAGTAGATCGACAGTGGACCGTTGTTGTCTAAAACCGTTTTGCCTGTCGGAGATGATTCTATTTTCCTCCAGACAGTGAGAATCTCGATGTTGATAACCTTTTCCGTCACTTTAGATATAACGGGTAACAAAGATATAGGGCGACAGTTGTTAGCCAAATTCCTTTTCCCCTTTTTAGGCACAATTGGTAAAATGAATTTTGATCGCGCTAAATTTTGTTTTTTTATTTCTAAATATTTTTATGCAAAACATTCGTATCACGTTAAATTCTGTATCGCGTCTTATTCAAGCTAATAGGGTGTGTGATTTTTTTTCTCTCAAAATTTGTACATTGATCTTGCAATTGTTTCAATTTTCCTTCGACATTTCTAGAAGTTTTGCCTTTTTTTAAATTTCGACCTTAATAATCAGCAAGTTTCGGTTTGTTTCTCGGAAATATGCGATATAAGCTGAAAAAATTAATTTTGTTTTCGAATTTCCAGTTTTTTATGTTTGCTATTTTTTTCGAAATGTTGAAATTAGTCCCAAAATATTGACGAAATTATGGTGTTTTTCAGGTGACCGACACAATAGATTTTTGACCGAAACCGAATTTCGGTAGCTTTGAAAGAGACATTCATAAACATGCATGTCGAAATTTGGGAGAAATTGTATTTATGAAAATTCTGTTAAAAATGGTCCAAGTTTCAAGATATTAATCGGAATCTATAAATAATACATTTTTTTTTGTAAATATCAAATTTTTCTGGACATATTCAATCAAGTAATAGTCTTAGAATTACAGGAAGTTGAAATTTCTAAACAATTATTTGAAATTGTTGAAATTTCACAACTAATTTGAAATATTTCTTGAAAAGGGTCGAAATTCCAAATTTAATTTGAAAAATCGAATTGATAGGAAGTCAAAATTTCAAGTTTGAGGTTTCTGAAAAATAAAAGGATTATTATTGAAATATTTAGAATAATTTTATTAATTGTTGCCCGAATTTAATCTGGGACCTACCCCATAAGCTCTTTATTAAATGTTTCCCTATGTTCAATTAGCGGTTAAAACAAAATGATTCTGATTAAGTAGAAAATATAGATAAATTTAAACATCTAATTACAAAGAACACCGACGCCAAATGCAAAGCCTCAGGATTTTATTAATTATCATATAACCGCAAAAAGACAGAAGATTAATGACTTTATTTAATTTAACCCGAATAAGCCAAGGAAATACACCCTATATTTAAGGAAATTTTAACATGTTTAAAATTGGAGTTTTGGCTAAAACGAGAACAAAAGTCGAAATTCGGTTTTTGTCAAGTAGTGAAAAACACGCCACTGGTATGTAAGAAATTATGGGGAATTTTGCAGCGTAGTTGTGGAATATTAAATTAGACAGTTGGCAACATTGACTAATGACAAACTTTCAATGACATTAAACACAGATCTTTGACTATTACAAGGCATAGACTTATATCAAAATAGAACGTCGGATTGGTGAATATTGTAGGGAATCATTGGCAACATTAAGGACAGATGTCTGTCTTCTTTAGACTACATGAAAAACCACACCAGTCATCAGCGTTGCCACTCAAATTTTTTGGTTTCTTACCAAAATTCGGTGCGAAAATGAACATTGGCATCCATCGCTGTCATCTGTAATGTCATGTAAAATTATGACATATTATCTGTTTGTGTTTGCAGGTGACACATTTTTTACTATAGCAGAGTTTTACGATAGTTTGACTTTTGGAAAACACATGCTAACAATGAAAGGAATTAAGAAGCAGATATTTGTCAACCGTGAAGGAAATGATAGTAGTCGAGAAACGGCAGGTTGCAGTACTTGTGACATTGTGAATTAAATTATGAAAGATGCATGAAAAATGAAAATGCCACAACTTGAAATAATTGATTTGGTTATGGAATGAAATTGTAGTTTAGGAAACACTACGTGGGATTGCATTTTGAAATCTTTAAAATGGCCGATAATAACAAAAATAAAGGGGGGGCCCATGTAATAAGACCAACTCTATACAACTTAAAGGTGACATTCAGTAATTGCATTTATGGTTGTATTTATTTGGTTTAAGAATAAAAAAACTCAATATAATTTAAATTTTATTCTACAGGTTCAATTACTGCCCATAAGAACCTGCAAGAAACTTATGGAAGTTTTAAATGCATAAAAGCAATAATAAAAATTTCAATTTGTATTATAATATACAGATGGCATTTTTTTACACTCTTTATATCGATTTGTTCTTGACCCCGTTTCAATGTTGATGTTCTCTCTGAGCATATCAAAATATCCTTATTTGAAAGAAATTTATAAATAGTCGATTTAAAACACAACCTCCTTTATTAATGCGCACCTAGTTCACCCTGCCTTTTCTTTGGAAAATATTCCTACTTTTCCATTTTTCTTTTATATGTTCCTGGTTTATTTTTTCTATGATCATCCTTTCTCACTCTTGCTTTAAAATCATTTACAAAATCATTAAGAGCTTCATCAGCATCATCTATCCAGTTATTTATATGTGTCTTCCAAATATCTTGTCTTGTCTTATCTACTGAGTCTGTTTCTTGTTTCATTATCTTCGTCTTCACAAACTGAGCAATTTCTTCTCGATTAATTTTTATTTGAGAATGTTACCCTAAAGCTCCTGCAGTATTGTCCAGGGCAGAGTTAGTACCCTTTCCATTAGCTCCCTTAGCTTAAACATATATTAATAAAAAAATGTAGTATTAAAAAACATGAAAGAAACGGGACATATTTTGATACAATTACAAACTTTATCTAATGTATGAAAGACCAGTGTGATGAAAACCTAAAGTGAAGTAAATAAACATGAAGATAGGTAAGTTTACCTTTCTGCAAAATTCTTGCCATTTGCATTCCATTCTTTAACTTTCAGTGCTGCAGCTATCATCTCATTCTTATCCCGCTTCTTTTCAATATTATGTTTTTTTTTGATAAATACGCAACATTATTTCTACTTAGCAAATTAATTCTCCCAAGTTGTGGTGTTTCCATTTTTCGTGCATCTTCCAAAATTCGATTCACTGGTACTCTAATCTGTAATTTCTCGACCACTATATTTTTCTCCATCGTTGACAAAAGTCCACACAAGCCCACAGTTATTTAAAATAAAATATTAAATGATACTGTAAAGAGTCTAGTTTGTTTTAGCGAACAGATTTACAGAAACAAGTATCACTAAAAATATTACAAAATTTTGCGATGTTAAAAAACCGGAAATTAACCTAAATACACAAATTTAAACAAACGCACTACTATATAAGATACAACATAAATGACACTGTGAAAAGTACTTTTCACTATGTGATAGTTTTGTTCTACGGAAAAGATTTATAGAAATTTTTAGAGAATATCACTAAAAATATTAAAATACTCTGCAATACCAAAATTAACGGGAGTCGGTTATTTTTTGCATTTGCAAATGGTTTGAATTCTCAAACACAGAATCGTTGATTGAATATAGTATATGTATTCAATCAACGACAGAATGTTGCACGAGTGACATGGGTGCCGAAATTTATTTGCACGACGAATTTTGGTAAGAAACCAAAAAATTAGGTTGGCAACGCTGACGACTGGTGTGGTTTTTTATGTAGTCTCGGGACGAGTTTGCGTCAGCATACCGGTACAAGTCCATCGTGATTATCATATAACCGCAAAAAGAAAGAAGATTCATGACTTTATTTCATTTAACCCGAATAAGCCAAGAAATACACTCTATATTTAAGGAAATTCTAACATGTTTAAAATTGCGATTTTGGCTGTCGAAATTCGGTTTTTGTCAAGTGAAAAACACGCCACTGGTATGTAAGAAATTGTGGGGAATTTTGCAGCGTGGTTGAGGAATATTAAAATAGACAGTTGGCAACATTGACCAATGACAGATTTTCAATGACATTAAGCATAGACTAATAATAAAATAGGTCGTCGGATTGAGGAATATTATATGAAATTATTGGCAACACTGATTAAGGACAGATGTTTTGTGATTCATTAAAAAATTATAACCTTTTTTGAATAGGCAATCACAGGGCATCTCCAAATAAAGACATAAAATATGTCTTTGGAACGTGCAAATAACAGCTCTAGAATGGTAAAATCAGTGATTTACAAAATACCTCGAAATGGTCTTTTATATAAGCATGTAAACAGATCTATGGCCTAGCCCTTTCAGTTTATTTTGGTAGAGTATTGTCTTTTGATCTCTAAAGAAGTAAGGAGCAAAAGGTATTGTTTGAAATTCAGACAACGCAAAAAGTGAATATTTGACGCTTTGGTAAGTTTTAACTAGCGTAGTAATACATTTTTCCTTTGTCACAATCTCACCTTTTGTTCACATTTTACAAAAAATAAATACAGAAAATTTGCAGAATACTTTGTCCCATTGTACCCGCGTTATTTGTTATTATAAATTTTGATACAGATACAGCTGAAAGTGATAACGTTAAGACTATGAATGAATTTTATACGGCTAATTGTGACTTTGAAAGAAGCGAACAATATTCAGAAAATTTAAATTCATCATGATTTTTTTAAAGGGAGGTAATTTTATGAGGTAGCAGTTTTAAGATAAATAACATTGCTTCTTCTACAAACCCGTTACCGAAAAATTTTGAGAAAAAAAAAAAGTGAAACATTCAAGTCAAGATTTTACGGTTAAAATATAAATTTTGGGATTTCTGTTACTAAAAATTACCAGATTCTTTTTTGGAAATTTTAATTTCTCAAAATTCCGAGTTAAATCGTTACATTTTTTTAATTCGACATTTGGACAAAAATTGAAGAATCATATTTCAAAAACTTCAAAAAAACAAACTGAATTCGTTAATAAAATTATGTCAAAATTTCGACTTTTAATCTAATCTGGAAATTTTGAACACCAGCAAAATGATATATCCGAGTTCTTATATCAAAATTCCTTTTATTTCAAATTTTTAGTATTTTACGTTTGAATTGAAACTCAGATGCTGAGAAAAATCAATCAATTTCTAGCAAAATTTTTTATTTAGAAATGAAGTCAACATTATAGGAAAATGTATAATAATTTCAATATTAAATTAGGAATTTCGAGAAAATATCAAGCTTTCTAAGCAATGAAATTTTTTAAAACTTTCTCAAAATGTCGACTTCTATAGAAATTTTGAACTCGACGAAGATATTTCCTTTGAAATTTATACTATTTTTTTAATATGACGAGTTGAAACTCTAGATTTTCACCTATTTTTAAGGGAAGTTTCAAATTTTACCACTTGTAAAACTCTAATTATAAATTTCAAGTTCTTTTCGAATTTTTTTTTTTTATTTTAAATTTGAAATTTAAGTTTCGGTTAATTCGAGGTTTTACACAATTTTTGGATAAAAATCGAAACGGCAGCCAAAACTAGTTTGTTTTTTGTCCAAACTTGTTGAAATTGAAACTGTGGTTTGTTTTTCCAATTAGGCAAATTCGATGTGTTTCCTCTGATAAATGAAACTCTATTTAATTCTTTGTTCGCAGGCTTCTTACCTCAGCTTATGAAGCGAATATGGCGACACTTGGCTCCCCATTTTCTGATTTTGAATCCAATTTGGAAAATGATAAAACAATTATTAAGTTAGAATTAAAGGAAGAACATATTGAAATAAAGGAGGAAAACTGCGACTCATGTTTCACCGAAGAAGAGCATTCAAGTAATTTTGAAGACTGTTTCAAGTCAGAGTATTAATACTACCGAGTTTGACGTAGATATTGCCTGAAGATTTTCAAAAAATATGACACACCTAATTCGCAAAAGGAGCATAAATGTTCTCGATGTGATTTTGTAACAGACACTAGACACAAGTTACAACATCATTCTGCAAAAGCTCACAGAACTGGTACATATGAATGTGCGAATTGTAACTACAGAACTGACATGAAATGTAACCTGGAGAGACATCTAAAGTTAAAGAGAGCATGCCAAAATCGGTAAGTTTGGTCTTTCCTAATTTTGCATAATTTACTGACGTGTTCTCCAAAATCAAAATAATACATATTATTATGCAGTCGTTTTCACGCGACGATTTTAACTTAAACATTTGGAGTTAATTTCTCAACTTATTTTCTAAAATTCGGAGTTTAAACTTGAAATTTGAAAATTCGGATTTTTTTAAATAAATTAAGTCCAACATCCCTTTATTAATTTAAAAAATTTAAATTTATTTATTTATTTTTCTCAAAGCGATCCAAATAGCTGGAGTTAGAAATATTGGAATTCTGCTGTAACTGAATTTATTTTGTTCCAAATTTTGTGATAATTTTTAGAACATTTAGCAAACAAATAATTTAAATATTCTTTAAATTTATAGGCTGACCCAAGTGAACAAAGCTAGATGGGATCGACATTCCACAAGAATTCTGGACAAAAGAAGGGAGCGGGTTCAAGTGCATTTATTGCGAAACAAGCTTTAAACAAAAATCTCGGCTAAAAAGACATGTTGACAGGGTGCACCTCCAGTTAAAAACTAATTCCTGCTTGCACTGTGAATTCAAAACGTCTTACAAGCAGACTTTAAACTTGCATATGGTGCGCAAACATCCCGAAAAGTGCGACCCATCGCAGCTCCAATTTCATTTCTGTTCGCACTGTATGTTCAAAACGCTTAACAAGAAGGATTTACGTCAGCATCTTGTACGCCAGCACTCCGAAAAATGCGAACCATCGCAGGTTAAAAGTTATTCCTGCTTGCACTGTGAATTCGAAACGCTTTACAAGATAACTTTCGATTCGCACATGGTACGCAAACATCCCGATAAATGCGACCCATCTCAGCTGAAAATTTGCTCCTGTCCGCACTGTGATTTTAAAACGTCTTATTTAGAATCACACATAGTGCGCAAACACCCCGACAAGTGCGATTCATCGCTGCTAAAAACTCACTTCTGTTTGCACTGTGAATACAAAACTTCTTACATAATCAATTTCAAGAAGCACATGAGGCGTAAACACTCCAATCCATCGCAGCTGAAATTTCTTTTTTGTTTGCACTGTGACTACAAAACGTTTAACAAGGCTAATTTTGAACTACACGTGGAGCGTAAACACCCCGAAAAGTGCGACCCATCGAAGCTGAAATCGTATTCCTGTTCACGCTGTGAATTCGTAACACGTTACAAGATAACTTTAGATTCTCACATTATGCGCAAACACCCTGATGAGTGCGACCCATCGCAATTGAAATTTCATTTCTGTTTGCACTGCGAATTTAAAACGTTTTATACGAAAGCTTTAAAGCTACACATGGTGCGCAAACACCCCGAAATTTACGGCCCTTTGCAGCCGAAAACTCATTCTTGTTCGCACTGTGATTTCAAAACAACTTTGACGAAAACTTTAAAGGCGCATATGGTGCGCATACACCCCGACAAGTGCGAGCTGAAAAGCTATTCCTGTTTACACTGTGAATTTGACACGCCTTACAAGAATAATCTAGAGTTACACAAGATGCGCAAACATCCTGAAACATGCGACCCATCAGAGCTGAAAACTCATTCCTGTTTACATTGTGAATTCAAATCGCCTTACAAGATAACTTTTGCGTCGCACATGCTGCGCAACCACCCAGAAAAGTGTGAGAAGTCGCTGCTAGAAACTTATTCATGTTTGTACTGTGATTTCAAATCACCTTATTTGGAGTCACATATGGTGGTCAATCATCCTGAAAAATGCGACCCATCGCAGCTGAAAATTCGATCCTGTTTGCACTGTGAATATAAAACGCATTCCAAGGTTACTTTCGAGTCGCACATGATGCGTAAACATCCCGAAGAGTGCGATCCATCGCAGATGAGAATTCATTCGTGTTTATACTGTGAATTCAAAACGCCCTATTTGGAGTCACACATGGTGCACAAACACCCCGAAAAATGTCATCCATCGCAGGTGAAAACTCATTGTTGTATGCACTGTGAATTCAAGACGCCTAACAAGAAAACTTTGAAGGCGCACATTGGTGCGCAACCACCCCGAGAAGTGCGCCTCGTCGCAGCTGAAAATGTATTCATGTTTGCACTGTCAATTGGAGACGCCTTACAAGGATAATTTAGAGTTGCACATGATGCGGAAACATCCGGAAAAGTGCGATCGTTCATGAGTTGAAAACACATTCCTGTTTGCACTGTGAATTCAAAACGACTTATAAGAGCAATTTAGAGTCGCACATGTTGAGCAAACATCCTGAGATGTGTGACCCATCCCAATTAAAAAATCATACATGTTTGCACTGCGGTTTCACTACACCTTATTTAGAGTCGCACATGATGCACAAACATCCAGAAAAATGTGACTCGTTTCAACTTGAACAGAAAGCTTGTCATTTGTGCGATAAAGTTTATTTGTTAAAAAGTTCGTTGCGAAGACATATACGAAATGAGCATTTAAAAGAAAAAAAGAAGTGTGCCTTATGTGATTTTACTTGCGTCAGAAACAAAGATATGATGTCTCATATGCGAATTCACGAACAAAAGAAATTGTTTCAGTGTCACGATTGTGGCTTCGCTTCGTCTAGAAAATTAATTTTGAGAGAACATATATTGAGGAAACATTTAAAACAGGAAGAGTATACATGTGATATTTGTCCATTTGAAACAATGTTCGCCGGGGCATTCAGAATGCACAATAAAGCCCACAATTGTCCAGGAAGGTTAGCTTGCGAGTATTGTCCATTTATTTGTTTAAGCAACAAAGCGTTAGAAATACATACTAGAGTCCAACATAATGATGGTTTACTCAAATGTGATCAATGTGATTATAAAACCTCTGAAAAATTTAGTTTGATAAGGCACGTTAACGGTAAGCATAATAAAATCGAGTATATTTGCCAAATTTGCGGTAAATCTAAATTCAGGTACAAAAGTACTCTACTCTCTCATATGAATAAAGTACACGGAAAGCAACCACTAAGACTAAGAAAGAAAGTATGTCAAGAAAGTCCTAACTTAGATATTGATACCGTAAAAATTGAAGAAAATGAGGATGAAAGAACTGAGAAATTAAACATAAACGACTCTAAAGAGCAAATAAAACAGGAGATAAAAATAGAAACGATTGACTTACCCTCACTTCTACACTATCAGGAAGATTTAAAACCAGAATAAACTGATCGGCTTTTAATAAGCTTAACTGGTATGCACAGTGTCTGGGCAATTAATTTTCACAAAGTATTTAGAATGCTTAGTAAAGACGAAATAGAAAAAAAGTGTTATTTTATCCTTTAAAAAGGGAAGCAAATCAAGCAATAACTTCCACCTGACAGGATGTTTTTGATTCCCAACAACTCTCTTAAAAAATATTGTTTACGACTTTATAAGTCAACAGATGCTTATCACGTTTTGACCACAGTCCTCAGATGCAAATGTCAAGGCAGCCTTTCGAGAGTGAATATCGCTAGCCAACAAGCAAAACTTCGACCGCCTCTGATTGTTTGTGTTTATTTATATTACAGAATTTTTAAGATATGCCTGAAAGTGGCTTTCTCTATGGCTCATAAATATCTGCAAAAATCAAAACTGTGAGAAATATTTTGTGTTTGATGGTTTTTTTTGTGTACAAGAAAATGTTTTACTATATTTATATTTTGTTTTGGATGTACTATTTGTTTGAAAAATATATTGATAACAGAATTATACAATAACTAAAATAAACATTTATTTATATAATTTTGTAGTCAGTTAATATTAGGATGCTGTGCTGCATCAAATTATTAAAAACTGTTTTTTCTCGACATTTAATTTCTTCTTTCTTTGGAAATTTCGACTTTCCTCTAGAAATTTTGCCATTTTCTCTTTAAATTTAGTAGCTCAGTTTTAAGTCATCATTTTTGCTTTTCTTTTCACAAAATTTGTATTTTTTTCTCAATTCGATTTTCCTGATGTTTAATATCAAAATGTTGAGAAACTTAAATAAATTATAGATTTTTTCTCAAATTTTTGTCAAAATGCACAGTTTCGATTTTCTTTCGACTTATCTAGAAGTTTAGTCTTTACTTTTTTAAAATTTCCCCAACAGCAGAGTTTAAAACTCGAAATTTGAATATTTTTCAGTGATATTTGCCTTTTTTTGGTAATGTTGATATTAGTCCCAAAATACAGACATAGACGAAATTATGGTGTTATTCTGGCGACTGACCTAAGCTAGATTTTTGACCGAAACCGAATTTCGATCGCTTTGAAAAATACCTATCTCGGTCGCTTTGAAAATGGTATTCATAAACATGTATATGTCGAAATTTGGGAGAAATTGCATTTATAAAGATACTTTTCTTTTAAAAATGAACCAGATTTCAAGAAATTAATAATCTAAATTTATAAAAAAACATTTTTTTTAATAAATTTCAAATTTTTAGAGGTCCAATGCTAGTTCTCAGGATTTTATTAATTATCATATAACCGCAAAAAAAAAGAACACGACTTTATTTTAACCGAAATAAGTCAAGGAAAAACAGCCCCGATTTAACATATTCGAAGATAGGATTTTGGTTGAAACCAAAAACAAAAGTCGAAATTTGATTTTTGTTCGGAAAAAAAACACGGCACTGGTATCTAAAGAATGTTAGGGAATTTTGCAGCGCGTAGAGCAATATTGAAATTAACAGTTGGCAACATTGACTAATAATGTCACAGACATATATGTAATACTTGCATTACATATATGTTCACAGATTATAGAAGTAGAATAGTGCGCGAATGTAAAAAAACGGCGTCGAAAAAACGTCCAGAGAGTAGGTAGTACCCTCTCGTGATATCAGAAGTGATGGATTCCAACTACCAATGAGGAACGAAGTAAATAAATATGGCTATTAAACACCTGTTGAGAAATGTCAAAACTTACCGCTTTCGTTTAATTTTAGTGCATTCAATTGATATTTTTTACGAAAAAGCTGATAAAGGAGAAACCTAAAAATGTTTCAGGTGGGTTTTCTGTAGTCTATATGTACAATCAAAAGATTTTACAAATCACAAAACATCTGTCATTAGTGTCAATGTTGCCAATGGTTCAATATAACATTCTTCAATCCGACGCAGTATGGCCACATCTATTATTTATGTGTCGCCAATTCTAGTTCCTAATATCGCCAAAATAATCTAAATGTCCGCCACTTCGGCCTTAAAATTTCATGTAGTAAGTACACTTTCTAGACGAATTTTGGTCAAATTTTTATACATGGCCAATATAGTAAGGCTGCCAACTATTGTAAAGGGCAATGCGAGACATTTGTAATTTATTTTCGTCGACCAAAAAAAAAACGTTCATCACCTTCTGAAGGAAAACAAAAACAAACCAAAATATATGTCGTTCCCCTACATATCTTTGAAATATGGTTAGTTCATCGGTGTGACACATAATAGCATTTGATTCATACTTTTTTAGTGTTCGTTTTTTGTACTGCATTGGCATAGGCACAGTATAGATATTAGCTTACGCATACAGTGTTCTATGATAACCAGAAATAAGATCTATGGTCGTTGGATAACTGAATGTCAGTTGAGAGTTGCCAAGTGGTCAGGAAAATCAGCACTTGAGCGAATAGGATTTTTTATTTTAAGTTCATATGTTATTCATTCATGGTAAAAATGTAAGACAATTTATCTACATTTATGGATGTCCTAGAAATTTGATATGGTCAGGGATTTTCATCCGAATTGTGAGAATTTTAAGGAGATTGTTCGCGAATAATATTTAGGACATGTGGCAACACTGGATCAGTTTTATTTAAATATCAGTTTTATAATTCATTGCGCTAATAAGATGAAATCAAATAAAAG
This sequence comes from Dastarcus helophoroides, assembly GCA_028583605.1. Classification (NCBI taxonomy): domain Eukaryota; kingdom Metazoa; phylum Arthropoda; class Insecta; order Coleoptera; family Bothrideridae; genus Dastarcus; species Dastarcus helophoroides. Next base: position 12,345,429 of record CM053334.1, read on the forward strand.
AGAAAAGAGTAGAATTTACACGTTCTATTTATAAATGTAACTTTAACAGCAATAATAATTTGATATCAGCTTCTTTTTAATGCCTAAAAGACGGCAAACGGTACTATTCGGGTACACCCAACTTGTTTTATAAAAAAAAACTGTTTTATTATACTCGCATTTGCCAGTTTTATACAAAAAATAAACAAGTTGTTTCCTGTATAAATTATTGTGCCGTCGTCACAATCTGTGTTTAGTTTTTCTTTGTGTATTCTTTATACTTATCAGATTATCAGTAATTACAAAAAACACATTATTTAAAAAATACACGAGAACAAGTATTTTTCGATTATTTGTAAAGTAGTAAATTAGAATTTAAACGGTAAAAACTATTGAAATTAATAAACTTGGTTTTGTTTAATAAATAAATTTAAATTTTCGCGGGCGTGCACAATTCACAACATGGCTGACTCCACTGAAAATCAACGATTTTAGCTACTTCAAGATCAAAGGTACCGACACTTCTTGTCGCTATGAGAAAGCTAATATCTATGCTGTGGTTATAGTGTCATGACTCCTGATATCACGAGAGTCCTAGTGGCTTTTTCGACACCTTTTCTGCGATCCTGCGCTATCCTCCAATAATGGGTGACATAGATTATTATCAACAACAGAAGGTCGGATTAGGGATTATCGATATTCATCGATGGTGAATGAACATCGATGGTTAGTGGAAAAACATCGATGTTTTAATATCGATGTTAAGTTTTCGATAATATTGACACATCGATGTTATGAGAATAAAATTGGAACATCGATATCAATACACTCTAAGTCTAGGGCTAGGCCATCTAGCGTGATTAAGTGTAACAAATGTTGTTGATTAATGTTGTTATTCATATATGTAATACTTCTATATGGTCAGCTCCCTATTCTCTTCACGAGTTTGTTCCACCCAAATTCGACAAAGATGGAACATGAATTAATGGCGAGTATTGCGCATGAATTGAACAAAATGAACCAATCGCTACGCGCGGGTTAAACGGGTGTTTATGTTTGGCCGTGCACAGCTGACTTTGGCCATGCACAGATGATTTGTAGCACCTGCGCATTGCGACTCATTAATTCGTGTGAAGGTCAGCGAGAAAGAGAAGTCTTTCCCATGAGAAATGAGGAACTGGCCATATAGAAGTATTACATATATGTTGTTATTGGTATTATTTCACCTTCACCCAATTTACACTAGATGTCGCTGATCGATGTAACCAAATTAAAACCACAGAGTAGTACTCTGTGTTAAAACCAACAAAATAAAAAACTGTCAATTTCAAGCCATGGTCAATTTTTTTCTTATCTAAGAATAAGGTGGGAGCGAGTGTTAGTCGAAGTTAATTTTTTTTCTGTAATGAAACTTCGAAAACGAAATAACAGGTATCGTAAATTTACCACATATTGTCTATGTCTGTCCAGTAAACTCAAACTTTTGCAGTAATGTAACCCAACAATTTACCATGAATTTGCTTACGTCGCTTACTATATGTGTACCTTATAATGAAATGGATTGTTTTTTTTTACCTAAAACATCGATGTTTTCGGACATCGATATTTTACTTTCGATATTCATCGTGCATCGATACTTTTGAACCGATGTTAATATTGATGTCAATATCGATGTTTTTCTAATATCGATCATCCCTACGTCGGATTGAAGAATATTATATTGAACCATTGGCAACATTGACTAATGACAGATATTTCGTATGTATTCTACGTTTTGTGTTTTATAAAAAATAAAAATAGTCCTTTTAGGATAAATAAAACTCCTCTTTAGAACATGAACATAACATCGGTAAAATGAACATTTAGTGTTTTACAAAACACCCCCAAATTGTCTTCTTTTTGATAAAGATGCAAACATATCTATGGCTAACCCTTTCAGTTTGTGGAATTTTAATTATTTTAGTAAACTATTATTTTTGATCTATAAAGAAGTAACGACCAAAAGGTAAAAGGTATTGATTGAAATTCAAACAACATAAAAAGGGATTAATTGACTCTGGTAAGTTTTTAAATAACATTGTAACACTTGCCACAATTTGCACACTTTCTTTCACATTTTACAAAAATAAATAAATACAAAATTTACAAAATACTTTCTTTGTTCCATTGCCATTGTACCCATTGTTATTTGCCATTATGTATTTTGATGCAGGTACGGATGAAAATGATAATGTTAAGATTATTTATGAATGAAATCGTATGCAGCTAAATATGACTTGAAGGAAGCAAAAACATTTTAATTCAGAAGATTTAAATTCATGATGATTTTTTTACAAAATGAGATAATTTTATGAGGTAACAAAAGTTTTAAGACAAATAATATGTTTCTTCTGTTATACCAGAAAAATTTCAAGAAAAAAGTCGAACATTCAAATCGGGATTTTATGATTAAAATGTAAATTTTGGGATTTTTGTTACCAAAAATTGCCAGATTCTTTTTTCGAAGTTTTGACTTCACAAAATGCGGAATTTAATCTAAACTTTTGTTCTCTTTTAATTCCGAGTTTCAATTCGAAAAAAAATAAACTGAATTCGTTGGTAACAATACATCAGAATTTCGACTTTAATCTAAGGAATTTCTACAAATTTTGAACTCCGGCAAAGTGATATAAGTCTCTTCATTTCCCATTTTTAGTAGTTTACATTGGAATTTAAACTCAAACTTCAGAAAAAAATCAGTGACAATTTCTAGCGAAATTTTTTATTTTGAAATTGAAATCAACATTATAGAAAAATGTATGACAATTTCAAATTTAAATTGGGATTTTCGAGCAAAATTTCCAAACAATTAAATTTTTAAAAGTTTCTGTCGACTTTTATAGAAATTTTGAATTTGAGGAAGATATTTCCTCCGAAAATTTTACTATTTTCTGAATTAATATTCAGAGTTTGAACTCGTAATCGAGTTCAAACTCTGGATTTTTACTTAAGAGAAGTCTACATTTTAAATCAAATGCAAAAAAATTTCGTCTTTAATCTCGTAATCTCAGCAAAAGTTGATTGTTTGAAATTTTACCACGTTTAAAACTTAAACTATAATTATAAATTTCAAGTTTTTCTCGAAATTTCAATTTTTTTTCTTTGAAATTTGAAATTTAATTTTCGGCTAATTCGAAGTTTCACATAATTTTGGATCAAAATCGAAACTAGTTTTTTATTTTTTGTCCGAACTGGCTAAAACCGAAACTGGTTTATTTCTAAGATTAAACTTTAAAGATAGAGAGTAAAGATTTAGTTAATGAAACTCTATTTAATTCTTTGTTTGCAGGCTTCTGATCTCTCAACGTATGGAGCGAATATGACGACACTCGACTCGCCAGTTTCCTATTTTGAATCCAATTTGGAAAAAGATAAAACAAATATTATGTTTGAATTAAAGGACGAACATATTGAAATAAAAGACGAAAACTGTGACGCATGTTTCACCGAAGAAGAGCACTCAAGTAATATTGAAGATATTTCAAATCAAAATATTAATACTAGCGAGTTTGACGTAAATATTGCCGAAGATTTTCAAAAATCCGACATATTTAAATCGCAAAAGGAACATAAATGTTTCCGGTGTGATTTTGTAACGGACACTAGGCACAAGTTACAATATCATTCCATAAAAGCTCACAGAACTGGAACATACGAATGTGCGAACTGTAACTACAGAACTGACATGAAATGTAACCTGGAGAGACATTTAAAGTTAAAAAGAGCATGCCAAGATCGGTAAGTTTGGTCTTCCCTAATTTTGCACTTTGACTAAATTAATGGCGTGTTCCAAAATCGAAAAGAATTATTTTTCAGGCGATATCCACGACAAAAATGGTACTGTAAAACTGTAACTTAAAAATCAAAATTTCGAGTTACATTTCTCTCTTTTCTAAACTTATTCCTTCATTATAGCCTTTATTTTAGTAAGGAAACCTTTTTTCTAATTTGTAATTAAAAAGAAAGTAATTTTTGAATTTCTTAACAAAAGAAAAAAACACATTTGCTATATAGTAAATTGAAATATTTTCCGATCACTTTCCTCTTTTATGAAAGACAGGACACACCATTGATTTGATCTGATCGGACAACATATTATAAAGCCGAAAAAATCAAATACAGTAGAACTGCAATTGACCGAATTGATTGGAACTGAATCCGATTCCAATAACCAAATATCCAGCTAATTGGATAATATTGGAAAAGGGATAATATGACCTAAAAAAATAAAAAAATCATACAGAATTGCACAGTGTGTCATAGTACATACATAAATTATCATTTCTTGAACATTTCTGCAAGTCAACTCTTTAAACGTTTTAAATCGTTTCCATGCGATTAAATACGACATCCGTTGATTTAAATAAAATTTATTTATTTTTCTTAAAACGATCCAGATAACTGGGATTCGAATAATTGGAATTCTACTGTAATTGAATTTAATTCGTTTAAAAGTTTGTGATAATTTTTAGAATATTTAACAAACAAATAACAATTCAAATATTCTTTAAATTTATAGGTTGACTCAACTGAAAAAACTAGATGGAATCGACAATCCACAAAAATTCTGGACAAAAGAAGGGAGCGGGTTTAGGTGCAATTATTGCGAAGCAAACTTTAAACAAACGTCTCGATTAAAAAGACATGTTGACAGGATACACCTTCAGTTAAAAACTAATTCCTGCTTGCACTGTGATTTCAAAACGTCTTTCAAGCAGACTTTAAATTTGCATCATGGTGCGAAATCATCCCGAAAAGTGCGACCCATCGCAGCTCGAATTTCATTTCTGTTCACACTGTATGTTTAAAACGCTTAACAAGAAGGTTTTACGTCGACATATTGTGCTCAAGCACCCCGAAAAATGCGAACCATCGCAGGTGAAAAGTTATTCTTGTTCGCATTGTGAATTCAAAACGCCTTATAAAATAATTTTCAAATCGCACATGATGCGTAAACATCTCGATAAGTGCGATCCATCTCAGTTGAAAATTTACTCCTGCCCGCACTGTGATTTCAAAACGCCTTATTTAGAATCGCACATGGTGCGCAAACACCCCGAAAAGTGCGATCCCATCTCTGCTAAAAATTCATTTTTGTTTACACTGCGAATACAAAACATCTTATAAGATCAGTTTGGAGAAGCACACGAGGCGCAAACACTCCGAAAAGCGCGACGCATCTCCTCTGAAATTAATTTTTTGTTTCCACTGTGAATACAACACGTTTAACAAGATTTATTTAGAGCGGCATATGGAGCGCAAACACCCTGAGAAGTGTGACGCCTCGAAACTCAAAACTTATACCTGTTCACATTGCGAGTTCAAAACAAGTTATAAGATAACTTTAGATTCTCACATGATGCGCAAACATCCTGAAAAGTGCGATCCATCGCAAATGAAAATTCATTCCTGTTTATACTGCGAATTTAAAACACCTTATTTGGAGTCACACATGGTGCACAAACATCCCGAAAAATGCCATCCAACGCAGCTGAAAACTCATTGTTGTTTGTATTGTGAATTCAAAACGCCTAACAAGAAAACTTGGAAGGCGCACATGGTGCGCAACCACCCCGAAAAATGCGACCCATCGCAGCTGAAAATGTATTCATGTGTGCACTGTCAATTGAAAACGCCTTACAAGAACAGTTTAGAATTGCACATGATGCGGAAACATGCCGGAAAATACGATCGATCAGAACTGAAAACTCATTCCTGTTTGCACTGTGAATTCAAAACGACTTACAAGAGCAATTTAGAGTCGCATATGCTGAGCAAACACTTTGAGATGTGCGATCCATCTCCATTAAAAAATCATACCTGTTTGCACTGCGGTTTCACAACGCCTTATTTAAAGTCACATTTAGAGCACAAACACCCTGAAAGATGCGACTCGTCGCAACTTGATAAGGAAGTTGGCCATTTATGCGATAAAGTTTACTTGTTAAAAAGTTCGTTGCGAAAACATATACCAAACGAACACTTAAAAGAAAAAAAGAAATGTACCTTATGCGATTTTACTTGCGTCAGAAACAAAGATATGATGTCTCATGTGAGATTTCACGAACAAAAGAAATTGTTCCAGTGTCACGATTGTGGCTTCACTTCGTCTAGAAAATTAATTTTGAGGGAACATATATTGAGAGAACATTTAAAACAGGAAGAGTATACATGTGATATTTGTCAATTTAAAACAATGTTCGTGGGGGCATTCAGAATGCACAATAAAGCGCACAATTGTCCAGAAAGGTTAGCATGCGAGTACTGTCCATTTATTTGTTTGAGCAACAAAACGTTAGAAAAACATACTAGAGAACAACATGATGGTTTACTCAAATGTAACCATAAAGCCTCTGAAAAATCTAGTTTGGTGGGACAAGTACACGAAAAGGAATTTGTAAGACCTAAGAAAGTATGTCAAGAAAGCCCAAACTTTGATATTGATATCGTAAAAATTGAAGAGAATGAGGATGAAAGAACAGAAAAATTAAACATAAACGACTCTAAAGAGCAAGTAAAACAGGAGATAAAAATAGAAACAATTTACCTTCCCTCATTTCTCGATTATCCTGAAGATTTAAAGCCAGAATAAACTAATTTGCTTTTAATAAGTCTAAGTGGTATACACATTGTCCCGGCAATTAATTTTAACAGAGTATTTAGAATGCTTAGTAAAGAAAAAATAGAAAAAAATGTTATTTTACTTTTTAAAAAGGGAAACAAATCAAGTAATAACCTCCCCCTGACAGGATGCTTTTAATTCTCAAGAACCCTCTTAATAAATATTGTTTACGACTTTATAAGTCAACAGACGCTCATCACGTTTCCATATTCTCTATAAAACTTTTTAGAAATTTCGACTTTCTAAAAATTAGGCTTTTTTTTCTAACAATTGCAAATTTCAATTGCAGATTTGGAGTTTCGGCTGAGCTTCAGTTTAGTCCGATTTTTGGCCGAAAGTAGTTTATTTTTCTGAAATTGGTCCCCAAAATGTCGATCGTCTCTTGTTGTAGTGTTCATTTTTTTAAAGAATTTTTAAAATACGCATGAAAGGTGCATATTTTCCAAACTTTTTAAAAGTATGGATCATAAATATCTGAAAAACTGAAAATTGTAAGAAATAATTTGTTGTTGGTGTACAAGTAAATGTTTTACTATATTTATATTTTGTTTTGGATGTACTATTTGTTTGAAACTATATCGATAACATAATTATACAATAACTAAAATAAACATCTTTTATTTATTAATTTATTTATTTTTGTAGTTAAGAAATACTAGGATGCTGTGCTTTATCTAATTATTAAAAATTGTTTTTCTCAAGATTTAATTTTTTATTGGAAAGTTCGACTTTCCTCTGGAAATTTTGCCATTTTTCTTTAAATTTCATAACTCAATTTGAAGTCGCAATTTTTGCTATACACATTTGTATGTCCAACGAGACTTTTTTTCTACAGAACTTCCAAGCTATGAAATTCGGTACTGAAGTGAATTTTCCCCGAAAATTACAACTTTATCCTTGTTTAAAAAAGGCATAATAGTGTTGCCCCTTGCGAGTGGATTGAATGTAAAAAAAAACAGTCAAATTTAAGACCTCAAGATTTTATTATTTATATAACGCAAAAAAGAGTATTCATGACTTTAATTTAACCCGAATAAGTCAAGGAGATACAGCCCTGATTTAACGAAATTTTAACATGTTCGTAGTTGTAGTTTAAGCTGTAAACCAGAACAAAGTCGAAATTCGGTTTTTGTCGAAGAAAAAAAAATTACTGCACTAGGTGTGTAAGGAGTTATAGGGAAATCTGCAGCATGTTAAGTAATATTATACTTAACAGTTGGCAACACTGACTAATGTAGTATTCACAAACCACTAATAATATAGACGGGTAACCCAAATGACACGATTCTCGCTGGTTTGCGGCGCTTGGGTTAGACTCCCAATTGTAAGATGGCGTTCATGCCGGTTGTTTTCCTTAGCGCTTCCCGCGTTTTCGATCATAACAAATTTCAATCCACTAAAGGCGGCGACGCCAACGTTTTGTTTTCAATCTGTCGCCTATGCTATAACGAACAGATTATTTTAGTATTTTGAGATTCGTATAAATGGATATCATTGTATAAGGATTTTGAACTAAGTGTAAGAAGTTTCCTATGTACGCCTATTTTTATTGGGTTATAGTTTATTATTTGCTATTACTATTTTCACTTATTTTTTTGATGTACATAACAAATATTTAATATACTTATGAGAAAGGATGATTTTTTTATTGATAACTTATGATTATTCCCTAGTAATAGATTCGGCTTCAGCGCCATCTCCGAATTGGGAGTGTAAACTCTGATGACGTCATCTAGGCCAAGTTCATTGTACGGCCGTTGCGCGTCTATAGTGTGAGTGACAGTTGACATTAATCAATGTTGCCAATCGCTTAATATAATATTTCTTAACCAGACAAAATTCACCAAACTTTCTCACATACCAGTGGCGTGTTTTCAAATTTATTAAAATCGTATTTCAGCTTCTGGTTTCGGACAAAACGGAAATTTATTTGAACTATGGTTGGAAATCTAATGTGCAATTCCTCGAATAACAAACTCAGGAGTGAAAATATTTCTGAGTCCCAGATTCCGCTTAAATAGAATTAAGTTTGGTAATTGCGCGGCACGACGGCTGAAGAATACCAAAAAGGGGCGCCAGGTGATTTTGAATCACGCAATTTACCTAACGGAGACGCCGAAAAATCACCAAAAATATACCCAAAACGGAAGATGGATAACTCACTCCTAGATGGCGTAGTTCCCGTTCTCGTTGCCACTCTCTCTCTGTCTGTGACCTACCTTGTTGAGAGTGTTGCCGTCTATGTTTTAACCTTACAATTTAGACAGACAGGAAAATAATTCTTAGAACCAATAAAACAAAGTATTTCAAAGGCAGAATAAGTTCAGTGTATTGCACGTTCTTTTAAAAATTAACAATATACGCACACAAGGTAAGTGTACCTCCCACAGAATTTCTTATTCCGATGGGAGTCTAAATTCTGATGACGTCGTCTAGGCCAAGTTCAATGTACGGCCGTTACGCGTCTATAGTATTAGTGATTTGTGATTGAACCATTGGCAACATTGACTAAGGATAGACGTCATATATGTAATACTTCTATATGGCCAGCTCCCTATTCTCTTCACGAGTTTGTTCCAACCAAATTCGATAAAGATGGAACATGAATAAATGGCGAGTATTGCGCATGAATTGAACAAAATGAACCAATCGCTACGCGCGGGTTAAACGGGTGTTTATGTTTGGCCGTGCACAGCTGACTTTGGCCATGCACAGATGATTTGTAGCACCTGCGCATTGCGACTCATTAATTCGTGTAAAGGTCAGCGAGAAAGAGAAGTCTTTCCCATAAGAAACGAGGAACTGGCCATATTGAAGTATTACATATATGATAGACGTTATGTGATTCAAAAAAATAATAATTCCTCTTCATTTATTTGCTCAGAATATTCCTCTACATTAGAAGCAGACTTTCTCTATGCTCCATCTGCAGTGTTGCCAATAGAAAATTATTCAAATAATCGGAACATTCATGGGATTCGCGACACCGTCCGCTCCAATCGGCTCGGGGTTGTTACACGACATCCTGTCTCACTTTCTATGCAAGAAATACCACGTGAGAACCATTCTGAAAAATAACAAATAACCTCTAAAACAATCAGTTGTATAAATCCCAGGGAATATTAATTAGATTTCGTCTTATCAAAGGTAAATTATCATTAAAATTTACAAATCATTTGACGTAATATTATGGAAATAAATGCAATAATCTATATTGGACACACAAACGCCATTTACTTAATGTGGGAGGTTTGCCGTAATCCTTTTTCAAATTATTGTTGACTTAATTTGGGAGTACATCACATGGTTTTAGAAATAAACCCTTCCGATTACGTTCCTGAATAATTGTAGTTAGTGTATTTGTTAATATTTTTATTGCAATTATCACCAAAGTTTAAAACCTACTGTCAAAATCAAAACGTTTTCAGGGGGTGGGCAGGCATTAAATACCGCGAATTTTACACAAAAACTCGAATAGATTAAACCCAAAAATTTTGAAGAGTGCTACTTTTTAAAACTTTTAGTGTCGTTTAGGGATGATCGATATTCATCGATGGTGAATGAACATCGATGTTTAGTGGAAAAACATCGATGTTTTAATATCGATGTTAAGTTTTCGATAATATTGACACATCGATGTTATAAGAATAAAATCGGAACATCGATATCAATACACTCTTAAGTCTAGAGCTAGGCTATCTAGCGTGATTAGGTGTAACAAATGTTGCTGATTAATGTTGTTATTGGTATTATTTCACCTTCACCCAATTTACACTAGATGTCGCTGATCGATGTAACCAAATTAAAACCACAGAGTAGTACTCTGTGTTAAAACTAACAAAATAAAAAACTGCCAATTTCAAGCCATGGTCAATTTTTTTCTTATCTAAGAATAAGATGGGAGCGAGTGTTAGTAGAAGTTAATTTTTTTTTGTAATGAAACTTCGAAAACGAAATAACAGGTATAGTAAATATACCCCATATTGTACTCTATGTCTGTCCAGTAAACTCAAACTTTTGCAGTAATGTAACCTAAAAATCTGCCATGAATTTGCTTACGTCGCTTACTATATGTGTACCTTATAATAAAATGGATTGTTTTTTTTTACCTAAAACATCGATGATTTCGGACATCGATATTTTTCTTTAGATATTCATCGTACATCGATACTTTTGAACCGATGTTAATATTGATGTCAATATCGATGTTTTTCTAATATCGATCATCCCTAGTGTCGTTATTTATCGTTCTCTTGCGCTACCGGCAATTGTGTTTTTGTTAACCCAACGGAGATTAGTAATAATCACTAACCTCCAACGCGAAAAACTATAATATAGATGATAATAAAAATGCAACTTGTAAAATTCGATGAACACAAAGAAATTAAATGTAAAACATATGAGCTGGAGTATCTGATAACTAAAGCGCCACCTCTGTTGGGGAACATTACTTGCAAATCAATTCTACAGGATCAATAATCCATAGAAGTGGTGATGACGTTCCATCTAATCTATAGATAAAAACCTTGGACGATATCTTATTATTATTAACGATAAAGTACCAGAATAACATCAAAGATAATGAGATTTTGCCTTCAATGCTACAAATGAGCTCATAACATTGCCGCTAGTATATTATAATCAGTGTTGCCAATGGTTCAATGCCAAATGTCGCTACCGGATCTCTAAAATTACGCTAACGGCCGCTACCCACCACAGAAAGGGTAAAGAATTCTACAAAAAAACTTGACCCTCAAAGATAAATACATATTTTTACCTTCGGGGGTTAATTAAAGCCAAATATATAAAAAAATCTTCCGTTTACCTTTAAAATAAACATTGCTCACTAAGACTAAAAAACAACTACCGCCCCTAGCTGAGAGCTATTTTACATAGATTCAAAGTCGTCGAGTAACATAGTATCTTCGGGAAAATACATATTTTTCCATAAGAAAAATAAAAATTAAATTTTCGAAAGATTTCTGCAATGATTGTGATTGACTTTCTACACGTAAAATTGTTGTAAGCTGCTCTCGGTCAGATGGCACCACTGAATAAATCGTCATCTAAGTTTTTCAATAACTAGTTTATTTATCCTTGATTCGGTTTTTAAAATTAAAATGTAAAAATTTGGGCGCCCTCAAAATTCCGCTACTTGATCGTCGCCGCCGCTACGCCGCTTAATGCTTCAAAAGCCGCTACCAATAGCGGAATTCCGCTACCACTGGCAACGCTGGTTGTAATATAATTAGATGTCGCCACATAAATGACGTTTACAAAAATAACGTTCCTATTTTTTACAATTATACGGTTTGTTAAATATTTTAAGCCTTTTTTGAATAATGTGGAGCATAAATACTTTCAAATTCAATAACATTTAGCTTAAATTTATGTAGCTATTTGATGATAAGCGACACCTGTTGGTCATAATTGACATTGCGTTATCGATTCGCTTGCGATTTTAGCCAACTGATGTCGCTAGCCATATAACGATATTTTTGATTAAAATTTTTATTAAATCGGAAAATGTCAATCTTCGCTTCAATTTAAAGAATAAGAAAACAAAAGTTTGACGTCCCACTTGTAGGGATGCAACAATCAAAAAAGCATGGATGTTTGAACATGGATATTTTATTTAATGAAACATCGATGTCTTAAGCATCTGTATTCGGTAACGATACATCGATGCTTTAACGATGTTTTTAAAAATATTTAATTGCTAGTTTAAGAAGAAGTAGACAGGACCATCAATTTAAAAACAATTTTTTACTTATTTCAAGTTTAACATTAAAATGGCGACCTTTTTCTCGAAATTCCGAAATTAAAATCGAATTCGACTTTTTTCTCGAAAATTCAACCTCATTCTTGAAATTTTGCCTTTAATCCCAAAAATTCAACTTCTAGAAATTTTGAGATTAAAGTCAAAAGTCAACATTTCGATTTGATTATCGAAATTTCTACAGTTAAACTCGAAACTTCGACTGTTTGCTTAAAATTTCGAGAAAAAAGTGGAAATTTTGACATTCAAGTTAGAATTTCGAGAGAAGAGTCGATACTTCAAGATTAATGTTGAAATTTTGCCTTTAAACTCGAAGTTTCTAAAACGCCAAATAAAAATATACAAAACTGAAACTTCCAGGTGTAGGTATTATGTAATGCTACGAAATTTGCAAAGAAACCCGTTTAACAGGGATTTATTTCTTTATTTTATATTACAATGTTACGATATCTTCTTACGAAACAATTGTTGTTTATATTTAACAATCAATAGACTATTGGGACAATATTTTTTTTTTGTTTCGAGTAAATATTTCTGAAAAATGATCTGCATCGACTTCCCTTTCGTGGAAAACTGCTCTGGTGGTCCAAGTGTAGTTTCACACAGCGGCAAGTGGCCATTAAATAATGAGCAAGGGCCACTATCTGAGAAATTTAAATGTTTGGACTAGAAACGCCCTGTTAGGGAAAATTCATGTATTGATTTCATCATCATGTGTTCCTTTAAAAGCTCGGTGGTTAAAATTAATATATCTGAGGCTATTAAAAGCTAATCAGTTCATTCTTGGCAGTGTTCTTGATTATCTAAAAGTGGGGTAAGGTAAATCTGTTCTATTTTTATCTCCTGTTTTATTTGCTCTTCGCACTCCCTAATTTTCAATTTCTCTATCCTCTCATCCTCGTTTTCTTCAATCTTTACAATATCCAGGTTTGGACTTTCATGACATAATTCTTTTGTAGGCACAAGCTGTCCATGTACTTTATTTATATGGAAGAGTAGACTACTTTTATCCTTGCATCTAAATTTTTCGCAAACTTGACAAATATGTTCGATTTTATTATGATTAGAGTTACAATGTCTTGCTAACTTATATTCTGCAAAGGTAGTATAATTACACTGATCGCATTTTAACAAAAAGTCTTTATGTTGCACTCTAATATGTCTTCCTAATGATTTGATGCTCAAAGTAATAAATGAACAGTACTCGCATGCTAACCGTTCTGAACAATTGTGGGCTTTTTTATGTAATTTCAAAGTCTCGCTATAGAATGTTTTAAATGGACACTCATCACACATATACTCCTCCAGTTTTAGATGATTTCGCAATATATGTTCCCTCAAAATTAATTTACTAAACGAAGTGAACCCACAATCATGACACTGGAACAATTTCTTTTCCTCGTGAAGTTGTTTCACATGAACCGCCAGCTCTCTGCTTCTGAAGCAAATATAATTACACAAGCTACATCTCTTCGTTTCGTTTACATGTTTAGTTTGCATATGTCTTCGCAACGAATACGTAAACAAGTACGTTTTGCCGCACAAATGACACACCTTTTTTTCAAATTGCGATGGTTCAGGGTGTTCGCGCAGCATATGCGATTTGTAAGTTGTCTTGTAAGGCGTTTCGAATTTACAGTGCGAACAAGAATAAGTTTTCAACTGCAACGACTCGCACTCTTCCGCGTGCTGTCGCCCCATGTGAAACCTTAAACTATGCTTGTAAGGCGTCTTGAATTCGCAGTGTAAACAAAAATGAACTTTCAGCTGCGAGGGATCGCACTGTTCGGGATGTTTTTGCATCATGTGCGAACTGAAAGTTCTCTTGTCATGAGCTTTGAATTCACAGTGCGAACAACAATGGTTTTTCAGCTGCGACGGGTCGCACTTTTCAGGGTGTTTCTGCATCATGTGCCTCTCTAAAATTTTCTTGTAAGGCGTTTTGTATTCACAGTGCACACAAGATTGAGTTTGGTGCTCCAATAAGTTGTGGCACTTTTCTGGATGTTTACGCATCATGTGCCAATCGAAAGTTATCTTGTAACGGGTTTTGAATTCACAGTGCGAACAAGAATGGGTTTTCAGCTGCGATAGGTCGCACTTTTCGGGGTGGTTGCGCACCATGTGCGATTTCAAAGTTTTTTTGTAAGGCGTTTTGAAATCGCAGTGTAAACAGAAATGAATTTTCAGCTGGGACGGATCGCACTGTTCGGGATGTTTTTGCCACATGTGCGACTTGAAAGTCATGTTGTTGCGAGTTTTGAATTCACAGTGCAAACAGGAATGAATGTTCAAATGCAGTGGGTCGCATTTTTCAGGGTGTTTGCGCACCATGTGTGATTCGAAAGTTACTTTGTGAAGCGTTTCGAATTCACAGTGTAAACAGGAATGAACCTTCAGATGCAATGGGTTGCATTTTTCAGGGTGTTCGCGCACCATGTGCGATTCGAAAGTTACCTTGTAAAGCGTTTCGAATTCACAGTGCAAACAGGAATAAGTTTTTAGTTGCGATATGTCGCATTTTTCGGGGTGTTTATGCAAGATGTGCGAGTCTAACTGCATCTTGTAACACGTTTTGAATTCACAGTGCAAACATGAATGAAGTTTTATCTCCGATTGGTCGCATTGTTCAGGATGTTTTTGCCACATGTGCGACTTCAAAGTCATGTTGTTACGAGTTTTGAATTCACAGTGTAAACAGGAATGAATGTTCAATGGGTCGCACTTTTCAGGGTGTTCGCGCAGCATGTGCGATTCGAAAGTTAGCTTATAAAGCGTTTCGAATTTACAGTATAAACAAGAATAAGTTTTCAGCTGGGATATGTCGCCTTTTTCGGGGTGTTTACGCGCCATGTGCAAGTCAAAAGTCATCTTGTAACTCGTTTTGAAATCACAGTACAAACAGGAGTGGGCTTGACGGTGCAGGTGTATCCTGTAAACATGTTTTTTTA
The DNA here is from genome assembly GCA_028583605.1 of Dastarcus helophoroides. Classification (NCBI taxonomy): domain Eukaryota; kingdom Metazoa; phylum Arthropoda; class Insecta; order Coleoptera; family Bothrideridae; genus Dastarcus; species Dastarcus helophoroides. The sequence continues at coordinate 12,360,799 of CM053334.1, forward strand.
CAGCATCTTTATATTTAGAGTTGTATTCGCAATAAATGCACCTAAATCCACTCTTTTCCTTTGTACAGTATTCTTGACGAATCTCGATCCTATCTAGTTTTTTCAATCTGGCTTGCCTACAAATTTAAAGAACATTTTAGTTAATTTTTGTTTGTCAAACATTTTAAAAATTGTTACATAATTTCAAAGCAATTAAATTCAATTAGTTTTAATTTTTTAAATTATATCGGTCCAGTGGCATGTCGTGGTTTTAAAAGGGTAAGCTAATCGGGAAAGAAAGGATAAATGTGACTTTTTCTCCTATTTTGAAAAGTCGTAATATTCAAAAACATCACAAATTTTTAAAAAAAATCAATAAACTTTCAAAGAAGAGTGGAAATTTTGAAAAACAATTTTCCAAAACAAGACGCGATTTTATGAAAATTTAAATTTTCAAAAAAGCTGGGAAACAGTGAAAATTTGGAGAAAAAGGCAAACAAATTGAAGTCGCAGCTTTTAAAAAAATTAAAACTTCGAAAAAACAGTGAAAATTTTGAATGGTTGGAAATTCCAAAAAAAAAACAGAAATGAACGAATTTTACAAAAAAACGTCAACATTTCGAGAAAATGACGAACTGAAAAAAATCGAAATTTTTAAAATAGTCAAAATGCGTAGCTGCCACCTCTTTCTCATTTTTATTTAGCTGGGCTTTAGTAGCTTGGAGTCAGGGGCAACCCTAAAAGGGTTTTAAATTAATATTTGAAAAAAATCTTTTCAGCACAAATTGTAATGCAAATCTCCTATTTGTATCGTTATCATTTTTCTTTATCTGCTCCTAAAATTAATGACATTATAATTGAGACATCCTATTTACTATTTTCATTTTTGAGTACACTTCACTGAATCAGCAATCAGTCAAAGTTAAATTAAATTTACCGATTTAGGCATCGTGTTTTTGACTGTAGATGTTGTTTCAGGTGGCATTTCTGGTGCGTTGTGTAGTCACAATTGGCACATTGATATGCACCAGTGTTATGAACGTTTACGACATGGCGTTGAAATTTGTAAATAACATTCGTTGCAAAATCACATATAGGACATTTACGCTCCTTTTTCCATTTACGTGAACGAGATTTTTTTAAATCTTCAGGGATATTTACGTCCAAATCAGTAGAATTAATATTTTGACTTAAAGCATTGCCTTCAGTATTACTTGATTCTACATCTTCTGTGGCATAGGCGTCCCAGTCTTCATTTTTTATTTCAATTAGTTCTTCTTTTAATTCTAACTTAACAGTTGTTGTATCTTCATCAAAATTTAATTCTTCATTAGTGGTGAAGGCCGAATCAAATGTAGTCATATTCACTTCCTAAACTGAGAGGTATGAAGCCTGCAAACAAAAAATTAAATACAGTTATGTTTCACAATCAAAGAAAATAGGAATATAAAACAACTGGCACCAAATCTAATTGCTTCGAAAACATATAGTATTATTAGCTTTATCTTAGAAACCGATCGAAATTTCGGTTTCGGTCAATTTCAACCATAAAACTATTTTAGGATTCTAATTTAATTTCAAGATTAAATCCTGAAAAATTAAAAAAAAACAAATCGAGATTATAATCGAAATTTACAGTAAAAATTCACTTCAAGATCTCTACGCCTTGATAAGTGGGTATACTTATTATAAATAATTAAAGGTGCTCCATTTTTTCTTTAAAATCGGCAATTCTAAACAATTCAGCAGCACATTCACATATCCATTACACAGCTAACACATCTCGATAGAGCTAACCACCCTTGTTTGACTAGATTTAGGTGCTTTCTTATTTTCATAAACATTTGGAATACTTCCAAAAATTGATTTTCTCTTGGAACTTGCAGAAAAGTAACTACTCAAATTGTCAAGGTAGGATTTTTGTTGCAACAACAGCTATTAGGTGCACACTATTATAAATACAACTATCCCCCAAGTTTTCAGCCAGTAATAAAACTTACAAACCCTCGTTAGAACCTACAATTACATTTGTGTTATCCGAGTAATAACCTACTATTTGCACGGCTTTAATTTCAAATTTGTTGAAAGAAGCTTTCAGAAAATTATATCCATAACCTTTGTGCAGTACCCTGATAGGTTCCAACCTCGAGTAAATCTTAACTACTGAATTTCAATTTTAAGTTTCAGAATTATTGTAGTGCTTGATTTTCGCGCTTCTTTTTGGGTATGCGCTTACCTTGCCATATGTGGGTATTATTCCCGCAAGAATATTGTCAAACTCGTTTATGGTTCTTCTGTTGTAGCGCTTATGAGTGCGGCTAACCTTACTTTTTGTTGTTATTGTTTTTGCCAATATTAGCAAAAAACGATACGTTTCATGATGCAGGTGCTGTTGTATTGCAATTATTATACTTATTTTATGGCGTAATATTATTAAATCCACATTTATTTGGCAATCTTATCAACGTAGTAGTTCAAATGTACCACAACCGGATAATCATAGACCATAGAACACCTCAGACTACATGAAAAACCACACCAGTCGTCAGCGTTGCCACTCTAATTTTTTGGTTTTTGAAAAATAGGAAATTAAATAAAAAATAAAAAGTTGTAGAAATATTCTTATAGTCAATTGATATTTCATTGTATATCCATGTATTTTAACAGCTTATCTGACAAAGGCATAACATCCGGTGCTATAATTCGTAATACTTTTGCTGATTAGATTTATTGGGGCACAGCGGCACCTTCTTAGGTACATTTTCGCGAATTGTAAAGTAAACATCGCCCAGGATTTTATGTTGTCGAACGTGCGACTATTTATGTTTTCAAGCGTTTAACTACTCAAATCACTGACTTCAGCAAATTCAAGAAAAATTATTTTCTGCAGCTGGATAGTTCTGCTCGAAATTTAGATCTTCATGAAGTGGTAAAAAATATCTACTTATTATTTAATTTATTTGTGTAACTCAGTTAAGCTTTGTAGGCTTACATTTTTATGATGGTGTATCTTTTATGAAGTTTTCAGCAAGACATTTATAAACTGCTTCTTAAAAAGTACATTTATCCACAAACCACTAACCACGGGGGTTCTACTTTGGCACGAAATTCAAATATACTGTTTGTAGCGCCCTCCCACGCAGTGACCGGAACTACCGCCCATTTATACATATATATGTAAATTAAATATATGTGTATAGTTCCTAAATTTGTGTGTGGTGGCGTCTGAGAACGTAAACAAATTTAACTGTCATTGGATTTGGATGGAGTGGAGGACGAGAACATCAGTCATCTTCGAGCAAAATTTTAAATAGTGTTGAAAATAAGGTAAGTGATTTCTGTGAGCATTACATTTATTTGTGGAAGTGGAGTATCAATCGAAATGACATCCCCGACTTCGGAAAAAAAACTGCTGAATCCCAAGCTGCCGAAATGTTTACAGAAATGGCGACTATAACAATAAACAGTTTTGTGATTACCAAAAGCAAAAATAAGAAAAAGGTAACACTTTAAAAAATAAGATTTAATGTAATCCGAATATACACTGTTTGCACATTGACAAAGTTAATGATGCTAAAATTCACTTCTAACGTATTGTAAAATATCTGCAGGAATTTGTTGGATCGTTTGCTTAATAATATGTCAGAGTCTATTATATATGATACTTTCTTTCTAATGAGAATATTATTTTTACTACTTTACAGTGAAAATACAGTGATAAATAAATGTATCCAAAATATCTTACTACTGCCCGAACAAATGCCTCCAGATATTTGAAAAAATGTTAGAAATTTTATTGTCAGTATGGACTTTGTCAACATGCAAATGGAGCATACATGGACCTCGTTAACATTAAAAGCTACTTTTTTTTCTTATTTTTGTCTTTGATGATTAGATATTCAACCAAGGGATTCAAGATGTTTCATCTGAAAAAAAAAGAATTGAGGTTTTTTCTGACCTCCTGTAGTGAGCAAAATGTAAAACCGACTAAAATGTTGCAATCTTTTAAACAAAAATCGATCTGTTTCGGCAGGCACACCCCCTCGTAGTAAGAAAATTGTACCCTAAAAGGTGTCAAACTTTCAACAAAAATCAACCAGAAATTATGTGGAAAAACTTTTTGCTGCTTTACTTGATTTATTTTAATTAAATTCACTATCCAGTATATTATGTTATCTGTATCATATTTAACTTTTAGCAGTTGAACTGATAAATATATTTTAAAATTATTACAAATATTTAAATATGAACTTATATACATGTATGAATATACATATTTAATGTTAAAATGGCAGTTTATTTTTTTACACCTCATACTTGAAATTGTTTTGAAATTTCCATTCACGTTGGTCACTTTTGTTTAATCTTTAAAAACAGTAGTGCAATCCAACTGAATGGACATTTCAAAATTAATTTTGGATTTAAATTTATAAGCCGGTAATGCAAGGTAACTGCAACGTGGCTGCAGTCGATAATACAGGTTTCTAATTTTATGGCAATAGTTCCGGTCCCTGCGTGGGATGGCCGTTTTCAAAATAAAAAGCACAGAGTTGACACTCTTAACCTTTCTCTATGGCTCCATCCATTTATTTATATTATCTAAGGTGCATATATGTAATACTTATTACATATATGCTAAGGTGTTAGTGGTTTGTGCTTTCAACAGAATAACTGAGCTGCAATTGCTATTAAGATCTCTTGCGCTCTTACAGGACCAACGATTTTCAACCAGAGAGGGAGAAAAGAAACAGTCGGAGCTACTCCACTTTCTAGATGCATTTCGGTCAAATTTTTATACATGACCAATATAGGCCATGCACTATCCTTATTCTATCATCCGTGTCCTCACCATTCCGTTGATTGAATGAATCAACCAACGGTCATTATTCGTATCGAATTTCTAGAATATACTTTTAATAAATTTTTTAAATATGAACTTAAAACGAAAATTCGTAAAACTCATTTGGAAAATGAATATTCCTAGCGTAAATGTAAAATTTTTTTACTAAAAAATCTAAAGTTGTAAATTAAAGACTAAAAACAAGTTCCTCACGTTGGAAATTATCCCTAGTACAAATGTACAGGGTTATTATCAAGTTTTTTCTTTCAAAATATGGTCCTATGCAGTTTTTTCTGAATCTCTTAAATTCTTCTATAAAAAACATATTTTGGCATATTTATACATGATGAATCAAGACAAAGTTTAATTTTTCTTACACAACACATCATCGGAACTATTTTTCCGATCCAGGATAAAAATTTGACATTGACGTTCCTCGCTTTTCTTGGGGCTCTAAACCAAAGATATAAATTATCCGCATATTTAAATGTTATACAGTGCCTTTTGCAACATGCTTCTATTTAATAAAACTCTTAACACTGACTGACAGCCTAAATGGGTGGCTTTACAAAAATTAAATTTAGCACACGAAGATTGCGTATAACACAGGTGAGCACTAAGGAAGGGTTTTTCAAAATTTAACCCCCAAAGAGCCTAAAAATGGGCAATGAAGAACTAAGGCAATAAATAATACACACAACTGTATTTAATTAGACCTAAACATATTTATATTCCATTCTAGAATATTTTTATAATGCAATGTTATTTAAAGTAATAAATGAAAACTACTAGCATGCCAACCTTTGTGGACAGTTGTGTTTTTCTGTGCACTTTGCATGTCTTCTTGTACAAAATTTTAAACGAACACACATTCGATTTTATTATGTTTAACAATCAACATATTTTACTTATTTATTAAACTATCTTACTAAATAGTGTTCTGTAAAAACAATATAATTTGAGCTATGAATCCTTATGTGTTGGCGCACCATATGCGACTCTAAAGTAATCTTGTAAAGCATTGTAAACAGGAAAGAATTTTCCGAAGTTTTAGCTGCGATTAGTCACACTTTTCACCACGTGCGACTCCAAATGTGGCGATTTGAATTAGCAGTACAAACACGAATTAGTTTTTAGCTGCGACAGGTCGCAATATTCACCATGTGCCAAGTTAAAGTCCCGCTGTAAGGCCTTTTGAATTCTCATTACAAACAGGGCGCGTTGGGTCACAATGTTCGGGATGTTTATTCACCATGTGCCTGTCTAAACATCTCTTGGAAGGCGTGTTGAGTTCACACTACAAACAAGAGTAAGTTTCCAGCTGCGATACATCACATTTTTTGGGGTGTTCGCTTGACACGTGCAACTTTAAAATTATCTTGGAAGCCGTTTTGAATTCACAGTGCAAACAGGAATTGCTTTGTCTTTTCGTAAGAGGTGGATCGGATTTTTCGCAATGTTTGTGCTTCATATGTGAATTTAAAGCATTCTTGTGAAGCGTTTTAAATTTACAATGCAAACAGGAATAAGTTTTTAGCTGAGATGGGTCGCACTTTTCCGGATGCTTTCTGATCACGTGCTTTTCTAAAAGTTTCTTGTAAGGCGTTTTGTATTCACAGTGCAAACAGGAATGGGTTTTCAGCTGCGACAGGTCGCACTCTTCTGGGTGTTTTTGCAGCATGTGCGAACTGAAAGTTCTCTTGTCAGTTGTTCTGAATTCACAATGTAAACAAGACTGAATTTTCAGCTGCAATGTGTCGCAGTTTTCAGGGTGGTTGCGCACCATGTGCGAATTAAAACTTTTCTTGTAAAGCGTTTCAAATTTACAGTGTACGCAGGAATAGGTTTTCAGTTGCGATGTGTCGCACTTTTCGTGGTGTTTGAGAATCATGTGCGACGCTAAAGTTTTCTTGTAAGGCGTTTTGTATTCACAGTGCAAACAGGAATGAGTTATCAGTTGCGACGAGTCGCTTTGTTCTGGGTGTATTTGCAGCATATGGGAACTGAAAGTTCTCTTGTCAGTTGCTTTGTATTCACAGTGTAAACAGTAATGAATTTTCAGTTGCAATGGGTCGCAGTTTTCAGGGTGGTTGCGCACCATGTGCGATTCGAAACGTATCTTGTAAAGCGTTTTAAATTTACAGTTGGCGCAGGAATAAGTTTTCAGTTTCGATGTGTCGCACTTTTCGAGGTGTTTGCGAATTATGTGCACCTCTAAAGTAGTCTTGTCAGGCGTTTTGTATTCACAGTGCAAACAGGAATGAGTTTTCAGCTTCGATGGGTGGTACTTTTCCGGGTGTTTTCTGATCACGTGCTTTTCTAAAATTTTCTTGTAAGGCGTTTTGTATTTGCAGTGTAAACAGAAATGAATTTTTATCTGCGATGGATCGCACTGCTCAGGATGCTTTTTCCACATGTGCGACTTGAAAGTCATGTTGTTACGAGTTTTAAATTTACAGTGCAAACAGGAATGAATGTTCAAATTCAATGGGTCGCACTTTTCAGGATGTTTGCGCACCATGTGTGAGTCGAAAGTTACCTTGTGAACGGTGTTGAATTCACAGTGTAAACAAGAATAAATGTTCAAGAGGTCGCACTTTTCAGGATGTTCGCGCAGCATGTGCGATTCCAAAGTTCGCTTGTAAAGTGCTTCAAATTTACAGTATAAACAGGAATAGTTTTTCAGTTGGGATGTGTTGTCTTTTTCAGGGTGTATCCAGTGAACGTGTTTTTTTACCGCGTCTTTATATTTAGAGTTGTATGCGCAATAACTGCACCTAAATCCAGTTTTTTCCTTTGTACAATATTCTTGACGAATGTCGATCCTATCTAATTTTTTCAGTCTGGCTTGCCTGCAAATTTAAAGAACATTTTATTTGTTTTTGTTTGTTAAACATTTTAAAAATTGTTATATAATTTTAAAGCAACTAAATTCAATTATTCTTAATTTTTTAAATCAAAATGTCAATACAGTGGCGTATCGTGCCTTTAAAAAGGTGAGCCAATCGGGAATGAAGCGATAAATGTGACTTTCTCCAAGTCGTAATATTCAAAAACATCAAAAATTTAGAAACAAAAAACACATTTTGAAAAACTATCAAAGAAGAGTGGACCTTTTGAAATGAAACTTTTTAAAACAAGTTGAAATTTCGTAAAAGATTCAATTTCCAAAAGAGCTGAAGTAAGTGAAAATTTGGAGAAAAAGGAAGAAATTTGAAGTCGCAACTTAAAAAAATCAAAACTTCGAAAAAAAAAAGTGAAAATTTTGAATGGTTGGAATTTTCAAAAAGAAGCAGAAATTATGAAAAATATAGGAAGTCGACATTTCAGGAATGTATCAATTTCTGAAAAAGTCGAAATTTTCAAGAAAACGCCGAATGTTACAAGAAAAAGTCAACATTTCGAGAAAATGACGAACTAAAAAGAATCGAAATTTCCAAAAAGTCAAAACGCGTAGCTGCCACCTCTTTCCCATTTTTATTTAACTGGGCTTTAGTAGCTTGGAGACAGGGACAACCCTAAAAGCGTTAAAAGTTAATATTTGAAAAAATTCTTTTAACACAAATCGTAATGCAAATCTCCTATTTGTATCATAATCATTTTTCTTTATCTGCTCCTAAAATTAATGACATTCCAACTGAGACACACTATTTACTATTTTCATTTTTGAGCACACACCACTGAATCAGCAATCAGTCAAAGTTAAAATAAATTTACCGATATAGGCATCGTGTTTTCGATTGTAGATGTTGTTTCAGGTGGCGTTTCTGGAGCGTTGAGTAGTCACAATTGGCACATTGATATGCACCAGTGTTATGAACATTTACCACATGACGTTGAAATTTGTGAATAATATTCGTTGCAAAATCACACATAGAACATTTACGCTCCTTTTTCCATTTACGTGGACGAGACTTTTTTAAATCTTCAGAGATATTTACATTCAACTCAGTAGAATTAATATTTTGACTTAAAGCATTGTTGTCAGCGTTACTTGATTCTACATCTGTGGCATATGCGTCCCAGTCTTCATTTTTTATTTCAATAACCTCTTCTTTTAATTCTAACTTGACAGTTGCTTTATCTTCATCAAAATTTAATTCTTCATTAGAGGTGAAGGCTGAATCAAATGTAGTCATATTCACTTCCTAAACTGAGAGGTATGAAGCCTGCAAACAAAAAATTAAATAGTTATGTTGCACAATCAAAGAAAACAGGAATATATAACAACTTGCATCAAACCTAATTGCCTCGAAAACATAAAGTATTATTAGCTTTATCTTAGAAACCGACCGAAGTTTCGGTTTCGGTCAATTTCAACCATAAAACTAATTTCGGATTCAAATTTAAATTCAAGATTAAACCCTGAAAAATATTGAAAAAACCAAATTCGAGATAATTTTCTAAATTTACAATAAAAATACATCTCATGATCTCTATACCTCTATAAGTGGGTACACTTATTAAAAATAATTGAAGGCGCTTCATTCTTTCTTCAAAATAGGCAATTCTAAACAATTCCGCAGCACATTCCACATATCTATTACACAGTTGACACATCTCTGATAGAGCTAACCACCTTGTTTGACCAGGTTTAAGTACTTTCTTATTTTTATAAACATGTGGAATTCTTCCAAATTTGATTTTCTCTTGGGGCTTGCAAAGAAGTAACCACTCAATATGTGTCAAAGTAACATTTTTGTTACAGCAGCAGCAGCTATTAAGTGGTAACAATTACAAATACAACTTTCCCCCAAGTTTTCAACCAGTAATAAAACTTACAAGTCCCCATTAGAACCTACAATCCCATTTGTGTTATCCAAGCAATAACATACTATGTTACTACGGTTTTAATATTAAATTTATTGAAGCAGCTTTCTGAAAACTATATTTATAATCTTTGTGCAGTACTCTTGACAGATTTCAACCTCAAATAAATCTTAACAATTGTGTTTCAATTTTTAGTTTCAGAATTGTTGTAGTGCTTGATTTTCGCGTTTCTTTTTGAGTATGCCCCTTACCTTGGCCTATGTGGGTATTATTCCCGCATAAATGTTGTCAAACTGGTTCTTTCGCTGTAGCCCTTTTTGGTGCACCTAACCTTACTTTTTGTAGTTTTTGCCAGTATTAGCAAGAACCGTACTTTTTATGTTACAAGTGCTGGTGTATTGCAATCTTAGATAATATAGTCAAAGATTGCAATTATTATACTTATTTTATGGCGTAATATTAATAAATCCACATTTATTTGGCAACCTTATCAGCGTATTAGTTCGAATGTACCACAACCAAACCACAAAACATATATATTAAGAAGGACAGGTTACATTTAAAGCGAGAGCAACGAAGTGACAGAAGTGGATGGCAATACGCGCCATTTTCAAATTCAAATTGTGAGTGAAATTACTGCATTTTCCATTGTAACTAAAAAAAATTTGACGTTTTATTTTTGCACCATGAAAATGTCACAACTTATTGTTTAATTACAAATGAAAATGCAAAAATAAGACGTAAATTTTTTTAGCAAACGTGGAAAATTCATTAATAATGTACTTAATGGTTAATATGCTAAGCGGAAAATGAATAATACGAAATATATAATAGACAGATGTTTTATTGGTTCAAGATAAAAAACATTGTAAGAAATTTAACAATATGTATTAAAATACAACTTACATAATAAACGGAATATTAAAATATGAATTACAACATGCTATGCACAGTAAGTATGTAACAAATGTAACAAAGCTTCTCATGAACTAATGACAACTAGAACTAATTCTTTCTTGTGTACCGTAAAAGTCCCAGGAGCAAATCATGAAAAATAAATAAATAAATCGATAAATAATAAAGGGAATAAAACACAATTAGAAATATCGACACAAGAAAATTAACACTTAATGGGCAGCTTAAATAAATGCTGTATTTTACTTAAACTTTTTTACGAACCAATTTACAAACAAGTTTAATGTTTTTATTAATAAATTTGGTTAAACATAAATTAGAATCATAACAAAAGGGCATAACTACAAAACTTACCATTAGACTTTTTAAAGTTATCTATCAAACTGTATTTATTGAAAAACTAATGGTACATACATGAATTTCATCTGAATAAGTAGGGGAAGCAATTTGTTAATAATGAAGAGGATTACTTACCGTAAAATTGTTGTTTACATCAATAACACACGCCATAACCATATATGGTCATAATTTCCTTCGTTAAATCGTTCAACTGACAGACGACAGAAAACAGATCTTAAACGACAGACTTCCAACCTAATCTATATGTATCTCACTTGCACATTAATGAATTATAATAACCTTTCTCATTTTGATACTGCGTAGCTACCATTTTACAATCAAAAACTGCCGGCAGGCAATTTGACATAAGTGGATGGCATGACAATTCGGCTTGTTTCGCCCCCACTCCTATTACTTTCATCCCCATGAACCAAACAATCATAGACCATAAAACGCTGTCAATATTACAGGGGAACGTCAATGTTGCCAGATGTACTAAACTACTAAAGCACTGAACCGTTGATTGAATACATATATTACATACTATATTCAATCAACGACTGAACTAAACACTGTGGCTTGTGATTAAGTCCAAATAAGGTTTCACTCCTTTACCACATCGGCAATTAAATAAATAATTACGCGATACGTATTTCCCCAGCAGAACTGGCATTTTCAAGCGCACTAATCTAAAAAGATTAGCAAAAGATGCATCGACGTCATCTGCATTGAGATTCAAATCGATACTGGCGGTTTTTTCCTTTCTTTCCTATTTCTAATTGTTTAACAGCTGATTGTAATCATTGTCCACAACAGAAATCAGCAAGTATTCGTTTTTTAATCAACAGGCTTTTAAATGTTCCTCTAAGTAAATCCAGATATACAAAAGAATTAGCTTACATTAAAGATGGTGCAATTTTTAATGGTTTCTCCGTAGAAACAGCATGTTAAGAAAATGTAGATTTAAGAAAATAATTCAGAATTGCTCTAAGCTTGACCAATCTAAAGATAACACTCCTACAACCGTTGTAAAATTACCATTTTACCCAAATATCACCAATAAAATTAATAAATTTCTAAAAGAAAACAACGTAAAAGTAGTGTACACAGCCAATAACAGTCTCCGCAATAATTTGGATAATGCTGAAGATAAATTGGACAAGCTTGATAATTCTGGAATTTACGAAATAAGCTGTAACAATTGTAATTTATCATATGTTGGACAGACCAAGAGATCCGTTAAAACCAGATTTAAAGAACATATCGCTCATTTCAGATACAATAGAGAAGAAAAATCAAGTGTCGCCCTACATATGATAAGTACAGGACACAAAATTAACATTGAAAATTGAAAACTGTTAAGATCGGTCACAAATAACAGAGAACTTGATGCATACGAAACAATTTATATCAATCAGAGGCCGGAGATAAAGGACCATTGGCGGCCTCCAGTTTATTGAAGGCTATTTGTAGCAGGTCAAAATTGCATGCACCAGATGTTTTAAACAATTAGAAATAGGAAAGAAAGCAAAAGACCGCCAGTATCGATTTGAATTTCAATGCAGATGACGTCGATGCATCTTTTGCTAACCTTTTTAGATTAGTGCGCTTGAAAATGCCAGTTCTGCTGGCGAAATACGTATCGCGTAATTATTTATTTAATTGCCAATGTGGCAAAGGGGTGAAACCTTATTTGGACTTAGATGTACTAAAAGTAAATTTGTAAAAATCCCGCAATGCGAATGAAGATCCACACAATTGTTTTTGTTAGATGTTAGTAACTATTATTGTTACTAACTGCCAAGTAGTTGTCAATTAGTTATAATTTTCGTTTAGATGTAAAAAACTATGTTGTTAAATGTAACGTTTGTTTTGTGAAAAAACCACGCCTAAGAAAGATTTATCGAACGGCTAGTTCGAACTGCTTGTAATATCTGGCGACCGTGACAGGACTGGCGTGATTTTGTTTTTTCCGTTGTGTTGAAGAATTGAAACAGCACCAATAAGCTTTCGTTTTTGTTATTCGAGATGGAGCAATTGAAAAAACATCGAAAAGTGGTGCGATAAGCGTTTACGCGGTTAGCCAATGAATTTGCTGAGTTATTAACGGCTCGCGAACGCGACCACCCAAAAATGTACGGTATGGGTGCAATTGCTGGACAATAAACAGAATAAACTACGACGAGTAAATAACGATTATACCGTACTCGGTATAAATTATTAAAAATAAAATAAAATAAAACGCGTAAATAAAGCGTGGTGAGTGAATAGAAGATAAGGAAAGGAACAAGCGGGTATACGAAGATAACCACAGCTAAAACTCACTCCACACACACACACAATAATTCGAAATGCTTATTGGCAACACTGTCCAACAGGGAAATTGCAAATGTCACTAACGGAGTGTTGGTATCATAGACACGACAAGTGACAGATGGAATAGTGTCTATGAACGCGAGATTGCGCCAGAGAAATGTCAAGTAGTGTCCTGCGTGTCAACCAATAGATGGTAGCACTGCGTCGTGTCAGCCACAGAAGGCGCACTGCGTGTCAACCAACAGTTGGTGCACTGTGTGTCAACCACAGAAGACAATGTCACTGGTAAATACTAGAAAATGGCGTCTAACGGGTTTCTACACGTGCAACTAAACAAATAAAATGAAATAAAAGGGGCGTCAAGTCGCCGACTCTCGAATTAGCTATTAAGGCGTTTGCACGCGGTTAGGAAATCTTCCAGGGGCGATTACAATCGAGTAAATATAAAATATTACTCGATAAGGGAATAAGAATTAATTCTTCGGACGAAACTAGAATAAAATTCGAATTTCACCTAGAACTTGCTCGTTATTAACAAGCACGTGGTCGTGTTAGGTCCACAGGACGAAAATAAACAATTCACAACAATTGGACAACGCAGTAAGATACAAATATATAATTCGGACAAATGGATAAAAAGAAATGCGCAGACTTACAGTTTTAGCCGGAGTTTTCGCCGTGGCACTATTAGATTAAACGGGTAAATAATCTTAAAGCAAATTAACGGTCGAAGCACTAGGCACGTGTTCGGAATTCTCGGGTAGGTGTTCTCGGTTCGGTGTACAAACTTGGAGAGAGAGTCGAGCAAGGGCGGTTAATGACCAACCCTCCTTGTGTTGTTTTTCCGTTGGTAGGGGACGATTGTGAATCGTCGGGGATGGAAATTTATTGGTCAATGCCTAGTGCTTGGATCCATCTAGCGGCGTCAGAGTGAGAGTAAGAGCGGGAAACTTAAATTATTCCTGCTCCGGTATCAACGACATTTATGAAAAGATGCTGGAAGACCATAACATGAGTGAGCAAGATTTAACAACGGAAATAGAGTGTGCAGAAGATTACGAGAGGCGCTTTTTGGAACTGAAGATAAGTTACGAATAGAATGGGATGCAACAAACAATGGAAAATAATTCAATAGATGCAGCCTCAATTTTGTCACCGGAAAATGGTGGTAAGCGTAAATTTAAACTACCAAAAATTGAATTTAAGAAATATGACGGCAGCATCAAGGAGTGGACGTCATTTTGGTCACAATTCAACAAAATACATATGGATTCGGAGATTGAAAATTGTGACCAAATAGAGTACCTTATTCAGGCCACAGTCCCAGAAAGTCGAGCGCGTCGTGTTGTAGAGAGCTTCCCAGCCATGAATGAAAACTACGAGAAAATGATAGCCTAAAATCACGTTTTAGAAGAGATGATCTACTTATTGAAGTTTATGTGCGAGAGTTGTTAAAATTCGTTCTAAATAATGCTGCATCAGGGAAAAAATCGGAAATTGCATTTCTATATGATCAAATTGAAACACAATTGCGAGCACTTGATACTTTAGGCATAACATCGGACAAATGTGCGGCAATCTTATTCCCCTTAATTGAATCCTGTTTGCCAAGGGAATTATTGCAGGTTTGGCAACGATCAAGTTTTGCTTGTGAGACCAATGGAAGTTTGGAGCACCGACTAAAAGGTTTAATGTCATTCTTGAAGGCTGAAGTGGAGAATGAAGAGCGCATCGTAATGGCTGCAGCCGGGTTTGGTTTGACAGTGGACTATCCTGAGGTATCAAAGAAAACCATACCAACTGCAGCGGGACTAGTAAACTCTAATATTAATGGTTGTGTATTTTGTTCGGGACAACATAATAGTGAAAATTGTTTCAGGGCTCAAAAGATGACAATGGTGCAACGAAAAAATTTATTTTCAGAAAAAAAGGCCTGTTATAAATGTTTGAAAATTGGCCACCAAGCAAGAAAGTGTAGGTGTCGATTAAAATGCCTAGTTTGTTCCAAACAGCATACTATTTCGATGTGTCCGGAAGTTGTCGATAAAAAATCTAACCCAATGAAGATGAGTGACAACAATGCAGCTGAGCCTACAAATCTATCAAATAATCAAATCTATTTCAAATAACACAAATAAACATGTTTTTTTTGCAGACATTAAGAGTGACATTGGTAAACGGGAAGGTTTTAAAATTTATTGGACTCGGGGTCACAGCGGTCATATATTTTGAGGAACACTGCGAGAATTAAGGGCTATACGTCTTTGGGTCAAGAAAAGCTGATACACTGTTCGTTTGGCGGCAAGGAACAAAAGTTCAACCATGAGCGTTATCAAATTCAGTTAAAATCGGGAGAAACTACTTTTAGTTTTGAGACACTAGACCAAGATACAATCTGTACTGATGTTCCTGCTGTATTTCAAGGCCAATGGATGAATGAATTTCGAGATTTAGGCATTCGACTATCAGATACAAAGAGTTCTGAACCGATTGAAATGTTGTTGGGTGCAGATATACTGGGACAACTGTACACCTGCAAGCAACATGCGTTGCAATGTGGATTACTTGTCGTGGAAACTCTTTTTGGATGGACAATTATGGGAAAAGTTCCATTGAAGCAATATCGTAAGGCACATGCAATGAGTGTCTTGTCGTTGTACGTGAAAGAGGCTTCTATAGCAGATTTATGGAAATTAGATACCCTAGGAATTACAGAGCCCAGTGAGAGAAAAACCAGACAAGAATTGGCTCTGGCCGCAAAGAGTCTATTTCTAGAAACGGTTAGGAAGGACAAAGAAGGTCGTTATGAAGTTAGGCTTCCATGGGTAGAGGGGCATCCGCCACTTCCAACAAACTTCGATGTAGCCAAAAAACGGCTGAGGTATACAATTGGAAATTGGAAGATTGTAATTTACGCCCAACCTGCAACGATGGCATATTTAATGAATGGTTAGAAGAAGAAGGGGGCATAATTGAAAAGGCGGAGAAGTCAGATGAATTAAACGGACATTTCTTACCCCACAGACTTGTCATAAAATTGAATAGTGCCACCACCAAGGTAAGACCTGTATTTGATGCATCAGCGCATGAAAAAGACAAACCATCTTTAAACTGTTGTTTGGAAAAAGGTATGAATCTCATTGAGCTGATTCCTAGCATATTATTACGTTTTAGAGAAAACAGAATTGGAGTTGTTTCAGATATTGTCAAGGCGTTTTTACAAATTGGTGTTTGCAAAGAAGATAGAGATTTCTTAAAGTTTTTATGGATTAACGACAAGGGAGAAGAAATAATTTTCCGACACCGAAGAGTTGTGTTTGGTGTCAACAGCAGTCCATTTCTTCTCTTGTCGACCATTAACTACCATCTTGCAGACACAAAGCAGCGATGTGGTGAGGAATATGGTGAAGAAACCATTACGAGATTGGCCAAAAGTTTCTATGTCGATATATGTGTTATTAGCGTTTCTGATGAAGAAGTATTGGAGAAATTTGTGAGTGAATCTATTACGTTCATAGTAAAAGGGAAATTTGATTTAAGATGTTGGGAATTTACGGGCAATGATGACGGTGCATCTAATGTTTGTGTCCTTGGACTGGTGTGGGAACCTAAGACAGACATCTTGAAGATTAATCCATCTTTGATTGACGCAGATTTGGACGAACCTATTACCAAGAGAGTAATATTGTCTGTTGCTCAAAAAGTTTTCGACCCTATTGGTTTTACTTGTCCGGCTACACTAATCCCAAAAGTGTTAGTTACTTCAGGGACTATGGAAGAATGGATTGACTTGGGATATGCCAGTGGATAGTGAAACAGCCGAAGCATTTATATCATGGGTAAGGGATTTACATTTTCTATACGATATCAGAATTCCGCGTTGGTTTGGTGTTTTGTATAATACTCGAGAAGCGAGCTTACATATATTTTGTGATGCGAGTAAGGCAGCATTCTCCGCAGTTATTTTTTTGAGACTAAAAATTAACAATATAGTTCGTGTATCTTTAGTAGCAGCAAAGGCTAGAATAGCTCCATTAAAAGAAATGACTATACCACGATTGGAGTTATTAGGGGCCACAATTGCATCCAGATTATATGCTGAAGTTAAGGAAAATTTAAAGGACGAAATATTATGTTATTTCTGGTGCGACTCGACCACTGTAATTTCGTAGATTCGTCGATATAAGCGATGGGCCACCTTTGTCTGGAATCGAGTGGCAGAAATTCGCGATTTAACATCAGTTGAAACTTGGGTGCTTTAAATCGAGCTGATTTTCCCTCCAGAGGTTCCACACCGAAACAGTTATTGGAATCGAAATGGTGGGAGGGACCCAAATAGGCTTTACTGAAGAGGAACCAAACTGGCCAAAAGAAAATCTTGAATGTGACGAGGAGGAAATTGTGAAGGAAAAATCCAAGAAGCTGGTAACTTCACTTCTAAATAAAAACAAATGCTTAAACTGGCATCTAAATTATTTTGAAAAATTTAGTAAAACCATACGAATGATTGCGTGGATCTTTCGTTTCATACATAATGTTCGACATGCGAATAAAAGGAAATGTGGTGAACTGCTGAGCTGCGAGTTCGAAGCTGCTGAATTATTTGCCTGGAAAGTTGTTCAAGAAGTATGCTTCAGTGGTCAGGGGAAAGAATCAATCAGAAGTCTGGATACTTATTCTGATCAGTCGTTGCTTATTAGGTTAAATTCCAAAGTGGCAAATAGAAAAGATGAACAGAACTTTTGCTTTCCTATTTTGTTACCGAAAAAGCATTTTTTAGTCGAAGCGATGATTTTAGATTTGTATGTATGGAATTGCCATATGGGCACCCAGGGATTATTAAGTAAAATTAGAGAAAAATATTGGGTAATTAATGGACGTCGATCTGTTGCTAATGTTGTCAAAAAATGTACTGTGTGTCGAAGATACAAAGCGAAACACTTTAAAGTGAATACGCCACCTTTACCTTTGGATCGAGTCCGAGATGCTGTTCCATTTGAGATAACAGGTATTGATTACGCGGGTCCTCTTTATTTGAAGGGAGGAGAAAAGGCCTGGATCTGCTTGTTCACGTGTGCGGTTTACCGTGCTGTTCATTTGGAATTGACTTTGAGTTTGACAACCAATTCATTTTTGCAGGTATTCCGCAGGTTTATCGCCCGACGTGGTTGACCTAAGAGATTTTATAGTGATAATGGGACGAATTTCGTGGGTGATGAGAGTTTGTTAATAAAAATAGATTGGAGTGAAATACTTCTCCTTGGTTGAACGTGTGAAATGGTGTTTTAATCCACCCAGTGCAGTATGGTGGGGAGGTTTTTGGGAGCGCCTAATTGGATTAGTGAAAATGCTTCTTCGAAACATGTTAGGGCGTGCTTCACTTAATTATGAAGAGATGCTGACGCTGTTGTGCGAATGTGAGTCGGTAGTCAATTCGTGACCACTTACTTATTTATCAGAATGATACCGGAGCAGGAATAATTTAAGTTTCCCGCTCTTACTCTCACTCTGACGCCGCTAGATGGATCCAAGCACTAGGCATTGACCAATAAATTTCCATCCCCGACGATTCACGATCGTCCCCTACCAACGGAAAAACAACACAAGGAGGGTTGGTCATTAACCGCCCTTGCTCGACTCGATCTCTCCAAGTTTGTACACCGAACCGAGAACACCTACCCGAGAATTCCGAACACGTGCCTAGTGCTTCGACCGTTAATTTGCTTTAAGATTATTTACCCGTTTAATCTAATAGTGCCACGGCGAAAACTCCAGCTAAAACTGTAAGTCTGCGCATTTCTTTTTATCCATTTGTCCGAATTATATATTTGTATCGTGCTGCATTGTCCAATTGTTGTGAATTGTTTATTTACGTCCTGTGGACCTAACACGACCACGTGCTTGTTAAAAACGAGCAAGTTCTAGGTGAAATTCGAATTTTATTCGAGTTTCGTCCGAAGAATTAATTCTTATTCTCTTGTCGAGTAATATTTTATATTTCCTCGATTGTAATCGCCCCTGGAAGATTTCCTAACCGCGTGCAAACGCCTTAATAGCTAATTCGAGAGTCGGCGACTTGACGCCCCTTTTATTTCATTTTGTTTGTTTAGTTGCACGTATAGAAACCCGTTAGACGCCATTTTCTAGTATTTACCAGTGACATTGTCTTTTGTGGTTGACACGCAGTGCACCAACTGTTGGTTGACACGCAGTGTGCCTTCTGTGGCTGACACGCAGTGCTACCATCTATTGGTTGACACCTTAGATAATATAAATAATGTATAGTCAAAGGTTGACACGCAGGACACTACTTGCCATTTCTCTGGCGCAATCTCGCGTTCATAGACACAATTCCATCTGTCACTTGTCTTGTCTATGATACCAACGCTCCGTTAGTGACATTTGCAACTTCCCTGTTGGACAGTGTTGCCAATAAGCATTTCGAATTATTGTGTGTGTGTGGAGCGAGTTTTAACTGTGGTTATCTTCGTATACCCGCTTGTTCCTTTCCTTATCTTCCATTCACTCACCACGCTTTATTTACGCGTTTTATTTTATTTTATTTTCAATAATTTATACCGAGTACGGTATAAAGAGGACTCAACCGAATTGTTGGCTCTTACTCCTGGAATGTTTTTGCACGATCAAACCTTTGATGGCTTTGTTCCAGATTTGAATCAAATCGACAGTGTTTCTTTGTGTCAAAGAATGAGGTTTAAACAACGTCTGCGGGAAGATTTGCGACTTCGCTTTCGAAATGAATACCTTGGTCAACTGAAAAATGTGGAACGGGGCAAGCAGTCGCCAACGGTGGAAGTTGGAGATGTTGCGCTGATTGGTGATGATGTAGAGAAGCGGATTAATTGGCCATTAGGGAAGGTAGTAGAACTATTGCCTGGTAAGGACGGCAATGTTCGAGTAGTGCGCTTAGCGACTGCAAAGGGGCAACTGGTACGTCCAGTGCAAAGATTGTTTCTTTTGGAATGTTTCGAACAGCCAGTAGAAAGTGCAGAAGTGAAACGTACTCATTATGGAAGGGTCATTCGGAGATCAAAAAGATTTACCTAAAAGTTTTGCCGTTCCTTTGTGTTGTGTTCCTTTATTGTTCTTAACGTGAGGACTGTCTAGTGTGTCAGTCCTCAGGTGGGAGAATGTTAGATGTTAGTAACTATTATTGTTAGCAACTGTCAAGTAGTTCTCAATTAGTTATAATTTTCGTTTAGATGTAAAAAACTACGTTGAGCATTAAAGTTCTTAAATGTAATGTTTGTTTTGTGAAAAAACCACGCCTAAGAAAGATTTATCGAACGGCTAGTTCGAACTGCTTGTATTGTTTTGATTGAATCAATCGACGATCATCGTTCGTATCAAATTTCTAGAATACACTTTTAGTTAAAATCGATGAACATATGAACATAAAACAAAAAATCGTAAAACTCCTCATTTTGGAAATGAATATTCCTGATGTAAATGTAAAAAAATTTTTCTAAAAAATGTAAAGTTAAAAATTTAAAAGACTAAATAAAGTTCCTCACGTTGGAAATTTGTCCCTAGTACAAATGTAAAGGGTAATTATTAAGTTTTTTCTTTCAAAATATGGTCCTATGCAGTTTTTTCTGAATCTTCTATAAAAAATATATTTTGGCAATATTTATACAGGATGAATCAAAATCAAGTGTAATTTTTTTTGGGCAACACATCACATCAAAACTTACATTGACGTTTCTCGCTTTTCTTGGGGCCCTAAACCAAAGATATAAATTATCCGCATATTTAAATGTTATAGTGCCTTTTGCATTATGCTTCTATTTAATAAGACTCTAACACTGACTGACAGCCTAAATGAGTGGCTCTACAAGAATAAAATTTTGCACACGAAGATTACGTATAACGCAGGTGAGCACTAAGGAAGGATTTTTTAAAATTTAACTCCTAAGAGCCTAAAAATGGGCATTGAAGAACTAAGGCAATAAATAATACACCCAACTCTATTTCAACTATATTTAATTTGACCTACGCATTCTTATGTTTCTTTCTAGAATATATTTATAATGCAATATTTAAAGTAATAAATGAACAGTACTCGCATGCCTACGAGCCCAGGCTCATAATAGTTCGGCCGGTAATAATTTGTAACTATATTTTTGAAGATAATATTAAACTTAAAACAAAGGTGCAAAATTTAATCAAAACTATTACAACTATATTCAAATTTATACTTTTAAGTAGCTGAAACTGAAAATTATAATTAAATTACGTAAAGAAACAAATCAGTATAACAAAAAATGTATTTCACGTGGTGGGTCATAATAGTTCGGCCAAAACCTAATATTGCGTTACGTCGCCTTTATTAGCAATAACCGCTTTAATTCTACTGGGCATTGTATCCACAAGTCGTGCACACTCTTCTGGTGGAATATTATTCCATACATTTTGCAAAGTAGCTTTTAATTCGGGTACTGTCCGCGCTGGATTTTTCCGAAGTTGCTTCTTCATTTTGTGCCAAAGTGTCTCGATTGGAGACAAATCTGGACTAGAAGACGTCCATTTTAGAACAGGAATGTTATGCTCTTGAAACCACGTCTTCACAGATTTCGCAGTATGGCAAGGTGCACCATCCTGTTGGAACATAAAGTCACCGTCATCGGCTGCACATTGTGCGATAGACGGTAAAAAA
Source organism: Dastarcus helophoroides (assembly GCA_028583605.1). Lineage (NCBI taxonomy): Eukaryota > Metazoa > Arthropoda > Insecta > Coleoptera > Bothrideridae > Dastarcus > Dastarcus helophoroides. The sequence goes on from CM053334.1 coordinate 12,382,635, forward strand.
CTTGCTTCCAATATCTCCTTATATTTTTGGGCGTTAACAATTCCATCGATGAAGTGTAATTTGCCCACTCCTTTTGCAGACATGCAACCCCATACCATAACTGATGCTGGGAACTTTACTTTTTTTACTAGACAGTAATTATGGAATGCTTCGTTGGATGTTCGTAACACCCTTTTACGGGAGTCGCCCACACAAACATCAAATTTGGACTCATCACTCCAAATTATATTGTACCACTGTCGTTGAGTCCAGTTCTGATGTTCCCGAGCCCACTTTAGTCTATTGCGTTTTTGTAAAGTTGTCAATAGTGGCTTTTCTTTTGCCTGTTAAAAAAAATTGGATGCCAACAGTTTCTACCAAAAAAAAAACGAATAAATTTTACCTTATAAAATTTATATCCTATTTTTCTAATGGTCCTTTTTGTTGTAGACAACGAAAAATCCTTGGCTGTACTTTCTCTCCATAAAACAGTAATCTCTTTAGCGTTAGATCTCCGATTTGTTTTCACAATTCTCCGTAAAGCTCTTTTATTTGCTTCTGTAATTGTAGATGGTCGGCCGGTTTTAATTTTTTGATCAACTCCATTAGTAGTTTTATATAAATTGATAATGTCTTGAACGGTAGAACGCGGCACAGAATGAGAAACTGAAATTTGACGTGCCGAAATACCCTTCTTATGGGCATTAATGATGGACAAACGAAAATCTTTACTTAAAGGCTTACCGCGAGGCATTATGCTTTAAAAATGATTTAGAACTAATACTGACAGCTGTCTTGTTGATATATTTCATAATTGCTTTGTTTTAACTAGTCAGCTCGATTTCATCGCAACTACGATAAGCGGCCGAACTATTATGATCCACCACGTGAAATACATTTTTTGTTATACTGATTTGTTTCTTTACGTAATTTAATTATAATTTTCAGTTTCAGCTACTTAAAAGTATAAATTTGAATATAGTTGTAATAGTTTTGATTAAATTTTGCACCTTTGTTTTAAGTTTAATATTATCTTGAAAAATATAGTTACAAATTATTACCGGCCGAACTATTATGAGCCTGGGCTCGTACATTTGTGGACAGTTGTGTTTTTATGCGCTTTGCATGTCTTACACATATTCGATTTTTTTATGCTTAACAATTAAACTATCTTACTAAATTGTATTCTGTAAAAACAATATAATTTGATCTATGTATTCTCATGTGTTGGCGCACCATATGCGACTCTGAAGTAAACTTGTAGAGCGTTGTAAACAGAAATGAATTTTCAGAACTTTCAACGACGAAGGGTCGCACTTTTCAGGGTGTTTGCACACCACATGCGACTCCAAATGTGGCGATTTGAATTCACAGCACAAACAAGACTTAGTTTTTAGCTGCGACAAGTCGCAATATTCACCATAAGACAAGTTAAAGTTCTGTTGTAAGGCGTTTTGAATTCTCATTACAAACAGGGCGCGTTGGGTCGCAATGTTCGGGATGCTTATTCATCATGTGTCTACCTAAACCTCTCTTGGAAGGCGTGTTGAATTCACAGTGCAAACAAGAGTAAGTTTCTAGCTGCGATAGATCACACTTTTTGGGGTGTTTCCGTGATACGTGCAACTTTAAACTTATCTTGGAAGTCGTTTTGAATTCACAGTGCAAACAAGAATTGCTTTTTCCTTTCATAAGCGGTGGATCAAATTTTTCGCGATGTTTGCGCATCATGTGTGAATTTAAAATATTCTTGTGAAGCGTTTTAAATTCACAGTGCAAACAGGAATGAGTTTTCGGCTGAGATGGGTCGCACTTTTCCGGGTGTTTTCTGATCAAATGCTTCTCTAAACTTTGCGTGTAAAGCGTTTTGTATTCACAATGCAAACAGGAATGGGTTTTCACCTGCGATGGGTCGTACTGTTCTGGGTGTTTTTGCAGCATGTGCGAACTGAAAATTCTCTTATCAGTTGTTTTGAAGTCACAATGTAAACAACAAGACTGAATTTTCAACTGCAATGTGTCGCAGTTTTCAGGGTGGTTGCGCGCCATGTGCGAATTGAAACTTTGTTTGTAAAGCGTTTCAAATTTACAGTGTTCGCAGGAATAAGTTTTCAGTTGCGATGTGTCGCACTTTTCAAGATGTTTGAGAATCATGTGGGACATTAAAGTTTTCTTATAAGGCGTTTTGTATTCACAGTGCAAACAGGAATGAGTTGTCAGTTGCGACGGATCGCAATGTTCTGGGTGTATTTGCAGCATATGCGAACTGAAAGTTCTTTTGTCGATTGCTTTGTATTCACAATGTAAACAGGAATGAATTTTCAGCTGCAATAGGTCGCAGTTTTCAGGGTGGTTGCGCACCATGTGCGATTCGAAACGTATCTTGTAAAACGTTTTAAATTTACAATTTGCGCAGGAATAAGTTTTCAATTTCGATGTGTCGCACTTTTCGAAGTGTTTGCGAATCATGTGTAACTCCAAAGTAGTTTTGTCACGCGCTTTGTATTCACAGTGCAAACAGGGATGAGTTTTCAACTTCGATGGGTGGTACTTTACGGAATGTTTCTGCGTCATGTGCGTCTGAAAAGCTTGTTTGTAAGCCGTTTTGTATTCACAGTGTAAACAGAAATGAATTTTTATCTGCGATGGATCGCACTGGTCAGGATGTTTTTTCCACATGTGCGACTTGAAAGACGTCTTGTTAAGAGTTTTGAATTCACAGTGCAAACAGGAATGAATGTTCAAATTCAATGGGTCGCACTTTTCAGGATGTTTGTGCACCATGTGCGAGTCGAAAGTTACCTTGTGAACTGTGTTGTATTCACAGTGTAAACAAGAATAAATGTTCAATAGGTCGCACTTTTCAGGGTGTTCACGCAGCATGTGCGATTCCAAAGTTCGCTTGTAAGGTGCTTCAAATTCACAGTATAAACAGGAATGATTTTTCAGTTTAAATGTATGGTCTTTTTCAGGGTGTTTTCGCGCCATGTGCAAGTCCAAAGATATCTTGTAACTCGTTTTGAAATCACAGTACAAACAGGAGTGAGCTTGTCGGTGCAGGTGTATCCAGTGGACATGTTTTTTTACCGCGCTTTTATTTTTAGAGATGAATGCGCAATAAATGCACCTAAATCCAGTATTTTCTTTTGTATAGTATTCGTCAGGAATTTCGATCCTATCTAGGTTTTTCAGTCTGGCTTGCCTGCAAATTTAAAGAACATTTTATTTGTTTTTTGTTGGTTAAACATTTTAAAAATTGTTACATAATTTTAGAGCAAGTAAATTCAATTATTTTTAATTTTTTAAATCAAAATATCAGTCCAGTGGCGTGTCCTGCCTTTAAAAGGGTAAGCCAATCGAGAAAGAAACGATAAATGTGACTTTTTCTTCAATTTTAAAAAGTCGCAATATTTAAAAACATCCAAAAGTTAGAAAAAAAACAAATTTTGAAAAACTATCATAGAAGAGTGGACATTTTGAAACGAAACTTTTAAAACAAGGCGAAATTTTATGAGATTCAATTTCCAAAAAAGCTGAAATAAGTGAAAATTTGGAGAAAAAGGAAAAAATTTGAAGTCGCAACTTAAAAAAATATCAAAACTTCGAAAAAAAGTGAAAATTTTGAATGGTGGGATTTTCAAAAAGAAGCAGAAATTATGGAAAAAATCGGAAGTCGACATTTTAGGAATGTATCAATTTCTGGAAAAGTCGAAATTTACAAGAAAACGCCGAATTTTATAGGAATAAGTCAACATTTCGAGAAAATGACAAACTGAAAAAGATCGAAATTTTTTAAAAGGTCAAAAGCGTAGCTGCCACCTCTTTCTCATTTGTATTTAGCTGGCCTTTAGGAGCTTGGAATCAGGGGCAACCCTAAAAGCGTTTTAAATTAATATTTAAAAAAATTCTTTTCAGCGCTAATCGTAATGCAAATCTATTTGTATCGTTATCATTTTTCTTTATCTGCTTCTAAAATTAATGACATAACTGAGACATCCTATTTACTATTTTCATTTTTGAGTACACATCACTGAATCAGTAATCAGTCAAAATTAAAATAAATTTACCGATATAGGCATCGTGTTTTCGATTGTAGATGTTGTTTCAAGTGGCATTTCTGGTGCGCTGTGTAGTCACAATTGGCACATTGATATGCACCAGTGTTATGTACATTTACGACATGACGTTGAAATTTGTAACTAATATTCGTTGCAAAATCACACATAGGACATTTACGCTCCTCTTTCCATCTACGTGGATGAGACTGTTTTAAATCTTCAGGGATATTTATGTTCAAATCAGTGGAATTAATATTTTGACTTAAAGCATTGTCTTCAGTGTTACTTGATTTTACATCTTCTGTGGCATATGCGTCCCAGTCTTTATTTTTTATTTCAATTAGCTCTTCTTTTAATTCTAACTTGACAGTTGTTTTATCTTCATCAAAATTTAATTCTTCATTAGAGGTGAAGGCCGAATCAAATGTAGTCATATTCACTTCCTAAACTGAGAGGTATGAAGCCTGCAAACAAAAAATTAGATAGTTATGTTTCACAATCAAAGAAAACAGGAATATAAAACAACTTGCATCAAATCTAATTGCCTTGAAAACTTAGTATTATTAGCTTTATCTTAGAATCTGATCGAAGTTTCCGTTTCGGTCAATTTCAACCATAAAACTATTTTCGAATTCAAATTTAAATTCATGATTAAACCCTGAAAAAACTTGAAAAAAACAAATTCGAGATTATACTCTAAATTTATAATAAAAATACATCTCATGATCTTTACACCTCGATAAGTGGGTACACTTATTAAAAATAATTGAAGGCGCTTCATTCTTTCTTCAAAATCGGCAATTTTACAAAATTCCGCAGCATATTCCACATATCTATTACATGATTGACACATCTCGATAGAGCTAACTACATTGTTTGACTAGGTTTAGGTACTTTATTTTCATAAACATGTGGAATTCATCCAAAATTGATTTTCTCTTGGGGCACAGAAGTAACTACTCAATATGTGTTAAGGTAGGATTTTTGTTGCAGCAGCAGCAGCTATTGAGTGATAACAATTACATATACAACTATCCCCCAAGTTTTCAACCAGTAATAATAATATAATATATTATATATAATAATAACTTACAAGTCCCCGTTAGAACCTACAATCACATTTGTGTTATCCAAGCAATAACCTACTATGTTACTACGGTTTTAATATTAAATTTATTGAAGCAGCTTTCTGAAAATTATATTCACAATCTTTGTGTAGTACTCTGATAGATTCCAACCTCAAGTAAATCTTAACAATTGTTTTAATTTTAAGTTTCAGAATTATCGTAGTGCTTGATTTTCGCGTTTCTTTTTGAGTAGGCGCCTTACCTTGGCCTATGTGGGTATTATTCCCGTAGAAATGTTGTCAAACTCATTTATGGTTCTTCCCAAAGGTCGTTTTTTCCGTTGTAGCCCTATTTGGTGCGCCTAACCTTACTTTTTGTTGTTATTGTTTTTGCCAATATTAGCAAGAAACGACACTTTTTATGTTGCAAGTGCTGTTGTATAGCAATTATTATACTTATTTTATGGCGTAATATTAATAAATCCACATTTATCTGGCAACCTTATCAGCGTAGTAGTTCGAATGTACCACAACCAGACAATCACAAAACATATATATTAAGGATAGGTAGCATTTAAAGCGAGAACAACAAACTGACAGATTCGTCTGGCAGGCGGCGCCAGATTCAAATTTAATTTTCAATTAGTAAATTTCTTATTATAGTTTAAAATATCTGGTAAATTTTATTTTTGCATGATAAATATTACAAAACTGCGTTTAATGTTATTTAAAATGCAAAAATAAAACATCAGATATTTTAACTACAATGGGCAAGTTCGGTTTTATGTAACATAAATTACATGATAAAAGGTATAATACAAAAATGAGGTAGAAAAATGTTTTATTAGTTCACATTTACAAATAAAACAAAAATTTATCTATTTTTTAACAAAAATATAATACTTTTAATTTAATTAGTATACTAACTAAAATCTATCTTTATAAATTCATATCTATTAAATAAAACCAAGGCTTCTAATCACTAGAAAGTTTCTTCTTTTGGGTTGTAGTTTGTAGTACTCCCAAGAATAAAGCATGAAAAAGTAAAACCAAAACAATTAGAAAGTTTGGCACGAGAAAATTATTTAGCTTGCAAGACTATTTCTACAAATATTATGCCAGTAACGCAAACAAAATTAGGTTGAAATTTTTATAGGATTAATTCCAAAACCAAACAATAGACACTTTAACCATTAACTGCTAAGTCAAGTAAATATAGAGAATGTCTAGTGAATATTACAAAATTACATGTGTTTGGAAAACCAGGTCATATATTAAATTATTACCGAATAAATATTTACTACAAAAACTACTTACCGCCAAATATTGTTCACATCAAATGAAAACCGCCATTACATCCTTCTTCATATATGGCTCAAACAAACAAATGGCTCAATGTTGCCAAAAGACCGAAAAATAAATCGCTCACATCACCTCCTATTTTCTTGCCAAATCTATCCAAGATGTTGAAGATCTTCCAAGTGCCAGATCTACACGGGTACATGACAACACTGTATAATTCAAATGTCAATTGTCAGGTCAGTTCAGGTAACCAACACAAAATATTTGTAGCTAACCAACATTGAATATGAAAAAACACTTAATCTGACCAAGAACTAGCGCCACCACCCTGTCTGGCGAACTAAAGTTCCTGTTTCCCCCCCGCTCCTGCTGCTTGCACCACCATGCAGACAATCATAGACCATAGAACACTGTCAATATTGCAGGGGAACATCAATGTTGCCAGATGTACTAAAAGTAAATTCGTAAAAATTCCGTAATCCGAATGAAAATTCACACAATTGTTTTGATTGAATCAATCGACGATTATCGTTCGTATCAAATTTCTAGAATATTGTAACGAAATGTAAATTGTAGAATTTAGTGCATAAGAAAAGTTTCTAGAAAGGTCTGATAAGGGAAAAACGGCCGCGATAACGACGCAAACGGCGGATAAGCGTTCCCGAAATTTCGGCAAACGATAAGCCTTATCTGCCGAATTGTTCTAGAATCTGGAGGCCAAAACTATATAAAGCGGCCAGTTCTTCCTCGAGTAAGTCAGAGTCGGTGTAGTTAAGTAGTGAGTTAGCAGTTAGAACTCAATAAGTGAGTTCATTATTCAGTTGTAGTGATCCGAGTTGAGTTTGAATTGTTCAATTCACGTGTTAATCAATTCGAACCGATAAAGCCCGTAACAATATACTTTTAGTAAAAATCGATGAACATATGAATATAAAACGAAAATTCGTAAAACTCTTCATTTTAGAAATGAATATTCCCGAAGTAAATGTAAAAATATTTTACTAAAAAATGTAAAGTTGAAAATTTAAAAGACTAAAAAAAGTTCCTCACATTGGAAATTTGTCCTTAGTACAAATGTACAAGGTTATTATCAAGTTTTTTCTTTCAAAATATGGTCCTATGCAGTTTTTTCTAAATATTCTAATTCTTCTATAAAAAATATATTTTGGCAATATTTATACAGGATGAATCAAAATCAAGTGTAATATTTCTTACGCAACACATTACCGGATCTATTTTTCCGATCCGGGATAAAACTTACATTGACGTTTCTCGCCTTTCTTGGGGCCCTAAACCAAAGATATAAATTATTCGCATATTTAAATGTTATACAGTGCCTTTTGCATTATGCTTCTATTTAATAAGACTCTAACACTGACTGACAGCCTAAATGAGTGGCTCTACAAGAATAAAATTTTGCAAACGAAGATTACATATAACGCAGGTGAGCACTAAGGAAGGAGTTTTCAAAATTTAACTCCTAAGAGCCTAAAAATGGGCATTGAAGAACTAAGGCAATAAATAATACTCACAACTGCATTTCAACTGTATTTAATTTGACTAAACATTCTTATGTTCCTTTCTAGAATATATTTATAATGCAATGATATTTAAAGTAATAAATGAACAGTACTCGTATGCCAACCTTTGTGGATAGTTGTGTTTTTATATGCTTTGCATGTCTCCTTATACAGGATCGGCCAGTACACTATTTCGGTCTGCTTGCCAATGAGAACGACAAAGCAAACTTCTGATATGAGGCAAGACGGAAAGAGAAACTAAATCGGCAGAGATGCCACATGGTAATTCATTTATGTGTATCTCCTTCATTATGACCGGGATAAATCGCTTCAGCGCTTCTTCGATTCAACAATTGGGAGAATGATAAGGGTACATGTGTAGCGCACATGTCACCTGGCATCGATTGGCATTATTTCTACATGGACTTACGACTGGACCGAATCTGCATTAAATAAATCATCCTCTAGTAATCCGTCCGTCGCGGGCGTAAGGAGCATACAACGCATACGGGCGGCACTATCGAGGAGGCGGCAATAGGCATGTAGTCGGGGATTTAATCCAAATTAAAAATACTTCAAAATCGAATTTTCCGAACTTTTAAACTCAAATATTTCATATTGTTCCTTAAATTGTGACAGTAATCCGAAAATGTTAGTCAAAAATTCGCGGAAAAAACCGAAGTTTCTAGTTTTTTCAGTTAACACTCAAAAAAAAGTAGAACTTCAAAAAAAATTTTAAAATCTCTTGAAAAAAAAAACGAAGTTTTGAGTTTATGCCAACAATTTAAGAGAAAAAGTAAAAATTTAAAATAAGAACTCGAAATTTTGTGAAAAAAAAATTTGTAAAATTTTAAAAATAAAGGAAAAATCTCCCCAAAAAGACAAACTAGCTTATAAATTTAGTTTTCTTGAAGATAATAAAAAAGTATAAATTTAATACTTAGAATTTAGGAAATAACTTCCAGCAAAAAAAAAAGAAATTTTTAGCAAAATGTTTGGATGAAACTCGACAAAAAAGTAAAACATTAAAAAAAATATTTTAAAAATGTTCGGCACTTTGAGAATAAAATTGAAGATTAATCGCGAGTCCAACCGCTACTTTGATACACGCTTCGCTATCGGCCAAAAAAAAGTGTTTTCATTAATTTTACATAAAATAGGCCGTTTGTTAATTTATAAGGTTTCTAAAAATGTGTAAATTCGAAGTCTGGTAATTAGTAAATTGTTAAACAAAAGCTACTAACTAAATTCCTTATGTGGAGATCTTATGGCAAGATTAAGTTGTATACTAATAGGAAAACTTGCAATGTTTTTAACTGTCATAACATTATAATTTAGATATTAAATATACTATCTAAACTATTAAGAAATTTAATTTTTTTTAGGTTTTTCATGGTTTAAAAAATTAATAATTACCAGATTGATTATAACAATTATAAATATCACAAAATTACAATAATATTAAGTATAGTTGCCATAAAACCTTAGCGAAGGAAAAAAAACATATTAGCAACTTTAATAATTATCATTCTACTTGGAATCTAAACGAAAAATCTAAAACTTTATGTAAATCATTTTTTCCAGCAGATTTTTTTTCTTTTACAGTTTTAGATGATTTGGTCAATTTGTGAAATTTTTGAATTAATATTTAATAACATAATAAAAAAGAATTTTACTTGCTTTGTTTTTGAAATAATTGCGAAAAACTGGACTGTTTTTTTCAAATCTTTAATTGTTAATAACAGCGGCAATTGTTTATGTGTCGATATTTAGATCCAGAAATTCGGACTTTTTTCTCAAAATAAAAAACTATAAATTTCCAGAAAAGATAAAACTTCGAAGAAAATAATTAAAATTAAGCAACATTAGTCGAATAATGTTGTATAAAATTTTACTTTTTTCTTTGAAATTTGAAGTCTTAATTTCAGATTTTAAAACTGATATTTATCGAATTTAAATACAAACTTTGGTTGCTATTTCTGCAACTTTGAATTTATAAAGGGATCATTTTGTAAAGAAAGAAAAAATCTGAGACAAATACACCATTCCTTGAAAATTCAAAAATGTTTAAACAAATTTCTGGAGTTGAGAAATTTGAGTTTAGACTGCAAATTTTAACAAAAAAAAGTATAATTTTCGAGAAAGCATACTTTTTTAAAATATAAATATTCTAGACATTACGAATTTTTTCTGAAATTTCATAAGTTATTTAAATTTAAAGATTTTTATTTTTTGACTTAAAATTTTGACCTTTAATTCAAATTTCTAGAAAAAAAAAAGGTTGAATTCTGAGGTCAAAATTTAAACTTTGCATTTCTTAAAATCCAAACTCCAAATTAAAAACAAAACAAAAATATTACATTTCAATCAAGAAAACACTCAACATTTAGACATTTTTTGGGGTGAAATTGTGAACTTTTTTTGGAAATTCTTTTTTTTTCTCGAAATTTGAACATTAAATTAAAAATGAATTATGAATTTTCGACTTTAAAGACGAATTTTTTTCAATTTTTAAACTCAATTTTTCAATGTTGTTGCAATTTTAAAATTGCGACAAATATGAGAAAGTGTTACTTTAAAAATGTGAGAAAAAATTTGAAATTTTGATAAGAAAGTTTCTGAAAAAATCAAAATTTTGGAAAAATTTTAAATCTTATAAAAATAAAAAACCAGAGATTTAGAGTTAAAACTATTATAATTTTAATATTTTGAGAATACATTTCAAATTCTTTAAGGCACTTTTACTTTCTTATAAAATTCCTAAAGTCGATTTTTTACATTAAATTCAAACTTTTAATCTTGTTCTTGAAATTCGTTAAGAATGGTTTCTGAAATTTCGATTTTCAATTCGAATTTCCGAATTTTAAGTCAAACTTTCAAAAATAAGTTAGATTTTTGAATTCAATCATTTTTTTAAATGAAAATTAAAATTTTAATTAGTTTAAATGATTGTCTTGACATTTTAAGAAAAAAAATGAGATTGCGAAAAAAGTCTACATTTTAAGGTCATAATTTTAGAAAAGAGTAGAATTTCGAATATAAACTCGAAATGCGGACGCATGGGTTCTCATAATTTGATAAGAGATTCGGTCGAACAGTATTAAATTTATTGAATCGTCCAACAATTTCCACTCTTAATCCATCTTCTTACAGAATTCGAGTAATTAATTTGTCTTTACACATCCAGCTGACCGAAATTATGATGTATTGGCCAACTCGGGATGTTATTGTTATTCGATTCAGAAGAAAAAGTGCTAATTATTAAGTGGTATTTAACCTCCCAGAGCGGTGAAGAAGTCGTTGGGCGATTCGCTTTTTCCTACGAAGATCGACCAATACCTGATGCAAAGACGGTGTTAAATATCGTCCACAAATTTGAAAAATCGGGATGCATAACAGGTTGTAATAACAAGTGTTGTTTGGAAGCGCGTCAACCTGAATGTGACAGGCCATTATCCGACGAAAGAATGGCTAAGGAGTTAGCTGTATTGCATTTGTCGAAGCAAAATGAACCTTGTTCTAGTGAACAGATCGCAGAAGAAGTTAATGTGCCATCGCGAACAGTGCGAAATAGAAATGGGTACAACTGTTATAAAGTTTCTGAAACCCAAGAAATATTTCCTGAAGATCGATACAAACGTCTTGAGTTTTGTGAGTCTATGAGAGAAAAAGTTGATGTCGATGGACATTTCTTAACCCACGTACAAGAAAGACCATGTAATTTAGACCATTTACGGGATCGAATTGTAGAAGTCCTAGATAATATTTCTCCTGAGATGTTGGCACGCGTAAGAACTGAATTTTACGACAGATTAGGTTATTGCGAAACACCAGGAGGGAACATTTTTGAACCACTTATTACATAAGCATTTTTTCTTCCATTTTTTTGTTGAATCATTTTTTAAGTTTTTAGTTTAGATTGTCATCACACCGGCTGATTATTTTTACACAGAGTTCATTTATCTTTTAGAATTTTTGTTTTATTTTTCGTGAGACCCGGTTGATTAAAGAAAACAAAATCGTAAAGTATCTGCAATTATTTTCATACTTTTTAGGGTGTGAAAATAATTGTAGAATCAATTAATAGGTAAAGATGTATTTTCCATTTAAAACGACACTCTTTTATCGAGCTCCGATAAGGTTCTGATGCAATATCTACAAGACAGGTGTGCAGTTTGCAGCGAATGCGTGGTCATGATTTGATAAGCGCGTCTATCGAGCAATATATTGAAACAGTGTAAATCATACCATCCTTCTCTTTCCTTACAAAATTTTGATATGTTCCTTGTTCTTTACACGTTACAGCAGACCGAAATCGTGTACTGGCCCGTCGTGTATAAGGTTTAAAACAAACACCTATTCGATTTTTTTATGCTTAACAATTAAAATATCTTAGTAAATTGTTTTCTGTGAAAACAATATAATCTGAGCTGTGTATGCTTATATGTTGGCGCATCATATGCGACTCTAAAGTAATCTTGTAAAGCGTTCTAAGCAGAAATGACTTTCCGAAGTTTCAGCAGCATAAGGTCGCACTTTTCAGAGTGTTTGCGCACCACGTGCGACTCCAAATGTGGCGATTTGAATTCGCAGCACAAACAGGAATTAGTTTTTAGTTGCGACAAGTCGCAATATTCACCATACGCCAAGTTAAAGTCCTGTTGTAAGGCGTTTTGAATTCTCATTACAAACAGGGCGCGTTGGGTCGCAATGTTCGGGATGTTTATTCACCATGTGCCTATCTAAACATCTCTTGGAAGGCGTCTTGTGTTCACAGTACAAACAAGAGTAAGTTTCTAGCTGCGATAGATCACACTTTTTGGGATGTTCGCGTGACACGTGTAACTTTAAACTTATCTTGGAAGTCGTTTTGAATTCACAGTGCAAACAGGAATTGCTTTTTCCTTTCATAAGCGGTGGATCGGATTTTTCACGATGTTTGCGCTTCATGTGTAAATAGAAAACATTAATGTAAAGCGTTTTAAATTCACAGTGCAAACAGGAATAAGTTTTCAGTTGAGATGGGTCGCACTTTTCTTGGTGTTTTCTGATCATGTGCTTCTCTAAATTTTGCGTGTACAGCGTTTTGTATTCACAGTGCAAACAGGAATGGATTTTCAGCTGCGATGGGTCGCACTGTTCTGGATGTTTTTGCAGCATGTGAGAACTGAAAATTCTCTTGTCAGTTGTTTTGAATTCACAATGTAAACAAGACTGAATTTTCAGCTGCAATGTGCCGCAGTTTTCAGGGTGGTTGCGCGCCATGTGCGAATTGAAACTTTGTTTGTAAAGCGTTTCAAATTTACAGTGTTACGCAGGAATAAGTTTTCAGTTGCGATGTGTCGCACTTTTCGAGGTGTTTGAGAATCATGTGCGACTCTAAAGTTTTCTTATAAGGCGTTTTGTATTCACAGTGCAAACAGGAATGAGTTGTCAGTTGCGACGGATCGCACTGTTCTGGGATGTATTTGCAGCATATGCGAACTGAAAGTTCTCTTGTTGATTGCTTTGTATTCACAGTGTAAACAGTAATGCATTTTCAGCTGCAATGGGTCGCAGTTTTCAGGGTGATTGCGCACCATGTGCGATTCGAAACGTATCTTGTAAAGCGTTTTAAATTTACAGTTTGCGCAGGAATAAGTTTTCAGTTCCGATGTGTCGCACTTTTCGAGATGTTTGCGAATCATGTGCAACTCTAAAATAGTTTTGTCAATCGTTTTGTATTCACAATGCAAACAGGAATGAGTTTTCAATTTCGATGTGTCGCACTTTTCGATGTGTTTGCGAATCATGTGCAGCTCCAAAGTAGATTTGTCACGCGCTTTGTATTCACAGTGCAAACAGGAATGAGTTTTCAGCTGAGATGGATGGTACTTTTCGGAATGTTTCTGCATCATGTGCGTCTCAAAAGCGTGTTTGTAAGCCGTTTTGTACTCACAGTGTGAACAGAAATGAATTTTCATCTGCGATAGATCAAAGTGCTCAGGATGTTTTTTCCACATGTGCGACTTGAAAGTCGTTTTGTTACGAGTTTTGAATTCACAGTGCAAACAGGAATGAATTTTTAAATTCAATGGGTCGCACTTTTCAGGATGTTTGTGCACCATGTGCGAGTCGAAAGTTACCTTGTGAACGGTATTGTATTCACAGTGTAAACAAGAATAAATGTTCAATAGGTCGCACTTTTCAGGATGTTTGCGCAGCAGGTGCGATTCCAAAGTTCGCTTGTAAAGTGCTTTATATTTACAGTATAAACAGGAATAGTTTTTCAGTTTGAATGTGTTGTCTTTTTCAGGGTGTTTACGCGCCATGTGCAAGTCCAAAGATGTCTTGTAACTCGTTTTGAAATCACAGTACAAACAGGAGTGAGCTTGGCGGTGCAGGTGCATCCAATGAACGTGTTTTTTTACCCCGCGTTTATTTTTAGAATTGAATGTGCAATAAATGCACCTAAATCCAGTATTTTCCTTTATATAGTATTCATCAGAAATGTTGATGCTATCTAGGTTTTTCAGTCTGGCTTGCCTGCAAATTTAAAGAACATTTTATTTGTTTTTTGTTTGTTGAAACATTTTAAAAATTGTTACATAATTTTAAAGCAACTAAATTCAATTATTAATTTTTTAAATCAAAATATCAGTCCAGTGAGGTGTTGTGGCTTTAAAAGGGTAAGCCAATCGGAAAAGAAACGATAAATGTAATTTTTTCTCCAATTTTAAAAAGTCCTAATATTCAAAAATTTAGAAAAAAAAAACAAATTTTGAAAAACTATCAAACCAGAGTGGACATTTTGAAATGACACTTTGTAAAACAAGACGAAATTTTATAAAAGATTTAATTTCCAAAAAAGCTGAAGTAAGTGAAAATTTGGAGAAAAACGAAAAAAAATTGAAGTCGTAATATAAAAAAAATCAAAACTTCAGAAAAAAAGTGAAAACTTTGAATGGTTGGAATTTTCAAAAAGCAGAAATTATGAAAAAAAAATTGGAAGTCGACATTTTAGGAATGTATCAATTTCTGAAAAAGTCGAAATTTTCAAGAAAACGCCGAATGTTACAAGAAAAGTCAACATTTCGAGAAACTGACGAACTAAAAAGAATCGAAATTTTCAAAAAGTCAAAATGCGTAGCTGCCACCTCTTTCCCATTTTTATTTAACTGGGCTTTAGTAGCTTGGAGACAGGGACAACCCTAAAAGCGTTAAAAGTTAATATTTGAAAAAATTCTTTTAACACAAATCGTAATGCCAATCTCCTATTTGTATCATAATCATTTTTCTTTATCTGTTCCTAAAATTAATGACATTCCAACTGAGACACACTATTTACTATTTTCATTTTTGAGCACACACCACTGAATCAGCAATCAGTCAAAGTTAAAATAAATTTACCGATATAGGCATCGTGTTTTCGATTGTAGATGTTGTTTCAGGTGGCGTTTCTGGTGCGTTGAGTAGTCACAATTGGCACATTGATATGCACCAGTATTATGAACATTTACCAT
The DNA here is from genome assembly GCA_028583605.1 of Dastarcus helophoroides. Taxonomy (NCBI): domain Eukaryota; kingdom Metazoa; phylum Arthropoda; class Insecta; order Coleoptera; family Bothrideridae; genus Dastarcus; species Dastarcus helophoroides. The sequence continues at coordinate 12,398,062 of CM053334.1, forward strand.
ATGACGTTGAAATTTATGAATAAAATTCGTTGCAAAATTCACACATAGAACATTTACGCTCCTCTTTCCATTTACGTGGACGAGACTTTTTTAAATCTTCAGGGATATTTACGTTCAAATCAGTAGAATTAATATTTTGACTTAAAGCATTGCCTTCAGCGTTACTTGATTCTACATCTTCTGTGGCATATGCGTCCCAGTTTTCATTTTTAATTTCAATTAGTTCTTCTTTTAATTCTAACTTGACAGTTGTTTTATCTTCATCAAAATTTAATTCTTCATTAGAGGTAAAGGCCGAATCAAATGTAGTCATATTCACTTCCTAAACTGAGAGGTATGAAGCCTGCAAACAAGAAATTAGATAGTTATGTTTCACAATCAAAGAAAACAGGAATATAAAACAGCTTGCATCAAATCTAATTGCCTTGAAAACATAGTATTATTAGCTTTATCTTAGAAACTGATCGAAGTTTCGGTTTCGGTCAATTTCAACCATAAAACTATTTTCGAATTCAAATTTAAATTCATTTTTTCTTCAAAACCGGCAATTCTAAACAATTCAGCAGCACATTCCACATAACTATTACACAGCTAACACATCTCGATAGAGATAGCCACGTCCTTTGTCTAGGTTTAGGTACTTTCTTATTTTCACAAACATTTCGAATGCCTCCAAAATTGATTTTCTCTTGGGACTTGCCGAAAAGGAACTACTCAAATTGTGTCAAGGTAGGATTTTTGTGGCAGCAACAGCTATTTGTTGGGCACTATTACAAATACAAATATCCTCCAAGTTTTCAGCCAATAATAAAACCTACAAGCCCTCGTCAGAACCTACAATTACATTTATGTTATCCGAGCAATAACCTACTCTTTGCACGGCTTTAATATTAAATTCACCGAAAGAAGGTTGCAGAAAATTATATCGATAATCTCCGTGCAATACCGTGATAGGTACCAAACCAACACCGAGTAACTCTTAACAACTGTATTTCAATTTAAAGTTTGTAGTGCTCGATTTTCGCGTTTCTTTTTGAGTATGCGCTTACCTTGGCCTATGTGGATATTATTTCCGCAGGAATTTTGTCAAGCTTGCTTATGGTTCTTCCGCTGCAGCCCTTTTTATCACCTAACCTCACTTTTTGTTGTAATTGTTTTTGCCAATATTACCAAGAAACGGTACTTTTCATGTTGCAAGTGCCGCTGTATTGTAATTATTGCACTTTTTATGGCGTAATATTAAGAAATCCACATTTATTTAGCAAATCAGCCTAGTAGTTCAAATATACCACGACCATAGATATAGAGGCTACATGAAAAACCACACCAGTCGTCAGTGTTGCCACCCTAGTTCTATGGTTTCTTACCAAAATTCGGTGCGAAGATGAACATTGGCATTCATTGCTGTCATCAGTGTTGCCAATGGTAGCGAAATTCCGCTATTGGTAGCGACATTTGAACATATATGTAATACTCCTATATGGCCAGCTCCCTATTCTCTTCACGAGTTTGTTCCAACCAAATTCGACAAAGATGGAACATGAATTAATGGCAAGTATTGCGCATGAATTGAACAAAATGAACCACTCGCTACGCGCGGGTTAAACGGGTGTTTATGTTTGGCCGTGCACAGCTGATTTTGGCCATGCACAGATGATTTGTAGCACCTGCGCATTGCGACTCATTAATTCGTGTGAAGGTCAGCGAGAAAGAGAAGTCTTTCCCATGAGAAACGAGGAACTGGCCATATAGAAGTATTACATATATGCATTTGAAGCATTCAGCGGCGTAGCGGCGACGACGATAAATTGAACAAAAAGTATCGGAATTTTGGGGACGCCCAAATTTTTACATTTTATTTCCAAAAACCAAGTCAACAATAAATAAGCTAGTTGTTGAAAAACTTACATAAAGATTTATTTAATTGCGCTATCAGACTAGAGTAATTAATAATAATTTTACTTGTAGAAAGTTAATCACAATCATTGCAATAATCTTTAGAAAACTTAATTTTTATTCTTCTTGCAGAAAAATATGTATTTCTTTTGAGATAGTATGTTATTCGACCTTTAAAGCCATTTATTAATTTAAAATGGCTCTCAGCTAGTATAAGAATTTTTTAATTAATTTTTGTTAGCGATCTTTATTTTAAAGATAAACGAAAGGTTTTTGTATATCTTTGGTTTTAATTATCCTCTGAAGGTAAAAAACAGGTATTTATCCTTCAAGGTCAGGCTTTTTGTAGAGTTCTTTACCCTTTTTGTTTTGGGTAGAGGCCGGTAACGGAATTTTGAGGGTCCGGTAGCGACATTTGGTATCGAACTACTGGCAACACTGGCTGTCATCCGTAATGTCAATTCGTGCAAAATTATGACTCATTATCTGTTTCTGTTTGCAGGTGACAGATTTTTTACTATAGCAGAGTTTTTCGACAGTTTGAATTTTGGAAAACACATGCTAGCAATGAAAAGGAATTAAGAATCAGATATTTGTCAACAATGAATGAAATGATACTAGGCGAGAAACGGCAGGTTGCAATACTTGTGAATCAAATTTTGAAAGATGCATGAAAAATTAAAATGGCGGAACTTGAAACAATCGATTTGGTTATGGAATGAAATTGTAGTTTAGGAAAAAATATGTGGGATTGCATTTAGAAATCTTCAAAATGGTCGTTAATAAAAATAAACACTCAGACACTGAGAAGAGTATTTTTCTCTTTGTGGTGGTTTTGTTCTAACGAACAGTTTTATAGAAATTTTGAGAGAATATCCACTAACAATATTAAAATACTCTGCAATGCCAGAAATAGCAGGAGTCGGTTATTCTTTGCAGATGCAAATCGTTTGAATTTTCGAACACAGAATGTTGCAAGAATTTACATTTCGGGTAACGGGTGCCTACATTTATTTGCACAACGAATTTTGATAAGAAATCTAAATGTTAGGGTGGCAACGCTGACGACTGGTGTGGATTTTCATGTAGTCTTAGACATAGAACACCTCGAGGTCAAAAGTAAAAGAGCGGCGTTGCCAGATTCTCGAAACTTTCTTCAATATGTAGAATTTAGCTTTCGCCAAGAACTAATTGAATAGGAATAATATTTTTGGAAAAATACGGCTTTTCGTCTTAAAAGTGATGAAGTATCAGTTTGCGATATAAGTTCAAAATGTTTAATTTTTCAGTGGTCAAAATTTATTTAGGGATATTTTAAAATTTTGGTAGCTGGAATCGTTTTTTTCGTTTTCAAAATTTATTTTGGGGCACCATTCTAAAATTTTACAAAATCCTTTTATGACATGGTGTGATATTACTGTGGGGCGTCGTATTTATATGATATATCGAATATCGAACTATATTTACAGATCAATAGACATCATGGATATTCTCGACTGTGACGTAACAAAGTAAAAAAGTGTTCGGTGGAATTGAGCCCTCTCCTCTCCCCTCAACAGCTACAAAATTGTTCAAATTAGAAATTGAATTCACTTCAAATCGCTGCCAGTCATATAACATTTAAAAAACTTTTTTCGCACGTTTGCATTAGCAAATTGCGCCACTAAATTTCTTGGATCAATTTTTTTGTTTCGTCATTTTTAATCGCTATCGCTAGTATATTAACTCACTAATTGCTAGTTCGGTAATCATTTTCCTTGTGAATTGAAAAAGATTGGCAATATCGCTAACCTCTTACAGAAGAAATTCAATCTTTCTCTCTCTTTCTTTCTCTCTCTCTCTCTCTCTCTCTCTCTCTTTCTCTCTCTTTCTCTCTCTCTCTCTCTCTCTCTCTCTCTCTCTCTTTCTCTCTCTCTTTCTCTCTCTCTCTCTCTCTCTCTCACACACACACAACAACATTAAACATTTTTAGATTTCTCCTACATCGTCTTTTTCGTAAAAAATATGAATTGAATGCACTATCGATAAGTTTTGACATTTCTCAACAAGTTTATTGACTTCGTTCCTCATTGGTAGTAGAAATCCATCACTCCCGATATCACGTACCTACTTTCTAGACGCTTTTTCGACACCGTAATTTACGTTCGTGCACTATCCTATCCTCTATAATCCGTGCCTCGACTGCATAAATCCGCACAGGTTAAAATATCTAGATAACGCCAATTATTATTAGTCATTTACATAGTCTTAACATGTTTCCAATTAAACTACAAGTTAATAATATGCAGCCCCTTTTGTATAATATGGAGATATTTTGTAATTTAATAAAATTTAGCCAAAATACTATATAACTACCTTTCGTGAATGATTGTTAGTAAAGCTTAAAATGCCTAGATGACGCTACCTATTAATAGTCATTTATATGCACACAGTCCTAACATTTTTATAATTAAGCTACAAGTTAATAATACGTAGTCTGTTTTATATAATATAGAGTTAAAATATTTCGTAATTTGTTTAAATATACCCTAAAATTGGCAATTTGATGAAAGCGGCACCTCTTAGTCAAGCTCATAACTATCTTTTATAAATGATTCTTAGTAGAGTTTAAAATTGTTAGATGACGCTAAGCTATAATAATCATTTACATCGCACAGCCTCAACATTTTTACAATTACATTTTAAGGTAAAAATAAGCAGGCTATTTTGTATAATAAAGAGTTAAAATACTTTGTAATTCAATTAAATTTAGCCCAAATTTGGTCATATGTTGCATATGACATCTGTTGGAAAAAATCCTAAGTCAGTCGGTAACATAGATCTCAATTTCGACGGCTTTGCCACCAAAGTGACAGTGACGTCTAACTCATTCTAACCTTAAATTACGCCAAAGAGTAAATATTTTGAGCAACTTCGACGATTAAGGTATGGGCGATGATAAAGAGAAAACCCCCGGTCGACAGGCTATCGAAACGATGCAGAAAGACATCGCCGTCTTTAAAACACCAATCGGGATACCCAAGAAGAGACCGAAGAAAGTTCTACCAGAGGAGGACTACATCGAGGTACGTACGAATTACGAACACTTTGCGGAAATATGTTCCGTCGAAGATTAATTATGCGTTAGAGACAGTAGTTTCGATGCTAAAACGTTAACCAGTCGCAACAATGCGAAATTGGCTTTGACACTCTCTTTTTGCAGCTTGCTCTTCGCAACTGTTGCGTGAAGTTTCAAAGCCAATTGCTTTGACACTCTCTTTTTGCAGCTTGCTCTTCGCAACTTGTTGCGTGAAAGTTGTACTAATTTTTGAATTGGAAATATTGCATTTGGAATATAAATCTTTCTAATTATAGCAATTACGATATTCTCTCTATCTTTTTTGCAAAGTAGTTTCATACATGGTTTATTGGCTTTTTCATCGCCAGTTACTATTTCCACAATTTTAGATTTTCAGTAACCTTCTGTTAAGGATTGGCAATTCCTTAGAGAAGGAAGGAGTGGTGAAGACGAAGCAATAAAACATGAATAAATATAGGAATTACTTTGTTTTTCACCTTGTTTTGGTGCTTGGTCCTTGGTTACCTTCAAAAATTGAAATACAAATCTTGTCCCCAATTAGAGCAACCTTTGTTGTGTTTTTTAATCTTTCTTGATTTCAGGGGACAAAATTTGTATTTCAATTTTCACCTTGTTGCTCTGGAATGCGTAAAACTTGAAAGTCATTGTACAAATTTAATTTTTCCTTCAACAGGAGATCGGGAAGATCATAGAGCGCGATTTCTTCCCAGATTTAGAGAAGTTAAAAGCCCAGAATCAGTACCTGGACGCTGTTGAGAGGAACGATGTTAGCAAACTTAGGGAATTATATGCCAAGTATAGCGGACGGAAGCCAACTGAAAGATGTAAGCATTTACGACCAAAACTTGTGGAAGTCAATATTGATGGCCGTAACCTGAAATTATTCCATATTTCGAATTTTTCAGTCGAAATATTACGAATTTTTGAAGTTGAAATATGTATAATGAAAATTTGAACTTGAAATTTCGACTTTTAATTCCAAAGTTTCGACTTTTAGTTCCCAAATTTCGACTTTTAGTTTTAAAATTTCGATATTAATTCTAATTAGATTCGAAATTTTGGGAAAAAATTCGAAATTGTTGATTTAAAGTTAAAATTTTGATGAAAACTCAAATATTCGAATTTTAAGACAAAGGATTGGGAAACAATTTTTAATATAAAATTTGTGGTTTTTTTTTCTAAAAGATATTTTTTATTCTTAAAAATTGTGTTGAAATATTGACGCTTTTATAGACATTTCAAACTAGAAAGCTAGAAATCTCTTCTTGAAATTTTCTATACATATTCCATAAATAAAATGTAAAGAAAAATCGAAAAAAATTTAGGTTTTATTCTTTAAAATGTGAACTTTTTGTTATTTTGATGTTATATAATCTCGAAATTTGTTTTTTTTTGTGGCTTGCAATTTTTTTGAATTTATTTTCTCCTCTAAATATAATTCGACTTTTGAAATTTTGATTTACTGAATAATTCGAATTTTAAATACGAAATTTTTCGACTTTTTCTCAAAATTTCAAGTTCAAGCACTTTTTACCTGTTTCTTAAAATGTACACCTTAAATTTGAGATTTAGTTTCTATTTCGATGGAAGTTACAAAGAGCTGTTATTAAAATTTTGGATTATTATTAATTTCGTGAATAATTATGATTCCTGTTGTTTCCAACCAGTACCAAGCCCGGCGACTTTTGAAACTCCAGCGAATATTCACAATTCTCAACACACAACGCCCATCGATGAAAATAAATCAACAGAAGATACCACCGAAGACAAGACTGAAGAAAATCAAGAAACTGAGCCTGGATCAGTATCTGAATTCCCACACTTCCCAAGACAACCAAAGCTTCGAGGAGATTCTGGGCGAAATGGAGCTCAAGCACAAACAGAAATATTCATATTTGTACAAAGACTGAAAGCAAGTGCGAAGAGGAACAACGCAAACAGCTCGCCTTACCTCCAATCGAGGACCAATTTGGGAAATTACCCGAAAAAAAACTGAATTTGGACACGTGGGGCTTCAAAAACCGGAATCACATCATGTTCGTGCCAGACGGGGCCGACTTGAGCCGAGAAGAACTCGCGGAGAAAGAACGGAAAAGACTGGAAATCGCCCACGACAACACTAGGTTTGTATGAATCACTCCAGGAACAAGAAAATGCTTTTCTGATCAGATCACAACGGTCCTGACCACGGTTTCAAACTGGAATTGAATTAAAGCAGAAAATCCAGAAAAACTGTTTTTTTTTTTTGTAGAAATCTTTTGCATATTTTGCAACGACGGACTTGCGAAATTTTGTAATTTTTTTTATGTCAATAAGATAACTTCCTGCTTTTTTTTTGGTAAACTGGACTGGTCCTTGGTTATATTCGAAAATTCAGAGAGATACTGTCTGAAGATGATAGCTTGGCTATCGAAACGCGTTAGAGCAACCTCTGTTGCGTTTTTTAATCTTTTTTAACCAGATTTGTATTTCAATTTTAAATTTCCTGCTCAAATTCCTTTTTGAAAACAAATTTTGAGTTTTTTCACAACTTCTACTTTGTTCTTAAAATTCTGAGTTTAAATTTTAAATCGATAGACTTCGTTTTAAAAAATGTTTCCCAAATTTACATTAATTTTGTTAAATTGAAAAATTTTTACTTTTTCTGAAATTTCAACTTCAGTAACTAATTTTTTGTTAAAAGTGTTAATATTTCTCTTTGAAATTGCTATTTACATTTAAATTTAAGGGATTAAACTCCAAGTCGTCATGGAGTTGCCATTTAATTGTAAAATTTGGTGTTTTAACTCCAAATGTTTACTCTTTTCTTGAAGTTTCCTTGTGAAATTTGAGTTTTTTAAGATTTGGATTTTTTGGACCTTCAACTTGTAATATTAATTCTAAAATTCTAAGAATTTATTTTTAGAATCTTCCAATTTTCAAGAAAGAAGCGAAATTTCAAGCTCCCAGTTGAAGTTCGAATTGCAAAACTGCAACAGAACCCAACTTGAAACGATTAGGGACTTGACATAGTTTTTGTCTCAGAATGTAGCAAAGAAGCTGCCAGTATGAGCTTCTTCGATGATTTTGGGACTATAGATTTTAGTAATAAAGTAAAAATTGGAAGTATACACAATAACAAATTTTGAAATTCAAATTAATATTCGATCGAGGAAATTAATTGATATAACCGTTGGATAAATCCATTTTTCGCGTTTGAATTCGAAATTTCTAAATAAAACATCCAAGTGTTTGAATTTACAGTTGACAAGAAAATTAGATATTTTGGGATTATGATCGAAAAAACAGGAAACAGGAAAAAACAGGAAAAAAGTGTCAAAATTCATTTACTAGTAATAGTAAATAATAAAGTAGTAGTAGTAATAGTAATAGTAAAAGTTTACTGTAGTAATTTCTACGTTTAAATTAACAGGTTGGTGGGGAACCCGTTCAACGAGTCACAAAGCAAGGAGACCATAAACTGAATTGGCCAAAACGCAAGCCAAAGTTCTCGATGGCAAAATCGGTGTCGATGGAAAGGAGATTTTAAAAGCTGACACCCCACGAATCGGGGGATTCAGCTTAGTCAGGACACCGTCACCGTGCCCCGCAGCCATGGCAAGTCCCCTTATGACCTGGGGAGAGATAGAAGGCACCCCGTTCAGATTGGATGGGAGCGACACCCCCCTCTCAAGGTAAAATTACTGTTTTCACCCATTTATCACATTTTTTTTTGTAATTTCGTCGCGAAAGCATTGTTATTATGTTGCTGTTACTGTTGCCTCTTTTTTTCGTATTAAATAAAATAATTTGAAACTTAACACCAGAATTTTAAAAGAAATGTACTCGACACTGAGAAAAAAGTCAACAAAACTGAATTTAAATAAAATATTTTATTTTCCGCTTAGTCCAACGTATTTTACATTTTTTTTCCTCCTCGAAATCTCATAAAAAATTTTAAAAAAGTTGAAATTTGCAAAAAAGTCGAATTTTATGAAAAAGTCCAATTTTTTAGAAATCGAAATTTTCAAACATTCGAAATATTTAAAAAGTTAAAATTTCAAAAAGACTACATTTTCAAAAAAAGTTAAATCTTCAGAGATCCGACTTGAAAGTCAAGTTTAAAAAAAAAAAGTCGAATTTTATGAAGAGCTCACATTTTCAAAAATGGTGGAAATTTTCAAAAAAAAATGAATGCCCGAAAACTGACAGAATGTCCGAAAACTGGAAAAGTGTCCGAAAACGAGAAAAATGTCCGAAAACTGGAAAAGTGTCCGAAAACGAGAAAAATGTCCGAAAACTGAAAAGAATGTTCAAAAATGAAAAAACGTCCGAAAATGAAAAAAACGTCGACATTTTCCAAAAATTGAAATTTTGCAAAAAGTTAAAGCTTTCCAGTCGGTTATTGTTCCCGTCTTTTCTTTTTCGTTATCATTGCGTTGGTAGCAGTGAGATTAACGACTAAATTAACTTTCAGAACGCAAGGTCCCTCGTTTAAAATGGCGGAGCCCCCCAGGCGCGAGCAGCTCGCCTTAGCGCTGGCGGAACAAGTCGGCGAGAAAAACCGCGACAGAAAGAAAAAAGCGATGGACGCCGCCAGGCGCCATCTAGCCTCGTAAGTTGTCGCTTCCCCTACCATCGTTTTTTTCTAACTTTTACCTTCACAGGCCATCACCGAGGACCAACTCGTTGGAAAGATTAGCGACTATGTCGCCGGCTGCTAGAAGATTGGCGACGAGCAGTCTCAAAATCGGCGCCATATCAGTTGAGCTCCCCCTATTCGCCTAGTCAGGTGTGGAGCCCGCAACGAAGTGGTGTTCAGAACGCCGAAAACTCCTAAGAGGGCGGTGACGCCCAAACTGAATTTGGGGATCAAGAGGGTCGAAGCCGGGGATAATTTGACTGACGATCTTTTGAAAATCAAGGTGCCCACAAGGCAGACAGCCGCTGATTTCTTTTAAAGAGACTGATTAACACGTTTTTTTGTATCATTTAAGTTGGTCCTTCTGTATCAGAAGGTAAAATATTAATTAAAATGTAAATTTTGTAATTAGAATGAAATAGATGTAATAAATAGGTTAATATTACTGTGTCGCATATTTTACCATCGTTTCCATCTTTGACTAATTAAGTATGAAGGTTTCGAGAGAAGAGACTTACAGTTATGAACAGAATTAAAATTATTTAGACAGATTTCGCAAATGTGACTCTAATAACAGATAAAATGATTAGTTTTTAAATAAACTGTAAAAAATGAAGCAATAAAATAAACATCGAAAATTATACGTTTTTTTAGTATTTATTACATAACGTACAATTAAGTATGGAGATTATGAGAGAAGAGACTTACAGTTACGAACAGAATGAAAATTATTTAGAAAAATTTCACAGATGTTACTCTAATAAGAGATAAAATGATTAGTTTTTAAATAAACTGTAAAAAATGAAGCAATAAAATAAACATCGAAAATTTTTACACGTTTTTTTTAGTATTTATTACATAACGAAGGTAATGAAACTTTTACATCTTGCCACAAACGCCCACCAAGAGAGAGGAAAAGGGACAGAGAGAGAGAGAGAGAGAGAGAGAGAGAGAGAGAGAGAGAGAGAGAGAGAGAGAGAGAGAGAGAGAGAGAGAGAGAAAGAGTGAGTGAGAGAGAGAGGGAGAAATTAAAAAATAAAAGTTAAAATTTCCTAAAAAAGCCAATTTTTTGGAAAGTCTAAATTTTGAAAAAAAGTTATCAACAAAATATCGAAATTTCCAAAGAAAGGCTGAAATGTTGAAAAAACGACGAAATTGTCAAAATAGTCTTGTTAAATGAGGTCACAATTTCCAACAAAAGCAAACATTTTGAAATAATTCTGGGATTTTTAAAATCAAGTCGAAATTTTCAAAATAAAGTCTTGTTTAAGCGAGGTCACAATTTTCAGAAAAAGTGAACATTTTGAAATTCGTCTGCGATTTTTAAAATCCAATCGAAATTTTCAATAAATGTCGAATAATTAAAAAGATCAATATTCACAGTAAGTTAAAACTTCAAGAAAAAATCGACAATTTCAAAGGTTCAATTTTTTTAAAGTAGAAATTTCGAAAGAGTCCTAAAATTTGAGAAAAGGTGCAAATTTGAAAAAATGGTGCAATTTTCAAAAAGGAGTCTAGTTTCCAAAAAGGTCAGAATTTCGAGGAAAATATAGAGATTCTAAACAAAAATTGAAAAGTAAAAAAAAGTTAAACATTTTGAGAAAAATCAAAAATTTAAAGACATCAAAATTCTTAAAACGGTTGAAATTTTTAAAAATCTAAATTTTCGTAATGATTTGAACTAAATAGTCAAAAGTTCAAATTTCCACAAAAGCCGAAATTTCGAAAAAAGTATTCCCAACAAGAGTCGAAATTTTTTGTCAACATTTCGAGATTAAATGAAAATTTTCAAAAAAAGTTCAAATTTCGAGAAATTGGAAATTTGAAAATAAAAATTTGAAATTTTTCATAGTAGCTTTAAGTCGAAATTATCAACATATTTAAAAAGTCAGAATTTCGAGAAAAAGCCGAACTTTTAACAAAAATCGAGTCGATCGATATTCAAAATAAAGACGAAAGTCGAAATATCAAAAAAAATTAGAAAAAAAAACGGTTGATATTGGAAAAACGTTGAAATTTTGAAAAAAAGGATACAAGTTCAGTGTCTAAATCTTCAAAAAATCGAAATTTAAAGAAAGTTAATTTGGAAATATGTGAAAATTTCGAGAAAATGTCTACAATTGAAAAAAGAGTAAATATTAAATAAATTTAAAATTTTGAGAAAAAGTCGAAAATTCAAAGAGGTCGAAATTTTCATAAAGGTCATAATTTTAAAATAGTTAAAAGGTTCAAATTGTCAAACAGAATTTAAATTTTGAAAATAAAATTGAATTTTCGAAAAAATTGAATTTTGGAATAAAAGTTAATATTTTCCAACAAAGGTCGAATTTCGCCATCAAAATTCGGAGAAAAAAAAACCGAGATTTTTAAATCAAAAGGCCAAATCAAGGAGTTGCATGGTTGAAGTGTTCAAAAAGTCGAAATTTTTAACAACAGAAATTTTTAAAATGTTAGAATTTCGAGTCAAATTAAAAAAATCGAATTTCGAGATAAAGTCGAACTCGTGAAGAAATCAAGTCGAGTGAAACCCAAAATAAAGTCAATTAAAAACGGTTTTTTTTTTCAAAAAAGTCGGAAGGATAACATTTGAAAAAGTCGCGCTTTCGAGAAATGTAGAACTGTTTGTTGAAGCCATTTTGAGAAAAAGTCGAAATTTTGACAAATAACAAGATTTTAAAAAGGGTCGAAATTTTACAAAAAAAAGCAGTTTGCAGGAGTACGAAAATTTTGAGGAAATATTCAATTTTTGAGAAAAAAGTTAACATTTTGGGAAAAATCGAAAGGTTGAAAACAGGTTAAAGTTTTCATAAAAAAATGATTAATTGTGTTTTGGTAACTCACAAAATCTTCAGCAAAGAAAAGAACCTGATTTAATTTCTTCATTTTTTGGTTGTTTTGATGTCTTAATATTTAATTCGTGGAAAAATTCGTTAAACAATTTTGGTGTAAACACTCTTCATCTTTAATCTAATCGTCTACTTGATTTTTAATTCTTTTTTCTTAATATTTATCTTCCTTATGAATCTTATGCTCGATAAAAGTGTACTTGTATTTCAATATTTTCCTTATTCTGACTTATTTAGTTCGATTTATTTCTTCTTAATACTTATCATATCTTTAAGCAGTTTGAATTTACCTCTTTGTTTTAGTTTCGTTTCTTGGAAAACTTTTCTTTTTATGTGACTTATTGAAATGTGAAACGTTTTACCTTTGAAAAAATGTCTTTGTTATCAGATTTTATTGTATCCTCGAAATGATTTCCTGGTCTCTGGTAACATGGAAGGGGAAACTAATTTCCCAAAATATATAAAACGAGAATACTTTTTTTATGCCAATCTAGAATCCTTCTTCTAGAGACAATCTTTCATACAGTGCCCAACTTTACTACAAAGGTAAGTACATCTTGATTTATCCATCCATAACTCTTAAACTTTATTAACGAATAAAAAGCAACAGATATTAAAAATTCCACAATGTTTCCATAACTATTTGTTAACACCGGACCATGTTTCGCATTACTTCATCATCGGCGGTCATACCAGCAATTTGTTTAGCCGTTGCTATGCTAACAAGATCCATGGATCACAGACTCCTACGAATATTTCGTCTAATTCGAATTCTCATCCAAAGCTTCAATTATTATGTCAATTATTTATTCAACATCTGTAATTAGCAACAGACAGGGTTTAATAAGTACGAAACTCTCAGCGTAATGAAGTTGATCCACTTTAAAATACATGCTAATCTCAATATGATCAATCCTGGATAACAAGAGCGTGTAAATAATTTTACTAGTTCATGCCAGATCTCAACTTCATCTGATAAATTTCAACATTTTGAGCTCCAATACGAAGTTTATTTCAAAATTTGGAATTTAGAGTTGCAAAAAAAGTTTAAATTTAGAGATCTAACATTAATTAATTTCGAAAAATAACTTTGGCGAAAGATTCGAGGGAGAGCTAGACTCAAAATTTTGCCTAGTTACTAGTTTAGGAAACATTGCGAAATTTTGACTTTGAAATTTTTTGATTTTTTAACGAGTGAAATCGCAATTTCGGAATTAGATTCGAAATTTTGAAAACAATTGGCAAAAAATATTAGTTTCGTATTTTTGTCAAAATTTGGTATATAATTTTGGAATTTTTATTTAAATCACAGAATTTTTAATTAAATGAAAATTCGCTTTTTAAGTCTGTAATTGAAATTTAATTTCGTATTTAAACGCATTTAAATATGAAATTAAAGGAAAGAATAATTTGTGAAGTTGAAATACAAATCTTGTCCCCTGAAACCAAGAAAGATTAAAAAACACAACAGATGTTGCTCTAATACGTTTCGATAGCTAAGCTAGCGTCTTCAGAGAGATAGAGAGAGTGTATCTCTCTGAAGAGGATAGCTTGGCTATCAAAACAGGTTAGAGCAACCTTTGTTGTGCTTTTTAAACTTTCTTGGTTTCAGGGAACAAGATTTGTAATTCAATTTTTGAAGAAAACCAAGGACCAGTCCGTTCCGCACAAAAAAAATAATTGTGAAGTGTTTTAGAAAAAATTGAGAATTCTATAAAATTATGCAAGAAAAAAATTTACTTTTAAACACGAAATGTTAAGTTTTTAATGGAAACGTTAAGAGTTTTTTTGAGCTTTCAAGAAAATTTTAGAGTATTTTCCCAACATTTTCATTTTTTTACAAAATTCAGTGTTTAACCTTTTAATTTTTTGCCCCAAAGTTTACTTATTATAATAAACTCTCACTTTTGACTTTTCCTCAAGCTTCAAATTATTAGATTTTACTTGCTTATCCAAAATTTTAAGTTTAAATAATGAAGCTTAAATTTTTATAAAGATTTTGACTACCAAATCAACTCAAACTCCATAATTCAATGTCTTTGTTTACATTGCGAGTATAAACCCCGAAGCTGGAGCTTTTTTCTCGCAATTTCCATGTTAATTTCGAAACGTCATCTATTTTTTCGAAATTTTCGGAACATTATTTTATATATTATGGTTTCATCGAAATATTAAATTCCCAAATTCGAACATCAGGTTTTATTCTTATCCCCAAAAACAATAACGATCGCAACCATTTCTAGAGGTTTTTATTTTTAAAGTTTTGAATTTAATCTCGACTGTTTTTCCAAAAACTTAAATTATTTATTCAAAATCTTGCCTATAAATGGCAGATTTTAATTTTTTTCTTATGATTTTGACTTTTTATTGCAAAATTTCGTCTCCAAAATTGAAATGTAGACTTTTGTTTCAAAATGTTTTTTTTTTATTTTTTGGAAATCAAAATACTTTTATGAAATTCGTCTTTTTAATTTCTTATTTTTTGTCAAAATGTTTACTGAAAACTCTCAATTTTTTTTTTAAATTGTCGATCCGAATCTAGAAGTATTCGATCCATTCGTGGACTGGGTTTACGGCTCCGTATCCCAGAAGCAAACTATGTCAAGTCACAAAACTCATTCACTGACAAAGTTACAGGTATTTAGGTTAACCTGGATTCAACATTTTTCAAAACAGCCTAAGTTTGCTGTTTATTTACACATTTTTATGCTGAAGGATGGCAAATTAAAGATGGTGCTTTTTCTGATAGACTTAATATCCTTAACTCATTTTGGAAAAAAACTGGACTTTACATAGTTTGCCTTCAAGGAGTTCAATTTTACACCACAATAATGAAATAACAATCCCCGCAGTAAGCAGGGGCCGCCCTCCACAAAATTTGGAGCCATTCCATCCCTGGAAACTTCAATATTTCACAATTTCTAAACGCATTGACCAAATTTGAAAGACGGAGCTTAGGCTGAAGATAGCAAATTAAAGATGGTGCTTTTTCTAATGAACTTAATATCCTTAACTCATTTTAGGAAAAATTGGACTTTACATAGTTTACCTCTAAGTTTCAGAGTTGAATTTTATAGCACAATAATGGTATAACAACCCGCCCAGTAAGCAGGGGCCGTCCTCTACGAAATTTGGAGACATTCCGTCCCTGGAAACTTCCAAACATCACAATTTCTAAACGAATTGACCAATTTGAAAGACATTATACATTATATGCTTGATCTTACTATTTTGTAATTTTTCTGGAATTGAATTTTGTTTTTCGTTTCATTAAAAATTGAAATACAAATCTTGTTTCCTGAAACCAAGAAAGATTAAAAAACACAACAGAGGTTGCTCTAACGCGCTTCGATAGCCAAGCTTGGCTATCGTTACGCGTTAGAGTAACTTCTGTTGTGTTTTTTAATCTTTCTTGGTATCATTAGCAAATTGTTAATTGGCAAAACCCAGAAAACCACTCTAATTCATAGACCATAGATTTGAACATTCATCAGTTTCAGAGTTGGGAAACCAAAGATCGGTTTCAATCTTTTTTTTAAATGTTAAATCCACTCGCAAAGGGTAGCCCTATTATGCTTTCAAAGCACCGCCAGTAGGATGCGGAAACAAGGATAGATGGCGGCGAACCGCCTTCTTAAACAAGGATAGGTTGTAATTTTTGGGGAAAATTCCTTTCGGTAACAAGTTCCATAACTTGGAAGTTCTATAGAAAAAAGAGTCTCCGTAGACAGAAGTCCTCACTGTGTCAAGTTGGACCGCACAGGAATTTGCTGTCTCCGACTGTCTAGTACGTCTCAAGAACCTTGCCCTTGGGGGATCAATCCTGTTAGTTCCAGCGAGCATCTTCCGTGGTAGTACTTGTAGAAAAGAGACGAGTCACCAACCATACGCCTGTGCTCTGCTGTTTCGAGAGAATCGGTCAGACTTTCGTCATCAATTAGGCGAATCGCTCTTCTTTGAATTGAATCCAAGAGAGCTAAAGTGTGTTTTGGGGCTGAACTCCAAACATTAGAACAGCATTATAGTGTTGGCCTAATTTGGGCTTTGTATAGTGTAAATAGCTGATGAGATGTGAAGTACTTTTTAGCTCTAAAAAGAAAGCCTAGCTTCTGAGAGGCGGATTTGGCAATGGCGCGCACATGATCCTCCCAAGAGAAGTTACTGCTCGCATTCACTCCTAGAATAGATAGATTAGATCCCATCGGAAGGATTTTACCATCCATTAGAATGTTTGTTACATTATCCCTTGATTTTTCTTAGAGAAAACCGCGGCCTGAGTTTTTAAAGTTGACCAAATTGTTCTTACCCCATTCCAGAATAATCTCGAGATGCCGATTAATCGTCTGTATCTGCTATTCCCTTAGTCGATCTGAAGCAGCGATAGATAATGGTTTGTCGGAGAAAAGGTTACTATCATCTGCGTAGCTGGATATAGGATTGGAAGTTGAAGCTAACAGATCATTTATGTGTAACAGAAATAGAGTAGGAAACAGAACGGAGCCCTGAGGCACCCCGCGTTAATCGCAAAGATGAGGTGCCATCGGCGACGACCTGAAGAGATCTGTTAGCGAGAAAATTGGATACCAAATGACTAGAGTGTCCAGGAGGAAGACCATAAGATGTCAATTTGGCGAGAAGAGATCGGTGCCAGACTCGGTGTCGAAAGCCTTTGAGATATCCAATGGCACAATCCTAGCCTCACCATGTTTTTCCATAGCTGAGCTACAGATATGAGTAACATATGCCAGTAGATCGCCAGTGGAACGTTGTTGTCTAAAACAGTATTGCCTGTCGGAGATGATTCTATTTTTCTCCAGATATTTGAGAATCTCGATGTTGATAACCTTTTCCATTACTTTCGATATAACGGGTAACAAAGATATAGGGTGATAGTTGTTAGCTAGTTGTTCCCTTTTTAGGGACAGGCTGCACTCTAGCAGATTTCCAGATGTTAGGGAATACACCTTTGTTGTAAGAGAGTGTGAACAATTTGCTTAGGATAGGAGTCAACTCCAGGGCGCACTTCTTAAGAACAATAGCGGAAATACCATCAAGGCCAGAAGCTTTCGAGGTGTCGCCAGCTCAAAGAGAATCTTCCTGATTGTGCGTTGTCTGAAAACAACTTCAGCCGCATCAATGTGCCAACTTTAGGAAGAATAGGAGGTTCTGCGTTTCGAGAATCAATATTGGAATTTTCAGCAAACATTAAGGCTAACATGTCAGCCTTTTCCTTGAAGGTAGTAGCAATATTGCTATTTTCATCGAGTAAAGGTTTAAATTTGAAGGTGTAAAATTCTTTCAAATCGACTTTGCAAATCCCCAAAAGGATCTAGAACCGTTCGGACAGTTGATAAGCTCTGGCGCATTTTACGATCGAAATCACCTTTTGCCTCGTCAATAACCTGTTTACAAGAATTTCGTGCATCTGCAAATATGGTCCGAGTCTCGACTGAGGGATTATTTCACCAACGACGATATGCGCGATTTTTGCAGGAGACAACCAGAGCACATTTTTTACTGAACCAAGATTTACTGGAGGCAGACTTCTTTTGGGAGTAGGGAATTGAGCATTCCATACTAATCAGGATAGTTCCGTGATGGATTCGACGACGGAAAGGTTGTCTGAGTTAAAGCAGACTTCCTGCCATGGGAAAGATGCAAAGAAGTCTCTAATTCTTCCCAGTTTGCAGAGTTAAAGTGCCAAACCTTACGGGACTGCGTCTGGGAAGGAGATGTTATATGAAGCGAGCGAGAGGATGCTATAAGCTTGTGATCCGAATTTCCAAGCGGTGATATCAAAGAGACTTTATACGAATTTGGTGAATTTGTAAGAAAAAGGTCGAGTAGATTAGGTTGATGGGTATCTACATCAGGAATTCTTTTGGGTTTCCCAACTAATTGCGATAGTCCACAAGTGATGGCGAAAACCTCCGCCATCCTTCCCGCGTCGTCAGTTCGGAAAGAAAACCTTAACCAGGGGATGTTGTGTGCACGTTGAAGTCACCGAGAAAGACAAACTCAGCGTTTGGATAATTCGTCTGTAAATGATCAGAGAGATAAGTTGGAAGTGTGTACAACCACCGTACTATACTGATGAGGCCAAGGAAGGCCGAAACTAGTCTATGGTTGCGGTTATACATATTTTCAATTTTAAGCACGTTTAACTGTTTAATTACAGAACATTTAATTGGTCATTTGTCAAAACTAGATGAAAGTAAAGTCACGCCGAAGACGTTTCTATGTATGGATGTTGCGATGCAACCCGTGATACAACCTTTACCTCATCTACGTGAACTTTGCAATTGCAATCTAGTTTTCATTAGATTCTAATGAAATTAGATTTCAATAGCATCGTAATAAACTTGTACATATTCGTATATACAAGGCTTATTATCTCAGCAGATAAGAGCAGAGCTGTCTATATGAGGGATCGTTTGGAGACAAATAAAGTGAACAAATGAATATTACTTCGCTTTTGGAGCAGATTTTCAGCCAAATCATGATCAGCAGATTGCTTCTTTTCGTTGACAGGACAGGTCGTTTCGCTTAAAAGTACAAATTCCCCTCTTGTGTCGAAATTTTGTGGGCAAGTCGTAGTTAGGGCAAAGCAAATGGACTGTATTGATGGATTGGGAGACTTGGGTTTCTGTCAGAGACATCACATGGAGTCTTTCATTTTGAAGGTGTCGATGAACCGAGTTTAGATTTGAGTTTAGACCCCGAATGTTACAGAATTTTGAATGAATTGTTTGAAAGAAACTTGACCAGTGGAACATTAATATTTTCGGATTTCGGATTCCCTCATACACCCGGACATCCGAACGGGAGGGTTGTTTACGTCCAGAATTTTTTGCACGAAGAGAATCCTTCATCTTTGTTTTTAATAATTAGAAGAAAAAATCAGAGTAGATGAAAAAAGGAAATAAGGAAAAGGACAGGATGAGGAAAGAAGAATAACAGTAATTGACTCACGTGTCAGAGACGGAAACATGATGTAAGAAGCATCATTTCACCGTCTACTGGTGATACGTGGGGTGGTACTACCTCGGACGACCTACCAGAGAAACTATCAAAGATTTATCTACACATCTGAGAGTTGGATAGCTTCTCTCAGTTAACATTTTTGTCAGAGAAAAATTTTTCTTGTGCCAGAGAGAGTCCACCACCTTCTATTTGACCCTCATTCCTATTTAAAACATTTAGGGGATGATATCCTCGCCTAGGTGTGGAATTTGGGCTAAAGTTGCCCTCACAAACAAAATGTCTGTCAGCAGCTTTTCGACAAGATATTTTCCTGACAGTTATTTGCTATGTCCGCTACGTTGTCCATGGGCCACAGTGCATTGTCCGCTAAGTAATTAAATGAGAGTCTTCTTAAATCAAGTTGTTTAAGTTTTTTTGTTGGTGGAACGGACTAGTCCTGGATTATCTTCAAAAATTGAAATACAAATTTTGTCCCCTGAAACCAAGAAAGATTGAAAAACACAACAAAGGTTGCTTTAACGCGTTTCGACAGCCAAACTATCATCTTTAGAGTGGTAGAAGTTAGAGTAACGCGTTTCGACAGCCAAGCAACCAAGCTACCAAGACAGCTTGGCTGTCGAAACACGTTAGAGCAACCTTTCTTGCGTTTTTAAATCTTTGTTGGTTTCAGGGGACAAGGTTTGTATTTCAAGTTTTAGGTAAGTTTGTATTTCAATGTTTAAGTAACTCAAAACAGCATTTCACGTTTCAATTTGTCCCAAATACCACCAATATCCCAATTTAGATGTTATTGCGCCTTCCACTGATAACTTACATTGTTCCAGAGCTCCGCTTCATATTAAGCAATTATGAGGATCAAGTTGAAGGAGACGATCGATCAAGGTTCCCCCGCGTTGGTACCCTTCGACCAATTGATGTACCAATATCTGGGCGATGGAGATGACGAGCAAAAAAAGAAAAATCAAGAATTATTTACAATAATCGAAGATTCCACCCTTAAAGAAAACGAAAAAATCGAAAAGCTGAAAAAGGCGATTTCGTTGGGAGCCGACATCAACAGCATCGAACCACGCTACGAGGAGACACTCGCCCATATCGCCGTTAATAAAAATTTGAAGGAAATATTCGGATTTCTCGTTAAGCAAAGAGCTGATTTGACTATACCCAGTGAGAAAGGTAAAACGGTGAGCGATAAGATCGAAAAGCCGAAGTATAGGGAATTCAAGGAAATCCTCGACGATGGTCGAATGGATTGGAGTAGTACGTCGAAACGGAGAAATCCGGATCCGCTACCGCTATTGGATGACGACAAGAAGAAACCAAAAAAGGAGGAACATTACGCATCATCGAGCTTAAAAAATACGCTTCACGGTGTTATCTACCAGTTAAAATTGTTGCTGCTGGTAGCGCAAAGAGCTTCTACAAAGAACATGGACTTTCGATTGGCCACTGAAATGGACCAAGCTGAGAAATTCGATGATTTGGTATTTCAATACAGGAACAGTGATGGTAAAAGGGCCAGTAGATTCGTACAGGCTAAACATAAACAAGACGAAACTAAACTAATAACAGTGGAAGATTTAAAAACCACTGACACCAGCGGAGAGTTTGGTCTACCCAAGTATTTTAGATCTTACAGAGCCATTAAAAAAAATCCGTTATTTAAAGATGAAATCTTAGAAGATTTTGTAATAACAACTAACATAGGATTCGATCCGAAGGTCGAAAAAGAGTTGGGTTTAACTGAAGTGGTTAAGAAGGGCGACATCTTGGATTTTGCAGGCGATTCCAAAAGCTACAAATTGAGTATTCCCAAGAATCATCAACTGTATATGCGTCTGAAGAAAAGCTCAGATGTGAGGGTGTTAGCGAAAAGTTTGCTGGACCACGCTTCGGAGAAAGATTCTTCTGCGAAACAAATCAGCTTGAAGAATACTCTCTTCAAAGAGCACCATATGGCGCTAGCAAATAACGTAATCGATATAAGTCGTCAAAAGTTTAAGGACGATTTCATTAATAACGTTAATTTAAATGCTGAGACTCAGAAATTCAGAGAAGTTTTGATGCAGGAGTTACTTGAAGTTTCCTCACCTGGAAGCGGTGTCGATGCTGCAGACCACTTTAAGAATAAACTCAAGAAATTGAAATTTAATTTGACGAGCGGTTTCGGTGGTGAATTTCAGCTGGTCAAAGACCCTGAAATAGAAAAAGTGACCCCCTTTGCTACTAGCATTACTAACCTAATAATAAAATGCAGTAACAGCACAATCGTCAACAGTCACTTTGAGTAGAAAGGTCAAAGACATAAAGCCTTATATCGATATGGTGGCCGGTTACATGATCGTCAGCGATGGAAAAAAACTGAAATTCAGCGAATTATTTCTAAACAACGATCCAAGATTACCCAATAGTTTGGTGGCCTTGAGAGAAGAAATCCTCAAAATATTCAACGATAAAAAAACAGGAATAGGAATAAAAGAATTGGCAGACTTGGAACTCATTATTTCAGAGTATAAAACTTGCGATGAAGGACAACAATTCGTGAAGCCGAAGCAACTCCCCAACGACGAAGTCGACGATGGGGAAATCACGGACTTCTTCAACGACTTCACGTTCGCCGTCAACCAACCCAACGAGAGCAAACTCAGCGAAATTCTTAAAGAGGAAATGAAGGATAACGATGATATACAACGGTTGGATGCCGATTTGGTTTCGGACCACTTGCAAGCTGAGGTACTGAAGTGGTTTGCTGCAAAGAACCACGAAAAGGGTAAGGAGGGTAAGTTCTTTACTTCGGAAGAGATGAAGGGGTTATTGAAGTCGATCGGATCGAGGCTTCATAATCTAATGGAATCTGGTTTGAGGAATGCTTACATGCAGAAATTAGAAGATTTGAAGTTAACATATACGAATACGCTGTATAATTTTAGAAAGCGGATATTCCCTGGGGGAAAAACCCAGATGTACCACTTGAATAGCGATGATAGGATTATGGCATCCGCTCTTGTGTGCGAGGCTCTAACTGAAGAAAAGGAGAACCTGCACAGCTTTATTTTTGTACGGGAGAAGACGATTCTTAGAAATCCAGATTATATTTTAGATGCGTTTCAATCGAAAAATTCAAATGATTTATTGGTCATTGAAGGAAGATTCACAGAAGGTTAGTATTTCACACTTATTAATTGCTACGTTTTGAACTTAAGCTTATTTCTTTGTTCTTGTGCTTGATCTTACTGCTGTGTTATTTTTCTGGAATTTAATTTTGTTTTTCGTCTCATTAAACATTGAAATAGAAATCTTGTCTCCTGAAACCAAGAAAGATTAAAAACACAACAGAGATTGCTCTAACGCGTTTCGATAGCCAAGCTTGAGAGAGATACTCCTCCTCCTTCTCCTCTTTCTCTTCTTCCTCTTTCTGCTCTTCCTTTTCTTCTTGATATTCCTCTTCCTCTTCCTCTTCCTCTTCCTCTTCCTCTTCCTCTTCCTCTTCCTCTTCCTCTTCCTCTTCCTCTTTCTTTTCCGCTTCCTCTTCCTCTTCCTCTTCCTTTTCCTCTTCCTTTTCCTCTTTCTCTTTCTCTTTCTCTTTCTCTTCCTCTTCCTCTTCCTCTTCCTCTTCTGCTTCCTCTCTCTTCCTCTTCATCTTCCTCTTTCTCTTTTTCTTCCTCTTCCGCTTCCACTTCCTCTTTCTTTTCCTTTTCCTCTTCCTCTTTCTCTTTCTCCTCCTCCTCTTCCTCTTCTTTTTTCTCTTCCTCTTTCTCTTCCTCTTTCTCTTCCTCCTCCTCTTCCTCTTCCTTTTCTTCTTTCTCTTCCTCTGCCTTTTCCTCTTCCCCTTAATCTTCCTCTACCTCTACCTCTACCTCTACCTCTACCTCTACCTCTACCTCTACCTCTACCTCTACCTCTACCTCTACCTCTCCTCTTCCTCTTCCTCTTCCTCTTCCTCTTCCTCTTCCTCCTCCTCCTCCTCTTCCTCATTTTCTTCCTCTTTCTATTCCTCTTCCTTCTCCTCCTTCTCTTCCTCTTCCTCTTCCTATTCCTCTTCTTCCTCTTCCTCTTTCTCTTCCTCTTTCTCTTTCTCTTCCTCTTCCTCTTTCTCTTTCCCTTCCTCTTCCTCTTCCTCTTCGTCTTTCTCTTTCTCTTTCTTTTTTTCTTTCTCTTCCTCTTCCTCTCTCTCTTCCTTTTCTTTTTCCTCTTCCTCTTCCTCTTCCTCTTCCTCTTCCTCTTCCTCTTCCCCTTCCCCTTCCTCTTCCTCCTCCTCTTCCTCCTCCTCTTCATCTTCCTCTTCCGCTTCCTCTTCCTCTTTTCGTTAGCACGTTAGAGCAACCTTTGTTGTGTTTTTTAATCTTTCTTGGTTTCAGGGGACAAGATTTGTCTTTCAATTTTTGTCGTTAAACTGGCGAAAATAAATTTGAAACAAAATTCTTTCCCCAAATTCCTGATTTAAATTTACAATTTTTAGCTGAAATTTTGATTTTTCTGAAAGTTTTGGTTTCTTTCGTAAGATTTCGACATTAATCTTGAAATTGTAATTTTTCTTTTAGATTTTTTTTGGGGGTTCAAAAGTTAACATTTGGAGACTTTTTCTTAGAAAATATTAACGTTATAATTTAAAATTTTGGACTTGTTTGTCAACATTTTGGGTTTAAAGGCAAAGTTTGTCAAAACTTTGGGTTTAAAGGCAAAGTTTGTCAAAACTTTGGGTTTAAAGTTCACATTGTTCTTGAAAATTTGACACTTTACCCCAAAATTTTAATTTTCTTCTGGGACAACGTTTCCCAAATTTTTCTTACCATAACTTGGTTATTTTCATGCTTCTCCTTTGTGACGCACGAACAGATTTTTTAACTATCTTAGAACTTCGTTTGTCTTTTGAAAATGATGACCACATTTTGACGCCAGAGGTCAAAATTTCCTCTTTTCTTTCTAAGATTTTTTAATTTTCTTTTCACGAAATTTCTTACATCCCAACATTTCCATTTTATCCCAAAATTTTGCCTTGAAATCTCGAAAATTGAAATACAAATCTTGTCCCCTGAAACCAAGAAAGATTAAAAAACACAATACGTTTCGATAGCCAAGCTATCATCTTCAGAGAGAAATCTAGAGTTTCAACACTCTTAAAACTGGATTTTTTCTCGAGTCTGAGTTTCTCTTAAAATGTCCGTACTTTCTGAAACTTTTTCAAGTACATTTAATTTTGGAAAGTTTTTACTTTTTCGTAACAGTTTGACTTGCTGGGAAGTTCACATTGTTTTTGAAAATTTGTCGCTTTACCCCAAAATTTTAATTTTCTGTTAGGACAACGTTTCCCAAATTTTTTTTATCATAATCTGGTTATATTTATGCTTCTCCTTTGTGACACACGAAAAGATTTTTTAACTATCTTAGAACTTCGTTTTTCTTTTGAAAATGATGACCACATTTTGAGGTTAGAGGTTAAAATTTGCTCTTTTCTTTTTAAGATTTTTTAATTTTATTTTGTTTTCACGAAATTTCTTACATTCCAACATTCCCATTATATCCCAAAATTTAGAATCTCGAAAATTAAAATACAAATATTGTCCCCTGAAACCAAGAAAGATTAAAAACACAACAACGCGTTTCGATAGCCAAGCTACCATCTTCAGAGAGAAATCTCGAGTTATAACAATCTTAAAACTGGATTTAGTCTCCAGTCTGAGTTTCTCTTAAAGTTTTCGTACTTTTTTGAAACTTTTTCGAGTACATTTAATTTTTTATATTTTTTTAAAATGTTGATGTTAAAATGGAGACTTATTTCTCAAAATTTGGGTTAAAATCTTGCTATTTAAATCCTATTTAAAGTAAAAATTTCAGTAAAAAATATAGAATGTTTTAATAAAAGTCAAAATTTTGAAAATAAGGTCAAACTTTTGAAAGGACACATGAAATGGTAAATATTTACAAAAAAAATTCCCCAATTTTTGATACTAAACCCAAAGTTGTGATTTTTTTAGTTGTGATTTTTTTAGTTGTGAATTTTTGTTAGTTCGACTTTTTTTCTAAAGATTTCGACTTTAAAAATCGTAATCATTTTTAAATTTTTTTGCCTAAATTAAGAATTAAAATTAAAATATCGTTTTCTTTTTATATTTCGCCAAAACAGACGTTTAATTTTCATTTTTTTTGAAACTTCTATTAGCTTAAAGCCAAAATTTTGAAAAGAAAGTCATCTTCAGAGAGAAATCTCGAGTTCCAACAATCTTAAAACTGGATTTAGTCTCCAGTCTGAGTTTCTCTTAAAGTTTTCGTACTTTTTTGAAACTTTTTCGAGTACATTTAATTCTTTATATTTTTTTAAAATGTTGATGTTAAAATGGAGACTTATTTCTTAAAATTTCGGTTAAAATCTTGCTATTGTAATCCTATTTAAAGTCAAAATTTCAGTAAAAAATATAGAATGTTTTAATAAAAGTCGAAATTTTGAAAATAAAGTCAAACTTTTGAAATGAAACATGAAATGGTAAAGCTTTTTTAAAAAATTCCCAATTTAATCTTTAAATTTTTGATGCTTAATCTAAAATTGTGATTTTTTGTTAGTTCGACTTTTTTTCTAAAGATTTCGACCTTTAAAATCGTAATCATTTTGAGATTTTTTTGATAAAATTAAGAATTAAAGTTAAAATATCATTTATTTTTTCATATTTCTCCAAAACAGACGTTTAATTTTCTTTTTTTCGGAACATCTACTCCAAACTCAAACTTGTCTTTTTCCTAATTTTAATAATTTTAATTTAATTAATAATTTTATCTAGAATATTTCTCAATATTGAAATTGATTGACACTGATTTTCTAAAAATTGAAATACAAATTTTGTCTCCTGAAACCAAGAAAGATTAAAAAAATACAACAAAAGTTAATCTTTCTTGGTTTCAGGGGACAAGATTTGTATTTCAATTTTTGAAGATAAACAAGGACCAGTTCGTGCCACCGAAATTGATTTTCTACAAAATTCAGTGAATATTGAAAATTTTTTAAACCTGATATCTACGTTAAAATAGAAATTGGGACTCTTTTCTTGAAATTTAGAACAGAAGTTATAATTGGCTTTTTTTCCTTTCACCTTTCATCATTTCTCTCAAAATTTCCATTAAAAATCGAAAATCCAAAATAGGAGCTTAAAAAGTGGAATTTTAACATCTTTAAGTTCAATATTTCAATTCACATCAGTACTCTAAATTTAAGTATTTCATTTATGTGAAATTTGAACAATTTTTAGAAAAATATCAATATTTCAAATTTTTTAAATATTAACACTGTTTCAAGGAAGTCAACATTTCGAAAAAAGTGGAAGTCTTCAATATAAATACTACTTTTTAAAAAAAGTCTAAATTTCGATAAAAAGATTGAGATTTTTAAAATTAGTTCAAATTTTGAAAAAGAATAGACACTTTCAAAAAAGTGAAAATTTTGAAATTTTAAAAAGTAGCAATTTTAAAATTTAAAAATAAGTATTTTGGAAAAATACAAATATTCCAAGAAGTCGAAATTTGGAAATAATTATAAATTTTAAAAGCTACAAAAAGTTAAAATTTTGAAAAGATTCGTAAATTTTGGAAAGTCAATATTACAAAAAAAGGTCGTATTTTGATGGAGAACGAAATTTTTCAAAAAATTTGGTGGCTTAGATATCTGAAAATGGGTTACAATTTTAGAAAATCAAAAAGGTAGGAAAACGTTGGACTTGTTAAAAAAAAGACGAATTTTCTATTGTTATTTTCGACATGAACTATTTTCAAAAGATATTAAAATTTGAAAATAAGAATTTTGAAAAAGATTCAAATGTTCCAAGAAGTCGAAACTTTGAAAGTTGAAAGAGAGTTAAAATTTTGAAAAGATTCGAAACTTTTGGAGTCAATATTAGAGAACAAGTTTACATTTTGATAGAGAACGAAATTTTTCAAAAAATTTGGTAGCTTAGATGTCCGAAAATGGCCTACGATTTTAGAAAGTCAAAAAAGTAGGAAAAAGCTGGACTTTTTATGAAAAAAGACGAATTTTCTCTTGTTATTTTCGACATTAACCTTTTTCAAAAGATATTAAAATTTGAAAAAAAGTATTTTGAAAAAATTCAAATGTTCCAAGAAGTCGAAACTTTGAAAGTTGAAAGAGTTAAAATTTTGAAAAAATTCTAAAATTTTGGAAAGTCAATATTACAAAAAAAGGTCGTATTTTGATGGAGAACGAAATTTTTCAAAAAATTTGGTGGCTTAGATGTCCGAAAATGGCTTACAATTTTAGAAAATCAAAAAGGTAGGAAAACGTTGGACTTGTTAAAAAAAGACGAATTTTCTATTGTTATTTTCGACATGAACTATTTTCAAAAGATATTAAAATTTGAAAAAAAGTATTTTGAAAAAAATTCAAATGTTCCAAGAAGTCGAAACTTGGAAAGTTGAAAGAGTTAAAATTTTGAAAAAATTCTAAAATTTTGGAAAGTCAATATTACAAAAAAAGGTCGTATTTTGATGGAGAACGAAATTTTTCAAAAAATTTGGTGGCTTAGATATCCGAAAATGGGTTACAATTTTAGAAAATCAAAAAGGTAGGAAAACGTTGGACTTGTTAAAAAAAAGACGAATTTTCTATTGTTATTTTCGACAAGAACTATTTTCAAAAGATATTAAAATTTGAAAATAAGTATTTTGAAAAAAATTCAAATGTTCCAAGAAGTCGAAACTTTGAAAGTTGAAAGAGAGTTAAAATTTTGGAAAGATTCGAAACTTTTAGAGGCAATATTAGAGAACAACTTTACATTTTGATAGAGAACGAAATTTTTCAAAAAATTTGGTAGCTTAGATGTCCGAAAATGGCCTACGATTTTAGAAAGTCAAAAAAGTAGGAAAAAGCTGGACTTGTTATGAAAAAAGACGAATTTTCTCTTGTTATTTTCGACATTAACCTTTTTCAAAAGATATTAAAATTTGAAAAAAAGTATTTTGAAAAAAATTCAAATGTTCCAAGAAGTCGAAACTTTGAAAGTTGAAAGAGTTAAAATTTTGAAAAAATTCTAAAATTTTGGAAAGTCAATATTACAAAAAAAAGGTCGTATTTTGATGGAGAACGAAATTTTTCAAAAAATTTGGTGGCTTAGATATCCGAAAACGGCTTACAATTTTAGAAAATCAAAAAGGTAGGAAAACGTTGGACTTGTTAAAAAAAAGACGAATTTTCTATTGTTATTTTCGACATGAACTATTTTCAAAAGATATTAAAATTTGAAAATAAGTATTTTGAAAAAGATTCAAATGTTCCAAGAAGTCGAAACTTTAAAAGTTGAAAGAGTTAATATTTTGAAAAAATTCGTAAATTTTGGAAAGTCAATATTACAAAAAATGTTCGCATTTTGATAGAAAACGAAATTTTTCCAAAAATTTGGTAGCTTAGACGTCCGAAAATGGCCTACAGTTTTAGAAAGTCAAAAAAGTAGGAAAAAGCTGGACTTGTTATGAAAAAAGACGAATTTTCTCTTGTTATTTTCAGTCAAAAAGTTCATGTTTTGGTAGAGAATGAAATTTTTTTTTAAATTTGGTCGCTTAAATATTCGAAAATGGCTTACAATTTTGGAAACCCAAAGCAATAGGAAAAAGCTAGAGTTATTAGAAAAAGCGACGAATTTTTTCCAA
Organism: Dastarcus helophoroides; assembly: GCA_028583605.1. Classification (NCBI taxonomy): domain Eukaryota; kingdom Metazoa; phylum Arthropoda; class Insecta; order Coleoptera; family Bothrideridae; genus Dastarcus; species Dastarcus helophoroides. Next base: position 12,427,133 of record CM053334.1, read on the forward strand.
AGACGTCAACTTTTGAAATAAAACGACGAATATTGAAAACAAGATTGAAATTTAATCTGAAAGTCAATAATTTGAGAAAAAAAGATCAGATTTTCGAGTAGAAAGTCAAATTTTGGGAAACGATGACCTATATTGGGTATAAAGGGGATATTTACGAATTAGAAAGAAACGAATTTTAAGATTAAATCAAAATTTCGAGCCTTACCCTTTTATGTCCAGAAAAAAACTGACTTAAAAAGAGGTGAAATTTTTCAGAGAGTGCAAATTTTGGGAAAAAAACGAATTCGGAAAGAAGTCGAAATTTTAATCCAAAATTTAACCTCAACAGTGAAAAATAAAGTCAGATTATTCAACAGGACGCGCCAAAGCTTGAGGAAGAACCCTAAATGTTGGGAAAAAAAGGGAAATTTTCGTAACAACTGATTCCGAGAATAAATCTCTCTCTCTCTTTCTCTCTGTTTCTCTCTCTCTCTCTCTCTCTCTCTATCTCTCTCCCTCTTCCCCTCTCTCCCTCTCGCTCGCCGTCTCTGCCTCTCGCTCGCCGTCTCTCCCTCTCTCTCTCTCTCTGCTTTTTTTTCCTGCTTTTTTCCTGCTTTTTTCCTGCTTTTTTCCTGCTTTTTTCCGGCTTTTTTTCTGCTTTTTTTCTGCTTTTTTCCTGCTTTTTTCCTGTCTTTTTTCCTGTCTTCTTCCTGTCTTTTTTCCTGTCTTTTTTCCTGTCTTTTTTTCTGTCTTTTTTCCTGTCATTTTTCCTGTCTTTTTTCCTGCTTTTTTCCTGTCTTTTTTCCTGTCTTCTTCCTGTCTTTTTTCCTGTCTTTTTTCCTGTCTTTATTCCTGTCTTTTTTCCTGTCTTTTTTCCTGTCTTTTTTCCTGTCTTTTTTCCTGTCTTTATTCCTGTCTTTTTTCCTGCTTTTTTCCTGTCTTCTTCCTGTCTTTTTTCCTGTCTTTTTTTCTGTCTTTTTTCCTGTCATTTTTCCTGTCTTTTTTCCTGCTTTTTTCCTGTCTTTTTTCCTGTCTTCTTCCTGTCTTTTTTCCTGTCTTTTTTCCTGTCTTTATTCCTGTCTTTTTTCCTGTCTTTTTTCCTGTCTTTATTTCTGTCTTTATTCCTGTCTTTATTCCTGTCTTTTTTCCTGTCTTTTTTCCTGTCTTTTTTCCCTCTCTCTTCTTCGTTCCTCGCCCTTCTCCTCATCTCACTTTTTCTGATAATTTGGACATTTTAATACTCCAACTTTTTGTCCAATTTCCCTCGAAATATTGACTTTGGAAATGCCCGTTTCATCGACATTTCTTTTTTTTGAAGATTTTGGCTCCGAATATTTTCGAATTTCGACCTTTTTTGAATACTTCTGGTGGGAATTTTCCCGAAATGCTGACATGTTTTGAAAACTTGGTATTTTTACTTATGTCAACCAATTTGTAATTTATCATGACTGCTTTGATTGCACTCGGTGATTTCCTCATTTTTCGTTTTAGGGTTGGAAATCGAACAGCGTAAACTAGTTAAGAGAATCAGAGCGATCCTCGACAAAAACAAGCAAAAGCGTGTGCTATTGGTGGGTCGAAAGGATTCCAATTTGATCAAACTGTTTGACGTGCCACAAATCGACACTGAAACCGTCCAATTGAATTTTAGTGACCTCACTGAAACCGCCAAAAGCATAATCCTTACCAGAAAGGTTACGTTCCAAGGTAAAAGGGTGACAATAGGAGAGATGTTCCCCGACTCTAGTGCCCTAAATAATCTGGACTTTTTCCGCTTCGCCAACAAATTCGATTTGAAGATTGGAAAACCGTTGGTTAATGGGGAGAAATTCTATGGGCAGCAGTTGATGTCTAAAGTCATCGAGTTGAAAAAGGACGTGCTGTTAGATAATGAGGATATTTTCGCTGTAACTTGCGCAAGCAAAGAAAAGCTGTTACAATTCCAGAACTTGATTCCATTGGAGGAATTGAGTGGTAGAGGGGTCGCGAAACGCGTTGTTTTAAATAAAGATACAGCCGAAGAAGATTTTGATAAATTGAAGAAGATTAACGGCTACGGGGATAAGAATATTCATTGGTTGGAGTACGATGCTGATAAAGGTGTTTTTATTTGGAAAAAATCATCTAAGAGTTCCGATTCTCTGAAGAAGTATCTTGTTAAATCGAAGGAGAAATTTGGTCAAAATTTCGTGAACGAAAAAGATGCTTTGAAGGGAGCAGGAGGAAAGCCTCTGATTTTATCAGCGAAGCATGGCGCGGGGAAAAGCGCCACATTGAATAAAATGGCGGCGATATTAAAAGAAAAACATCCATCAAGATGGGTCCTCAATATCAATCTGATACATTGCGCAAGAGCTCTAGAAGAGAAAGAGTTTGATCCCAAAAATGAAAACGAAGTTATGGACTTTTTCGAAAATTTGATTCAAAACAATAGATACGAAACCCTCAGCGCTCAGGACATCAAAATATTCCGCTCAATGCTTAAGGCGCGGCGAGTTTCGCTACTCTTTGACGGATTTGCTGATTTAGACGAGAAATATAGAAAAATAGTTTTGAATTTACTTGATGGTCTACAAAGGATGAAACCGAGAGATTTGGTCGTTTTAACGACCCCGGAAGCAAATAAAGATCTGATCAAACGTTTAAGTGGGGACTTGTACGAAATAGAGCCGTTAAATCAACGGAGACAACTCAAAGTTTTGGAAGGTTATCTAAGGGAGAAAGTCGCTAACGGACAAGCAGCGGAATATGAGGCGGCAGCAAAAAATTTGTTAACCAAATTTAAAAGGGATAACGACCCCAGTTTGGCCAAAATTCCTATGATGTTAGAAATGCTTGCTGATGGATACAAATATCAAATGGCACAAGTTGAAGAATCCAAACCTGAAAGTTTACAAGTCAAGCTGAATAGTTACGATTTGTTTGAAAAATTTTGCAAAAGAGCAATTTAATAAATACAACTTGGATAAAATAGGGGTGGATGCCTACAGCGTACCTAATCGTGATACTATTAGAAGAAGATTTGAGGATCTATTAACTAAATATGGTTATCCTTGCAGTATACAAAGCAGCTGAAATCAATGAATTACCAGAATCTTTCCCAGAAGTGATAAGAAAGTTTGGAAAGCAATACGAACGCGAAATTCTATTTGCTGGCCAAAGCGAATGGCCTGAGGTCATTGACAATAAAGCTAATTTCATCAGCTCCACCTTTCAACATTTTATAATTGCCAACTTCTTCTACAAAACAGTTATCGATGGTGACGCTAAAGAGTATTTCTTTAAAAAAATCCTCACCCATCCCAACTTTGAAATGACAAGAACTATGATCGATGCTTCCTTTGATGAAAAAAACGTGGAAAAAACTGAAAAACTAGCAGAAAACTATTTCAACGTGATCGCCAAAATCACCAACAATGCAGCTCCAAACCAAGAAACCTTCATCCATCAAGCTGCTCGAGAAGGTCGACCCAACATCATCAAATTCGTTTCGGCGTGTCTTAGAGGCCACGATGCACCTCCGTAACAAACTCTTCAGAGAACAGCGAACCACCGAAGGCGCATCTGCCATCCACCTTAGCCGCAACATCAAGCGTCGAAGCTCTAAAAGAACTTATCGAAGACCAAAAAGTCGAAATTATGGACAACTTTGGTAGAACTCCCCTGCATTACGCCGTCCGAGCTGGCAACGAGGCATCAGCCGAAGAACTCATCGCCAAGGCGCCAATGTCTTCGTCAGGGATCACACCGGGGTCACACCAATTGAAAGCAGCGGTGGAAACAGGAAGCCTTAGCATGGTCCAGAAGTTTATTAACGCGAAAAGCGACATTGACATCGACGAGAACCTTCTCGATATCGCTAATGAGCGCGGATACCCCGAAATCGTTACATACCTGGTGGAAAGCGGAAAAATCTCTATTACTACCCCCGACGATCGCGGCAAAACTCCAATTGAAAACGCCAAAGATCCGCAAATTCAACAGTATTTGAAAGAAAATTCCATCGTGGCCTCTTGTTCCAAGACTAATCTACTCGGAGCGGGAACCGGTTGTGTCTCTAAGGAATCTTTTGGATGACGTTACAGAGGAAAGTTACAAGCGTTTGGAAGACATCGTCTTCGATGTGGATAAAATTCGATCCAAGGTGTACTTCATGAAGGATGAGGAAATGCGAAACGACTTCTTCAAGCTTATATCCGAATTGGTCGTCGCCTTCAGAAGTTGGCCGGAGGTTCTTCGCGGCGTCGAAGGGCGGGAAATATTCGAAAAAGTCGAGAGGTTTAAAGTGTTTAAACGTTTGACCATCAAAGAGTTGTCGCTTAATAAAGTTGACGAGACCGGCTACACGATTTTGCACGGATTGGTCGAATTTGGTCAACTTTGAGGATATAAAGGATGAGCATTTGGTACACGTTAGTGCGAAAGGATATGTATGGTAATACGCCCTTGCATTACGCGGCTGAGCGTGGACATCGTGACGTATTGGAGAAACTGATCAGTAGTGGGGCGGATGTCAACGCGAGGAACGAAAATGGCGATGCACCTGTTCACTACGCGATGAAATCAAATAAACGAACCGCCTTCTACGTCTTGAATGGCAGGCATGCTGATATAAGTAAGTTTTTACTGAGAATACTCCAAATTTGTTCACATTTTTATACAAGCAGCAGTTATCACATTTACATTTATAGATGTCATAGATTGAATTGGATCACGTCAGGGAACACACTGTATATCAGTATATTTAGTATAGAATTAGATTTTTCCGCATATCAGTGATAAGAAACCACAATTTTATTAATCTATTCCTGTTTTTGTTAAAGATATTCGAATTTTAGTGAAAGAGTGCATTTTTCAAGAAAATCGTAATTAACTCAAAAACGGTTAGAGATAGAGACAAAAACTTATTAAAAATTTTATAACAAATTCAAAAATCTAACTTTATACGTGGAGTGCTGTTTAAAATTATAAAATTTGAGTCAACTTCCGGTATAACCGGAAGTGCCACAAAGTGGTAATTATTTTCATTAAAAAGGTCACATGCTAAAACGCCTAAATCCAATTTTTCAAAATTAAAATCGAAGTAGTCTCTGAGATAATGCTAATGAACGACGAGCGTGAGAGAGCATATATATATAAATATATATCGTGTATCTCGGAAACGCCTCTAACGATTTAAATGAAATTTTAAATTTAGATCAGGTTTTGCTTTGTAAGTTTATATATATAAGCAACCTTCCTGAAAAAATTCTATTTAACACAAAAAAAAACTTTTCTTATATAACGCCATCTTAAATCTTTGTGCAGTAACTCAAACTGTTTCTATCTTAGCATACTACTTTCCACGAGATGACGCCACAAAATGTTAAAAGCGTTAGAAATATTTTAGGACGCAAAAAAATCAATTCAAGTAAAAAAAAAAACGAAATATTTAATCGCCGCGTGATCGTAGAATTCGTTCTGTAATGCGTACAGACACAGCCTGTGTCCGGGCGTAAAAAAATTTAAATGTGAAATTTGTACTGGATTTAAAGGTAAATTTTGCAAAACCACAAAAACAAGTATAACCAAAAAAAGATAGAGCTTGGTCAAATAACCAAAATAATTAAAACAAACATCTCTCAAAAGTTCCAGTTTGAAATACAAAATACACATTTTTCAAGAAAATCGTAATTATTTCAAAAACGGTTAGAGATAGAGACAAAAACTTATTAAAAATTTTATAACAAATTCAAAAATCTAACTTTATACGTAGAGTGCTGTTTAAAATTATAAAATTTGGGTCAATTTCCGGTATAACCGGAAGTGCCACAAAGTGGTAATTATTTTCATTAAAAAGATCACATGCTAAAACGCCTAGATCCAATTTTTCAAAATTAAAATCGAAGTAGTTTCTGAGATAATGCTAATGAACGACGAGCGTGAGAGAGCATATATATATATATATATATATAAATATATATCGTGTATCTCGGAAACGCCTCTAACGATTTGGATGAAATTTTGAATTAAGATCAGGTTTTGCCTTGTTAGTTTATATATATAAGCGTCCTTCCTGGAAAAATTCTATTTAACACAAAAAAAACTTTTCTTATATAACGCTATCTTAAATCTTTGTTTTTATAATTTCGATTCAAAATTTCAAAATTTTTTGTATATTTTCACTTCGAAGTTTTCAACATTTTTTTGGAAAATTTTAACTGACTTTAAATTTTTTGAGTTTATTTGTGACAAATTTTGCCTTTTCTAAAATTAAGATTCAAAATTTCAAAACATTTTAAATATTTTGACTTCGAAATTTAAACATTTTTGCAGAACTTTCTTTCAAATTATCGAACTCGTAAAAAATTTCACTTTTTTTAAAAATTCCGATTCTAAATGTCAAATTTTTTTAAATATTTTTACTTTGAAGTTTTAAATTTTTGTAGAATTTTGACTGTTTTCAAATTTTTGGCTTTTTTCTAAAAAATATACCAATTTTTAAAAATTTCGAATCAAAATTCAATTTTTTTTTTCAATATTTTGACTTTAAAGTTTTCAATTTATGTAGAATTTTAACTGTTTTCAAATTTTTAGGCTTATTTGTGAAAAATTTCACCTCTTTTTTTGAATTAAAATTTCGATATGAAATTTCAATTTTTTTTGAATACTTTTACTTCGAAGTTTTAATTTTTTTGAAACATTTTGACTGATATCAAATTTTTGAGCTTATTTGTAAAAAATTTCACCTTTTTTTAAAATTTTGATTCAAAATTTCAAATTTTTAAAAATATCTTGCCTACGAAGTTTTTAAATTATTTGGAGAATTTCGACTGTTCTCAAATTTTTGGACGTATTTGTAAAAAACATTCTCCTTTTTTTAAAAATTTCGATCCAAGATTTCAAATTTTTTTTAATGTTTTGACTTCAAAGTTTTAAGTTTTTTAGATAAATTTGATTGACTTCACACTTTTGAACTTTTTTGTAAAAAATGTTACCTTTTTTAAAACAATTTCGCTCCGAAATTTAATTTTTTTAAATATTTTGACTTTGAAGATTTCAATTTTTTAAAGAATTTTGACTGATTTCAAATTTTTGAGCCTATTGCTGAAAAATTTCACCTTTTTTAAAATTTCGATTCCAAATTTTAAATTTTTTTAAATAATTTGACTTCGAAGTTTTAGATTCCTTGGAGAAAATTAACTGTTCTCAACTTTTTTGAGCTTATTTGTGAAAAATTTCACAATTTTTTTAAAATTTAGACCCGAAATTTGGCTTTTTTGGCTAACCTACTTTTTTGAAATTCGATTTTCTTAAAACGTTTAATTTTGAAAGTTTGTATTTTTTGAAAATCTCGACTTTGGAAATAAGTCTTTTGAAATATCCGTTTTTTATTTAATTCAACTATTTTTTAAAATTTCCACTCATCCTTAAAATTTTGACTTCCTGAAAATAACGATTTTTTTAAAAAAATCTATCGATTTTATATTTTGAAAGTTTGAAGTTTTCAATTTTCCATTTTTTTTTAAATTCCATTTTTCCAAATTTTAATTGACTTTCTAAATTTCAACCTTTTTACAATTTCGCTTCTCTTTAAGATCTTGATTTATTTTCGAATTTTTTGAAAATTTTCACAACAAATTTTGATTTTTAACGAGTTTTTTAAATTTTGATTTTGTTTATAAAACTGATTGTTGAAATATTGTTTCTTTAAAAACCTCTACCGCTTTCCAAAATATGACCGACAAAATTTTGAATTTAAAAGTTACTCGTTTTTTCTGAAATTTCGTCATTTCTCGAAATTCGACTTTTCCTGAAAATTTCGCCTTTTTTTGACTCCGAAAATTTCAGCTTGTTTATTAAAATTTGCCTTTTTTCGAAATCTGGTCGACCCTTTGACAAAAAGGTTTTTTTAACCCAAATTTCTGGTAGTTTCAACTTCCTTGTCAAAATTTCGATGTGTTATCACAATATTTGACATTTTCTGACGCCGGCTGGGGCAAGGTAGGGAGCCTGCCTTCCGCTGACTCGTCTAGAGAGTCCAGAGAAGATAAATATTCGATTTTTTTTAAAAAATTTATTCTTTTTCTGAATTTCGAAGTTTCACTAAGATTAAATGCTTTTTCTCAAAGTTTAGATCTTTTTTGCAAAATTTCTCTTACAGTATCGTCTTTTTTTCGGGATTTTGAAGCTGGAGATAAACTCGTGTGAAGAGTACAATCGCGTGTATTATTGATTGCATACCGGTGGTTTTTAATACCGATTTTTACCACTTTAGAGGCTGAATTTTGAAAAATCCTCTCTTGGTGCTCACCTGCGTATAAAGGGAAACACTTGTGGGTAATGTTATGTTTCTAGACCCATTGATTTAGGCTATGCGTAGTCTGTCAATAAAACATTAATAAATATTACCTGAATTAGCAGTAGCATCACAAAATAAAGATACCCTTAACTCCCAAAGAGAACACTTACTGTGACAAACTTTCCCTTTATGTTTTAAATATCATTGATTTTTTTTTTCAGATGCAGTTAACAAAAATGGAGAATTACCAATACATCTCGCCGCCAAATACATCAAGAACACTTTCTTTACCAGTTTGCTTGAATTCTACCAATTCAATCTAAAATATGACAGCTTGAAGAAATACGTTGTCGAATCCGGTGATTTAGATAAAATCGAAACGTTAAGTAAATACGTGCAATTTACGGAGGCAGATCGAGAATACCTAACATTAGCCGCCAAGTATGGACACTGGCGAATCTTAAGTTATCTCTTAAAACGAGGAATCAAAGCTGACGAAGACACCATTCACGCAGCTGCAAGATCAGGAAGAAAATCCGCTATTATTACTCTGGACTACGCTTCCGTTAAAAACAAAGAGGAATTACTAGCTAACGCCGTCAAGAGCGGTAGCTTGGAAATGGTAGAACTACTAAAACCAAACTCAGGCCTCGATAGATTCTACGGGAATAATCGCAATATGCTATACGCGGCATTAGAAAGCGGACAACTTACCATGGCCAAATGGTTACTGCGAAACGTACCAAATATCAGTTTGTCGCATTTGGACGCCAACGGGGAGAGTTTGGCGCACGCCGCCGCCAAATCCAACAACGTGGAGGCATTGAAGTGGGTGCAACGGATGGGAGTCGACGTGAAAACCGCCGATAGCAAAGGAAGAACCGCTTTGCATTTCGCCATAGAGGCTGGCAACGTGAAGGCGGCCAAATGGCTTCTAGCGAAAAACCTGCAATTCAAACACGACAACGAAGGACGGAGCCCCTTCGAGTATCTCAAGGGTAACTTCGTCGATATGACGAAGTGGGTTAAATATATATTGGGGGCGACTGAACCATTTGATTACTCCCCTAGTATATGCGTGGATTCGGTTGGGGTTAAAACCTTGCGGGGGGAAAGTTCTTGCATATTGACATTGCAAGATCTTGAGGAAGTTTCAAAGAGGGAATTCGATCATATTAATGAATTTGAAATAGATGAAAATAAGTTGGTTGAGAAATTGGATAGAACTGGTGATTTATCGAAGCGTTTGGCGTATCTCCAAATGGCGAAGAAGTATGGTGATGTGGAAACATTAAATAAAAACGAGAGAATGCGTGGTTATTTTGAGAAAGAAGTTAGTTGGGAGCGTATTCAGAAATTGGGTAAATTCGGCCACGGGCTCAACTTGGGTTTGGTTGGGAAGAATCTAATCGGTGACGTTATCAATGGAAATTTGAAAGGTGTAGCTTTGAATTTGGGGACCATTGGAGCTGATAAATTCATATTGTCTAGATTGGCAGCGAAGGCGGCCCAAACTGGAGAAATGTTTATTAAAAGTGGGCGAGTTTTGGCCGGTACCGGGTTGAAGGCCGCGGCTCCTTTCATCGGGCGTGCTACAGTTGGTTTCCAGGTTTATTCTCTGGTGGAAGACATTCGATCGTATAAGGCGGGTAATTCGGATGCTTTAGTTAATATAGTTGGGGATAGTACTGTGTTGATTGTTGATACTACGATGTTGGGGGTGGAACTCGCTGAAGCATTTGGGGTTGTCGCCGGGGTATCATCCGTATTAGGACCGTTCGCTGCCGTCTTAGATGCTGCCATCTTCATCGGTATGGATATCTATCAAGCCGTGAAGGTTGTTGATCGGATAGAGAAGGATATACCGTTGACTGGCTGGGAGGAATTCAGTACTGGGTTTCTGGCGTTCTTCCATATAGATCCAGCTCAGTATATCAAGGATTTACAAGAAATAGAAGTCGCTAATGACCACCTAACGGTGAACGCTATCGATTTTATTAAAAGCAACACAGTCATCACCAAGTCCGTGTTCCCGTCGATCCTAAAGGTCAAAGATAAACTGGTGCCAGCATCCAGAAACGTATTTAACTTTAGACATAAACAGGAGTTAAAATGGAGCAGAGTTAGGCCCAAGGATCACCCCGGAACTGATAACTTTTGCAACCCAGCTGGAGCGGATGTGAGTCCTCCGGGGGATGTCGCATATTACTGCCATAACACCATAGGGGTGGAAGTTCTCAATACTGGGCGAAAACCGGTAACTTTGATCAATTTAGGTAATGGTACCGATCTTGGGGAAGGTTTCAAAGATGAACAGAATATTTTCATTGTGTCCAATGGTCATAAGCGGCTTGCAGGCGGCGAGAAAGATGATATATTTTATATTGGGAAAGATTTTATTAGCGGACACATTAACGGGGGTAGGGGGAACAATACTTTGGATTTCAGTGCCTACAAGAAGGATGGAAGAGTGTACTTAAATCCATTTGAACACTTGGTGACGCGCCATAATCACCTGAAACTTTCCCATATTCAACATATAGTTGGAAGGGAAGGGGCCCAAGAGATTCTACATTTGGACTGCGGGGTCCGATACGTTGATTCCAAAGGTGGTACCCCAGATTCACACGATGTGATCCTCATTAGAAATTCCCATCACAAATGTCGTCATGATTTAATTGTTAGTGTCTCACCTTATACAAACATAGATGTCAAAGCGCATGGTGATATCGAGTTTAAATTAAAAAAGGGACAAGGAAACGTATTTATGGCATTTGATTATAAACCGTTGAATGGTACAGAACTAACAAATAGAATTTTTGCAGATTACGAACTTGGCGACCTCTTCCATTTAGAACGAAAAGTCAAAGATGGTAACTTACATCTTTGGTTGAACTTTGGGGAAAAAGACAACCATTTGGAACTCCACACAATTGTAAATAATGATCGTACGATGGTGATACTGAAAGACAACACCGTATTGAGATTTGTGAATAATCAAGTTTTTGCTATCCATGAATCAAAGCGAACTTTCACTGAAGTCAAATCGATTTATAATTCGATTGCCAAACAATTAAAATTACTAATGATAGCCAAACTGCCTTCGAAAGATCAAACAATAATTTTTAATTATGAAGACACCAAATCATACAGAACACATACTGAAGAAAAAGATAACGTAAAAACTCTAACAAGTGATCCTAACACTTCCAATTACATGATAGCAGGAAATGGACCTAATGTTTACATTGTAAATCCACCATCACCATTTTTCGAATCATTTAAGGCAGTATACGTATTTAACAATAACAATAATAAGAAAAGTAATTCCATAAATCTTCAAAAAGTCCATAAAGCAATCGTGAAACATTACAACTCCCCACCCACCTACGATTGCCAAACCACTTCAACAAACGACATCATAATCTCACTTCATCTTAATGGCAATCTTCTACAGGAAATTGTTTTGTTCGATGGTATCGACGAAGATTGGTACAAAACTGCCGAAATCATAGGTAAAAACGCCCCCTACAAAATTGAAGTAGAAAACGAAACTTGCCGCCTTACACCTCTACCCTTACATTTCGATAAAAACTTCCACACTATAATTCTTCGAAAACAAGATGTTGAACCCAATACTTTAGTAGAAGTAGAGCACAATCCAACTAATATACAATTCTACAAACTAAACGAAAATCTAATACTAACCAATCAATTTTCTTTTACGTTGAAACCCCAAGAACAATTCGCGATCATCTTACTTGGTTACTATGAGAGCGATAGCGAATTAAGTACGCTCACCATCAACTTCAACGGCGAGTCAACCATTAATTTGAAGGAAAAAACTAACGAAATACTCCAAGCTGAAAACTTTGTTGATAAACTCGCTTCGTTCTCCAACGCATTCAAAAATTACAAGAGCACAGACACCCAATCAACGTTAACCAAAACAATCAACTGGATATCAACCAAACTCACCAACACGTTCACCTGGTCCACCAATTTACTAGCTAACAAACCCCACGAACACCAAACTAACGTCAACCATCACCCCACTCAAAACTTCGACGCTAACCAAACTCTCATCCTCGCCGACTTCCTCCTCAGGAAGTTCACCAAGGCGAAACCCCATAACACAACTGAACCAGAAATCAACCATGGTGACGTGCAGGGGGCCGCCATAGCACTTGTGGCAGAATTCGAGGATCTTTTAAACCACGTCGCCTCGGACGTGGACTTTGATCCGGTCAAGTTGCAGAAACTGGTGATTAGCGAGCTGGTTAACGGTAGTCAGCAATCTTTGGAAGCGGCTCTAATGGAGGTGGTGCCTGGATCGGTGGCCGGGGAAACTCTCGCGAGAGTAAAGCGACAAATTGGGACATTGATTGGGAACGTGGTCAGACCCAGGGTTCAGTCAATGGTTGAATTGGATGGAGCGAGTTCAAGTAGATTTATTTCGGGGGTTGCCAATGGTACTCGTGGATTTATCGATGGGAACTCTAGGCTTCAAATATCTTAAAATCTTTATTTTGTATTTTGTCTAGTCTCTGTATGGTGTCGGGAATATTTTTTTTACCCCATTGTCGCGCTGTTCTGCTGTTTGCACCTCAGTTTACAGTTTAAAAAATTACTTATATAATGATTTTTAACTTGCCCAAGTTCCTTAAATGTATTTACATATTTTAATTTAAGCTTGTTTATGATTCGATGGATTTATTTTTTAACTTCCTTGCAATTAGTAGTAAGTGTAGACAAAACTTTTAATAGTGTAGACAAAACTGTTAATAAATGATTTTAAATGTTTTCGTTGTTGGTAATTTGTTGACATATCTTTCAGAAAATTCGTTTAATGGCACCTCAACATCGACTCAGTGCAAGTAAAACGAGGGTTATTTTTATTAAATTCGTTGTAAACATTTTGAAAAAGAAAATGTCTTACTCTTTCAAAAAAAAAAACTGAAATACAAGTGTTGTCCCCTGAAACCAAGAAAGATTAAAAAACACAACAAAGGATGCCCCTCTTCCTAATTTATATTTTTTTGTGAGACGTATGTGGCATCATAGGAATACCTTTGAGAGAAGAGTAGATTTATGTGTTCTGCTTGAAACTGCTTTTTCTGGAAAATCGAAATTCAAAGTAAACATTTTCAATTTAAGCCATAAAAAGTTGAAAAAAAAATCAAAATTTAATTGTACTATAAAACCCTGGTTTCATCAGCGGTATTAATTCTAGAAGGACACTCAAATAAAATGGTTAATTCTCGAATTGAAAGCTATTTTATTCTGTATTTATTTTAATACAATTCACTTGCAATCCTATTATGATAACAATAGTAATTAAATAGTCGTGAGAGAGAAAACTTTTTTTTTCATTTGCTTGAAGTTTTGAGTATCAACTTTTGCCTTCTAAATCTATAACAATAAGATGATAAATATCTAATCGTAAGATAAATGGACCGTAATCAGAGTCAATCTACTTCAACTGGAGTGGTTATTTTAATTGAATTTTGTAATAATAGTTTTTTGACACAAACACTTGTATAACAGACTTTATCATACTTAAACAATAACTGGATTAACGTAAACAGTAATTGGATTAACTTCCTCAATTTTACTACTTGATACACAATTTTTTTTGACAACTTTCCTCATCATTTATAAAAATCAGAAATCCAACCAAAGGTACGTTACAGCCCTAAAGGTACAAACCATATAACTATATACTTATTAAGTATATGAAAATAACTTTAAGTCTTGTATTATGGATTTGCTTCATAGTTTATTCGATTAAATACAAGCGCCCCGCCCTCGGCGTGATATGCGCTTAGGTATGTTAAAGGAATAATGTCACGCTTAGAGAATTCGATCCCGGTCCTTATTACCAATCCAGGGATTTCGGGATTATGTTTGGTCAATCCCGGGATCCTGGGATTATTTCGGTATTCAGAGTTACGAATAAAAGAGAAGAAAATTTTATAGAAGTTAGATGGAACGGTCTGGTCCTTGGTTATCTTCAAAAATACAGAACTTGTCTTGTTTGTTGTCTTGTTTGTTGTGTTTTTTAATCTTTCTTGGTTTTAGGGGACAAGTTCTGTATTTCAATTTTTTATAGAAGTTAGCTTTTTAATTAACAAATCAAAATTTAGACAGCAATCAACGTAATCAAAATTTAGACAAAAATCAATATATTTTCCTCACTCTTCTAACTAATCAAACCAAACAGATTTTTAAAATCTTTCACCGTTTATGTCATAATTAGAGCCTGGGAGTTATGGCATTTGCCATTTGATGCCATATTTGCCATTTGATACCATATTTGCCATTTTTAACGATTTTAAGGTTATTTTGCCATTTTTGGTGTTATTGCCACTTTTTGCCTTATATTCAGAAAGAGGAAGACATAAACAAGATTTAGATTGCATCAATTAAAATTTTTTAATAATTATAATTCTCATAACTGATCTTTATTTAATTAATGAGTCTTTAATCTGGTCCATTAACCACGGTGTAGGCAGAATTTGCTTCAGGGGGTGACATTAATTATCTTGAAAGATCGATGACATAATTTGTAAAAAACCTTTCGATTGAGTATTTGTAAACATTTAATTACTTTATATTTTCATTTAATTACAAGAACTGGGGGCAGAAATTTCGAAAAATAGCTAAACAGTTAGAAAATCGATTTTAAAATAAAAATCGAAACTATCCAAATATTTTTAAAAAAATTCAAAATTTAAAAAAAAAATTCCAAATTTCCAAAAGTCGAATTTTATAAAAAAGACAGCATTTAAAAAAAAAACAATTTCCAAAAATCAGAATTGTTACCTTATTCAAATTTGGACAACCTTAAAATTTACATGAAGTCTTTCTCCGAATTGTTAGTTTTATATTAAAATTTGAATACAATTTTGGAAAAATAAACGAATTTTAGGAAGGTGTTATTTAGAGAAAAAAAATCTAATTTCGAGTTCAAATTTCCATAAACATAATTTTGAAGTACAAGTCGAAATTTCGAAAATTAGACGAATTATGCAAACTAAGCTGAAACTCCCAAAAGTCAAAGCAAATTTTCAGAAAAAGCTAAATACTAATGAAAATAATTTGGAAAAATAAACGACTTTTGAAAAATACAGTCGAAATTTAGAAAAAAAAGGGTGACATTTTCAAGAAAAAAACCAGTTTTGGGAAAAAAAATTAAAAAATTAAAATTAAACTAACAAATTCATATTTCGAAAAGATCGAAAAACCTCAAAAATTCGGACAATATCAAAATTTCTAAAAGACAAATTTTGTGAAAATAAAGTTGCAAGTTTCACGAGAAATTGAATTTTGAAAAAGAAGTAATTTCATACAATATTCTTTCTCGGAATAAAATCGAAATTTCAGAAACGTCGAATTTTGAAAATACTAATGAAAATAATTTGAAAAAATAAACGACGTTTGAAAAATACAATCGAAATTTAAAAAAAAAGATGACATTTTCAAGAAGAAAACCAATTTTGGGAAAAAAAAAATTAAAAAATTAAAATTAAACTAACAAATTTATATTTCGAAAAGATCGAAAAACCTCAACAATTCGGACAATATCAAAATTTCTAAAAGACAAATTTTGTGAAAATAAAGTTGCAAGTTTCACGAGAAATTCAATTTTGAAAAAGAAGTTGTAATTTTATACAATATTCTTTCTCGGAAAAAAATCGAAATTTCAGAAACGTCGAATTTTGAAAATACTAATAAAAATAATTTGAAAAAATAAACGACGTTTGAAAAATACAATCGAAATTTAAAAAAAAAAGTGACATTTTCAAGAAGAAAACCAATTTTGGGAAAAAAAAATTAAAAAATTAAAATTAAACTAACAAATTTATATTTCGAAAAGATCGAAAAACCTCAAAAATTCGGACAATATCAAAATTTCTAAAAGTCAAATTTTGTGAAAATAAAGTTGCAAGTTTCACGAGAAATTGAATTTTGAAAAAGAAGTTGTAATTTCATACAATATTCTTTCTCGGAAAAAATCGAAATTTCAGAAAGATGGAATTTTGAAATTACAATCTGAATTCTCGAGACTAATGCCAATCTTGATACACGAGTTGAAATTTTTAGAAAGTCAATTTAAAAAGGTCAAACTTTTCAGAAAAAAAACATACTTTAAGGAAAATGGTAAAATTTTGAAAAGGAGCGAATTTTGGAAGAAAAGTCGAAAAGGTATAATTTTGAGAATAAAGTAATTTTGAGAATAAAGTCGAAATTTATAGAAATACGTTTTTAAGAAAACGGCGAATTTCGGGAAAAAGACTTATTTTATGAGAAGACAGTTCGAGGAAAAACTAAATATGGAATTTGTGTTAAAAATTTGAATCTTATGAAATCAGTAAAAATTTCTGATAAGTCAAATTCGAAAAAAGTTTGAACCTTCAGAAGAAGCCCAATATTGAAAATATAACGGAATTTCGAGGACAAATCGAAATACCAAAAACAAAACTTCGAAAAAAGATTACCTTTTTCAGAAAAAATTATTAAACGTAATTAAAAAAAAACATCGATTTACGTCGAAAAAAAGACGAATTTTGAAAAAAATAGTCGAAATTGCGAAGAAAAGTAACATTTCAATATAAATGAATATTTGCATTTGTCAGATTTTTTGAGAAATTATTTAGGAGTGTGAATAAAATTGTTTGCAAAATTTTATCTTTTCAGAAAAATTGATTTTTGAAAAATATGAAAGTTCTCAAATAGTTATTGTTCGCAAAATTTTGACAAAAAGACAAAATTTGATACGTAAGTTGAAATTTAAGGAAAGCTCCGTTAAAAAAAAATCGTAGTTTTCAGAAAAAAGATAAAATTGAAAATAAAAACGACCAATTTTGAGACAAAAATTGAACATTTTTAGAAAATTAGATGTTTCAAAGAAAAATCTAAAAAATTTCGAAAACGACAAATATAAAGAAAGAGAGAAATTTTGGGTAAAATAAATCTAAGGGAAAAATTCAAAATTTTAAGAAAAAGACGAACGTTTTTTTCAATTTATTTAACATTTTTTCCGGTCAATAAGGGTCTACCATGAAGAATAAAAAGACGAATTTCAAGGAAATACTAAGGTTTCTAAATCTGGAAAGAGGTAAAAATCAAAATTTCACAAAAAAGGCAAAAAAATACCAAAAATTTCCAAAGAGTCAGGTTCCAAGAGCCCAGTGTTAATAAATACAACAATAAGGGTCTACCATGAAGAATAAAAAGACGAATTTCAAGGAAATACTAAGGTTTCTAAATCTGGAAAGAGGTAAAAATCAAAATTTCACAAAAAAGGCAAAAAAAATACCAAAAATTTCCAAAGAGTCAGGTTCCAAGAGCCCAGTGTTAATAAATACAACAATAAGGGTCTACCATGAAGAATAAAAAGACGAATTTCAAGGAAATACTAAGGTTTCTAAATCTGGAAAGAGGTAAAAATCAAAATTTCACAAAAAAGGCAAAAAAATACCAAAAATTTCCAAAGAGTCAGGTTCCAAGAGCCCAGTGTTAATAAATACAACAATAAGGGTCTACCATGAAGAATAAAAAGACGAATTTCAAGGAAATACTAAGGTTTCTAAATCTGGAAAGAGGTAAAAATTAAAATTTCACAAAAAAGGCAAAAAAATACCAAAAATTTCCAAAGAGTCAGGTTCCAAGAGCCCAGTGTTAATAAATACAACAATAAGGGTCTACCATGAAGAATAAAAAGACGAATTTCAAGGAAATACTAAGGTTTCTAAATCTGGAAAGAGGTAAAAATCAAAATTTCACAAAAAAGGCAAAAAAATACCAAAAATTTCCAGAGTCAGGTTCCAAGAGCCCAGTGTTAATAAATACAACAGAATTTCGAAAAAAAAATCAACATTTCGAGGAAAAGCTCGACATTCTAAGAAAATTGAAAAGATATCCAGAATTTTTCACAAAAAGTCAAATTTTAATACAAAGAAGTCGAATTTTAATACAAAGAAGCGAATTTTGCGAGTAACGTCAAAATTTGGAAAAAAGACCAATAATTTAAAAAAACTCGAAATTTGGGAAAAGACGACTTCTGATGAAAAAGTCGTTACTTCCAAAATAGAATTGAAATTTTTCAGAGAATGTTTGATTTTAAGAAAATTTGAGAACAAATTTGAATTTTTTAAAAAGAGCAATTTTTGCCATTTAACAGAACTTCCAAATATTTTTTAAAATCTCCCAATCAATATTTTTCTCCAAATATTTGTCTTTTTATCAAAATATCGACCAAATTTAATAATAAACATTTTGGTTAATAAGGCGAAAGTTGTAGAAATTAGAATTATGAAAAGAGTTGAAATTTTCATTAAAAAAAACAAATTTTAAGAGGTGGCGAAAATTTGAAAAAGAACTGACAAATTTGAAGATAAAAATTTAAAACTTTGAGGAAAAAAGACGACAAGTTTTAGGAATACATTTGAAATAAAAGAAAAAACGAATAAAAGAAGTCTAAATTTCGAGAAAAATGTCGAAATTCGAAGGCAAAAATTAAAGAATCAGCTGAAAATATTCCGGAAACTTAGATTCTAAAAAAATCGAAACTTACAGAAGTCCAATTTAGGAGAAATAATCGAGAAAAATTGAATTTTAGAAAGAAATTAAAATTTTAATTTGAAAAAAGTCCAATTTTGCGAATAGAATTGTAATTTTGAAAGAAAATACGAATTTTGACAAAAGTAATCCTTTCGAGAAAAAGCCGAATTTGGAGGAAAAATTTACCATTTTGACATAGAATGGAAATTTCGCCAAGAAAACCAAATTTGAGAATAAAGTTTAAATTTTTTGAAAGAAAATTTTCTTACGGGTTATATTTTTTATAAAAATGCAATATATTTCCAAAACTCGAAATCTGTAAATAGATATTTTTTACAGATTTTTACTTTTTTATCAGAAGATCGACCAGATTTGAAAAAAAAGCTAAATTTTAAGAAATCTGAGGAAAATCGTATTTTAAAAATAGTCGAAATTTTCAAAAACATCTGAATTTTGAGAAACGACGAAATTTCGAACAAAAAACGACGAATTTTAAAAAATTCGAAAATTTGAAAAAATCAGATTTTAAAGAAAAAAAAATCGAATTCCAGGAATATATTGTTTTTTAAATTTTTTGGTTTCAAGATTTGTATTTCAATTTTTGAAGATAACCAAGGACCAGTCCGTTCCACCAAAATTAAGTACTATGTAGAATAGAATTAAAAAACGCGATGACGACAGCGGGATTTGAACCCGCGACTTATCAGTCCTGTGTAACAAAATCTGTCACCTTTAAGCACTGAGCTACAGGATCGTTCACAAGAATACGTATTTTAACTAACATTTAGGGAGTTTTCACTTCTGATAGCAGTTCCTCGATTGCATAAATTTTTTGTTCTTTGAGATCACAGCTCCTTCTGAAGAAAATTCTTGGGAACGGCTCTGCAAAAGAAAATCATACATTTTAAATAATGGGGCCAGAAAACTTTCTTGCACAAAGGTCTATTGGTTCACCGCTGTTTGGGTACTTTGTACCAAACCTTAATTTCGACGATTTTTTCCTAAATAATTGGTTTTCATTCAGAAAATGTTCCAAATTTTCAATTAAATTCAATTCTTTAATTTATTGTTTTTAGAATTTTAGACAAAGCGATTCTATATCTATTTTTAAATGTACTCAATATTTTGCTCATTCTAATTCTGAAATTCTCAGTTCATTATATTCTTCTAAACACTTGTATTATATCTTAAAGGAGATACATATTAAACTTCAATTTATTTTCCAAGAATTTTTTTTGCGCATTCTGTTTCATAAAATTTCTCTTGAAATAAAAACGTCTTGTATTTTTCCGATTATCAAATTTTAAGAATTTACGTTTCCTGTTCATAAACACTAGTGGTAGGGAAAACTGATTTTTCATATAAATAAGAGACAATCTTTTTTATATCATTTCTAAATACATACTTCTTTTGATTAAACATTGTTAATTAAGTTTTAATAAATAAGGTAAGCGTAACTTTTTAAATTTATAAGGAATAAAAATTTCGAAAAGAAACTATGAATATCGTTTGTGTATTAATTTAAAAAAAACTCAAAATTTAAATTTCCTGTTTCATTTTAGACTCTTATTGACTCGAAATGATAACATGGATTTATTTTTTGTGTACACAAGTCCACTGAAAAATATTTAAAACAAAAAATGGTATTCAAAGTTGCCTGTAAACGCTGGCAGCCACTATTATTAATAAATGTGTCTTCTGTTGTCCTCATACGAATTTAAAATTATATCAAAATTTCTGTAGGGAGCACTCCATATTTGGTCTTTTTACGAATTCTTTTCTTTTGATCTCTAAAAATTTAGGTTTTAAACTCGAATCTTCGAGTTTTCAATATTCGCTTTAATTTGGCACTTTCGAAATGTGGGGGAACATTTTCTTGAAGTTTCTTTTCGAAATTTTGAGTTTACAGTCAACCTTTTTCGCACTGTCTAAAAAAACTTTTGAATTTCGACAAAACTGTTTCCTAAAATTTCGAGAAAAAACTTTAAAAGTGAAAAAAAATGTTTTTTACATTTAGGGTTGAAGAACGTTATTTCTAAATTAAAGATGAAATTTCGCATTGTGTCCTTTTTTCAAAATTCCTTTTTACAATTTGAACTCTAAAATTCTTTTAAATTTCGACTCATTTTTAAACTATTTAATCCTAACTTAAAAATACTTTTTTCTATAATTCCAGTTTCAAAATTGACATTTAATTAAGCCTCGAATTCGTTTAATATGTTCGTAAAAATTCAAAAAAAAACACAATTTAGTAAGTCAAATTCTTTAAAAAAATTTCAATTTACAGAACAGCTGAATTTTTTAAAAAGTCAAAATTACAACAATTCGAAGTTTAGAGACAAATATCAACATTAAAAAAATCAACATTTTCACACGAGTCGAAATTTGGAAAAAGGTGGATATTTAAAAAAAAGATAAAATTCTGAAAAAATTATAACTTCGAGAAAAAGTCGAAATTTTGATTATAAAAGGTAGATTTTCTGAAAAAAAGAGAAAATTAAAATAAGACGAATTTTTCAAATAAAAATCCAATTTCAAAAAAGTCGAAATTTTTCAAAAAAAAAGATGACATTTTCAAAAAAGGTCAAAACTTAGAGAAATTGTCAAAACTTAGAACCAAGGTAAAAAATTTTGAGAAAAGAGCACAATTTTTTGTCAAAATGTTTTAAACAGTTGAAAGTAAATTGAAATCTTAAAGAAACGCGAAATTGGGAAGTTTTCAAATAAAATCCAATTAAAAAAAGTCGAAACTTTTGAAAACAATTTTCAAAATAGATCAAAACCTAAAGAAATTGTCAAAAGTTTGAACAAAGGTGTAAGTTGTCAAAAAAATCAAATATTAAATATAATCAAATTTATAGAAAAAATCCAAATTTTTTTAAAACTCCCAATATTGAGAAAAGATCACAATTTTGTGTCAAAATTTTTAAAACAGTTGAAAGTAAATTAAAATCCTAAAGAAGGGCGAAATTGGGAAGTTTTCAAATAAAATCCAATTAAAAAAAGTCGAATCTTTTGAAAACAATTTTCAAAATAGATTAAAACCTAGAGAAATGGTCAAAAGTTTGAACAAAGGTGTAAATTGTCAAAAAAATCAAATATTTAATATAATCAAATTTATAGAAAAAATCCAAATTTTTTTAAAAGTCCCAATATTGAGAAAATATCACAATTTTGTGTCAAATTTTTTAAAACAGTTGAAAGTAAATTGAAGTCTTAAAGAAGGGCGAAATTGGGAAGTTTTCAAATAAAATCCAATTAGAAAAAGTCGAAACTTTTGAAAACAATTTTCAAAATAGATCAAAACCTAGAGAAATTGTCAAAAGTATAGACAAAGGTGTAAATTGTCGAAAAAATTAAATATTTAATATAATCAAATTTATAGAAAAAATCCAAATTTTTTTAAAAGTCCCAATAATGAGAAAATATCACAATTTTGTGTCAAATTTTTTAAAATAATTGAAAGTAAATTGAAGTCTTAAAGAAGGGCGAAATTGGGAAGTTTTCAAATAAAATCCAATTAAAAAAAGTCGAATCTTTTGAAAACAATTTTCAAAATAGATCAAAACCTAGAGAAATGGTCAAAAGTTTGAACAAAGGTGTAAATTGTCAAAAAAATCAAATATTTAATATAATCAAATTTATAGAAAAAATCCAAATTTTTTTAAAAGTCCCAATATTGAGAAAATATCACAATTTTGTGTCAAATTTTTTAAAACAGTTGAAAGTAAATTGAAGTCTTAAAGAAGGGCGAAATTGGGAAGTTTTCAAATAAAATCCAATTAGAAAAAGTCGAAACTTTTGAAAACAATTTTCAAAATAGATCAAAACCTAGAGAAATTGTCAAAAGTATAGACAAAGGTGTAAATTGTCGAAAAAATTAAATATTTAATATAATCAAATTTATAGAAAAAATCCAAATTTTTTTAATAGTCCCGATATTGAGAAAAGATCACAATTTTATGTCAACATTTTTAAAACTGTTGAACGTAAATTAAAATCTTAAAGAAGGAAGAAATTGGGAAGTTTTCAAATAAAATCCAATTAAAAAAAGTCGAATCTTTTGAAAACAATTTTCAAAATAGATCAAAACTTAGAGAAATGGTCAAAAGTTTGAACAAAGGTGTAAATTGTCAAAAAAATCAAATCCTTAATATAATCAAATTTATAGAAAAAATCCAATTTCTTTTAAAAGTCCCAATATTGAGAAAAGATCACAATTTTGTGTCAAAATTTTTAAAACCGTTGAACGTAAATTGAAATCTTAAAGAAGAGCGAAATTGGGAAGTTTTCAAATAAAATCCAATTAAAAAAAGTCGAATCTTTTGAAAACAATTTTCAAAATAGATCAAAACTTAGAGAAATTGTCAAAAGTTTGAACAAAGGTGTAAATTGTCAAAAAAATCAAATATTTAATATAATCAAATTTATAGAAAAAATCCAAATTTTTTTAAAAGTCCCAATATTGAGAAAAGATCACAATTTTGTGTCAAAATGTTTAAAATAGTTGAAAGTAAATTAAAATCTTAAAAAAGGATGAAATTGGGAAGTTTTCAAATAAAATCCAATTAAAAAAAGTCAAATCTTTTGAAAACAATTTTCAAAATAGATGATAACCTAGAGAAATGGTCAAAAGTGTGAACAGAAGTATAAATTGTCAAAAAAATCAAATATTTAATATAATCAAATTTATAGAAAAAATCCAATTTTTTTTAAAAGTCCCAATATTGAGAAAAGATCACAATTTTGTGTCAAAATTTTTAAAACAGTTGAAAGTAAATTGAAATCTTAAAGAAGGAAGAAATTGGGAAGTTTTCAAACAAAATCCAATTAAAAAAAGTCGAAACTTTCGAAAACAATTTTCAAAATAGATCAAAACCTAGAGAAATTGTCAAAAGTTTGAACAAAGGTGTAAATTGTCAAAAAAATCAAATATTTAATATCATCAATTTTACAGAAAAAATCCAATTTTTTTTAAAAGTCCCAATATTAAGAAAAGATCACAATTTTGTGTCAACATTTTTAAAACAGTTGAAAGTAAATTAAAATCCTAAAGAAGGGCGAAATTGGGAAGTTTTCAAACAAAATCCAATTAAAAAAAGTCGAAACTTTCGAAAACAATTTTCAAAATAGATCAAAACCTAGAGAAATTGTCAAAAGTTTGAACAAAGGTGTAAATTGTCAAAAAAATCAAATATTTAATATAATCAAATAACCAGAAAAAATCCATTTTTTTTAAAAGTCCCAATATTGAGAAAAGATCACAATTTTGTGTCAACATTTTTAAAACAGTTGAAAGTAAATTAAAATCCTAAAGAAGGGCGAAATTGGGAAGTTTTCAAACAAAATCCAATTAAAAAAAGTCGAAACTTTCGAAAACAATTTTCAAAATGGATCAAAACCGAGAGAAATTGTCAAAAGTTTGAACAAAGGTGTAAATTGTCAAAAAAATCAAATATTTAATATAATCAAATTTATAGAAAAAATCCAAATTTTTTAAAAAGTTCCAATATAGAGAAAATATCAGAATTTAGTACCAAAGTTTTTAAAAAGCATTTAAATTAAAAATATGTAAAATTTTTGTAAAATAAATTTGAAATATTTTCTTCAATTTCATCTTTTTTCTCAAAATTCTAGCTTTACATTTTCAATATTTTCCTATTATTTCAATCGTTATAAAACATTGGTGCCTGATCCATTGTTTTTGAGTGACATGTGGTTTGCAATAACTTTTGATGTGACTCACGTTGACTATGAAGGAAAAAGGTATCCCATTTTGTTTAATAAATTCATGTCTTCAAAATCAAGTATTTAAAAAAAATGAAATTTCAATTTTTAAATCGAAAAAGAAATTTAAAAATCTAACCTTAACGTAAAAAGTTTAACGCAAATCTCAAAAATTCTTGAGATTATTCAAAATAAATTTATTAAAAAAAATTTAGTTTTCAAACTTCAAGTTTAAGACTCGAAATTATCAAAATAGAGTTTAAAAACAAAATCTGTAAAATATGTGGATTTTAAAAAGTATAATTTTCAACTTTCAATCAGTAATTTTATACAAAACATTGAAAAGATAAACTCTTATAAGAAAACTTTTTTTTCAGTTCTAAAATTTAAGCACAAAATTTTGAGAAAACATCGAAATTTTGAAATAAAAAACTAAAAGTTATTCACAAGACACGAAATTTCGAGAAAATGGTCTAAATTTTGAATTTAAAATCGAAATTTCGAGAAAAAATGAGAACTTTGGGATTAACATAACATTTTGAGATTAAAAGTCAAAATCTCTAAAAAAAAAGAGTCTAGGTTTCGAGTTTTACATCGAAAATTTTGAAAAATAATAACAAGGTTCAAGTTTGAATCCACAACAAAAGCAACTAGCCTAAGAAAGTCTTAAAATTTCGGCCCTATTTTCGAATTTTGAGATAAAAGTAAAAAATTCGTCGAAATAGCTAAAACTTCAAATTAAAAATTTTTGAGAAACGTTCTTCTTTAATGAATGGAACTTTTTTGGAAATTGTGACTTTTTTCCTCGAAACTTCAGTTTTAACCATAAAATTTTAAACCTAACCACTTTACTTTGAGAAAAAAAGTTTAAATGTCCAGAGAAGCTTAAAATTGATAAAAGTTATTTCAGTTAATGAGATTATTTCAATTATTTCAATTATGAGAAAAATTCGAATATTTTAGGAAAAACTAGAAATTCATAATTTTTTTATTATAAACTTTCGAGTTTGAAAATGTCAAGTTTAAAGTCGGAATTTTGGTTTTTCTTTTAATAAATAATGTTTTTATTTTGATACAAAATTTCTAAGAAACCTTGGTTTTTTTCGAAGTTTTGGGGTAAAAAGAATTTTTTTTGGAAATTTGCATTTTACCCACGGCGTTAATAACTTCAAATTTTCAAAATCGAAAATACCAGAACTTTCTTAAAATCTGTGGTTTTTGTTCAAATTTCAAGTTTTCTGTCAAAATGTTCAACTTAAAATTTAAATTTTTACATTTTTTCGATAATTTCAACTTCAGAATCAAAATATTGACTTTATTTCGACTCTTATTTTAAACACTCGGATTTTCATAAAATTTTGAATCCAAATGTTCCCTCAAAACTTCAAGGTAACTCAAAATATCCTATTTCTAAATTTTAAATCAAAATTTCAAAAACAAAGTCAATTTTTTCGAAAACAAGATTCGAAAAAAGTTCAAATGTTCCTTCAAAACTTCGAGGTAACTCAAAATATTCTATTTCTAAATTTTAAGTCAAAATTTCAAAAACAAAGTCAACTTTTTCGAAAACAAGATTCGAAAAAAGTCCAAATGTTCTTTCAAAACTTCGAGATAACTCAAAATATTCTAAAAAATTTGAAATATTGAAAAGGAAATTGTCAAAGATTTTACAATTCAACAAAAGTCCAAATGTTCCTTCAAAACTTCGAGGTAACTCAGAATATTCTATTTCTAAATTTGGAGTCAAAATTTCAAAAACAAAGTCAATTTTTTCGAAGACAAGATTCGAAAAAAGTTCAAATGTTCCTTCAAAACTTCGAAGTAACTCAAAATATTCTATTTCTAAATCTTGAGTCAAAATTTCAAAAACAAAGTCAACTTTTTCGAAAATTAGATTGGAAAAAAGTCCAAATGTTCCTTCAAAACTTCGAGATAACTCCAAATATTCTAAAAAATTTAAAATATTAAAAAGGAAATTGTCAAAAATGTCAAAATTCGACAAAAGTCCAAATGTTCCTTTAAACCTTCAAGTTAACTCAAAATATTCCATTTCTAAATTTTGAGTCAAAATTCCAAAAAAAGTCAACTTTTTCGAAAATATGATTCGAAAAAAGTCCAAATGTTCCTTCAAAACTTTCGAGATAACTCAAAATATTCTATTTCTAAATTTTGAGTCAAAATTTCAACAACAAAGTCAACTTTTTCGAAAATAAGATTCGAAAATAGTCCAAATGTTCCTTCAAAACTTCGAGGTAACTCAAAATATTCTATTTCTAAATTTGGAGTCAAAATTTCAAAAACAAAGTCAACTTTTTCGAAAATAAGATTTGAAAAAAGTCCAAATGTTCCTTCAAACTTTTAGATAACTCAAAATATTTTAAAAAATTTGAAATATTGAAAAGGAAATTATCAAAAATGTTAAAATTGGACAAAAGTCCAAATGTTCCTTCAAAACTTCGAGGTAACTCAGAATATTCTATTTCTAAATTTGGAGTCAAAATTTCAAAAACAAAGTCAACTTTTTCGAAAATAAGATTTGAAAAAAGTCCAAATGTTCCTTCAAACTTTTAGATAACTAAAAATATTCTAAAAAATTTAAAATATTAAAAAGGAAATTGTCAAAAATGTCAAAATTCGACAAAAGTCCAAATGTTCCTTTAAACCTTCAAGTTAACTCAAAATATTCCATTTCTAAATTTTGAGTCAAAATTCCAAAAAAAGTCAACTTTTTCGAAAATATGATTCGAAAAAAGTCCAAATGTTCCTTCAAAACTTTCGAGATAACTCAAAATATTCTATTTCTAAATTTTGAGTCAAAATTCCAAAAACAAAGTCAACTTTTTCGAAAATAAGATTCGAAAATAGTCCAAATGTTCCTTCAAAACTTCGAGGTAACTCAAAATATTCTATTTCTAAATTTTGAGTCAAAATTCCAAAAAAAGTCAACTTTTTCGAAAATATGATTCGAAAAAAGTCCAAATGTTCCTTCAAAACTTTCGAGATAACTCAAAATATTCTATTTCTAAATTTTGAGTCAAAATTCCAAAAACAAAGTCAACTTTTTCGAAAATAAGATTCGAAAATAGTCCAAATGTTCCTTCAAAACTTCGAGGTAACTCAAAATACTCTATTTCTAAATTTGGAGTCAAAATTTCAAAAACAAAGTCAACTTTTTCGAAAATAAGATTTGAAAAAAGTCCAAATGTTCCTTCAAACTTTTAGATAACTCAAAATATTCTAAAAAATTTGAAATATTGAAAAGGAAATTGTCAAAAATGTTAAAATTGGACAAAAGTCCAAATGTTCCTTCAAAACTTCGAGGTAACTCAGAATATTCTATTTCTAAATTTGGAGTCAAAATGTCAAAAACAAAGTCAACTTTTTTGAAAACAAGATTCGAAAATAGTCCAAATGTTCCTTCAAAACTTCGAGGTAACTCAAAATATTTTATTTCTAAATTTGGAGACAAAATTTCAAAAATAAAGTCAACTTTTTCGAAAATTAGATTCGAAAAAAGTCCAAATGTTCCTTCAAAACTTCGAGATAACTCAAAATATTCTAATAAATTTGAAATATTGAAAAGGAAATTGTCAAAAATGTTAAAATTGGACAAAAGTCAAAATGTTCCTTCAAAACTTCCAGGTAACTCAAAATATTCTATTTCTAAATTTTGAGTCAAAATTTTAAAAACCAAGTCAACTTTTTCGAAAATATGATTCGAAAAGAGTCCAAATGTTCCTTCAAAACTTCGAGGTAACTCAAAATATTCTATTCCTAAATATTGAATCAAAATTTCAAAAACAAAGTCAACTTTTTCGAAAATTAGATTCGAAAAAGTCCAAATGTTCCTTCAAAACTTCGAGATAACTCAAAATATTCTAAAAAATTTGAAATATTGAAAAGGAAATTGTCAAAGATTTTACAATTCAACAAAAGTCCAAATGTTCCTTCAAAACTTCGAGGTAACTCAAAATATTCTATTTCTAAATTTGGAGTCAAAATTTCAAAAACAAAGTCAATTTTTTCGAAGACAAGATTCGAAAAAAAGTCCAAATGTTCCTTCAAAACTTCGAGATAACTCAAAATATTCTAATAAATTTGAAATATTGAAAAGGAAATTGTCAAAAATGTTAAAATTGGACAAAAGTTCAAATGTTCCTTCAAAACTTCGAGGTAACTCAGAATATTCTATTTCTAAATTTGGAGTCAAAATGTCAAAAACAAAGTCAACTTTTTTGAAAACAAGATTCGAAAATAGTCCAAATGTTCCTTCAAAACGTCGAGGTAACTCAAAATATTCTATTTCTAAAACTTGAGTCAAAATTTCAAAAACAAAGTCAACTTTTTCGAAAACAAGATTCAAAAAAGTCCAAATGTTCATTCAAAACTTCGAGATAACTCAAAATATTCTAATAAATTTGAAATATTGAAAAGGAAATTGTCAAAAATGTTAAAATTGGACAAAAGTCAAAATGTTCCTTCAAAACTTCCAGGTAACTCAAAATATTCTATTTCTAAATTTTGAGTCAAAATTTTAAAAACCAAGTCAACTTTTTCGAAAATATGATTCGAAAAGAGTCCAAATGTTCCTTCAAAACTTCGAGGTAACTCAAAATATTCTATTCCTAAATATTGAATCAAAATTTCAAAAACAAAGTCAACTTTTTCGAAAATTAGATTCGAAAAAGTCCAAATGTTCCTTCAAAACTTCGAGATAACTCAAAATATTCTAAAAAATTTGAAATATTGAAAAGGAAATTGTCAAAGATTTTACAATTCAACAAAAGTCCAAATGTTCCTTCAAAACTTCGAGGTAACTCAAAATATTCTATTTCTAAATTTGGAGTCAAAATTTCAAAAACAAAGTCAATTTTTTCGAAGACAAGATTCGAAAAAAGTCCAAATGTTCCTTCAAAACTTCGAGATAACTCAAAATATTCTAATAAATTTGAAATATTGAAAAGGAAATTGTCAAAAATGTTAAAATTGGACAAAAGTTCAAATGTTCCTTCAAAACTTCGAGGTAACTCAGAATATTCTATTTCTAAATTTGGAGTCAAAATGTCAAAAACAAAGTCAACTTTTTTGAAAACAAGATTCGAAAATAGTCCAAATGTTCCTTCAAAACGTCGAGGTAACTCAAAATATTCTATTTCTAAAACTTGAGTCAAAATTTCAAAAACAAAGTCAACTTTTTCGAAAACAAGATTCAAAAAAGTCCAAATGTTCATTCAAAACTTCGAGATAATTCAAAATATTCTAAAAATTTGAAATATTGAAAAGGAAATTGTCAAAGATGTTAAAATTCGACAAAAATCCAAATGTTCCTTCAAAACTTCAAGGTAACTCAAAATATTCTATTACTAAATTTTGAGTCAAAATTTTAAAAACCAAGTCAACTTTTTCGAAAACAAGATTCGAAAAAAGTCCAAATGTTCATTGAAAACTTCGAGATAACTCAAAGTATTTTAAAAAATTTGAAATATTGAAAAGGAAGTTCTCAAAAATGTTGAAAAAAAAATCGACTCGGCCCAAAGACCACAACTCCTCACAGTGCGATTTTATTCCACTTTTAATCAATACTGATATCTCGTTTCAGGTGAATTCAAAATAAAAAATCATGAGGATCAAATCGGGAGAGATCGCCCCTCGAGCTTTGCCAGAAGCAGAAGCGATTTACCAAATACTAGGCGACGGGGACGATGAACAAAAGCAACTGAACCAAAAACTCTTCACAATAATCGACGACCCGGATCTTACAGAAAGCCAAAAGGTGGAACAGCTCCAAATCCAAATTTCTAAAGGGGCCAATATCAACAGCAGAGACTCCCGCTACGGAGAGACTCTCGCTATTATCGCCATCAAGAATAGAATGAAGGAAGTATTTCGCTTACTCCTCAAGGAGAGAGCGGATTTAACCATCGGTAACAATAATAGAAAATCCGCGAATTCTTTACTCGAGAAGGAGAAGTATAAAGATATGAAAGAGATCATTTTAGAAGGAAAGATGGATTGGAGTAGTACGACGACGAAACGGAAGAATGATGATACGGTGCCGCTGTTGGATGAGAAGACGAAGAGACCGAGATTAGTCGAGCATTATGCGTCATCGAGTTTGAAAAATACGCTACACGGGGTCATTTACCAGTTGAAACTGTTGTTACTGGGGGGGCAGAGAGCCGCCACGAAGAAAATGGATTTTCGATTGGCCACTGAAATGGACGAAGCTGAGAAATTCGATGATTTGGTGTTTCAGTATAGAGATACTGATGGGAAGAGGGTGAGCAGATTCTTACAAGCCAAGCATAAGCAAGATGAGACTAAAAAGATAACCGTGGGCGATTTGCTGACTACGGATACCAGCGGAGAGTTCAGTCTTCCTAAATATTTTAGATCTTATCGAAACATTAAAAAGAAGCCGATGTTTCAAGGAGAAATTTTTGATGGTTTTATAATATCAACTAATATTGGTTTTGATGACGATATCAGTAATAAGTTTGGTTTAATTGATGTGGATACGACCGGGGACATTTTGGACTTTGGCGGCAAAGCCAAAAGTTACAAATTAGATGTCTCTCAACATCAAGAGATGTACGTGCGCCTGAAAGGTAGCTCAGATGTAAGACTATTGGCAAAAACTTTGTTGGAATACGCTTTCGATGAAAATAAACCTAGTACAAAAAAAATTAACATGCAAAATACTCTCCTTAAGGAATACCACATGGCGCTAGCGAAGCATGTAATCGATCGAAAAGATCATACTTTTAAAACTAGTTTTATCGACGATGTTAACCTCAGTGCTGAAGTTAATAAATTTAGAGAAGTTCTACTGCAGGAGTTTCTTTTAAAGTATCCAGCCAAAAAAGGAGTTGATTCTGTCGATCACTTTAAGAGTAAAATCAAGACATTAAAAGTAGGTTTGACAGCAGGCTTTGGCGGTGGCTTCGAATTGGCCGAAGATACCACCATAGAGAAGGTGGAGGAGTTTGCTGACAAAATCGCTGAAGCTGTCAAGGCTCAAAAATCATCGAAGATCTCTCTGGATAAAAGGCCTCGCATCATGAGGGACAACCTTGATCGAATGGCTGGCTATATGATTGTAGGCAAAGACAAAACTTTCAAATTCAGTGAATTATTTCTCAAACGTGGTTCAAAATTACCAAACCATTTAGTCGCTTTAAGGAAGGAACTCATTAAGAAACTTAGTGCTAATAATAACAACACAAAAGAAATAATATTAAAAGAGTTGGCCGGTTTAGAAATCGAAATCCCCAACTACGCAACTTGCGAAGAAGGTCAGCAGTTTGCCCCAGAGAAACAACTCCCAGACGACGAAGTCAACGATGGTGAAATCGAAGACTTCTTCAAAGAATTGACGTTCGCCGTCAATCAACCCAACGAAAAAAGACTCAGCGAGATCTTCAAGGAGGAGATGGCAGATAACGAGCATTTGCAACAGTTGGATGCCGATTTGGTTTACAATCATTTGCAGGCGGATGTATTGCAGTGGTTTGCTGAAAAGAATGGCGAGAAGGGTAAAGAGGGTGCGTACTTTACGGCAGAAGACATGGAAGAGCATCTGAAGTCGATTGGGAGAAAACTTAACAATCTCATGGTGTATGGTCTAGAGAATGCCTACGCGGACAAGCTGGACGAGCTACAGCTCAAATATACGAATACGAGGTATAAGTTCAGGGAACGGGTTTTTAATGAGGGGGGAGCGCAGACCTTCCACTTGGAAAGCGATGATAAGATCATGGCATCCAGTCTTGTCCGGGACGCGCTTCTCGAAGCAAAAATGTCCAAATTTATTTTTGTTCGAGAGAAGACCATCCTCAGTAATCCAGACTATATCCTGAATGCATTCAAATCCGATGATTCGCACAATTTGTTGGTCATTGAAGGCTCAGTCTTGGAAGGTTTGTATTGCTTTTTTTTCCGTTAGTCTTCCTCTTACGTTGACGCTGAGAGTTGCCACAAGTGCACGAATTTCCAATTTTTCAATCTAAACTAAAAATATTGAGAATTATTTTGGAAACTTTAAAAACACTCAAAAATTTTAAAAAACTCCGAATTTTCAAAAAAAATTCCGAATTTTCAAAAAAAACTATATAAAAATCGTCCATCTGTTGATGTCCGTTATTACTATCTTAGGGTGCGTTTACACTAGACACTTTATTCCGTAGATTTCTCTCTGACACAAAATATATTTCTCTCTGAAATAACGCACCGTTAGAGGCTGAATTTTGAAAAATTCTCTCCTAGTGCTCACCTACGTATTACGGGAAATATCTGCAAGAAATTTTATGCTTCTACGATTCAGCAGTAATCTGTCAGTGAGTGCTTAGAGAGAGAGCCTCTGGTTTAAATTTGACACTTGACAGTTCGTCGAGTTGCTCCTTGAACTTTTGTATCAAAAATCGACTTTTACATGTTTTTTCTCAAAATTATAACTTTTTTCACAAACTTTTTAGCTGCAGTTGAATTTTTCCTCAAATTTCGTCTTTAAAGCTGAAACGTGTTTCTTTTTAAGAAAATTTGTCGTTGAGACACTTTATTCCGTAGATTTCTCTCTGACACAAAATATATTTCTCTCTGAGATAACGCACCGTTAGAGGCCGAATTTTGAAAAATTCTCTCCTAGTGCTCACCTACGTATTACGGGAAACATCTGCAAGAAATGTTATGCTTCTAGACCCAGTAATCTGTCAGTGAGTGCTTAGAGAGAAAACCTCTGGTTTAAATTTGACACTTGACAGTTTGTCGAGTTGCTCCTTGAACTTTTGCATTAAAAATCGACTTTTACATGTTTTTCTCATAATTATAAGTTTTTTCACAAACTTTTTAGCTGCATTTTTTCTCAACTTTCGTCTTTAAAGCTGAAACGTGTTTCTTTGTTAGAAAATCTGTCGTTGATCCTAAAATTCCATTTTTTCGATAGAAAATTTGAGTTTAGAAATTGAAATCTTATTTCTTTTACAATTTGTTTTACTTTTACTTTTAAAATTTACATTTTCATTAAAAACTTTGTATTTGTGCTAAAAATATTAGCAATAGTTATACATTTTTAAATGCAAAAATTCTAGTTTGCATTTGAACATCTATTTTTTTTATTTTGAATCTTAATTCAAAATCTCGAAAAAGTGTTCCCAGAAAAACATTTAGTATTTTTAGAAAAAGTTTAATTTTGGGGAAAAACGAACCAAATTGATTAATAATAATTATTTTTCAAAATTTGATTTTAATATTATAGTTTCGAGTATACTTGATTTCATTTGTCGACCAAAAAGTCGAGTTTT
Source organism: Dastarcus helophoroides (assembly GCA_028583605.1). NCBI lineage: Eukaryota > Metazoa > Arthropoda > Insecta > Coleoptera > Bothrideridae > Dastarcus > Dastarcus helophoroides. The sequence goes on from CM053334.1 coordinate 12,460,985, forward strand.
TAACAAAGTTTCAAGTTCAAACTTTTAATTTTTAATTTCTTTCGAGTTTCAACTCGTAATTTCAAGAAAAATGTCTTTATTTAAAGAATAAATTCAACATATCGGGAAAAACGAAGGAAAAATACCAAAAGGTACAAGTTTAAAGACAAATGACCAATTAAACTATCAACTGTCAAAACTAGATGAAAGTAAAGTCACGTCGAGGATGTTTGTATCTATGGATGTTGCGATGCAACCCGTGATACAAGCTTTGCCTCATCTACGTGAACTTTGCAATTGCAGTCTAATTTTCATTAGATTCTAATGAAATTAGATTTCAATTGCATCGTAATAAACTTGTATATATTCGTATATACAAGGCTTATTATCTCAGCTACAAGTTTAAAGAAACTTCAAAAGAAAACAATTAAATTATCGAAAAAAGCTAAAGCCATTAACAAAGACCTGTTTACTTTTTTTTGGAAATTTTGAAGTCTTCCGGAACATTTGCCAAAAATTTTTGAATATTTGGGTTTAAAGTCAACACTTCGAAACTAGGTAGAAGTTTTGAAAACTATTAAAAAGTTTTTTGGAAATTTTAACTATTTTTTGAAGTTTTGAATTTCTTTAAAAATCCTTATTTTTCAATATTCCATTTTTTTATTAAACTTTAAAATAAATATCGACTTTAGTGATCAATTTCGATTTTTTTCAAATTTTGTTTCGACCTTTTTTGGAACTTGCCACTGTTTATTTTGAAAATCTTCATTCTTTTTAAAAAATTTAAATGTTTGTATTAAAACTTCGAAATTTTTCACAATTTTGACTTTTGGTTTCAAATTTTCGCACATTTTTCCCAAATTTTAACTTTTTTTAAAATTGATTTACAATTTTCGACCATTTTTTCAAATTTATCCAATTTAATTTTTGAAAGGTTCGATCTTTTCGAAAATTTCGACCTTTTGGAAAATTTTGAATTTAAGAAATTTAAATGTTTTCGAAAATTTCGATTTTTTTTAAACCGCACCTCTATTGATATTTTCGACATTTTTTTTTAAATTTTCGATTGTTTACTTTAATTCCCGAATTTTTTCAAAGTTTCGAATTTCTTTGGAAATTCTGATTTTTCAATATTCCATTTTTTGATTAAACTTTGAAATAAATATCGATTTTAGTGGTCAATTTCGATTTTTTCAAATTTTGTTTCGATCTTTTTTGAAACTTGCTGCTTTTTATTTAGAAAATCTTCATTCTTTTTAAAAAATTTAAATGTTTGTATTAAAACTTCGAAATTTTTCACAATTTTGACTTTTGGTTTCAAATTTTAGCACATTTTTCTCAAATTTATACTTTTTTTATGGTAATTTTCAATTGAAGCCTCGAATTCGTTTTATAGAGTTCGTTCAAAATTTAAAAATTCGTAATTTGGAGACTTGGATTCTTCAAAAAAAAATAAAAAACTTTCCGGAACGGGTGAATTTTTCAAACAGTCAAAGTTCCAAAAATTCAAAGTTTTGAGAAAACGGTCAAACTTTTAAAATCCTGAAAGATGTCGAAGTTTTCACAAAAAGTCGAACTTTTGAAAAAAGATGGAAATTTCGAAAAAACTTGAAAATTTAAAAAACCATAACTTTAAAGAAAGCCATGACTTTCAAAAAAGCCATGACTTTGAAAAAAGCCATGACTTTGAAAAAAGTTCAAATGTTGACGATAAAAAGTAGAAATTTTCAAAAAAAAAGAGAAAATTCTGAAAAAATCGGGTATTTCAAAAAGTTGCTATTTTGAGCAAAACAATTTCAAGCAAGTTAACATTTTTTGGAAAAAAAAAGTCGAATCTTTTAAATTTACTGCACAAAAGTCGAAACTTCTAGAGAAACAGAAAATTTATGGAAAAAAGTTTAAATTTTCAAAAAAAAAATATTTTGGGTAAAGGTTTTTTAAGAAAATAATATTTTAACATAATCATATTTATAAAAAAAGTAAATTTTGTAAAAAATCGAAATTTTGTGAAAAAAGTTGTTTGTCAAAATTTTGAAAAGTAGTCCAACTTTTTTGAAAAAGGAAGGCATTTTAAATAGAAATTACATTCCGGAAATTGTTCTAACTTCGAGAAAAAGTAGAAATTTTGATGATAAAAGTTCGAAGCTTTCAAAAACAGTGAACGTTTTGAAAATATTACAAATGTCGAAATTCTGATAAAAATTCAACTTTTTAAAAAATAGAAAATGAAAAATAATCGAATTTTTTAAATAAAACTTCAATGTACTACATAAAAGTCGAAACTTTGAAAAAAAGACAAACTTTTGAAAAAAAAAACAAAACTTTTGAAAAAAAGTCGAAATTTTCAAAAAAAAAGTTAAAACTTCGAGAATTAATAACAACTTTGAACAAAACTGGAAATTAAAAGAAAAACAAATATTTTGGGTAAAGGTTTCTTAATAAAACAATATTCTAACATAATCATATTCATTAAAAAAAGTAAATTTTGTAAAAAATCGAAATTTTGTGAAAAAAGTTGTTTGTCAAAATTTTGACAAGAAGTCCAAATTTTTTGAAAAAGGAAGGCACTTTTAAATAGAAATTACATTCCGAAAATTGTTCTAACTTCGAGAAAAAGTCGAAATTTTGATGATTGAAGGTCGAAGCTTTCAAAAACAGTGAACGTTTTGAAAAAAGTTTGAAAATATTACAAATGTCGAAATTCTGATAAAAATTCAACTTTTTAAAAAATAGAAAATGAAAAATAATCGAATTTTTTAAATAAAACTACAATGTACTACATAAAAGTCGAAACTTTGAAAAAAAGACAAACTTTTGAAAAAAAAACAAAACTTTTGAAAAAAAGTCGAAATTTTCAAAAAAAAAGTTAAAACTTCGAGAATTAATAACAACTTTGAACAAAACTGGAAATTAAAAGAAAAACAAATATTTTGGGTAAAGGTTTCGTAAGAAAACAATATTCTAACATAATCATATTTATAAAAAAACGTAAATTTTGTAAAAAATCGAAATTCTGTGAAAGAAGTTGTTTGTCAAAATTTTGACAAGAAGTCCAAATTTTTTGAAAAAGGAAGGCACTTTAAATAGAAATTACATTCCGAAAATTGTTCTAACTTCGAGAAAAAGTCGAAATTTTGATGATTGAAGGTCGAAGCTTTCAAAAATCAGTGAACGTTTTGAAAAAAGTTTGAAAATATTACAAATGTCGAAATTCTGATAAAAATTCAACTTTTTAAAAAATAGAAAATGAAAAATAATCGAATTTTTTAAATAAAACTTCAATGTACTACATAAAAGTCGAAACTTTGAAAAGAAGACAAACTTTTGAAAAAAAAACAGAACTTTTGAAAAAAAGTCGAAATTTTCAAAAAAAAAGTTAAAACTTCGAGAATTAATAACAACTTTGAACAAAACTGGAAATTAAAAGAAAAACAAATATTTTGGGTTAAGGTTTCTTAATAAAACAATATTCTAACATAATCATATTTATAAAAAAAAAGTAAATTTTGTAAAAAATCGAAATTTTGTGAAAAAAGTTGTTTGTCAAAATTGTGACAAGAAATCCAATTTTTTTTGAAAAAGAAAGGCATTTTAAATAGAAATTACATTCCGAAAATTGTTCTAACTTCGAGAAAAAGTCGAAATTTTGATGATATAAAGTCGAAGCTTTCAAAATCAGTGAACGTTTTGAAAAAAGTTTGAAAATATTACAAATGTCGAAATTCTGATAAAAATTCAACTTTTTAAAAAATAGAAAATGAAAAATAATAGAATTTTTTAAATAAAACTACAATGTACTACATAAAAGTCGAAACTTTGAAAAGAAGACAAACTTTTGAAAAAAAAAACAAAACTTTTGAAAAAAAGTCGAAATTTTCAAAAAAAAAGTTAAAACTTCGAGAATTAATAACAACTTTGAACAAAACTGGAAATTAAAAGAAAAACAAATATTTTGGGTAAAGGTTTCTTAAGAAAACAATATTCTAACATAATTATATTTATAAAAAAAAGTAAATTTTGTAAAAAATTGAAAATTTGTGAAAAAAGTTGTTTGTCAAAATTTTGACAAGAAGTCCAATTTTTTTAAAAAAGAAAGGCATTTTAAATAGAAATTACACTCCGAAAATTGTTCTAACTTCGAAAAAAAGTCGAAATTTTGATGATATAAGGTCGAAGCTTTCAAAAACAGTGAACGTTTTGAAAAAAGTTTGAAAATATTACAAATGTCGAAATTCTGATAAAAATTCAACTTTTTAAAAAAGAAAAAATAAAAAATAATTGCATTTTTTAAATAAAACCTTAGTGTACTACATAAAAGTAGAAACTTCGAAAAAAAGACAGAACTTTTGAAAAAAAGACAAAACTTTTTAAAAAAGTCGATATTTTCAAAAAAAAAGTTAAAACTTCGGGAAGTAATAACAACTTTGAACAAAAGTGGAAATTAAAAAAAAGCAAATATTTTGGGTAAAGATTTTTTAAGAAAACAATATTGTAACATAATCATATTTACAAAAAAAGTGAATTTTGTAAAAAATCGAAATTTTGTGAAAAAAGTTTTGTATACAAAATTTTGACAAGAAGTCGAAATTTTTGTAAAAGAAAGACATTTTAAAAAGAGATCATATTCCGAAAATGGTTTCAACTTCGAAAAAAAGTCGAAATTTTGATGATCTTTTTGATAATCTTGATGATCTGATAAGCTTACGAATTTTTTGTCAACATTTTTGTTTTAGTTTTCACTTTTTTCTTAGTTGTTCGCCTAAAAACTGAAAATTTCGTCCTTTACTGGAATTGTCAGTCTAATATGTACTTTCGAAATTTCGACTCTTTAAAATTCTCTATAAACTGAGTTATTCCAAAATTTGGACTTCTTATCTCATGAGTGAATTGAACTTTTACTTTTACTTTTAGTTGTGCATTTTTCTGGTAGTTTTCATCATAAAATTTGAACTTTTTTTATACGACGCCTGCCTGCGACGCTGCCTAACATTTTAATACTTTTTTTAGCTACTCATTTTTGCCTAATATAATTTTTTATTTACCTTTTTACCTGATTTGATTGTACCTAAAAGCTGGTCTCTAATAATGACGAAAATTTTAAAATAATGTAATCGAGAAAAAACAAGTCGAGAATTATTAACGCTAAAATTAAGTTGATCAAGATAATTATTTCTTGTGTGTAATTTTTCCTTGGAACTAAAATTTTTACAAACTTTTTTTTGCTAAACTTTTTTTTGCTAAACTTTTTTTTGTTGGAACGGACTGTTCATTGGTTATTTTCAAAAACTGAAGTATAAATTTGTCCCCTGAAACCAAGAAAGTTTAAAAAACACAACAAAGGTTACTCTAACGCGTTTCGACAGCCAAGGTATCATCTTCAGAGAGATACTTTACTTTATAATAAAATACACGTTTACGTTTTAGGTCAGGATACTGACAAATCCGAGCTGGTGAATAAAATCAAAGCGATCCTCAATCAAAATAAGCGAAAGAGAGTCCTATTGGTGGGATCCAAGGACTCCAAACTAATCAAGCTCTTTAACGTCCCATCTGAAGACACTGAAAGAGTCAAGTTGACCTTCGCAGATCTCACCGAAACGGCCAAAAGTAAAATACTCTCAAAAAAGGTGAAATTCCAAAACAAAGAGATAACAATACGCGAGATGTTCCCTGATTTGACCGCTTTGAACAATTTGGACTTCTTCCACTTCGCCAACAAGGTCAACTTGGAGATCGGAAAGGCGGCGGGTCATCGGGAGAAATTCTACTCGCATCAATTGGTATCGAAAGTTGTCGAGTTGCGAAAGAACGTTCTAGAGAATGCGGACGTTATCGCCATCAGCTGCGAGAGCAGGGAGAAGTTGTCACAATTCCAAGGTTTGGTTCCGATGGAGGAATTATCAGGAAGAAACGTCGCCCAACACATTGTTTTGAATAAGGAGACAGCGGAGGAAGATTTTAGTAAATTAAAAGCGATGGGCGATTACAAAAATAAGAATATCCATTGGTTGGACTACGACGCCACCAAGGACGTTTTCACCTGGAAAAAATCGTCTGGAAGTAGCGATTCATTGAAGAGTTATCTCGTTAACACGGGCGAGGAATTAAACCAGAGTTTCATCAGAGAAGAAGATGCTTTAAAGACGGGGGGTGTTATGATTTTATCAGCGAAACACGGGGCTGGAAAAAGCTCCATGTTAAACAATCTAGCATCGATACTAAAGAACGAAAATCGGTCCAAATGGGTCCTCAATATCAACCTAATTGATTGCGTTAACGCTCTAACGGAAGGAAAGTTTAGTCCCGAGAGTCGAAGACGTGTTATGGATTTTTTCGAAAATTTAATCCAAACCAATCAATATTTAAGTCTTAGCGAACAGGACATCAAAGTTTTTCGCTCGTTGCTCGAGCGCGGGCAAGTTTCGTTGCTCTTTGACGGATTTTCTGACTTGGACGAAAAATACAGAAACACGGCCTTGGATTTATTCGATGGCTTGAAACGGTTGCAACCGCAAAATTTGATCGTGGCGACGACCCCCGAAACCAAAGAGGATTTGACCAAACGTTTGAAAGGTTCACTGTTTGAAATCGAGCCATTGGATGGGTACCAACAGGTTAAGGTTCTATCCAGGTATTTGAAACATAAGGTGCCCAATAGGGAACCGGAACAATACAAGGCGGCGGCGAAGAATTTGTTGTCCAAATTTAAACGCGACAACGACCCGAATTTGGCCAAAATGCCGCTGATGTTGAAACTGTTGGCCGATGTATACAAACGACAAATGAAACAAGTTGAAGTCTCCAAGCCTGAAAACTTGAAAATCAAATTGAATAATTACGATTTGTGTGAGGAATTCGTAAATGAGCAATTTCATAAAGTATTACTTTGAGAAAATGGGCAATAATGTTTATAATGGCCCTAATCGTAATTTGATCAGAACAAAGTTTAAGGAAATATTACGTAAATATGGTTATCTGGCAATATACAAAGCGGCACAAGTTAACGAATTGAATATTCCAAAGACGGTAGTGGATTTTGGACAGGAGTGCGAAGGCGAAATTTTGGAAACAGGTGAAAGTGAATGGCCTGAAGTTATTGACAAAAACGCTAACTTTCACAGTTCCACGATCCAACAGTTTGCAATCGCCAGTTTCCTCTACCACCAAGTAACCAATGGTGAAGTGAAAGGTTATTTCTTTAACAAAATTCTTACTCATCCCAATTTTAAAATGACCAGAACTATGATCGATGCCTCCTTTGATACCAACATCATTGAGAAATCTACACACTTAGTCAAAAACTACTACGACGTGATAGATAAAATTATTAAGAACGTTGCTCCGAATCAAGAAACGTTCGTACATCTAGCTGCCCGCGAAGGTCGACCTAACGTCATCAAATTCGTTTCGGCGTGTCTCAGGGGCCACGACGACGTCCGAGATAAACTCTTCAGAGACCTGCGAAACGCAAACGGCGCATCCGCAATCCACCTAGCAGCATCGTCAAGTAGTAGAGCCCTAAAAGAACTCCTACTCGAAACCGAAGAAGTCGAAATCATGGACAACGCAGGAAGAACCCCCTTGCATTACGCAGTCGAGGCTGGCAAGAAGGAATCAGTTCAAGAACTCCTCGACCGAGGTGCCAACGTCTTCGTCCAAGACGCCAACGGTCTGTCACCGATCCAAGAGGCGGTAGAAAGCGGAAGCCTCTCCATGGTCCGCAAGTTCCTCAACGCCAAAAGCAACTTCACCATCAAAGGCGAACTCTTGCACATCGCCATCAAACGCGAATACCTGGAAATCGTCAAATACCTAATTGAGAATAATTACGTCTCCGTTTTCACCCGCGATAGCCAAGGAAAAACACCAATTGAAAACGCTAAAGACCCAGAAATCCAACGCTATTTAAAAGAAAAATCCACTTTAGCTTCTTGTTCAGGAAGTAATCTGTTGGCCGCTACCAGTTGTGTATCCAAGGCGATACTGGACGAAGTGGCAGCGGAGAATTACAAAAAATTGGAAGACATCGTCTTCGACGTGCATCGGTTGCGCCCTAAGTTGTATTTCATGGAGGACGAACAGTCGCGAACGGTTTTCTTCGAGCTGATCTCCGAACTGATGGCTTCCAGAGGTTGGCCGGAGGTACTACGCGGCCCCGATGGGCGCGAAATATTCGAAAAAGTCGAGCGTTTTAAAGTGTTTAAACGATTGACTACACCATCGGCCTTAGGGGTTGGTAAAGTTGACGAGACCGGTTACACGGTACTTCATGGCTTGACGGAATTTGGTAAAATCGAGGAGATGAAGGGTGAACTTTTGGGGTACGTCAATGCGAAGGATATGTACGGGAATACGCCTTTGTTTTATGCTGCTGAACGTGGCGATCTTGATCTTATGGAGAAACTTATCAAAAATGGGGCAGACGTTCACGCTAGGAATGGAAATGGTGATACGCCCATTCACTACGCGACGAAATCCAGCAAGGCGGAAGGTTTCATTTACTTGATCGAAAAGGGGGGTGCTAATAGAGGTAAGAATACTCCTAATTCCCGTACAGCACCTAAATCAGAAAGATATCTTAAAGATATCATTTTAGCGATAACTTTAAGATCCGCAGGAATGTTAACATTTAGATAACTTTTCTTAGTCGTCAGATTACAGACATCTAACAGATACCTATAGGATATTTTGATAGATGTCTTTAGCATGAGAAATCTTTATGTTAACAAAATGTTAACTTTTTGACAATATTTCTCGTTGTCAGATTCTAAAAAATGTTGACTGTAAGAGCTCTTTAAGAGAATATCTCAAAAACGCTTAAGAATATAAAAAAATGTCTTAAACAAAATTTGTCGCAAATTTTATGCTCTACAATTTTTGTTATAGATGTTATTATCATTGGAGCTATAGAAACCGAGATAATTGCGAAAAATCGATATGTATTGCTAAGTGCTGCCCTCTATCTCAAAAACGGTTGAGAATATAAAAAAATGTTGGAAACAAAATTTGTCGCAAATTTCATGCTCTACAATTTTTGTTATAGATGTTATTATCATTGGAGCTATAGAAACCGAGATAATTGCGAAAAATCGATATGTATTGCTAAGTGCTGCCCTCTATCTCAAAAACGGTTGAGAATATAAAAAAATGTTGAAAACAAAATTTGTCGCAAATTTCATGCTCTACAATTTTTGTTATGGATGTTAGTATCATTGGAGCTATAGAAACCTAGTTATTGCGAAAAACCGATATGTATGGCTAAGTGCTGCCCTCTATCTCAAAAACGGTTGAGAATATAAAAAAATGTTTAAAACAAAATTTGTCGCAAATTTTATGCTCTACAATTTTTATAATAGATGTTAGCATCATTGGAGCTATAGAAACCGAAATAATTGCGAAAAACCGATATGTATGGCTAAGTGCTGCCCTCTATCTCAAAAACGGTTGAGAATATAAAAAAATGTTTAAAACAAAATTTGTCGCAAATTTTATGCTCCACAATTTTTGTTGTAGACGTTAGCATCATTAGAGCTATAGAAACCGAGATAATTGCGAAAAACCGATATGTATGGCTAAGTGCTGGCCTCTATCTCAAAAACGGTTGAGAATATAAAAAAATGTTGAAAACAAAATTTGTCGCAAATTTCATGCTCTACAATTTTTGTTATGGATGTTAGTATCATTGGAGCTATAGAAACCTAGTTATTGCGAAAAACCGATATGTATGGCTAAGTGCTGCCCTCTATCTCAAAAACGGTTGAGAATATAAAAAAATGTTTAAAACAAAATTTGTCGCAAATTTTATGCTCTACAATTTTTATAATAGATGTTAGCATCATTGGAGCTATAGAAACCGAAATAATTGCGAAAAACCGATATGTATGGCTAAGTGCTGCCCTCTATCTCAAAAACGGTTGAGAATATAACAAAATTTTTAAAACAAAATTTGTCGCAAATTTTATGCTCCACAATTTTTGTTGTAGACGTTAGCATCATTAGAGCTATAGAAACCGAGATAATTGCGAAAAACCGATATGTATGGCCAAGTGCTGCCCTCTATCTCAAAAACGGTTAACAATATAACAAAATTTTTAAAACAAAATTTGTTGCAAATTTTATGCTCTACAATTTTTGTTATGGATGTTAGCATCATTGGAGCTATAGAAACCTAGTTATTGCTAAAAACCGATATGTATGGCTAAGTGCTACCCTCTATATCAAAAACAGTTGAGAATATCAAAAAATCTTTAAAATAAAATTTGTCGCAAATTGTATGCTCTACAATTTTTATTATAGATGTTAGCATCATTGGAGCTATAGAAACCTAGTTATTGCGAAAAACCGATATGTAAGGCTAAGTGCTGCCCTCTATCTCCAAAAACGGTTGAGAATATAAAAAAATCTTTAAAACAAAATTTGTCGCAAATTTTATGCTCTACAACTTTTGTAATAGATATTAGCATCATTGGAGCTATAGAAACCGAGATAATTGCGAAAAACCGACATGTATGGCTAATTGCTGTCCTCTATCTCAAAACCGGTTGAGAATATAAAAAAAATGTTTGAAACAAAATTTGTCGCAAATTTTATGCTCTACAATTTTTGTAATAGATATTGGCATCATTGGAGCTATAGAAACCGAGATAATTGCGAAAAACCGATTTGTATGGCTAAATGCTACCCTCTATGTCAAAAACGGTTGAGAATATCAAAAAAATCTTAAAAATAAAATTTGTCGCAAATTGTATGCTCTACAATTTTTGTTGTAGATGTTAGCATCATTGGAGCTATAAAAACCGAGATCATTGCGAAAAACCGATATGTATGGCTAAGTGCTGCCTTCTATCTCAAAAACTGTTGACAATATAAAAAAAAATTTAGAACAAAATTTGTCGCAAATTTTATGCTCTACAATTTCTGTTATAGATGTTAGCATGATTGGAGCTATAGAAACCGAGATAATTGCGAAAAACCGATATGTATGGCTAAGTGCTGCCCTCTATCTCAAAAATGGTTGAGAATATTAAAAAAATGTTAAAACAAAATTTGATGCAAATTTTATGCTCTACAATTTTTGTAATAGATGTTAGCATCATTGGAGCTATAGAAACCGAGATAATTGCGAAAAACCGATATGTATGGCTAAGTACAGCCCTCTATCTTAAAAACGGTTGAGCGTATGAGAAAATGTCTAACAGAAAATTGGTCGCAAATTTTATGCTCAACAATTTTTGTAATAAATGTTAACATCATTGGTGCTACAGAAACCGAGATAATCGCGAAATATGTATGTATGGCTGAGAACTGCCTTCTATCTCAAAAACGGTTGAGCGTATGAAAAAATGTTTAAGGGAAAATTTGTCGCAAATTTTATGGTCTACAATTTTTATAATAGATGCTAACATCATTGGTGCTACAGAAACCGAGGTAATCGCGAAAAACCGATTTTTGTAACCTCTAAACTTTAATAGCTTACGACACAAACAAGATTTTATGAGACTTTTGAGACAACTTTTGCAACGCCAAAATGAAGGTGTATACGAGTTTCCAGCTTATTATCTCGCATTCCGAAAATGACCCCTTTTTTTTCTTAAGTAACTGTACTATATGGCATCTACGGTTATGAAAGAAATTAGAATTATTGAATTGTACAATTATAATGCAGCTCCTTGATACACCCATGAAAGCAAAATTGTTAGCCACATGCGAACACTCTCTAAATAGTTAATTATCTTTTTTCAGATGTCGTTAACAATAACGGAGAGAAACCATACCATTTGGCCGCCAAATATCTCAAAGCCTCTCACTTTATCTCCCTCCTAGGCGCCTACAGTTCTGTAGATTACAACTCCTTGAAAAAGTACATAATACAATCCGGCGACGTGTTAAGAATTAAAACCTTAAGCGACAGCGTGCAATTCACAGAGACCGATCAGGAGTATTTAACGCTAGCCGCCGAATATGGACATACAAATGTCATACAGTATCTCCTGGAGCAGAAAATCCAAGTTCCTAACGAGGCGGTTCACGCAGCAGCAAAATCGGGAAAAATATCCGCCATTCAATCGTTCGATTACGCCTCAGTTCGAGCCAAAGTGGAACTACTAGCCAACGGGGTCAGAAGCGGTAGCGTTGAAATGGTGAAATTACTTAGACCTTACTCCAGCCTGAATAAGTTCTACGGGAAAAATCGCAACATGTATTACGCTGCACTAGAGGCCGGGAAGCTGTCGATGGCCAAATGGATACTTCGAAATGTGGTTGGAATCAAAACGGATCATTTAGACGAAAACTGGGAGAGTTTGGCCCACGCAGCCGCCAAATCCAACAACGTGGAAGCCCTAAAGTGGATTCACATGATGGGGGTGGACGTAAAAACCGCCGATAGGAAAGGAAGAACCGCTTTGCATTTCGCCATAGAGAATGGCAATGTGGAAGGGGCCAAGTGGCTTCTAGGTCAAAATCTTCAGTTCAAGCATGACAATGAGGGGAAAAGCCCAATGGATTATCTCAACACTAAATTCGCCGATATCACGAGATGGGTTAAATACACTTTGGCATCCAGCGAACCATTTGATTACACCTCTAGTATATGCGTGGATACTGTCGCTGTTCGATCACTAGGAGGGGAAAGTTCCTGTATATTAACAACGGAAGATCTTCAAGAAGTTGCAACGAAGGAATTCAATGATATTAACGAATTTGAAATAGATGAGAATAAGTTGGTTGAAAAGCTAGACGCAACCAGTGATTTAACCAAGCGTTTGGCGTATTTGCAGATGGCTAAGAAATACGGAGACGTGGAGAAGTTAAATGAAAATGAGAAGATGCGTGGTTACTTTGAGAAAGAAAAGACTTGGGGGCGTATTCAGAAATTGGGTCAATTGGGCGAAGGACTCAATATGGCTTTGACTGGGAAGAGTCTAATTGGTGACATTATAAATGGAAATTTGAAAGGTGTAGCTTTAAATCTTGGTACCATCGGAGCTGGCAAGTACGTGCTGCCCAGATTAGCGAGTAAGGCGGCACAAACTGGGGAGATGTTTATTAAAAGTGGGCGAGTTTTCGCCGGGAATGGGTTGAAAGCTGCTGCTCCATTTATCGGGCGCGCTACCATCGGTTTCCAAATTTACTCTCTGGTGGAAGATATTAAGTCTTACAATGAGGGTAATTCGGATGCTTTGATTAATGCACTTGGAGATGGTGGTGTGTTGATTGTTGATGGTGCAATGTTGGGTGTAGAACTTCTTGAGGTTTTCGGGGTTATATCTGGTGTGTCGTCTGTGGTAGGGCCGTTCGCTGCTGTCTTGGACGCTGCTATCTTCATCGGTATGGATATCTATCAAGCGGTAAAAGCCGTAGATCGAATAGAGAAAGATCTACCGTTGAGTGGTTGGGAGAAATTCAGTACCGGATTTCTGGCCTTCTTCCATATAGGTCCAGATCAGTATATTTTGGATCTACAAGAGATAGCAGTGGCGAATAATAATTTAACAGCGAATGCCATCGACTTTATTAAAAACAGCACAGTTATCACAAAATCTGTGTTTCCTTCAATGTTGAAGATCAATGGAAAATTGAGGCCAGCTTCCAGGAACGTATTCAACTTTAGAATGAAGCATAACAATTTTAAATGGAGCCGAGTCAAGCCAAAGGATCATGAAGGGGCTGATAACTTTTGCATGCCGGCCGGATTTGACGTGGATCTTCCGAAAGACGGCGCGTATTATTGTCATAATACCATAGGTGTCGAAGTAGTCGGCACCGGACGAAAACCGGTTACCTTGATCAATTTAGGCAACGGTACCAAATTGGGGGAAGGTTTCAAAAACGAGCAGAATATTTTTATAGTATCCAACGGGTATAAACGACTTGTAGGCGGCGCGGAAAATGATATATTCTACATCGGGAAGGATTTCATCAGCGGCCACCTGCACGGTGACTTGGGAAATAACACGTTGGATTTCAGTGCCTACAAGAAGGAAGGGAACGTGTTCTTGAATCCTTCTTCTCACTTGGTGACGCGCCATAATCACGTGGGGATTTCTCATATGCAACATATAGTTGGAAGGGAGGGGGCCCAAGAAATTTTGCATTTGGATTGTGGCGTTCGGTACGTTAATTCCAAAGGGGGTACCCGTCTGTTTCCTGATTTGATCCTCATAAGAGATTCAGAACACCGATGTCAGCACAATCTAATCGTCGATGTATCACCTTATACGAACATAGACGTCAACGCACAAGGCGATATCGAGTTTAAACTGAATAGAGGTCGAGGAGACGTACATATGGCATTTGATTATAAACCTCTAAACGGTACAGTGCAAACGAACAGAATTTTTGCAGATTACGAACTCCGCGATCTTGATCAGATGGATCGAATAGTAAAAGATGGAAAATTATATCTTCGGTGGCATTATATTAAAAACAAGGATGCATTGAATTTACATACAGTTGTCGGCAATGATCACACAATGATGGTGTTGAAGGATAATACAGTGATAAGATTTGTGAAGAATCAAGTTTTTGCTATCCACGAATCAGGTAAAAGTTTTATCGAAGTTAAATCGACCTATGAGCCGATAGCGAAAAAGTTTAACTTACTACTGATTGCCAAACTAACTTCAGAAAATCAAACATTGTTTATGAATTATGAAGATACTCGTTCGTATAGAAAATATAAGAAAGAACAAGACAATGTAAAAACGTTAGTAAGTGATCCTAACACTTTTAATCACATGATAGCAGGGAACGGACCCAATGTTTACATAATAAATCCACCATCACCATTCCACGTACCATTTGGTAGAGTATTAATCTATAACAACAATAACGGAAGGAAGAGTAATACTATAAATCTTCAGAAGGTTCATAAAGCAATCATACAACAGTACAACGCTCCACCAACTTATGATTGCCAGATCGATTCATCAAACGACATCATAATCACACTTAGCCTCAATCAAACTTGGATATGGGACTTTGTTTTAATCGATGGTGTCGTCGATAATTGGTACAAAACCGTGGAAATAATTAGCAAAAATGCTCCATACAAAATCAAAATAGAAAGAGACAACTGCCACCTATTACCTTTACCTCTACATTTCGACAAAAACTATCACACCATCGTTCTCAGTAAAGACGATTTCGAAGAGAATTCTATAGTAGAAGTAGACCACAGTCCAACCCATTTACAATTTTACAAACAAAACGAGAATCTTATTATAACAAACCAGTTTTACTTTACGTTGAAACCTAAAGAACAATTCGCGATTAACTCTACTAGACTACTACGAGAACGACAGCGTATTCAACACACTCACATTCAACTTCAATAAGGAATCATTCGTAACTTAAAGGATAAAGTCCAAGAGATATCAATAGCTGAAAATTTCGTCGACAAAGTTACATCATTTTCATACGCCTTCAAGAATTATAAGAGTTCAGAATCATCTTCAACCATCACCAAGGCGATCAACTGGATATCGAACAAAATCGCCAACTTCTGGTCGAAACCACCGACCGCTCTACTAACCCCAGAATCACCCCAACACCAAACTAACACTAACCCACCATCTAGCACGAAACTTCGATACTAACCAAACGCTTATCCTCGCCGACTTCCTCGTCAGGAAGTTCACCAAGTCTAAGACCTATAATTCGACAGAACCGGAAATTAACTATGGGGACGTCCAAGGGGCGGCGATAGCTATAGTCGCGGAATTCGAAGGTATTTTGGACGAATACGACGCAGACGTAGATTTTGATCCGGTGGCGTTACAAAAGTTGGTGATTGGGGAGCTGATCAACTGGTAATCAGTTATCTCTGGAGCGAGCTCTAATGGAGCTGGTACCGGAGTCTGTGGTGGAGGAAAGATCTTTTAGAAGTGAGGAGACAAGTTGGAACTGTGATTGAGAATGTGGTTAGACCGAGGGTGCATTCAATGGTTGAATTGAACAGCAGCGAGTTCAAGTGGATACCTTTCGGAGGTTTCCAATGGTACTCGTGGCTTCATGGAAGGAAGTTCGATATTGCAAGTAGCTTAGAGACATTAAAGAGACAAAATTGGACACTCTAGTCATCACAATATGGATTTCTTACTGTAAAAATTTTACCTACTGATTGTTTTCTAAATGTACGCACTTTAGTTTTAGGTTGAATTTACTTTAGCTCTCACTGGTTTGAATCGTTATTATTTGTTATAATTTATAACATAAATTCATATATAAATGTATATACTTTTAATAAATTAATCTAAGAATAAATGTTTTTCTTGTTAACTGACTCCACAAACTTCAAATTCCCCATTTTAGCAGAAATTTTTCGTTTCATTTACTTCCTTTCAATGCGAAAAATAATCAGTGTAAGTACTAAGAGTCACTCACGTCTGTGAATGTTTTAGTGCTTACTTAGTCGGAACATTTGTTAGCATTCAAGTTGGAATATACCAAACTGACGAGATCTAACAAGATCGAAACCGGTATTTGGTTTCCAAACTTCGAATCTAATAAATGTTCAAACCCAGGCCCGTTACCAGGATTTTTTTCAGAGGGTGGGGGGGGGGGGGGGGCGGACGCGATCCTTCTGCTAAAACTACCTAGTCTTTGTTTGCGTCTAGGTTAGAGCTAAGAAGCCACGGTCCAATACTGCTTTTACTATTAATATTATTATTTTCTGTGCATATTACAATGAATCAATATTTGCAATACGCACCTTAGGCGCAATGAAAATGATCCCTTGAAAAGAATCACTATTGTGATGAAAAATAGGTCACCTACAATAGGGATGATCGATATTGACATCAATATAAACATCGGTTCAAAAGTATCGATGTACAATGAATATCGGAAGAAAAATATCGATGCCCGAAAACATCGATGTTTTATGTAAAAAAACAATACATTTTATTATAAGCGTTAATCGACGTTATAAGGTATACTTATAGTAAGCGACGTAAGTAAATTCATGGTACAATAGATTGTTGGGTTACCTTACTGCAAAAATTTGAGTTCCATGGCTTGAAATGGGCAGTTTTTTATTTTGGTTAAATCGATCAACGACATCTAGTCTAAATTGGGTGAAGGTAAAATAATACTAATAACAACATTAAACAGCAACATTTGTTACACCTAATCACGCTAGATGGCCTAGCCCTAGACTTGGAGTGTATCGATATCGATGTTCCGATTTTATTCTCATAACATCGATGTGTCAATATTATCGAAAACTTAACATCGATATTAAAACATCGATGTTTTTTCACTAAACATCGATGTCCATTCACCATCGATGAATATCGATCATCCCTAACCTACAATAACATCATTCGAAATGATGATGAACCACATCAAAAACTGAATTAGCATCAAAAAAAGATCGTGCTGTCGATTTGGTGGGATTATAAAGATGTTGTCTATTTTGAGCTGCTTCCAAGAAACCAGACAATCGATTCAGATGTGTACTTCCAACAGCTAATGAAACTGGATGAAGCAATCTGTTACGGAGTTTTTCCCCAGTGAAGGAAGGGTGGCTTAGTAATTATAATTTCCAAGAAATTTTTCCAAGTGCCACTATCGAGCTATGAAATAATTTCCTTCACTATCGCCGGCTAGCGTTGGGGAAAGAGCAAGAGCCTCTTCTTGTTTCAGGCTGGGAGTCGTACACCCCGTGAGGACCCCTCGTTTGGGCCGATGTGATAATCTAGGGGGTGGAAAACTTTTCAAAAATTGCCAAGTCCGGAACTCTGGAGCGAAAATATTTCTAAGTCCCAGATTCCGCGTAAATAGAATTAAGTTTGGTAATTGCGCGGCACGACGGCTAAAGAATACCAAAAAGGGGCGCCAGATGATTTTGAATCACGCAATATACCTAAAGGAGACGTCAAAAAAAAATCACCAAAAGATACTCAATCACGGAAGCTGGACAATTTACTCCTAGATGGCGTAGTTCTCGTTCTCGTTGCCACTCTCTCTGGGACCTACCTTATTAAGAGTGTTGCTATCTATGTTCTAACCTTACAATTTAGACAGACAGGAAAATACTTTTTCGAAGCAATAAAACAAAATATTTCAAAGGGCAGAATAAGTTCTAATGTTCGCTCGGTATTTTTACAGTTTACAATGTACGCCCTCAATGTACGTGTGTCTTCCACTACTTATTTATTCTGGTCTTAAACTACGGACACGATTTGTTGGAAGGAAAGTGCGCACTTTGTTCCGTACAGCTGTTTACAAAAGTTGGTAACCGTCCCCTTTAATATATATTTCCTATCTTAACATTATCGGTTAATGAGGGCAAATTCTAGGTTCCTGTCTCGTTTCAGCACTAAATAGATCTGGGGAAAGTTATTAACTTATTAAGCTATCTCAACTAAGGCACTAGGGTTCAAAAGTCAGACCCGAGGATATAAATATCGGGTAAGATAATTACCAACGAGCAGGTAAAAGAAAGGCTAATTTAATTAATTTAAAGCTTAGAATCCAAAAGAAAAGAATTTAATGAGACAACTGGGAAAATTGACACAAAAAAAAAGACAAAACGGTATTATAATTTAGGTTGCCAGCCAAACATCTGATATATCTAGGGTTGGGACAATCCCCAAATAAGAATATAAAAAGGGGTACCTAAGTGATTAGTCCTGAAGGGTCCTAGGTCGAGAGGGATGCTGAGATCTCGTGCAGCTAGTGGATCGTTGACACAACTCCCTTCAATGAAGTCCTCGAAGCCCACACTTGAAGGTTTCCAGAAGACGAGGACCACTCCTTTGGACCTCCTTGTGTCCCTTTTCAGGTCCTGCTTGGCCGATCAAAGATGGATCCAAGGTTCCTGATGACCAGGATTCAAAAATGAACCCGTCAAGGGTCCCAACCAAACAAAAAGAGCCTTGGTTATTAGTCGGCTCTGCCACGTGCTTGGGAAGCACCTTCCTTCTTATTCCTGAAAAACCGGAACCATCTGAGGTTTTCGTCCTAACTCAGTAACACCAGGAAATACAATCGCCCCAAACGGTCCGAAGATGGGTTACATTAAATCCCTTACCGGAAAACCAGCCAAGATGCACTTGGAAAATCCCGTAACCTCACCTTGAGAAGGATGACACCCAAGTGAACGACAAGAGAGAAGATGGCCGATTTCCCCCACACCAAGACTGACAGAAGATATGCCAGCACTTACGAAACCAACCAAAGTATGTTTGGTGGCCTAGCCACACGCCCTATTCCTAATGGAAATTTAAACCGTAACAAATCAAAGAAAAACGGCCAGAATTGGCAATTCGGAAATTGTGTTCCACCGTGACAATTCTAGGCCTCACACATCTTTGGTAACTCGTGGGAAATTATTGGAGCTGGTTGGGAAGTGATGTCGCATCCCCCATACAGCCTTGACCTAGCACCATCTGATTACCATTTATTTCCTAGCTTGTAGAGCTCTATGAAATGGTAAAAATCTCCCATATGATGATGACCTTAAATCGCACTTGGTTCAGTTTTTTTCTGAGAAGGAGCAGAAATTCTATGAGCGCGGAATCATGAAGCTGCAAGAAAGATGGGAAAAGGTCATTTGAACAAAATGGAAAATATATAATTGCTTTAAGTCTAATCTTTGTGTTAAAAAAAGATGTTTTTTTTTTCATACCAAAAACCAAAATTTCTTACCGATCAATTTAAATATTATGTCAATATTGTAACGCAATGTAAATAGATGAAATAGGATTTAGAATAGAATTGTAGAATTTAGTAAATAAAAAAAGTTTCTAGAAGATTCTGATAAGGGGAAAGCGGCCGCGATAACGAAACAAACGGCAGATAAGCGTTCCAGAAATTTCGGCATTCGATAAGCCTTATCTGCCGAAAATTCTGGAAGCCGGGGGCCAAAACTATAAAAAAAGCGGTCAGCTTTCCCTCGAGGTCAGTCAGTTAGAGTCAGTGTAATTAGTGAGTTAGTAGAAGTCAATAATAAGTGAGTTAATTGTCAATTGTGGTGATCCAAGTTGAGTTCAGTAATAAAGTGGGTCTTATTCGATAAGTGTAATCAATCGAACCGATAAGCTCGTAACAATATCTAAATAAAAAAGTAAAAATTCCAAAAAAAACTATTTCTGGAACGACTTTTTTTAAAAACTGTTTCTCACAAAATGGTGAAAATGTCGACTTCTATCAATTTAACATTGTACAAGTTTTTCCAAAAAGAAACTTTTATACCGTACTCGGTATAAATTATTAAAAATAAAATAAAACGCGTAAATAAAGCGTGGTGAGTGAATAGAAGATAAGGAAAGGAACAAGCGAGTATACGAAAATAACCACAGCTAAAACTCGCTCCACACACACACACACACAATAATTCGAAATGCTTATTGGCAACACTGTCCAACGGGAAAATTGCAAATGTCACTAACGGAGTGTTGGTATCATAGACACGATAAGTGACAGATTCAATGGTGTCTATGAACGCGAGATTGCGCCAGAGAAATGTCAAGTAGTGTCCTGCGTGTCAACCAATAGATGGTAGCACTGCGTGTCAGCCACAGAAGGCGCACTGCGTGTCAACCAACAGATTGGTAGCACTGTGTGTCAACCACAGAAGACAATGTCACTGATAAATACTAGAAAATGGCGTCTAACGGGTTTCTACACGTGCAACTAAATAAACAAAATGAAATAAAAGGGGCGTCAAGTCGCCGACGCTCGAATTAGATATTAAGGCGTTTGCACGCGGTTAGGAAATCTTCCAGGGGCGATTACAATCGAGGAAATATAAAATATTACTCGACAAGAGAATAAGAATTAATTCTTCGGACGAAACTCGAATAAAATTCGAATTTCACCTAGAACTTGCTCGTTTTTAACAAGCACGTGGTCGTGTTAGGTCCACAGGACGTAAATAAACAATTCACAACAATTGGACAATGCAGCACGATACAAATATATAATTCGGACAAATGGATAAAAAGAAATGCGCAGACTTACAGTTTTAGCTGGAGTTTTCGCCGTGGCACTATTAGATTAAACGGGTAAATAATCTTAAAGCAAATTAACGGTCGAAGCACTAGGCACGTGTTCGGAATTCTCGGGTAGGTGTTCTCGGTTCGGTGTACAAACTTTGGAGAGAGTGAGTCGAGCAAGAGCGGTTAACGACCAACCCTCCTTGTGGTGTTTTTCCGTTGGTAGGGGACGATCGTGAATCGTCGGGGATGGAAATGTATAGTCAATGCCTAGTGCTTGGATCCATCTAGCGGCGTCAGAGTGAGAGTAAGAGCGGGAAACTTGAATTATTCCTGCTCCGGTATCAACTTATTTTTCTGAAATTCTGTCTTTTTATCTAAATTCGTTTCGAAATTACTTTACTTTCAGATTTCTACTCCTTCAACTTCCTTCCCTTGGAAATTCGAATATTACTTAGAAATTTCGATCAGTTCCTCGAAATTTTAACGGTATTTTTCTCTGACATGTGTCAACTATCCTGAAAGAAACTATCAGAGACTTATCTACACAACTGCGAGTTGGATAGCTTCTCTCAGATGACACTTATGTCAGAAAAAAATGTATCTAGTGCCAGAGAGAAATGTAGGGAATAAAGTGTTTAGTGTAAACGCACCGTAAGCCTTCTGAACACATTGTTAAAAGTATTGACATAATGACTAGGAATGTGCTAATAAATAAGTCAAAGAATCTACTAATTAAGTTTATTAAGAGCTAATCAGGTTGTTCTGACACCATATCCTCTTGATAATCTATAAACGAGGGAAGGTAAACAGTTTCTATTTTTATCTCCTGTTTTATTTGATCTTTGTAGTCGTTTGTTTTTAACATAACGGTTCTCTGATCCTCATTGTCTTCAATCTTTACAATATCAATATCCAGCTTTGGTCCTTCCTGACATAATTTATTTATAGGTTTTACTGATTCCTTTCCATGTACTTCATACATATGCGAGAGTAGAGTACTTCTATATTTATACCTAAATTTTCCACAAACTTGACAAATATACTCGACTTTATTATGCTTACTGTCAATATGCCTTATCAAATGATATTTTATAAATGTTGCATAATCACATTGATCACATTTGAACAAAGAATCCTTATGTTGCACCCTAGTATGCCTTTCCAACTTTTTGCTGCTTAAAGTAATAAATGAACAGTACTCGCATGCTAAACTTTCTGGACAACTGTGCGCTTCTTTGTGCAGTTTCAATGTCTTCATATACAATGTTTTAAACGAACACACATCACATGCATACTCCGTCAGGTTTAGATGTTTTCCTAATATATGTTCCCTTAAAATTAATTTTCTATGCGAAGTGTAGCCACAATCGTGACACTTGAACAATTTCTTTTGCTCATGAAATCGCTTCATGTGAAACACCAATTCTTTACTTCTGACGCAAGTGTAATCGCATAAGGTACACATCTTCGTTTCATTTACATGTTTAATTTGCATATGTCTTCGCAACGAATGAGTAAACGAGTAGGTTTTACCACACAAATGACAAACTTTTTTCTCCAGTTGCAACGCCTCGTACTTTTCAGGGTGTTTGTGCACCATGTGCGACTCCAAATAAGGCGTTTTGAGTCCACAGTGCAAACAACAATAAGTCTTCAGCATCAATGGGTCGCACATTTCCAAGTGTTTGCGCACCATATGCGACTCTAAAGTTACCTTATAAGGCGTTTTGAATTCACAATACAAACAGGAATAAGTTTTCAGCTGCGATGTGTCGCACTTTTCTGCGTGTTTGCACACCATATGCAACTCTAAATTCCTCTTGTAAGAAGTTTTGAACTCGCAATGTAAACAGGAATGAATTTTCAACTGCGATTGGTCGCATTTCGCCGGATGATTGTGCATCATATGCGACTCTAAAGTAATCTTGTTAAGTGTTTTGAATTCACAATGCAAACAGGAGTGTGTTTTCAGCTGCGATGGGTCGCACTTTTCGGGGTGTTTCCGCACCATGTGCGACTCTAAATAAGGCGATTTGAAATCGCAGTACGGACAAGAATTGGTTTTTAGCTGCGATGGATCGCAATTTTCAGGATGTTTGGTCACCATAGTGCGACTTCAAATTTCGCTTGTAAGGCGTTTTGAATTCGCAGTGTAAACAAGAGTGAGCTTTCAGCTGCAACGGGTCGCATTTTTTGGGGTGTTTGCGCAATATATGCAACCTTAAAGTCATCTTGGAAGGTGTTTTGAATTCGCAGTGTAAGCAGGAATGATTTTTTAGATGCGATGGGTCGCATTTTTCGGGATGTGTGCGCACCATGTGTGAATTTAAAGTCCTCTTATAAGACGATTTGAATTCACAGTGCAAACAGGAATGAGTTTTCAGCTGCGATGGGTGGCACAATTCAGGGTGTTTTCGCACCATGTGCGACTCTAAATAAGGAGATTTGAACTCACAGTGTAAACAGGTTTGGGTTTTCAGTAGAGACTGATCGCATTTTTCGGGGTGTTTCCGCACCATGTGCGATTTTAAAGTTAATTTGTAGTGCGTTTCGAATTCACAATGCAAACAGGAATGAGTTTTCAGTTGCGGAGGGTCGCATTTTTTGAGGTGATTGCGCGCTATGTGCGACTCTAAAGTTACTTTGTTATGCGTTTGGAATTCGCAGTGCAAACAGGAATGAGTTTTTAACTGCGATGGGTCGCACTTTTCAGGGTGTTTGTTCACCATGTGCGACTCTAAATAAGGAGTTTTGAATCCACAGTGTAAACATGATTGAATTTTAAGCTGCGATGGGTCGCACTTTTCAAGGTGTTTGCGTATCATGTGCGACTCGAACGTTTTCTTGTAAGGCGTTTTGAAGTCACAGTGCAAACAGAAATGAGTTTTTAGCTGCCCTGGGTCGCATTTTTCAGGATGTTTACAAGCCATGTGCGAGTCAAAAGTCTGCTTATAAGATGTTTTGAATTCACAGTGTAAACAGGAATGAGTTTTCAGCTGCAGATGTACAAAGCAAACATGTTGTTTTAATATATATTTAAGTGCAGAGCTGTATTCGCAATGAATGCATCTAAATTCCCCATCCTCTCCCTTTATATAGTATTCTTGTGGAATATCAATCTCTTCTAGTTTTTTCAGTCGAGCCAACCTATAAATTTAAAGAACACTTGGTTATTATTTGTTTGTCAAACATTTTAAAAAGTATTACTAACTTTAAAGCATTTAATTCCCATGTAATAAAAATTGAGAAAATAAACTTTATTGCAAAAAATTTCGAATTATATTTTCAATTTTGCCTTCGCTTTTTTTCTAAATATCAAAAGAGCAATTTATAATAAAAGTCGAAATTTATAGAAAACATGGTATCAATTCAAATTCAAAATTCGAACTAAATAGTGTTATTATCTTGAAAAGATACAAATACGCTGATAAGTTATTGAAATGCGTTTTGTAATAAAGTAATTAGAAATTGACGCCTAAAAGTGTATAAATTGTAACAAAATGAAACGGGTGTTACATGCACCCAAATATAAGTCGTAGGAATCACTTTGAATTATTAAAAATTAATACTGAATTAACCAAGTGTTGACGATTTGTTAGGTCGAAACTTACCGAAGTTCGCATGCCGTTTTCAACATAAGGTGGTGTTTCAGATCACTTTTTATGTGTGTTCTGTAATCACAATTAGGGCATTCATATGCACCAATGTTATGAACTTTTGCAACATGTTGTTTGAGCTTGTAATTGGAATTCGTTACAAAATCGCACAGGGAACATGTCCGCGCTATATGATCGGATTTGCTAAAATCTTCGGCAATATTTACGTCAAACTCAGCAGTACTAATATTCTGATTTAAAACGTTGGTTTCAATATTACTTGATTGTGGTTCTGTGGAATATGCGCCACAAGTTTTCATCTTTGATTTCAACATATTCTTCTTTAAATTCCAACTTAACACATGTTTTATCTTCTTCCAAGTTTAATTTATTGTCTTCAGAATAGTGAAGGGGCGAACCAAATGTAGCCATATTTGCTTCACAAAGTAAATGGTAAAAAGTCTGAAAATAAAGAAATAAGTAACTATAAATTTAAAGTTTTGGGATAAGAAGTCAAAAATTCCAGTTTTATCAAAATTTCAAAGTTAAAAAATTTTCAGTTCATGAAAACTGTTTTTTTTTTATAGAAATTCGGATTTTGTGACATTCCAATTTTTTTAAATTTCGCATTGTAATTAGAATTTTATAAAAAAGGTTCATTCTCGAGTCAAAAATAAAAACTGAAATGGAATTTCGACCAAATTTCAAATGTTCTAGAAGAATTTTTAAGTAAAAAACCCAATACTTGCGTGAAATGTTTACCAAAATTCTGTAGTTAAAGTAAGAAATAACGCATTTTTTAAATTCCATTTTTTTTTGAAATTTTGAACTTTTTTGTTAAAATTTTGTATTAAAACAAAAATTATTTTTATATTGAATTTTTTCGAAATTTGAATTCTATTTTTCCAAATCTGAAGTTTAATCTTTACTTATGAAACCCAAAAATTCAAGAATTTTTTATAAATGTTTGAGATTAAGGTAGAAATATTCAAAATTCCGAATTTAACTCTAAAGCGTTTCTCTAATGCATGACTTATCTCAAATAGATATTTGTTTCTATTTTTAATGTCAACTTCAAGCGAATCACTGGTTCAAAGAAATCAAATTTCGAATTTTAGGTAAAAACTTTTAGAAAGAAAAATAAAAAAAATGGGTCTAAATTCTGAATTTTTAAAAAGGAACTATTTCGCAAAACTGGTAGTTTATATGCAATAAATTTAAAAAAAAAAACGGAAAATGGGAGGTAATTCTAGAATTTTCGAAAAGACTTGAAGACAAAAGAGGACATCAGTGTATTATAGTGAGGTGTTTTCTCAAAAAGAGTATGTTTGGTCACTAGGGTTGCCAGATTGCCAGCATTTGATTACCAAACTAAGATCCTTAATTACTTTCACTTTTCATACTTCCAAAATAATTCACAACCAAAGAAAAAGGTCCTCGTTTCATATTTTCAGTCCTTTGACGACCAAAAATAAAAAGGTTCTCGCTTTTTTTTATGTTTTTCATAGTACTTCGGTCTTCGAAATAGTTTTAATGATAAAAAAAGTTCCTCTACATTCGTCTAATCGTCATACTTGTCAGCTAACTCTAAATTACTGAACAGTTCTGACCAACGTCTACCAACTCTGCTGTTGCCCTCGTTTCTCAACCTGAGCTTCACGACCAGATGCAAGAAGGATCGTAATCTTTCTAAAAATATAAGACAGTGTTATTGGGGGGACGGTAACATTAAAAAGGGTCAAAAAACCATTCTCTGGGCAAAAGAAAAATTCAAGAACAAGCTAATAAAAACTTACCCGCCTCCTTACTTGTAGATTAAAAACAGTAACAAAAAATATCTAAACTTGAACGGTAGACAGGAGTATGTTTACACGATTGTGGTTATTAAAGATAAATCGATGTTTTATTTTCTATTATATGTTATATTCTACATTCCCTTATATAATATAAATAAATAATTTACTTTGATTATATCTAAAATTATTTATATAGTCACAGAATACTAAAATATATTCTATACAGTGTTGCCAGTGGTTCAATGCCAAATGTCGCTACCGGATCTCTAAAATTCCGCTACCGGATCTCTAAAATTACGCTACCGGCCGCTGCCCAACACAGGAAGGGTAGAGAATTCTATAAAAAACTTGACCTATGAAAGATAAATACATTTTTTTTTACCTTCGGAGGGTAATTAAAGCCAAAGATATAAAAAAACCTTTCGCTTACCTCTAAAATAAAGATTGATAACTAAGACTAAAAAAAAACTACCACCCTAGCTGAGAGCTATTTTAAATCGCTTCAAAGTCGTCAAATAACATAGTATCTTCGGGGAAACACATATTTTTCCATAGAAAAAGAAAAATTAAATTTTTTAAAGATTTCTGCAATGATTGTGATTGACTTTCTACACGTAAAATTGTTGTTAATTGCTCTCTGTCAGATGGCACCATTGAATAAATCGTTATGTAAATTTTTCAACAACTAGTTTATTTACCCTTGACACGTTTTTTAAAAATAAAATGTAAAAATTTGGGCAACCTCAAAATTCCGCTACTTTATCGTCGCCGCCGCTACGCCGCTAAATGCTTCAGAAGTCGCTACCAATAGCGGAATCAGTGTTGCCAGTGGTTCAATGCCAAATCTCACTACCGGATCTCTAAAATTCCGCTACCGGCCGCTACCCAACACAGAAAGGGTAGAGAATTCTACAAAAAACCTGACCTTGAAGGATAAATACATTTTTTTTTACCTTCGGAGGGTAATTAAAGCCAAAGATATATAAAAACCTTTCGTTTACCTTTAAAATAAAAATTGCTAACTAAGACTAAAAAAGTACTACCACCCTAGCTGAAAGCTATTTTAAATGGCTTCAAAGTCGTCAAGTAACATAGTATTTTCGGGGAAATACATATTTTTCCATAGAAAAATAAAAATTAAATTTTCTAAAGATTTTTGCAATGATTGTGATTGACTTTCTACACGTAAAATTGTAATTGCTCTCTGTCAAATGGCACCATTGAATAAATCGTTATGTAAGTTTTCAACAACTAGTTTATTTACCCTTGACTCGTTTTTAAAAAATAAAATGTAAACATTTTGGCGCCCTCAAAATTTCCGCTACTTTATCGTCGCCGCCGCTTAACCAATAGCGGAATTCCGCTACCACTTGGCAACACTGATTCTATAAGTTGTCATTTGTCGATGTCCATAGACAGAAAATACATATTCATAGAACATTACCACTGTTGCCAATAGTCATAAATAATATTCCACTATCACGCAACAAAATTCCCCACAATTGCTCATATACCAGTGGCGTCTCTTCCATCAGAAAGAACTAAGATTTTAATTTCCATAATTTATTAGCTAAATTGTTAGTGTTTTCGATTTTAATTTCCAAACTTCTTTAATCAAATTTAATATCAAGTAGACTATAAATTTTAAAGCTAAATCGAAGGTAAACTAGCAAATTTGGCATTTTCCACAGTTTTAATAATACAATATTTCTATCAATTTGATATTTCACGAATGCGAATGTTTGGCTTCTTCGATAACACTTAAAGAATCTTGTGAGAAAAATCGTAATTTTTAGAATAAATTGAATTTGGAGAAAAAAAAATCAGTTTCACGAATGTGAATGTTTGGCTTCTTCAATTAATTTATAAAAAAAAGTCCATTTTCGAGTCAAAAGCGAAAAACTTCCCAATAAAAACTGAAATGGAATTTCGACCACATTTCAAATGTTCTAGAAGAATTTTTAAGTAAAAAACCCAATACCTGCGTGAAATTTTTACCAAAATTCTGTAGTTAAAATAAGAAAGAACACATTTTTTAAATTCCATTTTTTTTCGAAATTTTGAACTTTTTTGTTAAAATTTTGTTGTAAAACAATATAAATAAATCGATTAAAGAATCTTGTGAGAAAAATCGTAATTTCTAGAATAAATTGAATTTGGAGAAAAAAAATCAGTTTCTAAAAATTTTTCTCTCATAATTTCTATTTTCATTTAAATTTTGACAATAATCTCGAAATTAACAAGGAATCTTTTTCTTCACATGTCGTAAAAATATTATCAAGATTTTTATCGTTTCGTTAAAATTTCAATCCACTTTTTAAAAAACTAAACGAATTTTAAGAAAAAGTCAAATTTTGGATAAAAAGAAAGAAAAGAAAAAAGAAAGAAATTTCCAGAAATCTACATTTAGTCGAAATAAGTCGAGAATAAGGCAAATTTTGAGAAACAGGTTGTTTCGGACAGTCAACATTTGGCAATTTCTATAAAATATTCAAAATTTCCAATAGATTCCAATTTTGAAGGATAAAAGTAGAAGAATTTTGAATATAAAGTCGTAATTTGGAAAAGGACGAATTATAATAAAAAAACAGTGCTAGGATAAAGCCGAAATTTTCAGGAAATCAAATTTAAAATAAAAACCTGACCATTTGAAAAAACTTGAGAAATATCGAAATTTCGACAAAAATACGATTTTCGAGGTAAATATCGAAAGGTAACCCGAACGAAAGAGAGAAAACAATTGAAATTTCAAAGAAATCTAACTGAAATATCGAGAAAAGTCCAACTTTAGTAAAAATTCGAAATATCCCGGGGTCAAATTTTGGGAAAAATGTCAGGAAAAAAGTTGAAATTTCAAAAAAAAAGCTCGACAGAATATTTATTTTGTAACGACTGCCTCCCCCCTGCCCCACTGAGACGACCGAAATATCCACTATCGAGATAAACGTTGAAATTTTGTTAACCAAGTTGGAAAATTGAAATAAAGAACTTGTCCTCTTCAGGAAGATAACCGAGGACCAGTCCGTTCCATCAAACCAAGTTGGAATTTGAATGTTTCGGAATATTTGTCTTTTTACAAAAATTCAAAATTCTCAAGAAATAATTTCTAGATAAATATTGTTCTAAACGTTATTATTATTTTTAATAATCTACCAAATGTCGAGAAAAAAGCGAAATTTGATAAGCAAGTCGAAATTTGCAGAAAGCTGAATTTAAAAAAAAAAAGTGGAATTCTTCAGAAAAAATCGAATTTTGAGAAATGTCGAAATTCTCAAAAAAAAAACGAATTTAGAGATAAAAATTCGAAATTTCAAAAGCAAAAAAGTTTTCTGAAATTAAAAAGGATTTTGAGAAAAGGAAAGGAATATTCAAAATTCGAAATTTTATCAAAATCAAATTCGAAGAAAAATATAGTTCCGAAAAATCGGGATATCTTTAAATCAACTCAAGTTGACAAATTAAGTTTAGACTTAAAACTTTGGGAAAAATAAAAAACGTTGCATTTTCCCTCGATTTATTTTTTAAAGGTTAATTAAACAAATTAAAAACGTTTAATAAATACAATTATTAACATAACATTTGCAATGAATGGGCGAGGTTTTAACATCACACTTTTCGACATGTTTATTCAAAGTGTACGACTCCAAAGTTCTCATGTAATTTTGAAATCACAGAGGAAACAGGAATGAATTTTCAAGCAGGAACGACTTCAGTTGCGATGGATGCATTTTTGGGGATGTTTGCGTATCATGTACGTTTCGAAAGTTGCCTCGTGAAATATTTTGAGAGCAAACAGAAATAAGTGGTTAACTGCGATGGGTCACACGTTTCCATGTATTTACGCACCATCTGCGACTTCATCTAAGATATTTTGAATTCATAATGTTAATAGCATTGCGTTTTCTACTACAACTTCAATGGGTCGCCCTCTTCAGGGTGTTTTCGAATCATGTGCGCCTTATAATTTTTCTTGTAAGGCGTTTTGAATTCACAATGTGAACAGGAATAAGTTTTCAGTCGCGTTGGGTCGCACTTTTCAGGGTGTTTGAACACCATGTGTGTGTTAAGTGTCTTCTTGTAAATAGTTTTGAATTCACAGTGCGAACAGGAATGAGTTTTTATCTGCTTTGGATCGCACTTATTGGGGTGTTTGTTGAGCATATGAGATTCGAAAGTTCTCTTGTAATGCGTTTGGAACCTACAATGCGAACAAGAGTAAGGTTTCAGTTGCGATGGGTCGCACTTTTCGAGGTGTTTGCGCAACATGTGCGCTTCTAAATCCGCCTCATAACGCGTTTTGAATTCACAGTGCAAACAGGAATAAATTTTCAGTTTCGATGGGTTGCGTTTTTCAGGGTGTTTGCGCGCTATGTGCATATATAAAGTTTTCTGGTCGGGCGTTTTCAATTCACAATACAGACAGGAACGAATTTTCAAGTGCGATTCATCGGAATGTTTGCGGTCCATGTGCGATTTGAAAATCCACTTATAAAGCGTCTTAAATTCACATTGGGAACAGGAATGAACTTTCAGCTGCGATGGGTCGCACTTTTCTGGGTGTTTGGATGCCATGTGCAAGTTTAAACCCTGTTTGGCATGGGATTTAAATTCACAATGCAAACAGGCATTAGGTTTCACCTGCAGGTGTACTCTTTTAACATGTCGTTTTATAAGCTGCTGATTGTTAGAACTGTATTCGCAATGAATGCACTTAAAGTCATTCTCTTCCTTTGTAAAATATTGTTGTAGGTCGATCCCATCTAGTTTTTTCAATTCATCGGACCTATAAATTTAAAGAACATTAAGAGTTAGTTTTTGTTAATCAATTAAAAATGTTAAAATTTTTTAAACTAATTAAATTTAATTATTTTAATTCGTAGCATCGCATAATAATCAAATGAATCCAGTGGCGTGTTGAATCTTTTATAAAATCAAGAAAGAAACGATAAATGTGATTTTTCCCAGATTTTAAATTCAAATCACATTAAGTAAATGAATAATTATAATTTTGCTTTCATCGTAAATTAACATTTTTTTTTTGTCATTATAAATTAAATATAGCCTATCTTACTTAAAATGAATAGTTTTTTACTTTAATTTACAAATTCGCATGACAATTTGATTAAATTTCTAGAGAAAGTTTGAAACCTGCATGAACTAATTAATCATTTATTTAAATACAGTGATATCCCCGTTTATATATCCTAATTATAACTGTATTTCATTTTAGACAACATGCCACTGAATCAGCCAAAGCGCTGATGATTATCGTTAAGAAAGATAAACTTACTGAAGTTGGTCAATTTTCAACATTGGATTGTTTTTCAGGTGAAATCTCATGTGTGCTCTGTAGCCACGATCAGTGTTCTTCGTTAAATCACACAGGGAACATTTACGCTGTGTAGGATTATTTTGACTTAACATATTGTCTTCAATATCACCTGATTGCTCATCTTCTGTGGAATATGTATCACAGTCTTCTTTTATTTCAACATGTTCTTCTTCTAATTCTTCTTTTATTTCAATAGGTTTTAATTCAAATTCATCTTTTACTTCACTAAGATTTAATTCACATTCATCTTTTATTTTAATATGTTCTCCTAATTCATCTTTTATTTCAATATGTTCTTCAAATTCATCTTTTATTTCAGCATGTTCTTCTAATTCTACCTTAATAAGTGTTTTAACTTCTTCTAAATTTAATTTACTGTCTTCAAGACAGTGAAAGGGCGAACCAAATGTAGCCATTTTCGCTTCATAAACTGTAAGAAGCCTGCAAACAAAAAATTAAATATACTAAACATATATGAAAAGAAATTTATTAAACAACTTGAATTAAATCCATTTAATTGGAAAGCATGTAGCTATATCTTCGGAAACTGACTGATATTTGGTTAATTTCGTTCAAAACAGCTATTTTCGGCCACGGTTTCAATTTCGACCTAAAATGTACGGAACTTAGACTCAACTGAAACATCAAAATTTAAAATTAATCTTGAAATATTCAGCAAAACATCAGATTTTGAGAAAACCTAAAAATAAAAAGAAAAGGCTCGA
Source organism: Dastarcus helophoroides (assembly GCA_028583605.1). Lineage (NCBI taxonomy): Eukaryota > Metazoa > Arthropoda > Insecta > Coleoptera > Bothrideridae > Dastarcus > Dastarcus helophoroides. The sequence goes on from CM053334.1 coordinate 12,493,361, forward strand.
AATGTTGATTTTAAAGTTAAAATTTCAGAAGGAAGTATAATTTTTTCAATTGAGCTGAAAACCTTCAGAAGTAATAAAGAAAATTAGGGTTTTCTGCAAAATGAAAAGAATAAAGAATGTATAAGATTGTATTTCGTGTATACATATCCAGTAGAAACAAAAATATAACATCTTGTTATTTCAGAATCACAACAACGAAAGAAAAAGAATATTTCATTTTTTTATGCAAAATAATAACATTGAATTTTAAATAACTAAGAATTTTACTGACTATAATATTTAAAATATTAATGCTTTGTATTACGCCCATGGTTGTCAATGACTGCATAATGCTAATTTTTGGAAACTATTTAAACGAATTGAAACCTAGCATGCTTAAAGTGCGCCCCTATTCCACGCGTGACGGCTACTCATTAAAAACTAAAACACCTTGTAACTTCCTCGTTAAGCATTGAATCAGCGTTTGTCACATTAAAAAACCCAATTATTTTTATCAATAGCATATGTCAATGGAATTTGGCCAATTTTTTGTTAATGTATTTGACAATGGTATAAAATATTTGGTAAAAATCGATACGTGATTTTGTAAAAACTTTAAATGGTGGAACATGCAAATTTAAAGTGTTCTATTTTTTGTAAAATGTACAAATTGTGGCAAAGGAAAAATAGTAAATGGGTGAAAAAAAATTTAAAACTTACCAAGCGTCAAATATCTACTTTCGCACAGTAGTCGTTACTTATCTTATAACTTAAAGACAATAATACAAATTCCACAACTAAGAAGGTTAACTTTGTCATAATATTAATAACAACTAATATTCTATGCTCATGAATCTGAAAACATGTCAATAGTCAGTGTTGCCAATCGTTCAATAAAATAATCTTCAACCACCCTGCAAAATTTTTGACATGCCAGTGCCAGTGGCGTGGCACATCAACACCAAATTTAGGCTGAATTTCGCAACCGAAACTTGTTAAAGTTTACACAGTACGCTTAAATCTAGTGTATTTTCTATCTTTCTGAAGATGATATATTGGCTATAGAAACGCGTGAGAGCAACCTTTGTTGTGTTTTTTAACCTTTTTTGGTTTAGGAGACAAAATTTGTATTTCAACTTTTGAAGATAATAAGGACCAGGTTCGTTCTAACAAAACTATGTAGACTACCATTGTTTATTTGGATTAAATTACAATAAATATAAAAGTCATACATTCTCTTTCTTTTATAGTTATATTTATGATAATTAAGTCCAAAGAAGGTTTCACCCCTTTACCACATCGGCAATTAAATAAATAATTACGCGATACGTATTTCGCCAGCAGAACTGGCATTTTCAAACGTACTAATCTAAGAAGATTAGCAAAAGATGCATCGACGTCATCTGCATTGAGATTCAAATCGATACGTAATTATTTATTTAATTGTCCGATGTGGTAAAGGAGTGAAACCTGCTTTGGACTTAATCACAAGCCACAGTGTTTAGTTCAGTGCTTTAGTATGATAATTAGTAAAATGTAGTCAACACCCGTCGAAATCAACTGTGATGTATTAAATTAAGCTTTAGACAAGTTACTAAAATAATTACAAGAGCTAAAGCTGGCTTCACAAGTAAACATTTTGATGATTAATGTATTGCCGTTATTTCGCAGCTATTTGGCAGAAATAATGGAACCAAATGTTTCCCACATTGTTTTTTAATTGTATTATAAACAAAGAGTAATTTTCATGCAGAAATTGACATAAAATATAAAAGATTCACTCTTAAAACTACCGACAACAAATCAAAATATTTAGGTTAGAATTTTAGAAACACAGAACACCATTAATGTCACAGTATTGCCACATGACCGTGTCTAAATATTGCTAGTTATTGTTGTTGCCACAACAAAAGTAGAAGTCCACGGCCACGGATTATAGAATAAGCTGCCCTTTTAAGGAATATGCATGCTCCATATTGGTCATGCATAAAAAGTTAACCAAAATACGTCTAGAAAGTCGAGTAGCGTCGACTATTTCTTTTCCTCGTTGAAAATCATTTGTCAATGGTCATAGGTGGGCAAGCAAGCGTTGATTAATCAACGGCGCAAGATATCATAATAACAATTGCAGCTGTTATTCTATTAAGACTATAAAAAACCCACCTAAAATATTTTTAGATTTCTCCTACATCATTTTTTTCGTAAAACATATGAATGAACACACTGAAAAAATAACATTAAATTAAGCAAGATCGGCAAGTTTTAGCATTTTACAACAGCTGTTTATTAACCATTGTGGGAGCTTAAACGGGGTAGGTCGTATCGAACGTAACATCAAGAGTTCACAACAACTTTATTATTTTTTAATGTAAGAAAATACAAGAACGCGGGACCAGCGACTACCTTCAACCAGCCCGAACAACACACATCTAAAGACAACTAACCAAAGACAAGATCAACTAATTTTTCTTTTTACGTCAGGCGTTGATTGAATACTATATTCAATCAACGCGCCAGGACGCGGTCGAGCCGTCTATGCTTCACGTCACCCCGAATTGACGTTGACATTGTACTGCCAACTTCAAATAACGAACAATTGGCGGGCTATTCAAAATTTAAACCTACACCATATTTTTTAACTTTGTTCCTCGTTGCTAGTGGCAAGAAGATTTCTTGGCTAGTGGAATTTCGTCACTCTTGATATCACGAAAATATACTACCTACTCTCTAGACGCTTTTTCGACACTGTTTTACAAGATCGTGTACTACTCTTATTCAATAATCCGTGTCCACAACCAACTTTTATTCAGATTTATCTGAAATCACAAAACATATATATTAAGAAGGACAGGTTACATTTAAAGCGAGAGCAACGAAGTGACATAAGTGGATGGCAATACGCGCCATTTTCAAATTCAAATTTTTAGTGAAATTAATGCGTAACTAAAAAACTTTGACGTTTCATTTTTGCACAATGAAAATGTCACAACGTATTGTTTAATTACAAATGAAAAGGCAAAAATAAGACGTAAATTTTTTTAGCAAACGTGGAAAATTCATTAATAACGTACTTAATGGTTGATATGCTAAACGGAAAATGAATAATACGAAATATATAATAGACAGATGTTTTATTGGTTCAAGATAAAAAACATTGTAAAAAAACTTAACAATATGTATTAAAATACAACTTACATAATAAACGGAATATTAAAATATGAATTACAACATGCTATGCACAATAAGTATGTAACAAATGTAACAAAGCTTCTCATGAACTTATGACAACTAGAACTAATTCTTTCTTGTGTACCGTAAAAGTCCCAGGAGCAAAATCTGAAAAATAAATAAATAAATCAATAAATAATAAAGGGAATAAAACGCAATTAGAAATTTAGACACAAGAAAATTAACACGTAATGGGCAGTTTAAATAAATGCTGTATTTTACTTTTTTATGAACCAATTTACAAACAAGTTTAATGTTTTTATTAATAAATTTGGTTAAACATAAATTAGAATCATACCAAAAGGACGTAACTACAAAAGTTACCATTAGACTTTTTAAAGATATCTATCAAACTGTATTTATTGAAAAACTAAAAGTACATACATTAATTTCATCTGAATAAGTAGAGGAAGCAATTTCTTAATTATGAAGAGGATTACTTACCGTAAAATTGTTGTTTATATCAATAACACACGCCATAACCATATATGGTCATAATTTCCTTCGTTAAATCGTTCAACTGACAGACGACAGAAAGCAGATCTTAAACGACAGCCTTCCAACCTAATCTATATGTATCTCACTTGCACATTAATGGATTATAAACACCTTTCTCATTTTGATACTGCGTAGCTACAATTTTACAATCAAAAACTGCCGGCAGGCAATTTGACATAAGTGGATGGCATGACAATTCGGCTTGTTTCGCCCCCACTCCTATTACTTTCACCTCCATGTCTGAAATGAACTAAACGCATTTATCAAAATTTAAGTGATGTTCTATGTACACTAGTAACGAAGCCACAGACCTGGATCTGTGAACAAAACATGTTAGCAGTCAATGTTGCCAATCGTGCAATATAATATTCCTCAACCACGCTGCACATCTCCCTATCATTCCTCCACAGAATAGTCTATAGGATAGGATTATTCTATGATCCCTCACATACCAGTGGCGTGCTTTTTTATCACAGCCACGGATTATAGAAGGCGGATAGTGCACGACCGCAGAAAACGGTGTCGAAAAAACGACTCGAAAGTAGGCAGTATGTTCTCGTGATATCAGGAGTGATGGAATTCTACTACCAACGAGAAACGCAGTAAATAACTATGGCTATTAAACACCTATTGAGAAATGTCAGAATTTACCGATTTCGTTTAATTTTAATGTCATTTCTTAGTATATTCAATTCATAATTTTTACGAAAAAGATGATGTAGGAGAAATCTAAAAATGATTCAGGTGAGTTTTTTGTAGTCTTTCAAAAGATAACTGAGCTGCAATTGCTATTATGATCTTTTGTCCGCTTAACATGACCAATGATTTTCAACGAGAGAGAGAACACTCTCTAGACGCATTTCGGTCCAATTTTTATACATGGCCAATATAAGTCGTGCATTATCCTTATTTTATCATCCGTGATCACAGCATACCAAATTTCGGCTTCTGTTTTGGTTGCGGCCGAACTTCGAAACTGATACATTGTACTCTCCAGAGACTAAATAGACTGAACCTAACACGGTAAGCAGTGAAGCCAGTTGAAAGCCTGGCGAAAGCCTAGCTCCATCTAGCTCGCAATGCCCTCTTATTATATGACAGACCTTTGCGAAGATAACATCGGTTTTTTTTAAAGATAATGGGCGGTAAATATGGGGAAGTGTATTGTGGATCATTGTTGAAACCTCAGTGAACACATTAGTGAAGGAAAATCAAGTTTCATTCTTTGGGTAGGTAAAAATAAAATATATAAATATTCAATTATCGGCGTGCGCGCGTCGCCATTTCACTGCAATCATGACGTGTTTACAGCACCGGCTTAACAATATTGTACACAGGCGTCGCGTATTAAAAGAAAATTATTTTTCTATTAAACCAAGATGTCTTTGAAAATAGTTCTCCTGAACTTTTACCAGAAAGCACTTATAAAAATTATCCTATTGGTCCAAAAGCCCCTAATTCTAAAGTTTCATCTAAATCTTTAGAACCGTTACGCAGCAAGTTTCGTATTTATAAATTTTACTTAATTCGACCATATCAAAGAGTAGTGGAATGCACCTCCCCACTTCCCCGGATATTAGCTTCAACTGTACGCATAAGACAACATTGAAACGTTCAGTCTATCTAGTCTCTGGTACTCTCAAATCTTTTGTGTATTTTCTAGACAGCAATAGCTCGACTGCCACATTTCAAAATAGTAACATTTTTTTTAAGTGAAAATTTCTTTAGGCCCGTTAGACCATTGGATAATAGTTCATTTTTTAAAATCTGCTGGAATTTCTTTATTTTTAGTCTGATGAAAAAACATAGCTTCAGATTCAAAAATTTTGACAAAAAAATATTGGGAAATACTTGAATTTCTAGAAAATCGCAATTTTAAGATGTTCTAAAAAAGTAAGAAAGTTTAAACTACGTGTGAAAGCTACTAATTTCGATATTTCAAGTTTTTTCGTACAAACTTTTTTTTCTCAAATTCTAAATTGACGAAATAGAAATTTTTTACTTATATTTTCGACTTCAAAGTCGAATTTTTGGACTTTTAAATTCAAACGTCGGATTCTGTTTCAAATTTTTTTAACGGTTTTACTTCGAGTTTAATTTAAATTCGAACTCTCAAAATCGAGTCGAAATTTTAAGATAAATAGAAATGTTGAATTGAACGTTAACATTTTCAAAACTGAAATTTGAAGTTCAATTTTAATAGAATAAATTCCGAAATAGGGGTAAAATGTTGAGAACAAATATAGAGATTATGAAAAAAGTCTATATTTTTCAAATCTAAACTAACAAATCCACAACTTATCCTATTCTTTATTAAAAACTATTCAATTTATTCAGGCACCATGCTCTCTTGATAATCTTGAAGTTGGGGAAACAACTTCTATTTTTATATCCTGTTTTATTTGCTCTTTGTGATTGTTTGTTTAGTAATTTTTCTGCTCTTTGATCATCATTTTCGCTAGCTTTTCCAGTATCAGTATTTATGTTTGCCCTTTCCTGACTTTGACTTTCTGGTTGCTTTCGATGTACTTTATACATATGGGAGGGTAACTTAAAAGCTAGATTTTTCGCAAACCTCACAAAAATGCACGGTTTTATTACACATACGGTCCACATGTTGGGCCAAATATCTTTTTTTAAGGGATCTCTAACAACATTGATTACATTACAGCAAAATATCATTATGTTGCACTGTATGTATGTATAAATGTTGTTCTAATGCATTGCTGCTTAAAGTAATATATGAACAGTATTCACATGCTAACCTATCTAGGAAATTATGTGCTTTTTTGTGCTTATTTAATGTCTTTCTGTACAATGTTTTAAACGAACCCACATCACAATTATACTCCTGTAATTTTCGATGTTTTCCCAATATGTGATATCTTGAAATTAATTTTCGAGGTGAAATGAAGCCACAATCCTTTTGCTTCTAAAATTGTGACGGGTCGTACGCGCATCACGTGCGACTTTAAAATCTTCTTTGGCGTTTGGCGTTTTCAATTTACAGTACTAACAGGATTAGTTTTCCGCTGCAACACGTCGGATTTTTCGGGATGTTTGATCATCATGTGCGACTTAAAAGTTTTCTTGTAAACCGTTTTGAATTCACAGTGCAAACAGGAATGGGTTTTCAGTTGCGATGAATCGAAATTTTCCGGATGTTTGTTCTCCATATGTAAATTGAAATTTCTCTTGAAATGCGTTCGGAATTTACAATGTAAACAGGAAAAAACTGCCAGCTGCAATGGGTCGCACTCTTTAAGATGTTTGCGGACCATGTGATCGTTTAACGAGCTCTTGAAACGCGTTTTGAATTCACAGTGCAAACAGGAATATACTTTTCGCTTCGATGGATCGCATTTTTCGGGATGTTTGATTATCATGTGTGAATTGAAATTGCTCTTGTTCAGAGTTTTGAATTCACAGTGCAAACAGGAATATACTTTTCGCTTCGATGGATCGCATTTTTCGGGATGTTTGATTATCATGTGTGAATTGAAATTGCTCTTGTTCAGAGTTTTGAATTCACAGTGCAAACAGGAATATACTTTTCGCTTCGATGGATCGCATTTTATCGGGATGTTTGATTATCATGTGTGAATTGAAATTGCTCTTGTTCAGAGTTTTGAATTCACAGTGCAAACAGAAATGAGTTTTCAGCTGCGATGGGTTACATTTTTCGGGATGTTTGATTATCATGTGTGAATTGAAATTGCTCTTGATCCGCGTTTTGAATTCACAGTGCAAACAGTAATGAAGTTTCGGTTGCAATAAATCGCACTTTTCAGGGTGGTTCTGCATCATGTGCTTCTTTAAATAAGGTGTTTTGAATTCACAGTACAAACAGGATTCAATTTTTAGCCAGGATGGGTCGCATTTTTCGGTGTGTTTACGCAACATGTGCGTATGTAAAGTTCTCTTCAAAGGTGTTCTGAATTGACAATGCAAACAAGTGTAAGTTTGTAGCTGCGATGGATCGCCCTTTTCGGGGTGTTCGCTAATCATGTGCGAGTCTAGAGTTTTCTTGGAAACCGTTTTGAATTTACAGTGCAAACAGGAATGAATGTTTATTTTCAATGCGTCACACTTATCAGGGTGTTTGTGCACCATATGCAAGTTTAAAGTCGCCTTGTACGACGTTTTGAATTCGCAATATAAACAGGAATTAGCTTTTAGCCGTAGGTGTACCGCGAAGACATGTGATCTTATCTGGGATTTAACTATAGTATTGTATTTGCAATAAATGCACTTAAACCGACACTTCTCCTTTGTATAGAATTCTTGTGAAATGTCGATCCCATCTAGTTTTTGCGGTTGAGGTAGCCTATAAATTTGAAGAAGATATAAGTTATTTTTTATTTGCTAAACCTTGAAATACAAATCTTGACCCCCGAAACCAAGACAGCTTGGCTGTCGAAATGCGTTAGAGAACCTTTGTTGTGTTTTTTAATCTTTCTTGGTTTCAGGGGACAAGATTTATATTTCAATTTTTAAAGATAACCGAGGACTAGTCCGTTCCACCAAAATTAGTCCAGTGGTGTGTTGGAGTCTTTTATAAAAGGGTAAGCTAATCGGGAAAGAAATGACAGATGTAATTTTTTCCAGATTTTGATTTCGTATACTTTAAACGAGCAATTGTCATTTTGCTTTCATCTGTAATAAATTCAGAAATTACTATTTTTTCTTTTTCAGTTATAAATTAATAACGGACGAAAACAAAAATATTTCTTACTTCATTTTGCAAATTCATGTCTTAATTGGATTGAATTTTTGGAGAAATCTCGAAAACTCTAAAAACTAATCATTTATTTAAATATATGCTTGCCTTTTAATTCAAGGACTTTTAACTCATGCCGTAAATTTGGAATTTCTAAGACTGGAAGCAAAATTTGTTGAAAATGTTGAAATTGTGGGTTTACAAGTTTTAAAAATATAAATTGCAAGTTTAAATTTAGAATTTTAGAAAAGTGGAAATTTCAACTAAAATAAACAACTTTAAATTGTTTTGATTCAATAAGTCTTAGGTGCTGCTCGAAAAGGGGGGTTTATACTAAAAAATAATGTGTACTACAGATTTCATTTAGGACAACACACCACTGAATGAGTTAGTGTTGACGATTATAGTTAAGGAAGATAAACTTACCAAAGTTGGTCAGTTTTCAACATTAAACTGTTTTTTGGGTAATTTATATGCGTTCCATAGTCACAATCAGTGCCCTTTGCAAAAGCACCGAGGGAACATTTACGTTCAGTAGAATTAATATTTTGACTTAAAATATTGTCTTCAATATTACTTGATTGCCCATTTTCTGTGGAATATGCATCCCAGTCTTCTTCTATTTCAATACATTCTCCTTCTGATTCATCTATTATTTTAATATGTTCTTCCAATTCATCTTTTATTTCAATATGTTCTTCCAATTCATCTTTTATTTCAATATGTTCTTCTTCTAATTCTAACTTAACATCTGTTATACTTTCAATCAAATTTAATTTTTCATCGTATTCAAAATAAGGGAAGGGTGAACCAAATGTAGTAGCCATATTCACCTCATAAACTAAGAGGTAAGAAGGCTGCAAAAAAAGAATCAAGTACAGTATGGTTTATCAGAAAATAAAATAAAAATATCAAACAACTTGCATCAAATCTACTTAACTGGAAAGCTTATTTATACTATTAGGATTGTTGGGGTTACGGATAGGGCTATGGGTGTAATCTACTTAAGGTAATACAATGGATTTCAAAATATGTGATAGTGATATCGAATTGCAGAGGATAATTGATGATAAAATTTGGGAATATCCCGAAAAGAAAGCTTGGCTAAATTTATATGTTAACACCATGTATTTGTCGCTTGTTTAGGATTTTTACTGAAAATGTATGCATGATACAGTATAAGTTATAAATTTTAAATGGTAGAAAATGCAGATTTTAAGTGTACTTTTTTTGTAAAATGTGCCAATTATGGTAAAGGAAAAGCGGTAACAGAGTGAATGGAAAAATGGGTTAAAATGTTAGTTAAAGCTTACCAAACTTCAAATTCTCTACTTTCGGACCCTAAATAGTATAAAAATTCCACAAACTTGATAGATTAAACCTGTCTTTGAGGTTAATAAGCATTTGTTTACGTTTTGCAAGAAGTAAGCAGTGTTGCCAATGGTTCAATCCCAAATGTCGCTACCGGATCTCTAAAATTCCGCTACCGGCCGCTACCCAACACAGAGAGCGTAGAGAATTCTACAAAAAACTTGACCTTTAAAGATAAATACATTTTTTTTTTACCTTCGGAGGGTAATTAAAGCGAATTATATAAAAAAAACCTTTCGTTTACCTTTAAAATAAAGAATGCTAACTAAGACTAAAAAAGAACTGCCACCCTAGCTGAGAGCTATTTTAAATGGCTTCAAAGTCGTCAAGTAGCATAGTATCTTCGGTGAGAATATATTTTTCCATAGAAAAAATAACAATTGATTTTTCTAAAGATTTCTGCAATGATTGTGATTGACTTTCTACATGTAAAATTGTTGTTAATTGCTCTCTGTCAGATGGCACCATTGAATAAATCGTTATGTAAATTTTTCAACAACTAGTTTATTTACCCTTGACTCGTTTTTTAAAAATGAAATGTAAAATTTTGGGTGACCTCAAAATTCCGCTACTTTATCGTCGCCGCCGCTACGCCGCTAAATGCTTCAGAAGTCGCTACCAACAGCGGAATTCCGCTACCACTGGCAACACTGCTTTGAGGTTAATAAGCATTTGTTTACGTTTTTCAAGAAGTAACTGATGTTCTATGTCCATTGCACGGATTATAGAAGGAGGATAGTGCACGAACATAGAAAACTGTGTTGAAAAAGCGTCTAGTACGTTCTCGTATTATCAGGAGTGATGGATTTCTGTTACCAATGAGGAGCGAAGTAAATAAATGTGGCTATCAAACAGCTGTTGGGAGAGAAAGAGAAAATAAATGGTCAGAGCTACTCCACTTTCTAGACGCATTTCGGTCAAATTTAAATACGTAGCCAATCTAGGGCGTGCACTATCCTCATATATGTAATACTTCTATATGCCAGTTCCTCGTTTTTTATGGAAAAGACTTTTCTTTCTCGCTGACCTTCACACGAATTAATGAGTCGCAATGCACAAGTGTTACAAACTCGTTTAAATTCTAATTTACTACTTTACAAATAGTCCAAAAATACTTGTTCTGGTGTATTTTTTAAATAATGTGTATTTTGTAATTACTGATAACCTGATAAGTATAAAGAATCCACAAAGAAAAACTAAACACAGATTGAGACTGACGGCAACATAATTTCTACAGGAAACATCCTTGTTTAGTTTTTTGTATAAAACTGGCAAATGCGAGTATAATAAAACAGTTTTTTTTAATAAAACAAATTTGGTGTAGCCGAATATTACCGTTTGCCGTCTTGCTGTTAGAGTTACATTTAAAAATAGAACGTGTAAATTCTCCTCTTTTCTCTTTTCTTTGGTTTCATCTTCTTAGCGCAAGCAATGATTTATAACAATACTGACATTTAAATAAAACTGATCCAGTGTTGTCAGATGACCTAAACATTATTCGCGAACAATCTCCTTAAAAATCCCACAATTCGGATGAAAATCCCTGACCATATCAAATTTCTAGAACATCCATAAATGTAGATAAATTGTCTTACATTTTTATCATGAATGAATAACATATGAACGTAAAATAAAAAATAATATTCGCTCAAGTGCTGATTTTCCCGAACACTTGGCAACTCTCAACTGACATTCAGTTATCCAACGACCATAGATCTTATTTCTGGTAATCATAGAACACTGCGACGCCATGTTCAGGATTCTGCAAATTGACGCGTGTGCAAACAAAATTCGTAGCAAAATTTTAGCACTTTGTCGCTACTGTATGCGTAAGCTAAAGGCGCGTACTGACTTGAATGTGCATGCATTGAGTCCAAGCGCATACACAAGCATATGCATGTGTACCAACTCAGAACATTTGTAGACATTTATTGCCCCGCCCGCATGTGTGTTGTTACACTCCTTTCCGGTCATTCGTGCATGTCTTCTCAAAAATAATAGTTATTTTTTGTTTTACATTATTTACCTACCGATTTAACTTATCGGCCATTTCATCCCAAGCATCTACCTTTTTATTTTTAGAGGAATGGAAGGAATGTTTTTCATCCCCCAAAATGGGATGTTGATCGTACAAATCAATTAATTGTAAGCATTCTTCATTAGACTACTCCATTCTGTCTTTATTGAAATCGTTATTTGTCAAAAACTCTTCACAGTAAGGAACACTGTTCATTCTGGTGCATGCGTCAGACTACTGTAGATTTGCAGATTAACAAAAATCCGTCCATACTGAGCACACATGCACGATATATTTCTTTTGAGAGGAGCTAGAGACCGACAGCCGTCGGCTCAGGCCATGCGCGTTCGCGGTCGCTCGCGAGAAGTTAAACATGCTCCGAGTCATTGTGAATGGCACGTCCACATTTGAATGCGAATGTGCATTTGCTTCGACTCAGCGCATGCACATTCAAATCAGTACGCGCCTTAATATGTATACTGTGGATTTGCTCGTAACAAACTCGCGAGGAGAATAGGTAGCTGTCCACATAGAAGCATTACATATATGACTATCCTTATTTTATAATCCGTGGTCCATTAGTATCAAAACATGTCAGCAGTCAATGCTGCCAATCATTCGATATAATATTTCTCAACCACTCCTCGCATACCAGTGGCGTGTTTTTTTTATCGCATCAAATCAAATTTTGGATTCTGTTTTGGTTTCGGCCGAATTTCGCAACTTGTACATTGTACTCTCAAATCTTTCGTATATTTCCTAGACTATAATAACTCGTACAGGATATACTTCTTCCGGGATTGGACCGTGTCAAGGAACTACCAAGTGTTCACTAAAAGCGAACACTTTTAGTAGTTCTTTGACACGGTCCAATCCCGGAAGAAGTATATCCTGTACTGACTCTGGCCGTGGAAGCCTTCGTTATCATATAATAACTCGGCTGCCACATTTCAAAACAGTAACATTTTTTTTTAATTGAAAACTGCTTTAGGAGCGTTGAGCAATTTTGGATAGAGAAAAACTTTTGGTTTTGCGTCACCACCACGCTAATTGCAAAATTACTGAAAATGTCGACTATTTTAAAAATTTAATCTTTTTTCTAAAATATTAACTTTTTTCAAAATCGTTATTTTCTTTTGGAAATTTGACTATGAAAATTTCGAAATTTTTAAAAATTCCACTTTTTTCCTAAGTTTGGCTGTTTTGATAATTTTGGCTTTATTTTTTATAACTGGTGATTTTTTTCTTTTTAAATTTAAATTTTTTGGCATTATTATTGTATTTATTATTTATTATATTAAAATAAATATTACTCCTAGTAACAAACATTTCGATTTTTAAAACTGTGCGAAGCTTTAAAACAAATTTCGAAAAAAACTTGCAGTTTATATACAATTAAATTATCAAAATTTGAATTTTAATCTCAAAATATTGACTTCAGGCATTAAATTGTTGATCAATTTTTTTGCAACATTCTGATAGTTTTTATTTTCTAAATTTTGAGACTTTTCTTGAAATGTTGAGTCTTTTTCTCGAAAATTTCAATAATTGCCACTTTAAAAGTCGAAATTTTAAGAAAATTTTTGACAATTAATTTATTTTTAACAATTGTTCCTTCTTCTTTGATTCCTAAATTGTTCTTTATTTCAAAAATTTTGTAAACAAATAGGAAATTTCAATTTTTCCCAAAAATATTGTCTGCTTTTTCTTGAAAATTTGCTCTTATTCTTTAAATTTGAACTTTACAATTTTAAGAATAAATTTAACATTTTTAGAAAAATTGGAAATTTTGATTCAGAATTTTTTTTTGGTCCTATAGTAGTAGTAATTTTTTAGAGAAACTCAAATTGCAAAAAATTTACAAGGTTCATTTTTTCTTGAAGTTCAATATTTTTCTTAAAGTTTTTCTTATTGTTATGCAAATTTGGAGTCTATTTTCTCTAAATTTGTCTATATAAATAAAACAAAGTCGTGTTAGTTACGCCATTTATAAGTCCAGAACGGCTTAACGGAATTTTTATGTTCTTTGCTTTGTTAGATTTGCCTCGGCTTCGAATAGCAGAATAAAGACTAAAATATTGAAAAAATTCACGTTTTAATAAGGAATCCGTGTACAGCGCCATCCCTAATTCATAACAGGAACATGACAGAAATGTACCGCAACCTACAATAACCGTAAATGTGTTGTAATCAGTTTCCTGTGGATGGCACTGTATCTGTTTTGATTATGACCCGTTTTTAGCGGTTTTTCGCGTAGGATTCACCTGAAAACGGGCAACCGTATTAAATATTTTAATGTAAAATTTCATTCAGCTAATGATACAATATTTATTAATTCTGAGGTGGTATGAAGTTCACCAGGGCCAGCTAGTACTTAATAATTTTCAATTTCTTATCAAAATTATAAAATAAAAGGAGCTGTAAAATATTAACATTTCGTAAAAAACTTTAACATTTCTAAAATTAGAGAAATCAAAATTTTGACAAGAAAAAATATTTTAAAGACAACATTTCTAGCGAAAGTCGGAATTTAAAAAAAATCCTTTGTATAAAATGTTTAGAGAAGAACACGAATTTCATGGGAAAAAAATCAAAATTTCTTAGAGAAAATTGAAATTTAAGAAAGAATTGGAAATATCTTTATAAAATGGTTGAAATTGAAATTTTACGAAAATAATCCAAGACTCGGTTGTTATTTTATTTTAGAAAAATATCGAAATGCGAAAGGAGATGAAAATTAATTAACTAATAAATGGAGAAAAGTGTAAATTTTAAGTGATTTTTTTGTAAATTTTGGAAAAAAGTGGCAAATGAAAAGGGTAAAAGAAAATGCGTTACAATTTTACTTAGAACTTACCAAGCGTCAGGTATCTACTTCCTGACGACAGATTAAAAACAATAATACAAATTTCACACTCTTGCGTTTACTTTTGACTATAAGTATTATTTACATTGTCTAAGATATTTATTTACAAGTTAACAGTTAATAAACCGTATTATTAAGTTTATCATTAAAGTTAGGTTATAAAATTATAAACACAGAACATCTCCAATAATTAAAAACATATATGTAAACTAAAATAATCTGGTAGTGTCATAGTCAGTGTTGCCAATTGTTTAAAATAATATTTCTCACAGATTCCACGTATACCAGTGGCGTGCAGAAATTGAATTCTGGCTTCTGCTGAGGTCGAAGCATTTTAAACTTTTTAAAATTTACATTATACCCTCAAATTATTGAATATAGTCAAAGTTAAAAGCAGTTTGGTAGGTGGTAGACTTTTTTTTTTCTTAGAGAAAATTGAAATTTAAGAAAGAATTTGAAATATCTTTATAAAAAGGTTGAAATTGAAATTTTACGAAAATAATCCAAGACTGGGTTGTTATTTCATTTTAGAAAAATATCGAAATGCGAAAGGAGATGAAAATTAATTTTTTTTTTAATTTCTTCTTTTTTCCAAAATGTTGAATTTTTATAGAAATTTCAGGTTTTTTTGCTAAACATTTTTATCAAAATTAGAAAATAAAATGAATTATGAAATATCAAAGTCTAGCGAAAAATCTTGACAGTTTTAAAGCAAATTAGAGGAACATAAAAAAATCTGGAGAGGTTGAAATTTTCAGAAGAAATTTTAAGGACAAACTTTTTAGAAAAAATACGAATTTATAACAAATTTCTTTTTATAAAATATCTAGGAAAAATGGAAACTTCATAGCAAAAACAATTAAAATTTTCTTAAATAAATCGAAATATCTAGAAGCAACGTTGACATTGAGATTTCAGGTAAAAACTCGAGTATTCACTATTAATTTTTGTAGTGAAATATTAAAATGCAAGAAGAGTTTGGTTTAGATGTTATTTTGAAATTTTAATTATTTTACAAAAATTAGAAATAAATATTAAAATAGATTTTAAAATCCCGTAACTTCGTAAAAGAAACTTGACATTTCTAGAAATCAGAGAAAATTTAAAATCTCTACAAAAAATGGTTTAATGTAAAATCTTTGGAAAATTTTGAGAAAAAACTCGTAAGCGAAATTGGGGGTACTGCAGTTCCACAGTGCCTATAGGCGAGCCGCCGATGGTTGCAAACCAGGAGTTAGGAGGAATTCATGAGTCAAATTGCCACTCTTAGAAAGTCAATTCTGTTTTCGTCCTTCTGATTTTACTAAGCCTTCCAATGATGTGGTTAAAATTAATTATATAATAGACACTGTATAAATGAGACAAAGAATGTACTACGTAAATTTATTAAAAACCTTTTATTCAGACCATACCTTCTTGACAACCTATAATTTGACGAAGTTAGAGTTTCAGTTTTATTTGCTCTTTGTGGTTGTTACTAATTTTTCGGCTCTTCATTCTCATTAACTATTCCAGTATCAATGTTTGCACTTTTCTGATCTGGGCTTACTGGTCGCTTTCCATGTACTCTATACATATGGGAGGGTAAATTGAAGCTAGATTCCCCGCAATCTTCACAAATACGTGCGATTTTTTTGTGCATACGATGCACATGTTGGGTCAAATAATTTTTTGTAAAAGTTCTATAATAACATTGATCACATTTCAGCAAAGTATCATTACGTTTCACTGTATGATATATGTGTAAATGTTTTTCTAATGCAGTGCTGTTTAAAGTAATATATGAACAGTATTCGCATGCTAATCTATCTGGAAAATTATGTGCTTTTTTGTGCGCATTTAGTGTAGTCCTATAAAATGTTCTAAACGAACACACATCACAATTATACTCCTTCAATTTTAAATGTTTTCCCACTATGTGATCTCTTAAAATTAATTTTCGTGGTGAAGTGAAACCGCAATCGTGACACTCGAACAATTTCTTTTGTTCGTGAAATTTAATTCATGTGAGATGCCAGTGTTTGACTTTGGGTGCAAGTGTAATCACATAAGTTACACCTCTTCTTTTCGTTTAAATGTTCACTTTGCATATGTTTTCGCAGCGAGTGCGTGAAATAATAGGATTTACCGCACAAATGGCATACTTTCTTTCCAAATTGCGAAGGGTCGTACTTTTCGGGATGGATACGCATCATATGCGACTTGAAAATACCCTTGTTTAGGGTTTTGAATTCGCAGTACAAACAGGAATTAGTTTTCCGCTGCAATATGTCGCACTTTTCGGGATGTTTGGTCTTCATGTGCGATTTGAAGGTTTTGGTGTAAAGCGTATTGAATTCACAGTGCAAACAAGAATGGGTTTTCAGCTGTGATGGGTCGCAATTTTTCGGGTGCACGGTCTCCATGTGTGAATTAAAATTCCTCTTGGAATGCGTTTTAAATTCACAATGTAAACAGGAGAAAATTGTCAACTCCGATGGGTCGCACTTTGTAAGGTGTTCGCGCACCAGGTGTCCGTTTAATGTCCTCTTGAAAGGCGTTTTGAAATCACAGTGCGAACAAGAATGTACTTTCCGCTTCGATGTGTCGCATTTTTCGGGATGTTTGCTCATCATGTGTGAATTGAAATTTCTTTTGTTCGACGTTTTGTATTCACAGTACAAACAGGAATATGCTTTTTGCGCCGATGGATCGCATTTTTCGGGATGTTTGCTCATCATGTGTGAATTGAAATTTCTTTTGCTCGACGTTTTGAATTCACAGTGTAAACAGGAATATGCTTTTTGCGCCGATAGGTCGCATTTTTCGGGATGTTTGCTCACCATGTGTGAATTTAGAACGTTTTTGTTCGACGTTTTATATTTACACTGCGAACAGTAATGAAATGTCAGCTTCAATGGGTCGCACTTTTCGGGGTGTTTCTGCATCATGTGCCTCCTTAAATAAGGCGTTTTGAATTCACAGTACAAACAAGATTTAATTTTTAGCCAGGATTGGTCGCATTTTTCGGCGTGTTTGCGCATCATGTGCGTATTTAAAGTTTTCTTCGAAGGTGTTCGGAATTCACAGTGCAAACAAGTTTTCAGTAGCGATGGTTCGCACTTTTCGGGGTGTTCGCGAATCATGTGGAACTCTAGAGTTGTCTTGGTAGGCGTTTTGAATTCACAGTGTAAGCAGGAATGACATTTCATTTTCGAGACGTCGCACTTATCAGGATGTTTGCGCGCTATATGCGCGTTTAAAGTCATCTTGTAAGACGTTTTGAATTCACAATACAAACAGGAATTAGTTTTTAGCCGTAGATGTACCGCGAAGACATGTAATTTTATCGTGGCTTTATATTTAGTATTGTATTTGCAATAAATGCACCTAAACCGACTCCCTTCCATTGTGTAGTATTCTTGTGGAATATTGGTTTCTTCTAGCCTATAAATTTAAGAATATTTGAATTATTTTTTGTTAGTTAAACATATTAAAAATGCTTAAAACTATTAAATGGATTAAATTAAATTACTTTAATTGCTTTCAATTCAGTGTAGCTAAATTGTCAAATCAGTCCAATGGCGTAACGCGCCTTTAAGGAATAATAAGCTAATCAAGAAAAAAACGGAAAGTGTTTAATTTTTAAACTCAAATCAGGAAACAATTAGGATTAAATTTGAAAACTCGATAGTTAAATAGATATATAAAACAAGTTTCCTCAGAAGTTTCTAACAAAAAAGCGGACATTTCGAAATTAAGTCGAAATTTCGCAAAAACTAGAAATGAACAGATCAAGATAATGAGGTTAATTTGAAACTTTTGCGATAAATAAGTAAAAATTGAAGGTAGTAGCTTTAAATTTCGAAAAAAAAGGGCAAAAAAACTATTTTTTTAAATCGAATTTCAAGATTAAAATCCAAATTTGAGAAAAACAAACTTACAGTTGTTTAAACCCCACATTACCAGAAAAAACCTAAAGTTTATTTTTCAAAATAATAATAACAATAAAAAACAATATTACAATAATAAGTAGAATAATAAGTAATAATAAACTCGACGTTTAGAGAAAATGAATTAAAAAAAAATGATGTTGGGATTTTAAACTTGATTAGTTTGTAATTTCTAAAATTGAAAGCAAAATATGTAGACAAAGTTAACAAGTTGGATAAAATAAAAATTGCTCGTTTAAATTCGAAACTATCTGAAAAGAAGACACAATTTTTACATCATTAAAAAATGTAATTGTTAGGAATAAGTCGTAGGTGGGGCGTGAAAAATGAGCTTTAAAATAAAAAATAACAATATGTTTTATTTTGAATTTGGAGAAGACGCTACCAAAGCAGTCAAAGTGATAATAATTATCGTTAAGGAAGATAAGTTTACTTACATGCTTTCAGTATTACTTGATTGTAAATCTTCTGTGGAACTTGCGTCCCAGTCTTCATCTTTTATTTCAGTATCTTCTTCAAATTCATCTTTTATTTTAGTATATTCTTCTTCAAATTCATCTTTTATTTCAGTATGTTCTTCTTCAAATTCACCTTTTATTTCAGTATGTTCTTCTTCAAATTCATCTTTTATTTCAGTATGTTCTTCCTCAAATTCATCTTTTATTTCAGTATGTTCTTCAAATTCATCTTTTATTTCAGTATGTTCTTCTTCAAATTCATCTTTTATTTCAGTATGTTCTTCCTTAAATTCATCTTTTATTTCAGTATGTTTTTCTTTAAATTCATCTTTTATTTCAGTATGTTCTTCAAATTCATCTTTTATTTCAGTATGTTCTTTTAATTTTTCTTTTATTTCAATATTTTCCTCAGATTCTTCTTTTATTTGAATATACTCTTCGGCTAATTTATTTTGTATTTCCATATTTTCTTCTAACTCTAACGTAACATCTGCTTCATCTTCTTCCAAATTTAATTTATCGTTGTCTACAAAATAGGAAGAGGACGAATCAAATTTAGCCATATTTGAATTTGATTCATAAAAGTAAGAAACCTGCGTAGGACTGGATATTGTTATTGTTTTATCAACAGAGGAAAGAACAGAGAAGAAAATTAACTTGTTTTTTTTTATATATATCCAAAGTCTTTATTAAATCTATGTTGAATTATCAAGACAAAAAGATAAATTTCGATATTTGTTTGAAATGAGATACATGTTTATAAATACAAACTCGATAAAAAAAGTCAACATTATAAACGTGTAATTAACATGTTATAAAAATGATAACAAAAGCAGATATTTTGAGTTCTCAAGTGAAATTAGGCATATACTTTGGCTTACTTTTGCTTTTATCCTTAAACATTTTAATTTGATACCGAAATTTCAATTTTTTGTCGATATTGAGAAATTATAAGAAAATATCAATTAAAATTGAGATTTGGAGTTAACGAGTGAAATGTGAATAAAGAGTTGAAAGTTTAACATCAAATGTGTTACAATAAAAATTAAAACTTAAGCCAAGTACCTATTTTCGGGTCCTAACAGACACTTAAGACAACTGTAAGATTAAAAAATGGAATAAATATTTCAAAAAATTTTAGAATACATAACCTTTAAATAAATTGACAGATGTCTATATTCTTTGAATCACAGAAATCTGTCAGTAGTCAATGTTGCCAATCGTTCATTAAAATATTCCTCCATCATGCTGCAAAAACCCCCACAATTCTTCTCATACCAGTGGCGTGCTGTTTGGATATAAAATCATTTTCAAGAATACATGTAGGGTTTTTTATCAGGGCTTCGAACCGTTATTATTTTCGTTCCGGAAAAAATTATATAGATTCAGTTCCGGTTTTCGCTCCTACAAAAATAACGGTTTTTTCCGGTTTTCGGTTCGGCTCCGAGTGACTCATTTTTAATTTTTTATTTAAAAGAAAGAAAACATTTCGGGTAATATCGAAACAAAGTACGAATTTCAAAAAAGAGTATGAAATTTAGGAAAAAAATTCAAATTAAAATTTCGATTTAGGTTGAAATTTCGAGTACAAAGTCAAATTTCAGTTTTTTGTCGATGTTGAGAAATTATAAGAAAATATCAATTAGAATTGAAATTTGGAGTTAACGAGTGAAATGTGAATAAAGAGTTGAAAGTTTAACATCAAATGTGTTACAATAAAAATTAAAACTTAAGCCAAGTACCTATTTTCGGGTCCTAACAGACACTTAAGACAACTGTAAGATTAAAAAGTGGAATAAATATTTCAAAAAATTTTAGAATACATAACCTTTAAATAAATTGACAGATGTTCTATATTCTTTGAATCATAGAAATCTGTCAGTAGTCAATGTTGCCAATCGTTCATCATACTGCAAAAACCCCCACAATTCTTCTCATACCAGTGGCGTGCTGTTTAGATATAAAATCATTTTTAAGAATACATGTAGGGTTTTTTATCAGGGCTTCGAACCGTTATTTTCGTTCCGGAAAAAAGTTATATAAGTTCATTTACGGTTTTCGCTCCTACAAAAATAACGGTTTTTTCCGGTTTTCGGTTCAGCTCCGACTGACTCATTTTTAATTTAAAAGAAAGAAAACATTTCGGGTAATCTCGAAACAAAAAAACAAATTTCAAAAAAGGATTGAAATTTAGGGAAAAAATTCAAATTAAAATTTCGATTTAGGTTGAAATTTCGAGTACAAAGTCAATTTTTTTTTAGAAAATGTAGAAACTAATCTTGTACTCTAACTTTTAGAATAAATAGAATTTAAAATAAAAAATTTTATATTTCAAAATTTTAAGTTAAACTATTTAGAAATAATGTTAACACTTTTTAAGTTTAAACATAAAATGTTTAGAAAAGTAATATATAAAGCGGAGTTAATATTTCTAAAAAAAACGTCTACATCTGAATTTGAAGTTAAATTTTCAGGAATAGAAAATAACAATTTTAAACTTTATAAAGAATTCAAAATTTAAAAAACTATTAAGTTGCAAAATTCCGACTTATACTAAGGATTTTAAGTTTTAGAGAAGGTATTCGAACAATCGAGTTGAAAGTCACATTGGTATGATTAAAATGAAACTTTTAGAATTTTTTTTTACATAAATTTAGTTTTTTTTTTTCAAATTTTGACTACTTTTTTAAAAGTGTGGGTTAAAACGTGACAATTTTTTTTAATGTCGTGTTTCAATTCAATATTTCGAGGAAATCATTCAAATTTAGGGGAAACAATTGCACCGTTCTAGGAACTAAAATTTTGATTCAATCAATGATCAAAGTTCGAAAAAACAAATCTTTCATAAATAAAA
The DNA here is from genome assembly GCA_028583605.1 of Dastarcus helophoroides. Lineage (NCBI taxonomy): Eukaryota > Metazoa > Arthropoda > Insecta > Coleoptera > Bothrideridae > Dastarcus > Dastarcus helophoroides. Next base: position 12,515,284 of record CM053334.1, read on the forward strand.
ATTACTCAAGATTTCAACTATTTCTAGTAATTATGAGTCTTTTAAACATTTTAATTTAGAGATTACTGCCTAAATATCAAAAAAAAGTCATAATTTAAAAAAAAAAGACTACATTTCATATGCAAGTAGAATGCAACCTAGACTACAAATTCATGCACCCCTCCAGGCGTGTATAGTGAATCATAGGTAGCTGAACTACCAACAGTTGAAACATTGCCACCTAGCGAAGCGGTTGCTCTCTAGAAAAGTTCCCAGAAGACAAGGATTCTAATGCACAGGCCAATAGGTTTGAACATTTATTAGATTCGAAGTTTGGAAACCAAATACCGATCTAACAAATCGAAACCGGCCTTATTCTCAAAATTCGAGAATAAGGCAGACATTTTAAGATTTTCTTAGGAGAGTTTCTTCTGAAAATTCTGAGTTCAAATTTGAACCTTAATATTTTTCACAAAATTTTCATGAAATATGTGAAAAAAAATAAAAAATTTAGGGATGAAATACTAGCTTCAAAGTACCCCTTAAAAAGAAAGATCTGACAAATATGTTACAAATGCGTTGTTAGGTGCCTTAATATTTGAGTTTAAAATATTAGTTTGATAACTTGAAGGATTCAGATTTGCCAACAATATTTTTGACCCTTCTTTCAGAGCTTATAACTCGTTTATTGCTCATTTTTGGAAAAAAAATTATAGAAAAATGTAACTTTGTTTTGATGTTCTATTCGTCCTAAAAAGATTGGAAGACATTTATGAATCACCCAGTATAATGACTTAAAACACCTTGTACAAATGAGACACATAATATACTAAAGTTTATTAAAAGCTAATCAATATCCATATCTTGTTGATAGTTTGAAAGTGAGGGAAGGTAAATCGTTTCTATTTTTATTTCCTGTTTTATTTGCTCTTTGTGATCGTCTGTTTCTAATTTTTTTGATCTCTGATCCTCGTTTTCTTCAACTTCACAGTGCAAACGAGAATTAGCTTCCAGCTGCAATGGGTCACACTTTTCAGGATGTTTGGCCATCATGTGGGACTTTAAAGTTTTCTTGTTCACCGTTTTAAATTCACAGTGCAAACAGGAATTATTTTTCATCTCCAATGGGTCGCACTTTTCAGGATGTTTAGTCATCATATGAGACCTTAACGTTTTCTTGTAAGTCGTTTTGAAATCACAGTGCAAACAGGAATTTTTTTTCAACTGCAATGGATCGCACTTTTCGGGATGTTTGGTCACCATGTGGGACTTTAAGGTCTTTTTGTAAAGCGTTTTAAATTCACAGTGCAAACAGGAACGAGTGTCCGGTTGCGGTGGTTCGCACTTTTGGGGGTGCTTTCGCTCCATGTGGGAACTGAAAGTGTTCTTGAAATAGGTTTTGAATTCACAGTGCAAACAGGGATAAATTTTCAGCTGCGATGGGTCGCACTTTTTGGGGTGTTTGCGCACCATGTGCGAGTTTAAAGTTCTCTTGAAAGGCGTTTTGAAATCACAGTGCAAACAGGAATGTGTTGAATTGTCGCACTTTTCGGGATGTTTGGTTACCATGTGTGAATTTAAAGCCCTCTTGAACGGCGTTTTGAATTCACAGTGGAAACAGGAAAGAAATTTCAGGAGCGATGGGTCACACTTTTCGGGGTGTATGTGCATCATGTGTGACTCTAAATAAGACGTTTTAAAATCACAGTATAAACAGGATTTAGTTTTTAGCTGGGATGGGTCGCATTTTTCTGGGTGTGTGCGCATCATGTGCGAATTTAAAATCTTCTTGAAAGACGTTTTGAATTCACAGTGTAAACAGGAGTAAGTGTTTAACTGTGATGGATCGCACTGTTCGGGGTGTTTTCGCACTATGTGAGACTCTAAATTTCTTTTGGAAGGCGTTTTGAATTCACAGTGCAGACAGAATTGAAATTTCTGCTGCAACTCCGATGGGTCCCATTTTTCAGGGTGTTTGCGCATCATGTGTGAATCGAAAGTCTCCTTGTAAGACGTTTTGAATTCACAATACAAACAGGAATGAGTGTTCAAGCGCAGGTGTATCGTATAAACATGTTTTTTTATCGACTTTTTATATTTGGAATTGAATTCGCAATAAATGCACCTAAAACCACTCCCCTCCTCTCTACAATATTCTTGTGGAATATCAATCCTGTCTAGTTTCTTCAGTCGGACCATCCTACAAATTTAAAGAACATTTGAATTATTTTTGTTTGTTAAATTTACTTTTTGTTTGTTAAAATTTTAAAGTCTTGTAATTTCTATTAAATTAATTAAATTCATCTATTTTAATTGTATTAAATTCAGTGTCACCAAACCATCAAATTAAACCACTTTTTACCTTTTATAAAAGATTAAGCTTCTAGGGAAAGAAACGGAAGTGCGATTTTTTCTCTATTTTTTAAATTCAAATCGTAAAAGAATTGAGTTCAAAAATGAAAACACGATATTTAGGTATATACACTCTGTCCACGATAATAAGGGTCACTATGAACATTTCGAAAACGACAAGATATACAGATTCGGTTAAATGGGCAATTAAATGACTAACAAATGTCCAAAATATTCTATAAGATTTTTATTTTCAAAGGTATTTATAAAATTGTATTTTTTCACCTTTTTCATTTTATTTTTTTTCTGACGTAAATATTAATGATGAATCAAATTTATGAAGCTTTACCACTGCAACCGCAAACAAGCGTCATCAGTTTTTGTACTGAACGTTTCATCTTGGACCAACCGTCATCAATTTCATTTTTAAAGCGTTTTTAATAAAAAAAATTTGCCATTTTCAAGATGCAATTTGAGATTTCGAAAGAAAAGTAACATGTCCTGGAAAACAATCAAAACTGAAACAATAAATTTTTCTCTCAAAATAATTTAAAAATAACATTAGAAGTAAAAATTATTGTAGGTTTAAATTGGTACTTTGAAGAAGATACTTGAATTTAAAAAGTAATTTGATATTCTGAACTCAAGGCAGTTAAATTGACAGCCAAAATTTGTACAAAAAGTTGTACGTTTAAATTCGGAGTGTTAGAAAAAAAGAACGAAATATCAACAACAAAAATTTAACTTGTTTAATGATTTGATAAATGGTGAAAAATGGTTAAAGTAAATAATAACAATATGTAACATTTTAATTTTTGACGCCACTAAATCAGCCAAAGTGGTGATAATTATCGTTAGGGAAAATAAATTTACTTACTTCTCTTCAATATTACTTGAGTGTGCATCTTCAGTGGAATATGCATCCCAATCTTCATTCCTTTGTTTCAGTATATTCTTCTTCTAATTCATTTTTTATTTTAATGTGTTCTTTTAATTTCATTTTTTATTTCAACATGTTCCAATTCTAACTTAACTTTTGTTTTGTCGTCTTCCAAATTTAATTCTTTACCATCAGCTTCAGAATATAGAAAGGGCGAATCAAATGCAGCCATTTTAGCTTCATTAAATTGAGAGATACAAAATCTGCAAACAATAAATTAAGTATCCTTACGTTTTATCAGCAACATGAAGAATATTAAACTTCCATCAATTCTACTTAATTAAAAAGGTAAATCATATATTACTAGCGTTATCTTAGAAACCGATCGAAGTATAGGTTTCAGAAATTTTCAGCGAAAAATACGAGTTACGGCCCAAAGTTAGCACAAAAATATGCCCCAGCCAGCAAGTCATCATAAATCAGCTGCATACAAAATTTACTCGTTCTAAGCCCTTCAGAAATTGTTGCAAATTGTTGGTCAAAATAATTGGGTGATTTTGTATATGCCTACACGATTAAGTGGCGGAAAATGCAAATTATGGGTGTTCGTTTTTTGTAAAATGTGAAAATTGTCCAACGGTTTCACCCCTTTATTACATCGGAAATTAAATCAATAATTACGCGATAGGTATTTCGCCAGCAGAACTGGCATTTTCAAGCGTACTAATCTAAAAAGATTAGCAAAAGATTTAGATAAGTACGCTTGAAAATGCCAGTTCTGCTGGCGAAATACGTATCGCGTAATTATTTATTTAATTGCCGATGAGGTAAAGGGGTGAAACCTACTTTGAACTTAATCACAAAGCACAGTGTTTAGTTCAGTGCTTTAGTGTGAAAATTGTAACAAAGATAGTGCGAAATAGGCGTAAAAATAGGTTATAATGTTAGTTACAACTTACTAAACGTTAAGAATCTTCTTTCGAGATCTAGTCGTTGCCTAAGGCAACTATGAAAGAAAAAACAACAATAAACATTTCAAAAACTTGAAAGGTTTGCAATAACTCAAAATACCTAACCTCTATTTAAAGATAAATAAACTAATGTCATTGCATGTCATAGAATACATACCTCTATTTATCGTTTTAAAATCACAGAACATCACAGTAAGCAATGTTGCCAATCGTATATTATAAAATTCCTCGTCCTCATAGGTTGCAAAACTCCCTAAGATTATACATAAACCAGTGGCGTATCTTACATCAGGGAGGTCCAAAAGTAACGCATAAATTCATTATCTACGTAATCTAAAATGTCCTGAAATGACACTTTTTAAGCATAGTTTTACCGCTTCAGTCTCCTTGGAGTGACATCGATTAATTTTATTTATGATTTTACAAAAAAACGTTATTCTTTATAAAAATTCCTGCTTGATTTTAAATCACTAAAAATTGTTTGCACAGTTCAATTATTTGAAAATTCTCAAAAATACCAATCAATAGTATTTCTCTTCAGCAGATACGAAATACCTATAGTCTTATTTATTTACTCATTCCAACAGAGTTAAGTCTATAGTGGAAAAATAACTACAGTACTTAAAAATATAGCATGATAGCAATAAGAACCTAGTAATCTTAATGGTATTACATAAAAAAAGAAAATGTATAACAAATAAAAGAATCCTAATGAATAAAAATAACATAAATAGAACGAATCCAATAATTTGGTGTAAAGAATTAATATTAATATACTGAATAACAATAGTACGTAACTCTAAGTAACTGTCTTTTTATACGCGGTGAACTTAAATTGTCAAGAAATATATCTATTGATACCGGAGCAGGAATAATTTAAGTTTCCCGCTCTTACTCTCACTCTGACGCCGCTAGATGGATCCAAGCACTAGGCATTGACCAATAAATTTCCATCCCCGACGATTCACGATCGTCCCCTACCAACGGAAAAACAACACAAGGAGGGTTGGTCGTTAACCGCCCTTGCTGGACTCACTCTCTCCAAGTTTGCACTCCGAACGAGAAGCACCTACCCGAGAATTCCGAACACGTGCCTAGTGCTTCGACCGTTAATTTGCTTTAAGATTATTTACCCGTTTAATCTAATAGTGCCACGGCGAAAACTCCAGCTAAAACTGTAAGTCTGCGCATTTCTTTTTATCCATTTGTCCGAATTATATATTTGTATCGTGCTGCATTGTCCAATTGTTGTGAATTGTTTATTTTCGTCCTGTGGACCTAACACGACCACGTGCTTGTTAAAACGAGCAAGTTCTAGGCGAAATTCGAATTTTATTCGAGTTTCGGCCGAAGAATTAATTCTTATTCTCTTGTCGAGTAATATTTTATATTTCCTCGATTGTAATCGCCCCTGGAAGATTTCCTAACCGCGTGCAAACGCCTTAATAGCTAATTCGAGAATCGGCGACTTGACGCCCCTTTTATTTCATTTTGTTTGTTTAGTTGCACGTGTAGAAACCCGTTAGACGCCATTTTCTAGTATTTACCAGTCACATTGTCTTCTGTGGTTGACACGCAGTGCACCAACTGTTGGTTGACACGCAGTGCGCCTTCTGTGGCTGACACGCAGTGCTACCATCTATTGGTTGACACGCAGTACACTACTTGACATTTCTCTGGCGCGATCTCGCGTTCATAGACACAATTCCATCTGTCACTTGTCTTGTCTATGGTACCAACACTCCGTTAGTGACATTTGCAATTTCCCTGTTGGACAGTGTTGCGAATAGGCATTTCTAATTATTGTGTGTGTGTGGAGCGAGTTTTAGCTGTGGTTATCTTCGTATACCAGCTTGTTCCTTTCCTTATCTTCCATTCATTCACCACGCTTTATTTACGCGTTTTTATGTTATTTTATTTTTAATAATTTATACCGAGTACGGTATCACTATATTTTGCGGAAGGCTATTAGACAAGCGAATGCATCGAAACAATGGGCTGTTATCATGGTGCAAACTGGATGGGATAATATGAGCAAATGCCATGGGATAACGTGTATCAGGTCGCGGAACATGAAAGTCAATTTGTCGCAACAAATCCTCGGACCCTATTTTACCAGTAACAATTCTTTGAAAAAGTATTAAGCAGTGCATATTTCTGCGGCTGCTTAAAGGTACTTCATTGACCATATTTAGCAGCCACCAATAATCACGGTTCCGCTCTGGATAATTTCCATACATTTTAAGAAATACATATTTTGCAAATTTCCTATTAGTTCCTTCCAGCAAATTGTTGTAATTTTCATAGTGTTAGATTCTCTTAAAAATATTTAAGCTTGGCGGCTGATCTATTAATAGAACAGAGTTACGCATGAACAGTTTGAATAGTTTTACATCTAGCTCTCGTACACGCAGTCGATGGGGAAGAACCTCGCATGGACGACTGGTTGTTCGATGCTCCTATTTGCTTTAATGCGCCAAATTCAAAAGATATATAAAGCTTCTAACAATAGTAAGGACTCCAGATCTGACAACAGTACTCGAGTTTAGACCTTAGCAGAGAATAATATAATGCTTTTACACGGTGAATGCTTGTAAAGCCTCTCGTGTTTCTAAATGTGTGTGGCTTGCTTCCAAACTTGTAAAATATGAGGTATAAATGTGAGCTGCGCATCCATAATAACTCCCAGATCAGTCATTTGGGTGCATCTGTCGATAACTTGGCTCTCGATCAAGTAATGGTAATTTATAGGATTCTGAATCCTGGAGATTAATATTTTACATTTTTTTAATTGAGTGCCAGTCCATTACAGTCATACCAACTTTGCAGAGAATCTAAGTCATCCTGCAAAATAGAGCAAACATTTACGTTCGTTATTATTTTAGCAATTTTTAAGTCATCCGCGTATATAAAAGTTCTACAGTTTAAACCTACAACTACATCATTAAAGAAGATATTAAACAATAATGGACCAAGGTTGGAACCTTGTCCTACTCCGCTGGTTGGAAAGTAAGGGTTAGATCTAAATCCTCCGTATCCTCCTATAGTGAACTTATAGAGTAGAAATTTCTACAGAAGTAGGTGGTAATACATTTGAAGGTTTTTCTTTAATTATTACTTTTTAATTATTACTCATTGCTATAATTATCAAAGGATTCATTATTTTCTTTTCTTTAAGTTCGATTGGTAATTTATTTTGTTTGCACCTAGCGACTGACAGGGGTTTTGACGTGATAAGTTTCATTTTTTAAATTTAATCCACTCGCAAAGGGTAACCTCATTATGCCTTCAAAGCACTGCGAGTAGGATGCGGAAACAAGGATAAATGGCGATGAACCGCCTTCTTAAACAAGGATAGATTGTAATTCTTGGGGAAAAATTCCTTTCGGTAACGCGTTCCATAGCTTGGAAATTCTATAGAAAAAAGTCTCCGTAGACGAAAGTCCTCACTGTGTCAAGCTGGACCGCACAGGAATCTGCTATCTCTGTCTTGTATGCCTCAAGAATCTTGCCCTTGGGGGGATAAATCTTATTAGTTCCTTCGAGCATTTTCCATGATAGTATTTGTAAAAAAGAAACAAATCACCAACCATCCGCCTGTGCTCTAGTGTTTCGAGAGAATCGGTCAAACTCTCGTCATTAATTAGGCGAATTGTTCTTCTTTGAATTGAATCCAAAAGAGCTAAAGTGTGTTTTGGAATATGAGAATAGTATTCTGGTGTTGGCCTAACTTGAACTTTGTAAAGGGTGACTAACTGATGAGATGTAAAGTACTTTTTTGCTCTAAAAAGAAAGTCTAGTTTCTGAGAGGCGGATTTGGCAATGGCGCACACATGATCCTCCCAAGAGAAGTTATTCCTCGCATTCACTCCTAGAATAGAGAGATTAGATCCCATCGGAAGGATTTTACCGTCAATTAGTATGTTTGTTGCATTATCCCTTAATGTTTTCTTAGAGAAAACCGCGGCCTGAGTTTTTGAAGCGTTGAAGTCAATCAAATTTTTCTTACCTAAGGAGTTGGAATTAGTTTTAAAGGTTTTATTTTCGAAATTTGAGGCTTTATTGAGCAAAAATGGTTACAAATCGATTATTCAAAGTATTGTCCATCGCTAGCCACTACTATTTCCCATCTTTCTGTCAATTTTCGGATACCAGCTCGGAAGAACAGTTCATCTTTTGATGCGATCCATTTTTTCGTTTCCTCGTAAGAGGTTAAGTGCTAGTCAGCCAAGCAATGTGCCATCGATCGGAACAAGTAGTAATCGGACGGGGCAATATCTGGGGAATACGGCGGGTGCGGTAAAACATCCCATTTCAACGTTTCCAAGTATTTTTTGATGGGTTTTGCGACATGAGGACGAGCGTTGTCATGTTGCAAAATGACTTTGTCGTGCCGCTGCTCGAATTGCGGCCGGCTCAAACGCATCAATTGTATTCGGTAGAGGTCCCCGGTGATGGTTTCGTTCGGTTTGAGCAGCTCATAATAAATGACGCCCAGCTGATACCACCAAATACAGAGCATGAGCTTGGATCCATGGATATTCGGTCTTGGCGTTGATGACGATGTGTGGCCATACGATTTTTTACGTTTGGGGTTATCGTAATGGATCCACTTTTCATCGCCAGTGACGATGCGATGCAAAAAAACTCTTTCCTTTTTTGACGCGCGAGCAGCTGTTCGTACGTCATAAGCCGCCTTTCCACGTCTCTCGGCTTCAGCTCGTATGGCACCCAATTTCCTTGCTTCTGAATCATACCCGTGGCTTTGAGACGTTTGCCGACTGTTGACAAGTCAATTTCGAATGATAAGGACAATTCTTGGAGCATTTGACACGGATCTTCGTCAAGTGACGCCTCCAAGTCTTCGTCTTCAAAGTTTTTTGGCTGACCGGAACGTTCCTTGTCATCGGTGTCAAAATCACCACTTTGAAGCGTCGAAACCAGTAGTCACATGTCGAGTATAAACCCCGTAAGCTTCCTCGAGCACCAAACGACTCGCAGCAGCAGTTTTCTTCAAATGGAAGCAGAATAAAGCTTCCCGCAAATTGCGTTTATTCGGCACGAAAGTCGACATATTGAATGGTCTTGAAATGTATGTTGTTTACACTAGCGCAAGATGACACATACTGACAATCCAAGCTATAATAGTGCTTTGGCGCGAATATAATTAGCCCACATGCAACATACGTTACAACGCCATCTCTTAGAAAACCTTTAAAACTAATTCCAACAGAATGATTTTTGATCCCGATTAATCACAAGCGCCTAGCCGACACTGATCTGATATTTCAATGGCGAAATGTCGCGAGCGAAATTGGAACAACACGAACAAACCATATGATTCAGTGGAGTTCTACCTGGTTCTACCATTATTTCAAAATCCTTTTTTTTTTGTTTGTGTGTTTGTCAATTGACCTTTTCTTTCTTTCTGAAATTATTGCCTTCTTAGAAATATCTGAAAAAATATAAAGTGCTGTGTGTCAAAAACAATTTAGTGTTTTTTATAATTTAGCGAAACATGGGCGGAATATGCAGATGAGTAATTCTAATAAAACTAATCTCCTCTGCATGTAACAAATTTCTGACAGGAATTTCAATTTGAGTGGGAATATCCCAATTTTATTATTATTTTTCCGGGGTTTCTCCTAACCCCAGGGCGATAAAAAAATCACGATATTTGAGGATGAAAGTATTATTTTAATGCAAAAGGATTCAACTTTCAACCCAAAATGTTATTCTACAATTCATAGTTTTTTCAAATTTCTAGTTAAAACCTGACTTTTTTTACATTTACAGTTAACTGTCTGAACTTTGCTTCCTTTTTTAAACTTTTGAAGTGAATTTAGTTTGCCAGTTTTCACCCTAAAACTTGAAATGGTTCAAAATTCATAAACATGTTTATTTTACGTGTTTACCCTCTTAAAATATTGAAATTTTTCTAAAAGTTTGTATTTTTAACTTTCCATTTAAATATTTTAGTCGAAGTGTTAATATTAAACTTGACATGTGACATATTAAGTTATTCAGAAAATTTTGTTAAATTTGAAAAAGAGAAAATCCAATATGGCGTCTATGAAAAACAACTAACAAATAACAAATAATTTTCTCAGAAATTATTCAACAAGGAAAATAATTAACTACGCCAATGTAAAGCCTTTAGGAAATTTTAGAAAAATAAACGAATTTTGTGGAAAAGTGGAAATTTTAAAAAAAGTACAATTTTAAATGGTAATTTCCAAAAACAAAGAATCTCCAATTTTGAAGTAAAAGTCAAAATTTGGGGAATAAGATTAATTTCGAGAAACAGGCTGACATTTCCAAAAATTTCAATTTTATCAAAAAAACCGAATTTTAACAAAATGGACTTTAAAAAAAATTACCTTTGGAAAAAAATTGATAACAATTTTGAAACAGAGATCGAACTTTTAATTTTAAATTTTTAAAACAAAGTCTATTTTTAAAAGGAAAATTGGAATTTCGAGAGTAAAGTTGTAATTTTTGAAGGACGAATTACGAGTAAAATAATGTTGGAAAAGTCGAACTTTTGAGGAAATAACATTAAAAATAAAAACCTAATATTTGCTAAAAACTCGAAAAATGTCCAAAATTTAAAAATGTCAAAATTTTGAAAGATCTAATTTTGTGGAAAGAATCAATTTTCAGAAAAATTCGGTTTTTTAGAAAAATATCTTAAATTCCAAAAACATGGTTCTCAAAATTTGAAATTCACTAGAGACATTGAATTTATAGGAAATATTTTTTCACGATATTCAAAAATTTCAACATTTCGATTTAATTTAGATAAAAAAGTCGACATTTTCAGGACCATAAATTATCACATTTTTAATTAAAAGTTAAAATTTGCTGAAGAAGACAAATATTAAGAAAAACGATAAGATTAAAAAAAAATGATTTTGGAAACAAAAGTCCAAAAAGTTGAATTTTGAAAATAAAATTGATATCTCGAAAAAGACGAATTTTGAATTTTACGAAAAGGACTATTTTAAGAGAGAAAGTCAAAATTTCAAAAAAAAAGACGAATCTACAGGAAAAAGTCGAAATTTCCAGAAATATTAAAAATCGAATTTTGAAATTAAAATCAAAATTTCGTTAAAAAAGCAAATTTTCAGCAATCGCTTAAAATTTGTTGAAGAAGACAAATATTTAGAAAAACGACGGAATTATAAAATAAATAAATGATTTTAGAAACAAAATCCAAAAAGTTGAATTTTGAAAATAAAATTGAAATCTTGAAAAAGACGAATTTTGAATTTTAAGAAAAAGACTATTTTAAGAGAAAAAGTCAAATTTTCTAGAAAAAAGACGAATCTACAGGAAAAAGTCAAAATTTTCAAAAAGTATTAGAAATCGAATTTTGAAATAAAAATTTTCAGCAATCGCTCAAAATTTTTGAAAAATCAGGTTTAATAAGGTCGAAATTTTCAGAAAAGTTCAACGTTCAGAAAAATAGTTGAAAGTCAAATTTAAAGACATGGAAAACTGGAATAGTCAAAAGAAAATAGAGAAATTTCGAAAAAAATAGTCGTAATCCCGAGAAAAGGCGAAATTTCAAAAGCAAATAGAAAAAATTTAAAATGCCGAGAGAATCAAATTTTGTCGAAATTAGGGAAAAATGTAAAAAATCTAAATTTCAGAAAAAATATCGAAATTTTTTGGGTGAATATTTATTTTACCCTGATTGCTCGAGTCCGGGGGAAATAGGCGCCCCACCCTGTATCAGGAAATGTCCAATATTCAGATAAATGTCGAAATTTTCACAAACAAATTGAAACTTCCAGAAATTTGGATTAAAAAATAATTGAAATTCGAAAGCGAAATTTTAACATTTTTATTCTTTTAAAAAAAATTTTAAATTTCCAAAAATATCTTTCAAAATTTCCAGATAAATATTTTTCTCATTAATTTTTATTCTTTTTCAAAAGATCGATCAAATTTTGAGGAAAAAACAAATTTTAATGAAGAGACTGTTTGCAGAAAGTTGAAATTTTCAGAAAAAGTCGAATTTAAAGAAAATGGAAATTTGGTTGATCAGAAAAGTTAGATTTTATTATGCAAGAAGAATGCAACCTAGACTACAAATTCATGCAGCCCTCCAGGCGGCGTGTATAGTGGCGAATCATAGGTAGCTGAACTACCAACAGTTGAAACACTGCCACCTAGCGAAGCGGTTGCTCTCTAGGAGAGTTCCCAGAAGACAAGGATTCTATAATGCACAGACCAATAGGTTTGAACATTCGAAGTTTGGAAACCAAATACCGGTTTCGATCTTGTTAGATCTCGTCAGTTTGGTATATCCAACTCGAATGCTAATAAATATTTGTGGTCTAGGTTGCATTCTTCTTGCATACGACATTGTTGGCGATGGCCATAGTTTCTCTATGGACCAATAGGTGGTAGTACTAAAGAGTCACTCGCTCGACGCCTGTGAATGTTTTAGTACTTACTTGTCGGAACATTTATTAGCATTCGAGTTGGATATACCAAACTGACGAGATCTAACAAGATCGAAACCGGTATTTGGTTTCCAAACTTTGAATCTAATAAATGTTCAAACCTATTGGTCTGTGTGCATTAATAGATTTTATTAATAAAATCGAAATTAAAAAGAAAAGAAAATTTTGTAAAAAAGGAAATTTAAGAAAAAAGTCGAAACATGTTTCAATAAAAGTATGAATTTCGAAGAAAAAAGGAAAATTTTTGGAAAAAGTTCTCCCAGTTGAATATATATAAATTTTGCTGCATGAACCAGAGGGAAGCCACGCACCTTGCCCTTCCCTGTTCTAGCTACGTTTGCATAGTAGCGTCGATTAGTTTAATAGACCATTAAAATGATTAGAAAATAATTAAAAATTGAAATACAGAACTTGTCCCCTGAAACCAAGAAAAATTAATAAACACAACAAAGGTTGCTCTAACGCGTTTCGACAGCCAAGCTGTCATCTTCAGAGAGTTTCTCTCTGACGAAACGCGTTAGAGCAACCTTTGTTGTGTTTTTTAATTTTTCTTGGTTTCAGGGGACAAGTTCTGTGTTTCAATTTTTAAAGATAACCAAGGACCAGTCCGTTCCATCAAAAGAAAATAATTAAATAAACGGTACTTTATTTTAATGCAATTTCCTTTTTTTCTAACCTTTAACAACCAGTATACTTACTTTATTTGCTCAAAGAAAAGGTGGCATCCCCAAGTGCGACACATCGTCATAATAGTATAAGCATAAGCAAAGCAATAAGCAATCCAAGCTTTGAAAGAAGTCTCTGTTCGTGTTGTTTCGATTTCGTTCGCATCATTTTGCTATATGAAATATCAGATCAGTGTCGGCTAGGCGCTTGTGATTAATCATCTGTATCTGCTATTCCCTTAGTCGATCTGAAACAGCGACGGATAACAGGTTCATCGAAGGAAAAAGATGACACAAGGCTACTATCATCTGCGTAGCTGCAAATAGAATTGAAAGTTAAAGCTAAGAGATCGTTTATGTGTAACAGAAACAGAGTAGGAGACAGGACAGATCCCCTGAGGCACCCCTGCATTAATTTCAATTAGTCTCGGATGAGATATCATCGACTGACGACCTGAAGAGATCGGTCAGCGGGAAAATTGGTATTCAAATGACAGAGATCCATAGATGTTAATTTGGCGAGAAAAGATCAGTGCCAGACTCTGTCGAAGGCATTTGAGATATTCAATGTCACAATCCTAGCCTCACCATGTTTTTCCATAGCTGAGTTACAGATGTGAGTAGCATATGCCAGTGGAGCGCTGTTGTCTAAAACCGTATTGCCTGTCCGAGGAATCTCGATGTTGATAACCTTTTAGTGTCTGTTCACCTATGAAATCGTAAATATTGATAAAGCTTGTTGAAAACCCTGGGCGCTCTGGCAGGGGGTGTCCGTGAGTTACACTATTTTAAAGGATTGAATCGTTATTACTTCATTAAGACTTTGGAATGCGCTCTATTAGTGGTGACGCGACAATGACATTTTCGTGTAATTCAAACAAAGCACATCGCGATGGTGATTGTGCATTTGAGAACCAAAACTCGTTCATTTTCTTCTTGTTTTGTATGCAATTAACAACTTAAGTATAAACCATGTTAATACCACCCGTATTTAATTGACTAAGTTAAACATTTTAGCTTATTTCTTTACATTAAAAAAGAACAATTTACAATAGACGAAAACACGCAGATGCACCGTTTGTTTGGTTACAGCACCACAAAATCTAACTTATTTGTCCCTACTTGACACGTTGTAACGTCACACTAATCGACCGAATATTAGGGTGCTAAATCTCCCGTATTTTCCGGGTTCTCCCGTTTTTTGGTCAAAAAATGTCGTCCCCTGTTAACTGATATTTCAGAAGAAATCTTTCCTACTTTGAAAGAAAAGTTGAAGACCTTTTTTAATCCATCAATTTACGTCCTGCAACGGTAATTGAGCTATGATATGGAGATGAAGATCCAGTTGGTAATCAAATGTTAGTGAACCATCCAAGGGACGTTCTTCAGTTTCTCAAAAAGGTTGGGTGGCTGAATGAATAACCAAGGACACCTCAATCACGGGGATAGCACAATGGGCCCGGCTAGGGGGCCCGGAAAGGATGGCCTAAGTGCTGGCCTAAACTTTAGGCAACCACAACGAATCCAGAATCCAGTTAGTGAACCACAAAATTCTTCATTTTTAAATTTCCTGTAAACCCAATTCCTTTCTTATATGTCAAACTTCCATAAAACCGGAAGTTACAGATGGCAACCCTAACCGCATACGTGACATAATAACCGACACACCTTGTCTACTGGGCTAATAAATGAGCCAAAGAATGTACTACTTCAATTTATTAAAAGCGAATCAATTTATCCTGACACTGTATTGATAATTTAAAAGTAAGGGATGGTAAATTGTCTTTATTCTTATCCACTGCTTTATTTGCTCTCTTAGCAATCATCTGTTTTTAATTTTTCTGATCATTTTCTTCAACTTTTCTAGCTCAGGTTTTCTGTCATTATTTTGCAAATCTTACTAGATGCTTTCCATATACTTCAACTAGCTAGTTAATTAAACTTTAAATACGAACTTGGATGAACTGATAGGTATATGAAATAGTAGGTACTATTGTACTATGCTTGGATCTAAATTTCCTGCAAACTTAACAAATACACTTGATGTTATTATGCTTATCCTCGACATGTCTTGCTAAATTAAATTCTGTAAAAGTAATATAATTACACTGACCACATAAATGAGTCAGGAGTTCTTATGTTGCAATTTAGCATGTCTGCCTGCTGTAAGTAAGTAATAAATGAGCAGTACTCGCGCGCTACCCTTTCTGGACAATTGTGTAGTTTTTTGTGCACTTTCATTATCTTCCTGTACAATGTTTTAAATGAACACATATCACATTTTTCTAGATTTTTCCACTTTTAGATGTATTTCCAATATATGTTTTCTTAAAATGAATTTTCGAGGCGAAGTGAAGCCACAATCGTGACACTTGAAAAAATTCTTTGACTCAGTGGTGTCGCTTCATATGGAACACCAACTCTTTCTTTCTGATGCAAGTGTAGTCACATAGGGTACAGTTCTTTTTGTTTTTTAATTGCGCTGGGTTGCACTTTTCAGGGTGCTTGCGTAACATGTGCAACTCTAAATAAGCCGTTTTAAGATCACAATGCAAACAGGAATAAGTTTTCAGCATTGATGGATCGCACATTTTGGGGTGTTTGCGCAAGCATGTGCGACTCTAAAGTTCTCTTGTAATGCGTTTCGAATTCACAATGCAAACAAGAGTAAGTTCTCAGCTGCAATGGGTCGTTCTCTTTCGAGTGTTTGTAAACAATGTGCAGTTCTAAATTCCTCTTGTAAGGCGTCTTGAACTCACAGTGAAAACAGAAATGAACCTTCAACTGCGATGGTTCGCACTTTTCAGGATGATTGCGTATCATGTGAGACTCTAAAACAACATTGTCGGTCGTTTTGAATTCACAGTCCAAACAGGAATGAGTTTTCAGTTGAGATTGGTCGCATTTTTCGGGGTGTTTGCGCCTCATGTGCAACTTTAAAGTTTTCTTGTAGCGCGCTTTGAATTCACAGTGTAAACAGGAATGAATTTTCATCTGCGATGGGTCGCACTTTTCGGAATGTTTTGCCACCATGTGTGACTCTAAATAAGGAGTTTTGAAATCACAGTACAAACAGGATTGAGTTTTCAGCAGCGATAGATCGCACTTTTCCAGGTGTTTGCGCACCATGTGCGACTCTAAAGTCCTCTTGTAAGGCGTTTTGAATTCACAATGCAAACAGGAATGGGTTTTCAATTGCGAAGGGTCGCACTTTTTGGGGTGTTTCTGCAATATGTGCGACTTTAAAGTCTTGTCGGAAAGCGATTTGAAATCACAATACAAACAGGAATTAATTTTCAGATCGGATGGGTCGCATTTTTCGAGATGTTTGTAAACCATGTGTGAATTTAAATTGCTCTTGTTCAGCGTTTTGTATTCACAGTGCAAACAGGAATACGTTTTCATCTGCGATAGGTCGCATTTGTCGCGGGTGTTTGTGCATCATATGCGAGTTAAGATTGATCTTATAATTCGTTTTGAATTCACAGTACGAACAGGCATTAATTTTTGGCTGATATTGGTTGCAATTTTTGGATAGTTTTCGCATCGTATGCGAGTCTAAAGATGGCGTTTCGAAGTCGCAGTTCAAAGAGGAATCAGTTTTCAGCAGCGATAAGTCGCTGTCGGGGTGTTTGCGCACCATGTGCGCCTTGAAATTGTTCTTATAAGGCGTTTTGAATTTACAGTATAAACAGGCATTAATTTTCAACTGCGATGGATCGCACTTTTCGGGATGTTTGCACGCCATGTGCGAGTCTAAAGTCTGCTTGTCACGCGTTTTGAATTCACAGTATAAACAGGAATGAGTTTTCAGCTTCAGGTGCACCCTGTAAACATGTTTTTTTATCGAGTCTTTACGTGTAGAGTTGTATTCGCAATAAATGCACCTAAACCCATTCTCTTCCTTTGTACAGTATTCTTGTGGAACGTCGATCCCATCTACTTCTTTTAGTCGGGCCAGTCTACAAATTTAAAGAACATTGAAATTATTTTTTATTTGTTAAACAATTTCAAAATTGTTACCAACTTTAAAATCAATTAAATTGAATATTCTTACTTTATTTTTTAATTCACATGTCGCCACGTCCAGTGGCATGTCACGCCCTCTTCATAAACGAATAAATTATTAAAGAAAGAAACGATAAATGTGATTTCTCTCAACTTTTAAATTCAAATCGCTTCAAATAAATTAACTTTTTTTATACCGTAATGAATTCTAGAATTAGTATTTCGTTATTTTAATATTCCAAATTAAATAAGTGTCTACATACTTCAACTAAAAAGATATCCTACTGTATTTGTCAAATTCATTTCGGAATTGGATTAAATTTTTAAGTGAAACTCGAAAACTTTAATAATTGTTTGAAATTGATTAAAAAAATTAATCTGGCTTTCTAATTTAAATCTAACTCGAAATTTTGGGGAAAGCAGAGAAAGGCTCGACTTAATCAAAGAAATGTAACTGGAAATTTGGATTTCAAAGTTAAAATTTTACAACGAAGGTAATGGTCAAGTTTAAACTGAAAAATGTTAAGAAATTAGAGAATAATGTCTAATTTATAATTGAAGTAGTCAAATTTTCTGGTCCAAAATTTAGACAAATAATTTTGCAACAAAAGACCAAAGTCGAGATTGCTGATAAAACATCAAACTCCTAAAATGAACAATTTTGAGCATAAAAATAACATTTTAGAACAGCAATATCTCAGTAACCGTGGATATTTGACTATGATTATTAGACTTTTTTTACTTTTGTTCCCTCTACACCTACTTTGCATATGAACGGTTCCTCCCCAATTACCCTGTATAAGATTTTTTTTTCGGTTATTTTCAAAAATTGATATACAAATCTTGTTCCCTTGAAACAAAGAAAAATTAAAAAACACAGAACACTTTCGCTGTAAGGTGTTATGTTTTTTAATTGTTCCTGTTTACAGAGGACAAGTTTTATATATCAAGCTGCATAAGTAATCAGTGACGCAAGCTGTATAAGTAATCGGTGACGCAAGAAAAAAAGAGGCTTTAAACGAAAAATAATATGGTATTATTTTAATTTTAGAAAACACCAATCAATCAACCAAATAACAAAGTTGCGAAAGATATTTACCGATTTTGGCATGGTGTTTTCAAATTTAGATGGTGTTTCAGGCCATGTTTCGTGTGTGTTCTGTAGTCACAATTAGGACATTCATATGCACCAATATTATGAATCTTTAAAACATGATGTTTCAACTTGCATAAAGTGTTCGTTACAAAATCACAATGGGAACATTTACGCTCCTTTTGGTATTTATGTGCATAAGATTTTTTTGAATCTTCGATGATATTTGCATCAAAGTTAGTAGGATCAATAGTTTGATTTATAACATTGCCTTCAATATTACTTAATTCTAGGTCTTCTGTGGAATATGCATCCCAATCTTCATCTTTTATTTCGATATCCTCAGATTTTATAAGATCTTTGCTGATATTTGGGTCCAACTCAGTGAAAATATTATTTTGATCTAAAATATTGCCTTTAGTATTAGTTAATAGCTCATCTTCTATGGAATATGTGTCACAGTTTTCCTCTTTTATTTCAATATGTTCATTTAATTCGAACTTAACATGTGCTTTATCATCTTCCAAATTTAATTTACTGTCTTCAAATGTAGCCATATTCATTTAATAAACTAAGAGGTAGGATACCTGCAAACAAAGAATCAAATCAAACAAAAATATTAAACAATTTGCATCAAATCTACTTAGATGAAAAGCAAATGGTAAGAGACCGACCGAAGTTTCGGTTTCAACCAGCTCTTATAAAACAAACAAACAAAAATCTTAAAATTTTCTACTTTTTTCTACTTCTGTCTCCAAATTTGGATATCAAACTCGAATTCTGAATTTTTTTTAGAAGTTTCCACATTTAAATTCGAGATTATCATTTAAAATTTAACACTGTTACAAAAACTTTGAAATCAAAGTCAAGATTCGAGGAAAAAATCTAACCAGATTAAACTAAATATTAAGATGGTTATTAATTTAAACTTTTCTAGTAATTTCGCCCTTTTTACTCTAAAAACTTAAATCTTGAAATTTATAAAAAAAATGACAAATTATTTAAGTTAAAAATTCAAAACTGTACAATTTTTGTATATTCTCTTCTTTGCAAAGTAATCTTTGCCAAATAGTGTTACATTAATTCATGTTTTATTGGCTTCTTCGCCAATTACTCCTTCCACAAACCTTAACAGAAGGTTACTGAAAATATAGAATCGTGAAAAGAGTAACTGGCGAAGAAAAAGCCAATAAAACACGAATGAAATTATAATTTATAGTTTTAGAGCTGACACTAAATTAAAAATATTTAGAATAAATTAACATTTCCATTTTAAACTCAAAATTATGAATAAAAAGGTCATTTTTTTTGTTTTGCCTCATCATTAAATATTAGAATTTAACCTCAAAATTGAAATTTTGTTACAAAAATAATATGAAAAAAGAGTGGAAAAGATGTGTTAATATGTAAGTTAAACTTACCGAGGCGTCACGTATCTACTTGGGTCGCTAGTTGTTATTTATTAGTAGCAAAGAACAAATCTTCGTTGATTAAAAACCAAGAAATTTCCACAAATTGAAAAGTTAAACAAATACACAAAACATTAAACCAGTGTTGCCAGTGGTTTAATGCCAAATGTCGCTACCGGCCGCTACCCACCACAGAAGGGGTAACGAATTCTACAAAAAAACTTGACCTTGAAAGATAAATACACATTTTTACCTTCGGGGGGTAATTTAAGCCAAAGATATAAAAAAACCTTTCGTTTACCTTTAAAATAAACATTGCTAACTAACACTAAAAAACAACTACCGCCCTAGCTGAGAGCTATTTTAAATAGCTTCAAAGTCGTCGAGTAACATAGTATCTTCGGAAAAATACATATTTTTCCATAAGAAAAATAAAAATTAAATTCTCCAAAGATTTCTGCAATGATTGTGATTGACTTTCTACACGTAAAATTGTCGGTCAGATGGCACCACTGAATAAATCGTCATGTAAGTTTTTCAACAACTAGTTTATTTATCCTTGACTTGGTTTTTAAAATTAAAATGTAAAAATTTGGGCGCCCTCAAAATTCCTCTACTTGATCGTCGCCGCGGCTACGCCACTAAATACTTCAAAAGTCGCTACCACTAGCGGAATTCCGCTACCACTGGCAACACTGCATTAAACATACCCAGTGTTGCCAGTGATTCAATGCCAAATGTCACTACCGGATCTCTAAAATTCCGCTACCGGCCGCTACCCAAACAGGAAAGGGTAGAGAATTATACAAAAAACTTGACCTTGAAGGATAAATACATTTTTTTTACCTTCGAAGGGCAATTAAAGCCAAATATATGTTAGCGGAATCCCCTTAAACACCCTATATAGTTGCCAAGTGGTGGCAACTTGGCTACGTCAGGACGGGCGAGCTCAGGAAACGCAGCAGGAATGTATCGCGCAGCAGTACCGACCATACGCCGGAACCGAAGAGCCGCCGCGATAAATCGTTTAAACCTTATAAAAGAATAATAAAGTCCTATTCTTGAATATCGACTTTTATTGGGGAAAATAGCCCCTATTTACCCTTAAAGTTTACATATATAAAAAAAACCTTTCATTTACCTTTAAAACAAAGATTGCTAACTAAGACTAAAAAAGAACTGCCACCATAGCTGAGAACTATTTTAAATGGCTTCAAAGTCGTCAAGTAACATAGTATCTTCGGGGAGATACATATTTTTCCACAGAATAAATGAAAATTAAGTTTTCTAAAGATGTCTGCAATGATTGTGATCGACTTTCTACACGTAAAATTGTTTTTAATTGCTCTCGGTCAGATGGCATCATAGAATAAATCGTTATGTAATTTTTTCAACAACTAGTTTATTTACCCTTGACTCGTTTTTTAAAAATAAAATGTAAAAATTTTGGCGCCCTCAAAATTCCGCTACTTTATCGTTGCCGCCGCTTCTCCGCTAAATGCTTCAGAAGTCGCTAACAATAGCGGAATTCCGCTACGACTGGCAACACTGAACATACCAGATACCAGTTCAAAGACAAGTTACCAACACAGAATATATAAGAGTAAATCACAGAATACCATCAAATCAAACAGTGTTCCCAACTATATATAGATAAACGTTATATCAAGCTGTACATATCGGCTGTTCAAATGAAAAAGTCAGCAAATGGGCTGGATTTTGTTTGTGAGAAAAGGACGTAGCGAAAAAGGCATGTTATTATTTATAGGCGATTTCAGATAAATCTGCATAAGAGAAGCCTGTGGATTTCTAATTTTGTAGTGGCATTAACAAGAACTAGAAATATTCAGACGTGGTCGTGAAGCAATACTGTAAAATTTCCTAATGGTGTTCTGTGTTCTTAAAATTCTAACCTGAATAACATTAAATACAGATATATTCTTCATGGTAGACCCTTGAAATTGAAAAAAACATTAAATACAGAGTTCTCTATTTTTAAATATTTTATTTTGTTGTCAATTATTTTAAGAGTTATTCTTTTATATTTGATGTCAATTTTTGCTGAAATTGTAAGTAATAGTAATAAAAATAAGAAAAACACTTATTCCCATTAGGTCTGCCAAACAATTCCTGAAATATAGACAAAATTAAGCATCAAAATGTTTACGAGTGAAACCAGCTTTAGTTCTAGTGATTTTTTTAGTGACTTTTCTAAAAGTCAATTTAATACTGTTACGGGCATATCGGTTCGAAATGATTATTAACACTTGCTGAATAATACCCACTTTATTTCTAAACTTAACTCGAAATACCACAGCTGAATAATTAACTTACTTATTGACTTCTGACCACTAACTCACTAATTAACTACACTGACTAACTGACTCTAACTAACTCACTCGAGGGAAAGGCGTCCGCTTTATATAGTTTTGGCTGTCAGGTTCTAGAAAAATCCCGCAGATAAGGCTTATCGTTTGCCGAAATTTCTGGAACGCTTATCTGCCGTTTGCTTCGTTATCGCGGCCGCTTTCCCCTTATCAGATCTTTCTAGAAAATTTTCTTACGTACTAAATTCTAGAATTTACATTTCGCTACAATACTTTATGGCCTCTTCTCATGCAGATGTATCACAAATGGATTATTCCGATATATTCGGATGTTTAAAAGAAAAATTCATCAAATGTGCTCAATTTTTTGTTAGAAGAGGACCTAGGGAAAAAGGCACGTGATTGCTTATTTTGGTTGATTTGCCAAGTGTCACTTTGACGTGTTATTTTACTATGGTTATCTAGAAGGTAAGGTTGCGTTACGACGTACTTTTAAAATGGGATTGAAAACCTTTCACTGTTCGCAACGCAATCTATTAATCCGCAAACCATGCACCACAGAATTCTATTTTATCGTAGTCAAACAATGCGAAAGGAGTAGTTAAAACGTACACCCATAGAGAAACTACTGTATAGTCTCTGCGTACACCTAATGGATTGAAGTAGTTTCAACTTCAACGATGAACGCTCCTCCCAGACTAAAAGATGAATAAAGGATGTTCTAGACACGCTTTCATAGGAAAAGCCCAAGAAAATATTAACACCACAATGATGTGACCGATTGGATACATTGTACCTACGACTACCACCATCCACTGCCATCAGTAGGTACAATTTAAGCTCTCATTTTACAGTTTTCGCACAATACTTACTGGTAATACACAACAGAGGCCGCCGATGTCAATGGCTGGCAATCAGTCCCATTTTCATTCGACAAATTACGTTACCGAAGCATCTCCTTCTTATAGGACTCCTTATATTTTACAAAAAGGTTGGAATTTTTAATGCAAAAGAAAATCATTCGGAAAGTTAATTTCTTTGACGAAAGGAAATCTCAAAGTTTGTAAAAAAGTTCCTAATAAACATGACAAAACTTGGAAATTTATGAGAAAAAATATTGGGCAGTTATGGGACTGCCGACAGAAGTGAAAACTTAAAACTGTAATATAACAGGTTTTTTTAATTTTCTAACAGTAACATCAAAAATAAAAATTTCATAATTTGTAAAGTAAAATTATTGTTCCTAGTTTTTATATATTTTATATTGGTATACAATCTAGTCTTTGATCTTGTCTATTTTGGATTACTGCATATTAAAAAACCTGTCACACTATCTAAATTTTAGATGTTTTAAAAAAATGTTTTCAATGCATCAATTTTCGGATTAGCGGGGTATCGGATTAGATATGTCGGATTAAAAGTGTAGGCTAATTTAAACAATTATAGTATACACATTTTCGCATATTAAATTTAAATTCAGTGACGCAGTGGTAGAGCAATCGACTAGTAGTTCAAAGAGTGTTTCTTGGTAACGCAATAGGTATAAGTATATTACACATATGGCAATTCCAGGCATTTTTTCCCTACTTTCAGTCGCTTAGCGCGCCTAAAGAAATTCACTTCAAAAATTTAAATTGTTCGACGATTCTCAAAAACAAATCCTTAATTTCGAAAAACTAGAAGTTCACAAAAATAAAATAAAATCCGGTTGTTCGGAAAGTAATTTCGTTTTTTTTCTGGAAATGAAAGATAGTTTTCGTATAATAAACAAATACTTTATTAAATTATATATTGGCCGTTCTGGTCCAACATCTTTTGCCATCTTTCTGGTAGTAGCATAATTCCATGCTCATAAAATTTTTGGTCTTTGCTGGCAAAAAACTGATCGAGGTGGTTTTTGACCTCCTCATTTGAGGTGAAGGTTTTACCGTCTAAAAAATTTTGGAGTGACCGGAACAAATAATAATCCGATGGTGCCAGGTCTGGATAATATGGTGGGTGAGGCATTGTATCCCATTCAAGCTGTAAAAGCTTTTGGCGAGTGACCAAACTTTTGTGAGGTCTCGCGTTGTCTTGGTGAAACACTACACCTTTCCTGTTGATTAGTTCTGGCTTTTTCTGTTGAAGTGCATCATTCAGTTTGTCCAGCTGCTGACAGTAGACTTCCGAATTAATCGTTGTGTTATCCGGTAAAAGCTAAAAAAAAAACGATTCCTTTAAAATCCCACCAAACAGACAGCATCACCTCTTTTTGGTGAATATCGGCTTTGGAAATGGTTTGAGCAGTGGCGGCTGGTCTTAAAGAACGCAAGAGCGCGCGCTCCTCGTGAAATGAGCGATCTATTCTTTTCTGTTTAATGTAAAAGACTTGGATTTATCACATTTTTAAACACAAAATAATGACATACTAATAATACTTGTGAATGACTTGGAATAAAATACACCAACGTTTGATTCCGTTATACTTCGTAAATATTATTATTATATAAGAAAATTTAAATAAGTTGGTGCGCGCAGAATTATGCACCTAGCGAGGGTGCCGTGCGATGCCTATCAACGGTCTTCACGGGATACGGAGAAATAAACTACAGAACACCACGTTAAAACTAGCCCGGGGTACGCCGCTCCGCGCATGTGCGATATTGCCAAATGGTGAGTACGAGTCAGAGTTTGGAGTGTCTATTTACGTTTATGATGCTAAATGCGTAGGTCCCGGCTGTTCTGATTGCGATTGCTAATTGTGCCGCTTACAGGCTATTCACAAAGAGATAGCAGTACCCATTCTAGGGTCTAATTATTCATCTATAGATTTGGATTTAAACAATTTTGATGAGAAAGTAATGAAGACTTTATTTCTTTAAAAGATCGTATAGCGGATTTTGTTTTAAAAAATATTTTTTTATGTGTTTTTATAGAGTTTAATTAGAACCTTGTAATAAAATATATTTTATTTTCAAATGCAGTTTTCATGAAATGGAGATTATAAGATGGTAATTAAATTTAATAGTAAAAATACTATTAAATATCACACCTTTTGTGTCACTTTTGTTTCTCTTAAATTTAATATCTTGCTATGACACTTGAGTCACCTAAACTCTTAACTACTAATATTTTTGCATCTGCGCACCTCCTGTCAAAAAGTCACCAGCCGCCACTGGGTTTGAGCCGATCCATTTTTTTTGCTCCATGACCTCTTGCGTTTGACGTTGTTGTATACAACCCATTTTTCATCCCCAGTGATGATGCGCTTCAAAAACGGATCATTTTCGTGGCGTTTGAGAAGCGAATCGCAGACGTCAATGCGGCGACACAGATTTCTTTATCTGTGAGAACATGGGGAACCCATACATCGAGCTTCGAGGATAATCGCAGGCCTTTCAAGTGGTCATAAACTGTCGAATTTGATAAATTTAACCTCAATCCGATCTCACGTGTTGTTATTCGTCGGTTCGCATCAACTAATGCCTTTATCGCGTCTTTATCAGCTTCAACAGGCCTTCCCGAACGTGGTGCATCTTTATCAAAATTGCCGGATCGAAATTTAGCGAACCAGTTCTGGCACTGGCGTACTGTCAACACACCTTCTCCATACACATCTGTCAATTTCGTTCTGGCTTGAACAGCATTTTTACCCTTTAGTGAAACAGTAATATATGTTGAAAATGCTGCTAATCGCTCTCCATATTTAAAAGGGCACCAACCAAAAACTACTGTGTAGAATTAATTGGAATTTTTGACACACAAGGCTTGCTATATGAGCTCTCAAAGCATATAAAAATTATACGGCTTAAGTGTGACGTTGGGTGCAAAAAAATACCATTAAATCCTCTGTCGGGAAAAAACGAAATTACTTTCCGAACAACACAATAGTCATGGGGGTGAAATTTAATACATGACCTTGGCAACACGTCAACTTCAACTAGTAGTTCACCTCCGCCCCGTTGGTGACGCTGCAAAGCAATTAAAAAGAAAGAGTATTATACAATTTGTATTCATAATCAAGTTAGACAAAAGATATTTTTGATGCGCTTATTGAAGCAGATAATTACAAAGTGATGGGCATGTCTGTCATAAATGATAATGCAAATAATGTCAAAAATGTCAACTTCATTAATTTCTGTTATTTTAGGGTTTCGTTTACGCGGTTTTATTTTTTATTTACTTATCGCGGTTTTATGCTGTTGCATATTGTCGTAAGTGGTTATTTATATCACCTTTTGTTACTTTTATGGTGAATTAATAAAGCAGCCACCAACTATGCTTTATTATACTTTGATGGGTTATGTTATTTTTTAGACTTATTAGCTTTTTATGTTTAAAACGAGTCCATTTTATGGGTAGGAAGTTCGACTCTAACGAAGATATGTTACAGGTACGTTTACTTTACCGTAATCACAACTTCTCCAATTTTTTATTTTGTTTTAGGTGGCAATAGGTTTGTGTAGCATACATCGATGGGAGATTGCTTTTTCTTATAGCGTTAAGTTTACATTTGTCAATTGGAAATCTGATTTTATAGATCACTTGGTTATTTTCAATTTTATCCAACTTAATAACAGTTTCATCTACTATCGGTAAGATAAATTATTTATGCAAATACCCTTTCTATAAGAATGCATGTTATACTTATATCATTAGTGATGATTATAAAAATAAAACTTTTCACGGTCAAGGTATTGTTTCGGGTCTTCTGGTTTTTCCGACTTTTCTTGTGAAAATTATAGTAGCTGTGATGACCATTTTGATGAATCAGATTATTTAAATAGTTGTCAGAAAATTTTAAAGCCTCTCGTACACCTAAACAGGCAAATCAAAATGTACTTTCAACTTCGAGTTTTGGACCTATCTAAAATGAAGCTGTTATTAGTCTAAATGGAAGCAATGTTGCGAGGAATATAGTATTAGATCATAATTACTTACAAAAAGGCACAAACTGCTCAAAAATGTCTCATATTAATCAATTTTCTTTTCTCTCGAAAAGTCAGACAGGAATGTTGTTACCAAATTGGTAAATCTGAGGCAGAATTTGACTGTAGAAGAATCAAAAATGTACCAAATTCATCGCAATGTTACTTCTAAAGTTTCAAAACAGATTTAAAATAAAAAATACAAGGGCTGATCTTTCTGCAATGAAAAATTTATGTAACAATGAACGCTTTTGGTGATTTTTTATTTTCTTATTATTTATGACAACATTGTTTTCAAATATTTTGTTATTATGTAAATTTATTGTAAAGTTTAACCACATATTATCATTTAAAATGTAATATTGCTTGGTTTGGAAAATAAATGAATAATTCAGAAATCGAATTTTATTTCGACAATCTATTAATAATAGTGAATGTCTGGGCAAATATAAATTGAGAAAGTCCTTCATCAAATAAAGGAAGAAGAAGATTGACGTATGTGCATATATTTACATACATATACATACTACCCGTTCCTGTCAACGTGTTGTGGTATAATTCTATGTACCCTGTCTTCTTAATATATATGTTTTGTGACAATAGTATCTCTGATAGTGGCGGCTACTACTAAGGTTTGCAGGTTTGCGCAACCTCCAAAAAATCGCTGGGATAAAAAAAGAAAGTAAATTGTTCTTTATGTTGTTTATTTTATTTAATGATAACAGATTTATCGCTACCAACCATACTGCTGAATATTGCGGATTCCACCGATTCGTAAGCGTTTGATGACATGTTGGGTCCACGGTTTGCAAAGTTTGCAGGCTAGACTACAAACTTTGCTTTACACATATGCACCTGCGCCTTAACTCATATTTTGTTCGCTTAAAATACTTGCCCATAAGCAAGCATTAGGTTGCACTTGTGGGTGCAAACCAAATATCGATTCGCTATTATAATTATCATCGGGCAATGTTCCGAGTCTTGAAACACAAATAAAAATGAATTCAGTGCAAAGTTTAATTGCACAGCCATTCTGTAACCGATCTGTATCGAAAAAACTGGAAATTAAGCGACGTGGATGACCTATTCCAGACTTAAATATTGTGCAGACGGTGTTTTGTAAAAAAGCGAAGTTTTAACAGAAGTAGTTCGCGAAGCTAAAGAAGTACCTATGCGACATTGTTATCTGCTAAGCTAAAAAACAATTCAGTTTCACTGGCCTTTTAATTGCAGCAACCTTATTTTTTTCTGAAAAGTTTAACCAACATAGAATCACTTTTCCTGAAAAGAATTTTAAAGAAACCGTCAAGGTTCATCCATTTTTTAATTTACAAAAACTAAAACTAAACTAACCCTAATTTACGAAACAGAAAAGTTTAAATCGGCTTTTGGTTTACTTGTACTCTATAACATTATTTCAGAAAATAGTGAGCTTAGTGAAACTCTAAATCTTTTAAAAATCCTGATAACTATCCCAATGACTTCCGCTGAAGCAGAATGGTGCTTGTCCAGTCTGGAAAGAATAAAAACTCTTTAAAAAATACATTATGCCAGGAAAGATTGTCCGCATTAACGATGTCTTCAAAGAAAAGGACTTAATCCAAGGAATATTCGACTTCAGTAAAAAGTTATTGATAAATTTGCAGCTGCCAAAGTTCCAAAGATGGCAAAAGATGCCAAAGATGGACTTCCTCTTCTTTTTCTTTCTGTTTTTTGCGAAAATAAAAATAAATTATTTCTTAATTCCTCCAGCTTAATTTAAAATTTCCAGTTTCGGCACATTTTTCCAAATGTCTCTTTGCAACCCCCAAATTTTATTAGCGCCAGCCGCCCACTGATCTCTGATAGCTTCGAGGACCGCAGAATGGGGGACGATTGATGATTAAAAAAAAACCCTTCCACTAATTATCCAAGGGCCACAACGCGGAGCTTTGTGAGGCGCACGTAAACCACCTGGTGCTGACAGCTAATTTACACCTAGGGGAAGAGCGAAGTCTTAATAAGCGTCAGTTAACCTATGAAGTCGCAAACAATGTTTACTAAGAAAGCTAGTTGCAAACCAAAAGCGTCCTGTTTGGAGGAGGGTTTATTTGCTTCTCTTTTAAAAATTCAAATATATTGTTGCGCGTTATCGGTTCGAATGATTAACACTTCGTGAATTGTAACCATTTATTATTTCCAAATAGATCTCGGAACACAACAATTGACTAATTAACTCACTAACGCTGTTTAATTAACTAACTTATTCTTTGACTAACTGAGGCAAAGCGGCTGGACCGTCTATTTATAGATCCCTTCCCGGGTTCTATAAGGAACGAGCAGATCTTATCGTTTGCGGAAATTTCTGGAGCGCTTATCTGCCGTTTGATTCATTATCACGGCCGCTTTCCCTCATGAAATTTTTTTAGCAAAATTTCCACCTAAATTCTATAATTACGTTTTGTTGTATTTTTGTTTTTTTTCTCACTTTACTGAATATGTGGTTGAAATTAATGAAATAATGATTGAGAGATCCTGTATACTGCACTAATAAATAAGTCCAAATGAATTTAAGTTTATTAAAAGCTAATTATTATCTAAAAATGAGGGAAGGTAAACCGTTTCTATTTTTATCTCCTGTTTTATTTGCTCTTTGCAGTTATTTGTTTTTAATTTCTCTGTTCTCTGATCCTCAATTTCTTCAATTTTTACGAAATTAACAGCCATTTGCACCTTCATGATAATCTGGAAGTGAGGGGAGGTAAATTGTTTCTTTTTTTAAGTTTAATCTACTCGCAAAGGGTAACCCCATTTTGCTTTCAAAGCACTGAGAGTAGGATGCGGAAACAAGGATAGATAGCGATGAACCGCCTTCTTAAACAAGGATAGGTTGTAATTTTTGGGGAAAATTCCTTTCGGTAACAAATTCCATAACTTGGAAGTTCTATAGAAAAAAAGTCTCCGTAGACAGAAGTCCTCACTGTGTCAAGCTGGACCGCACAGGAATTTGCTCTCTCCGAATGTCTAGTACGCCTCAAGAATCTTGCCCTTGGGGGGATCAATCCTATTAGTTCCTGCTTCTTCCATGATAGTATTTGTAGAAAAGAGACAAGTCGCCAACCATACGCCTGTGCTTTAGTGTTTCGAGAGAATCGGTCAGACTCTCGTCATCAATTAAGCGAATGGCTCTTCTTTGAATTGAATCCAAGAGAGCTAAAGGATGTTTTGGGGCAGAACTCCAAACATGAGAACAGTATTGGCTAGTGTTGCCCTAACTTGAGCTTTGTATAGTATTAATAGCTGATGAGATGTGAAGCACCTTTTAGCTCTCGTCATTAATTAGGCGAATTGCTCTTCTTTGAATTGAATCCAAAACAGCTAGTGTGCTTTGGAATATGAGAATAGTATTCTCGTGTTGGCCTAACTTGAGCTTTATAAAGGGTGACTAACTGATGAGAAAGTCTAGCTTCTGAGAAGCGGATTTAGCAATGGCGCGCACATGATCGACCCAAGAGAAGTTAGGGCTCGCATTCTCTTCTAGGATAGATAGATTAGATCCCATCGGAAGGATTTTACCGTCCATTAGTATGTTTGTTGCATTATCCCTTGATGTTTTCTTAGAGAAAACCGCGGCCTGAGTTTTTAAAGCATTGAAGTCGATCAAATTGTTCTTACCCCATTCCAGAATAATCTCGAAATCCCGATTAATCGTCTGTATCAGCTGTTCCCTTAGTAGATCTGAAGCAGCGATAGATAATGGTTTGTCGGAGAAAAAAGATGACACAAGGTTACTATCATCGCGTAGCTGTATATATCCTGTTTTATTTGCTCTTTGCAGTCGTTAATCCTCATTTTCTTCAACTTTTACATGGACAATATCCATATTAGGATCATGAACACATATCACACGTATACTTTTCTAGATTGCAGTTTTAGATGTTTGTCCAATATATGTTTTCTTAAAATTAATTTTCGAGACGAAGCGAAGCCACAATCGTGACACTTGAAAAAATTCTTTGGCTCGTGAAATTGCTTCATATGGAACACCAGTTCCTTGTTTCTGGCGCAAGTGTAGTCACATAGAGTACAGCTCTTCATCTTTTTTAGTTGCGCTGGGTCGCACTTTTCGGGATGCTTGCGTAACATGTGCAACTCTAAATAAGGCGTTCTAAGATCACAGTGCAAACAGGAATACGTTTTCAGCACCGATGGGTCGCACATTTTGGGGTGTTGGCGCAGCATGTGGGACTCTAAAGTTATCTTGTGACGCGTTTCGAATTTACAATGCAAACAAGAATGAGTTTTCAGTTGAGATTGGTCGCACTTTTCGGGGTGTTTGCGTACCATGTGCGTATTTAAAGTTTTCTTGTAGCGCGCTGTAAATTCACAGTGTACACAGGAATGAATTTTCAGCTGCGATGGGTCGCACTTTTCGGGATGTTTTCCCACCATGTGCGAATCTAAATAAGGCGTTTTGAAATCACAATACAAACAGGATTGAGTTGTCAGCAGCGACTGATCGCACTTTTCGAGGTGTTTGCGCATCATGTGCGATTTCAAAGTTCTCTTGTAAGGCGTTTTGAATTCACAGTGCAAACAGGAATGAGTTTTTATCTGCAACGAGTCGCACTTTTTGGGATGTTTACGCAATATATGCGACTTTAAAGTAATCTTCGAAAGCGTTTTGAATTCACAGTACAAACAGAAATTACTTTTCAGATGCGATGGGTCGCATTTTTCTAGATGTTTATGCACCATGTGCGAATTTAAATTCCTCTTGGCTAGTGTTTTGTATTCACAATGCAAACAAGAATGAATTGTCATCTGCGACGGGTCGCACTTTTCGGGATGTTTTCCCACCATGTGCGACTCTAAGTAAGGCGTTTTAACTTCACAGTACAAACAGGATTGAGTTTTCAGCAGCGATTGATCGCACTTTTCGAAGTGTTTGCGCATCATGTGCGACTTCAAAGTTCTCTTGTAAGGCGTTTTGAATTCACAGTGTAAACAAGAATGAGTTTTAAACTGCGACGGGTCGCACGTTTTAGGATGTTTGCGCAATATGTGCGACTTTAAGGTAATCTTGGAAGGCGTTTTGAATTCACAGTACAAACAGGAATTACTTTTCAGGCGGCGCGATGGATCGCATTTTTCGAGATGTTTGTGCACCATGTGCGAATGTAAATTCCTCTTGTTTAGCGTTTTGTATTCACAGTGTAAACAGGAATGAGTTTTCATCTGCGATGGGTCGCATTTATCGGGGTGTTTGTTCATCATGTGTGATTCTAAATAAGCCGTTTTGAAGTTACAGTACAAACAGGAATGAATTTTTGGCTGATATCGATTGCAATTTTTGGACTCTGGCGAGTCGCATTTTTCGGGGTGTTTGCGCGCCATGTGCGCCCTAAAATTGTACTTGTAAGACGTTTTGAATTCACAATATAAACAGGCACTAATTTTCAGCTGCGACGGATCGCACTTTTCGGGATGTTTGCACGCCATGTGCGAGTTTAAAGTCAGCTTTTCAAGCGTTTTGAATTCACAGTATAAACAGGAATTAGTTTTCAGTTTCAGGTGCACCCTGTAAACATGTATTTTTATCGAGCCTTTACGTGTAGAGTTGTATTTGCAATAAATGCATCTAAACCCATTCTCTTCCTTTGTACAGAATTCTTGTGGAACGTCGATCCCATCTAATTCTTTCAGTCGACTCAGTCTACAAATTTAAAGAACATTGGAATTATTTTTATTATTATTTTTGGTTTATTAAAAAATTTGAAAATTGTTACCAACTTTAAAATCAACTGAATTGAATATTCTTCTACGTGTGACCACGTCCAGTGGCATGTCACGCCATTTATAAGAGAGTTAGAGAACACGCCAATTAATCAACCAAATGGCAAAGTTGCGGAAGATACTTACCGATTTTTGCATGATGTTTTCAAATTTAGATGGTTTTTCAGGCTACCTTTCGTGTGTGTTCTGTAGTCACAATTAGGACATTCAAATGCACCAATATTGTGAACCTTTAGGATATGATTTTTCAACTTGCATATACTGTTCGTTACAAAATCACAATGGGAACATTTACGGTCCTTTTGGCATTTACGGAGGTCAGATTTTATTAAATCTTTGGCGATATTTACATCAAAGTTGGTAGCCTCAATATTTTGACTTAAAACATTGCCTTCGATATTAATTGATTGTACGTCTTCTGTGGAATATGCATCCAAATCTTCATCTTTAATTTCAATATCCTCAGATTTTAAAAGATCTTCGCCGATATTTATGTCCAATTCAGTAGGATTAACATTTTCACTTAAAACATTACCTTCAATATTAGTTAATTGTTCATCTTTCATGATATATGTGTGACAGTTTTCCACTTTTATTTCAATATGTTCATATAATTCTAACTTAATATGTGTTTTATCATCTTCCAAATTTAATTTACTATTTTCAAATGTAGCCATATTCGTTTAATCAACTAAGAGGTAGGATGCCTGCAAAGAAAAAATTCAATCAACGTGCATCAAGTCTACTCAACTGGAAAGCAAATGACGAGAGACCGAAGTTTCGCGATCAACTTGGGCCAAAAATAAAATTAGTCTCGGCTCAAAATTGGATGAAACTTCGACTCAGACGAAACTTCAGAATCCATGATTAAATTCGGTTTTTTTTAGAAATCATTGAAGTTGTGAGAAAAACCCGAAATTTCGGGAAAACAATTCAAACAAGAAAATATCAGTTACTTCGAAAAACCGAATTTTAAAACGAAATATTTCTACATTTTGGGATTTAAGTCACAATTTTAGATAAATTAAAAATCGCAAGATAGGACCAAGAATTTTTGAGAAGAAACTCGAACATTCTGAAAAAAAAAACGTAATTTATGAAACAAAAAAAAATTTAAAATGTCTACTTTATTACTAAATTTTCGACCTGATATCAAACTCGAATTTCGAACTTTTTCTCTCGAAATTCAGACATTTAAATTCGAGTTTTCGTCTGAAATTTAAAACTGCTACAAAAACTTTGAAATCAAAGTCGAAGACTCGAGGAAAAAATCTAACATTACCAGATTAAAGAAGAACGACTGAGAAATTTCGACCTTTTTACTCTTTAACTTAAATCTTATAATGTATTAAAAAAATAGTGAATTATTTAAAAATTCAAACCACCTAATTTCTAGTTTTAGAACCGACATTTTGAAACCAAGACGCTAAATTAAAAATCTAGGAAACAAATTATTATTTTCACTTTTAAACCCAAAATTATAGATAAAAAGTTCAATTTTGAAGGTGTTTGAATTTTAGCTTATTCTTAAGAATTAGAATTTAACCTCCAAATTAAAATTTTGTCTCGATATAAAAATACCAAAAAAATGTGTTAAAATTTAAGTTAAACTTACCGAGCCGTAAAGTACTTATTTGGGTCGTTAGTTATTACTTATTCGTAGCAAAGACTATTCATTGATTAACAACAATTAAATTCCACAAATTTAGAAGTTAACCTAAGACGAGAAGTTAGCTATCACAGAACATATAGCTATATTCCAAACAGTGTTGCCAGGTGAAAATAAAAAAATTATCGTATTAGATATAAAAAATAATCGCAGATTACAGAACAATTTCTTTTTTGTTCAAAAAGACAACACTTCTCCACAAGTTTTAATCTTTAGAAAAAAAGAGGTCCACCCTATACCGCTTTCAGATTTTGACGATCAAAAAATGAGGTCCTCAACACAATATTTTCTTCGTCTATTATTAAATTGACGCAAAATGTAGCTTTTATGTTGAATCCCTCAAAATTATCGTACAAATGGCCATTATAGTACACGCACTATTATGAATTAAGGATGGCGATCTGAGATTGATTAATCGAAGAATCGATTTTTTCAAGTCTTAAGGTCGATTTTTTAGATCGATCTCAAATACAAGATCGATCTAATGAACGATTCCAAAATCCTAAGAATCGGATCCATTTTCCTTACATGCAGGTCACTGTAAATTTAATGACAAGCATTTTATATGCAAGTGTATTTATGTCGTTATGTTATTATCCACTTCCATCTAGTAGCAACAGCTGCGATAATAAGCCAATGGATAGCAGCTTTAACATTTTTTTTTTCACTCATTACCTCGTTGACTGAATAGGAACCATAACTGTGGCGCCATCATTGTTTGTTCCGCTAGACTAAGGATGATCGATATTAGAAAAACATCGATGTTGACATTGATGTTAACATTGGTTCAAAGGTATCGATGTACGATAAATATCGAAAGACAAATTTCGATGTGCGAAAATATCGATGTTTTAGGTAAACAAAAATAACCAATCTATTTTACAGTATATCGTAAACGAATTCCTGGTAGTTTGTTGGGTTATATTACTGTAAAAGTTTGAGTTTATTGGACAGAAATGGAATACAATACCTGTTATTTCGTTTTCGTAGTTTCATTATAAAAAAAAATTAATTTTTACTTCATTCTTTAAGGAAAACAGTTGACGATGACTTGAAATTGACAGTTTTTTTATTGTCAGTTTCAATTTGGTTACATCCAGTGTTGCCAGTGGTAGCGGAATTCCGCTATTAGTAGCGACTTCTGAATCATTTAGCGGCGTAGCGACGGCGATGATAAAATGGAAGAATTTTGAGGTCGCCCAAATTTTTACATTTTATTTTTAAAAAACGAGTCAAGGGTAAATAAACTAGTTGTTGAAAAACTTACATAACGATTTATTCAATGGTGCCATCTGACAGAAAGCAATTAACAATTTTACGCGTAGAAAGTCAATCACAATCATTGCAGAAATTTTTAGAAAATTTAATTTTTATTTTTTCTACGGAAAATATGTATTTCCCCGAAGATACTATGTTACTTGACGACTTTGAAGCCATTTAAAATAGCTCTCAGCTTGGGTGGTAGTTCTTTTTTGGTCAATCTTTATTTTAAAGGTAAACGAAACGTTTTCTATATCTTTAGCTTTAATTACCCTCTGAAGGTAAAAAAAGTGTACTTATCCTTTAAAGTAAAGTTTTTTGTAGATTCTCTGCCCTTTCTGTGTTGGGTAGTGGCCGGTAGCGGAATTTTAGAGATCCGGTAGCGACATTTGGCTTTGAACCACTGGCAACACTGGTTACATCTATCAACGACATTTAAAGTAAATTGGATGAAGGTGGATCAACGCTAACAACACTACCACAGTCATAGAGAAAGATTAGGTTAGGCGTAGCCCTAGACTTGGAGTGCATCGATATCGATGTTCCGATATTATTCTTATAACATCGATTTTCGATGTTGTCGAAGACAACACTGATGTTAAAACATCGATGTTTTTCCACTAAACATCGATGTTCGTTTATCATCGATGAATATCGATCATCCCTACGCTAGACTGTTATTCTGTAAGTTTTCGGTGTGTTTGGTCCTGTTTTGTGGTTTGGTCACCGACATTTTATTTCTTCGATTGTTAAATGAACGTATTTATTTTATCCATTTATTTTAAAATTACACTGAAAATCCACACACAAAATCATAATCGTAAACACTAACCTCAGTTGGTCAACTTGCAGTTATGTACATAGAACCTAGGGAGTTCTATAAGAAGGAGATGCATCGGTAACATAATTTGTTAAATGAAAATGGGACTGATTTCCACCCACTGACATCAGCGGCCTCTGTTGTGTATTACCAGTAAGTATTGGGCGAAAACTGTAAAATGAGAGCTTAAGTTGTACCTACTGATGACAGTGGATGATGGTAGTCGTAGATACAATGTATCCAATCGGTCACTGTTATGTTAATCTTTTCTTGGGTTTTTCCTAGAAAAGCGTGTCAACATCGTCTATTCATCTTTTAGTCAGAAAGGAGCGTTCACCGTTGAAGTTGAAACTACTTCAATTCATTAGGTGTACGTTTGAACTACTCGTTTCGCAATGTTTGATCTACGATAAAATAGAATTCTGTGGTGCATGGTTTGCGGATTAATATATGGCGCTGCGAACAGTGGAAGGTTTTCAATCCCATTTTCAAAGTACGGCGTAACGCAACCTTTCCTTCTAGATAACCATAAAAGAAACATACAAAGCATAGAATATAATAAATGGGCCTGTGACGAATAGGCGGAACTCATAGAACTATCCGCCACAGATCAGTTAGCTTCAACGTTAGCGGCAACACTGCAAGACCTGTCAAGTGACAGTTGACAAGTATGACGGTTGACACTTGGAACGACGTAAGCTCTCTCTATGATTACGACGCGAGCAAGTTTCACGTGTCGAACTGAAATTCACGATCAGACATTTTATTTGTTAATAGCATTAGTTAATTATAATGTAGTAAATTACAATAAATTAATTTTTACTACGTTAGTGTGCATTATTTGCGTCGCGTATTAGCATATATGTAATACTTCTATATGGCCAGCTCCCTAGTCTCTTCACGAGTTTGTTCCTACCAAATTCAATAAAGATGGAACATGAATAAATGGCGAGTATTGCGCATGAATTGAACAAAATGAACCAATCGCTACGCGCGGGTTAAACGGGTATTTATGTTTGGCCGTGCACAGCTGACTTTGGCCATGCACAGATGATTTGTAGCACCTGCGCATTGCAACTTATTAATTCGTGTGAAGGTCAGCGAGAAAGAGAAGTCTTTCCCATAAGAAACGAGGAACTGGCCATATAGAAGTATTACATATATGCGTATTAGCAAGAAGCCACAGAAACAAAACTGTGGCGCCATCATTGTTTAACATTTCTTCGGTCCAGTTTGAAAATATTTAAATTTTTATGGTTTGTTGACAATTTTCTAAACAGTTTTTGAAATGCGACGAAAATTGTCAACAAACCATAAAAATTTAAATATTTCTAAACTGGCCGAAGAAATGTTAAATAAATTGAAAAAAAAACATAACATTTCCGGTCAATAAGGGTCTACCATGAAGAATAATCATTGTTTGTTCCGCTAGACTGTTATTCTATAAGTTTTCAGTGTGTTTGGTCCTGTTTTTTGGTTTGGTCACCGACATTTTATTTCTTCGATTGTTAAATAAACGTATTTATTTTATCCATTTATTTTTAAATTACACTGAAAATCCATAAAAAAAACAAAATCACAATCGTAAACACTAACCTTAGTTAGTCAACTTGCAGTTATGTTACAAAGAAACATACAAAGCATAGAATATAATAAATGGGTCCAACTGCCAATTTCCTTTTTTTGAATACTTTGTCAGAACATTTTAATCCTTTGTATCACTTAAAGTTGATATTTTTGATATAGAGGATATGACGCCAATTCATCATAATCATTCAATTTTCTTTTAATAGAAATGTTTATAAATTTCACCAACAAGGCGATTAATCGGAAATCGATCTTTCAGCACCTAATTTAATCGGGAATCGATCTTTTGCGTACGATTTGAATCGATCTAAAAATCGATTATTTTAAAAAGGAATCGACATCCCTATAAAGTTGCATTCACAATGACCAAATTAACGCCACAATTAGTAGACCCAATTGATATTTAAATTTGCATTAGAATTAATCAGAACGAACATTCACAATGCCTAAATTAATACATGAAATTAGTTTCTATAAAATGGTGCTGCCATCTATTCGAATTCACCCAAATAGTGAATAGAATTCTAGTTTCATTTTGAGTTGACATTAATTTTCGCCTGTCCAGAAAATTTATTTAATTGTTGATAAGATAATCTCTTATAGTTAAAAAACATTAAAGGATCAGACAGGCGCATTTCTTGAATCAAATTGTAATAATCTCCTTGCATGAGTCTTTTTTGGTTTATAGAACGTACCCACTATTTCCTTTTATTTTTGGTTTTCTTTTTAAATAATAATAAGCACCTAATGCTACCGCCAGACGTGCTAAAGATGTTTTATCGATATTCATAATAATTTATCTTGATAAAAAAAGAAATATCTATCTATTTAATTTAAAAGTTTAGATAGACTAAAATATGTGTCAAGTTCCCACTTCCAATTAGTACGAAAAGTTTGGAGTTTGCAAACTCTCGCGTAAACCTATTAAGTGTAATTTCACATATTAATTTTGCATTACGGATGGTGCTAGTGATTTCCATATGATAAACTCGTGCATTAATTTTCTGTACTAATTTCATGTATTAATCGAGACGTTCTGAATGCAGCTTTATCATCGTACAGAATTTAAAATTATCGTAAAAATCGATAAGTATCATACATTTGGCAATACTGATTCCAAATTAAAGATGGGTCAGTAACACAGAACGTATAAGAGTAATCACAGAATATCGACAACTTCAAACAGTATTCCCAACCCTTTCACTGAGAAAAATGAACATCAAGTTGTATATATCGGCTGTTCAAATGAAAAAGTCAGTTTTTTTGTTAAAAGAAGTAGCGAAAAAGGCATGCAATTATTTATGCACTGTTTTGAGTAGTCTGTCGAGTGTCACTTTATCGCCTTATTTTACAAAGAGGTTGAACATTTTTAAGGCAAAAGAAAATCATTTAAAAAGTTAATTCCTATGACGAACAAAGTGTCGAAATTTCTAAAAATAAGGTTCTTCATAATTTTCTGATTTTATCTTGAAAGGTTAAAGTGAAAATATTGGATAAGTAAAGTCGAACGTGGAATTTTGCAAGAACATTTTAAACTGCTCAAGCAAATCCTTAATTGTAAAAAAAAAACTAGGTCCAAAAATAAAAAAGTAGTCGCCCTATTAGTCCTGAGGACCGCAGATTAGAGATAATTGAACTCCTTCTATTAATTGTCAGGGGGCCGCAACGAGGAGCTCTGTGGGGCGCATGCGGTCCGCCCTCTGATCCACACCTACGGAATGGGTGAAGTTTTAGCCTGATAAGTCTTAGTTGCCCTACGATAAAAATTTTATCTAGGTAATTCCAGAGGTCAGCATGAATCCAAAAGATGAAAAAGAATTGACCTAAGAAGTTTTTTTTTGTAGCAACGGGCTGGTCCTTGGTTATCTTCAAAAATTGAAATACAAATCTTGTCCCCTGAAACTAAGGATTAAAATGACACAACAGAGGTTGCTCTAACGCGTTTTGATAGCCAAGCTATCATCTTCAGAGAGATACTGTCGCAAACAATGTTTGATAAGAAAATTAATTGCAAACCAAGAGCACCTTGTTTCGTGGGTTGATTTGCAATTTTGTTTTTCTTTTTTTTTTGATTTTCTGACTACTGAATATGTGATTGAAATTAATGACATAACGACTGAGAGATCCTGTATACTGCACTTAAATGAGTCAAAGAATATACTACTTAAGTTTATTAAAAGCTAATCAGTTTATTCTGACATTTTAATCTTGATAATCTAGAAATGAGGGAAGGTAAACCGTTTCCTATTTTTATCTCCTGTTTTATTTGCTCTTTGCATTTGTTCGCTTTTAATGTCTCTGTTCTCTGATTCTCATTTTCTTCAGCTTTTACTAGTATTGAACATCCAGATGTGAACTTATTGCATCTTCTTGATAATCTGGAAGTGAGGGAAAGTAAATTGTTTCTAATTTTATATCCTGTTTTATTTGCTCGTTTATTTTTAATTCCATCAGTCCCTCGATCCTCGTTTTCTTCAACTTTTACACGGACGATATCGAGATTAGGATCTTCCTGACATAATTCTGGTTGTGTTCCATGCACTTTATACATATGGAAGAGTAGAGTATCTCTATCCTTAAACGTAAATGTCCCGCAAAGTTCACAAATATACTCGGCTTTATTATGCTTATGGTCAATATGTTTTGGCAAATAACATTTTGTAAAGGTCATATAATCACATTGATCACACTTTAACAAGGAATCATTGTGTTGTACTCTGGTATGTTTTTCTAACGCTTCACTGTTTAAAGTAATAAATGAACAGTACTCGCATGCTAACCTTTCTGGACAATAATGTACTTTTTTGTGCGCTTTCAATGTTTTCCTATACAATGTCTTAAACGAACACATATCACATCTGTACTCTTCCCGTTTTAGATGTTTGCCCAATATATGTTCTCTTAAAATTAGTTTACTAGGCGAAGTGAAGCCACAATCGTAACACTGGAACAATTTCTTTCTCTCATGATATCGCTTCATGTGAAACACCAGTTCTTTGTTTCTGATGCAACTGTAGTCACATAAGCTGCACCTCTTTTTTTCATTTACATGTTTAATTTCCATATGTCTCCGCAACGAGCAAATTAATGAGTACGTTTTACCACACAAATGACAAACATTCCTTTTTTTTTCAAGCTTGCGATCGATCGCACTTTTTGGGACGTTGCGACCCTAAATAAGGTGTTTTAAACTCACACTGCAAACAGGAGTGAGTTTTCAGCATCAATGGATCGCAGAATTCAGGGTGTTTGTGGAACATATGTAACTCCAAATTCCTCTTGTAAGGCGTTTTGAATACACAGTACAAACAAAAATGAATTTTCAGCTGCGATGGATCGCACTTTTCGGGATGATTGCGCATCATATGCGACTCTAAAGTAATCTTGTATGACGTTTTGAAGTCACAATGCAAACAGCAATGGATTTTCAGCTGCGATGGATCGCACTTTTCAGGATGTTTATGCAACATATGCGAATCTAAATAAGTGGATTTGAATTCACAGTACAAACAGGAATTCATTTTCAGATGCGAAGGGTCACACTTTTCTGGATGTTTACGCAGCATGTGCGATTTCAAAGTCCGCTTGTCCAGCGTTTGGAATTCACAGTGCAAACAGGAATGAAATTTTAGTTTCGATGGGTCGACAATTTTGGGGTGTTTGCGCGACATGTGCAGCTTTAAAATCATCTTGGAAGGCGTTTCGAATTCACATAATTCACATGAATGACTTTTCATGTGGGATGGGTTCCACTTTTCGGGATGGTTGCGCACCATGTGTGAATTTAAAGTTCGTTTGTAAGACGTTTTGAATTCACAGTGCAAACAGGAATAAGTTTTCAATTGCGACGGATCGCACTTTTCGGGGTGTTTGCGCACCATGTGCGACTCTAAATATGGTGTTTTGAATTCACAGTGCGGACAGGATCGAGCTTTCAGCTGCGAGGAGTCGCTCTTTTCAGACTCGAAAGTTTTCTGATGCAGATGTACTCTGCAAAAATGTCGTTTTAACATGTATTTATGTGTGGAGTTGTATTCGCAATAAATACACCTAAACCCATCCTCTTCCTTTGTGCAGTATTCTTGTGAAATGTCAATCTCATCTAGTTTCTTCTGTCGGGCCATCCTATAATTCAAAGAATATTTAGATTACTCTTTGTTTTTAAACATTTAAAAAAGTGTTTAAACCAATTTAATTCAGTTATTTCAATTTTTTAAATTCACAGTGGAGCTAAATCGTTAAAACAGTCCAGTGGTGTAACGCAGCTTTTATAAAAAGGTAAACTAATTGGGAAAGAAAC
Source organism: Dastarcus helophoroides (assembly GCA_028583605.1). Lineage (NCBI taxonomy): Eukaryota > Metazoa > Arthropoda > Insecta > Coleoptera > Bothrideridae > Dastarcus > Dastarcus helophoroides. The sequence goes on from CM053334.1 coordinate 12,557,760, forward strand.
AGTAAGTGTGATTTTTTCCAATTTGTAAATTCAAATCGTTTTAAATAAATATTTAAAATTTTCCTTTCATCTGTAATTAATTCAAAAATTACCATTTTTTTATATTCTAAATTAAATAACCCTAAAAAAATAAAGTAAGGTAGGCTTTACTTAAAATAAAAAGATAACTTATTTTTAGAATTAAATTTCCAGAAATGAAATGGAGGGAAAAAATGTCAAAACTTTTGGAATAATTTAAAAAACCATATTATTAAAGTAAAGATTTGAAGTAGTTTAAATTCGAAGTCTGGAAAAAATACTTGAATTTAAAATGAATTCAATATTTTGATTTCAAACATGAGGCAGAAATATTGTAATTTTTAAAACTGAAAGCAAGATTTCATAAAATATAAATTGCAAAATTAATTGGGAACTTGAGAATAGAACCAAAATTTTAACAAAAAAAATAAACCTCAAAACTACTCAAAGATTCGACTTCATGTAACAATATGAAAAGGGAGCATTCAACGAAATACATAATAATATTAATTATATTCATTTTGGAGAACATGCCACTGAATCGTCCAAAAAAATTATAATTAGGAAGAAACACTTACCGATTTTGGCATGCTGTTTTCAGCTTTAGATGCGTTTTCAGGTCACCTTCAATGGGTGTTCTGTAGTCACAATTAGGACATTCATATGCACCAATATTATGAACCTTTACAATGTGATGTTTCAACTTATACATACTGTTCGTGCCAAAATCGCACTGGGAACATTTATGCTCATTTTGCTTTTTATGTATATCAGATTTTTTAAAATTTTCGACGATATGTACGTCAAAATCACTCGTATCAATATTTTGACTTAAAACATTGCCATCAATATTACTTGATTGCCAATTTTCTGTGGAATATGTCTCATACGTTTCTTCTTTTATTTCAACAAATTCTTCTTTTACTTTTATTTCAACAAGTTCTTTTACTTCCAAGTTAACATGTTTTTTATCATCTTCCAAAGTTAATTCATTACCTTCAAAATAGTGAAAGGGAGCACCAAATGTAGCCATATTAGCTTCATAAACTAAAAGATCAATAGCCTACAAACAAAGGATTAATTAGTTATTTTTTTACCAATGTGTGTAATTTTTTTATCAATGAAGAGAAAAATATTAAACAATTTGCATCCAATCTACTTAATTGGAAAAAAAAATCACATAATATTACTGACTTTATCTCAGAGACCCAACGAATTTTCGGTTTCGTTTAGTTTCGGCCAAAAGAAACTAGTTCAAATTGTACGTAATTATGACAGTATTTTCATTTCATAAAAAAAAAACAGCATTTTCCTAATTTTCTTGGAGGTCAGACACTGAATAGCTAAACATTTGAACTAACTTGTTTTATAATTACTTTTTTTAGTAATCATATCGAGTGTTAGAAACCATATCCTAGATTTCTCCTTTATTTGTGAAAATAAAGTATTCAACGTTGCTGCACTCGATTGACTAGCATCAATTTTGCCACAAATGATACAAACGTTTGATTTTTGAATAGAACACTCAGTAGATAATTACATTTTTTGAATCTGCACAATTCTCTGATACAATCCACATGAAAATTTTTTTTAAATATATCTTGTTTCATCTAGAACTTATACTAATAATGAAGCCCAACATCGATCGATTAATGCTATAAAAATTACACAGTGACTAAATTATTATTAGTTTTTATTAGTTTTCCACAAATAATGTTATTTTTAGTATTTTGTACATACATTAAAATAGCAGCAAATAATAACGGTTACAAGGGAACAAAGTATTAGGCAAATTAAAAATGATTGGATAATTTTATATAATCTTTAAAGTGGTGGAAAAGGCAAATTTTGAGTGTTTTTTTTTGCGAAATGGCAATGAAAATATCTCTTATTGTCGCTAAAACTGTCAAAAGGTGAAGACAAGTTGTGATACAACATTATTAAAACTTACCAACGCGTCAAGTATCAACTTTTGGGCATTAGACTTTACTTATCAATAGATAAAAACAACAATAAAAGATGTTTATTATTGTTATTATAAAAATTTGTTAACCTGCAATATTAATCAGATCAAAGATAAGATCACAGAATTACAATGACAAAATCAAAAATCGGGGTTTATGTCATATCTGTCAGTAGTCAATGTTGCCAGTTGTTGAATATAATATTCCTCAACTACGCTAAAAAAATTCACCAAATACCAGTGGCGTGGCGTTTTATTTTTTTATTACGTTGAAACCGGAACCGAATTTCGATTCTTCTGGGATGCTAATGAAACCGAAATTTATTTCAATTTACATTATACATTATACCAGAGATTATGTAGGAAATGACCATTTAGTAAATAGAAGAAAGAAGAAGTGTGTTTGTAGCGCCGCGAAGTCGGGTTAAAGGAACTAAAATAGCTTTTCCTCTCGTTCTTTTTCTCCTTCCTTCTCACTTCTTCTAAAATATGGCGGTTGACGTATATTCTTTATTGTTTACAATTAGTATGCAAATTTAAGTCGTGGTTTTAGTGCAATAAAATAATTGTTAACGTTTATTATAAGCATACTACAGATAAGTAACTAATTAACAATATGGGATTGTGTGTTTGTGTGGGTGGAGTACACTAACAACATAAAGTCCGCTGACTTACTGAAGCTTAATTTGTTGTTTCACACTGTCTTAAATATAAATTTCTATAAAATTAATTTTCTGCTCAACTCATTTAATGCTCCTACGCGTAAGCGTACTTACAAATTTTAGAAGTTGCGAAAGTGTGAGATAACACTCGAGTAAACTGTTGCATACCTAATTGCAACAACCTACATAATATCAACTTGGAAGCAAACAAAAAGGTAAGTATCTTTTAAAATTTCCATCAAACCCAAACTTATGCTTCTGCTGGACATGCAAAATTGACTAATTTTTACTAATTTTGAGTTAAATTCAGTGTTACTCACAGCAAACCCTTCGTTTGCCCTTCGTAATGTATCATGACATTTCAGAAGTAATATATTTTAAATTTATAAGATGCATTATCAAGTGCAAAAATAAATGGCAATCTACAGTTTCTATTATATCAAAATAATTTACACAGAAGAACATAAAATAATTGTTGAAGAGTTGAATTCATGTATTAAATTCCAATTTAGAAATAATACCATAATTAACATTGGTTTTCTTAAAACAAAGCATGTAAATCATTACCAACACGAGCATTATGTTAATTTTTTTTTCATAGCTTTCGTGTTGTATCATTCGTCATTTTTTGTTTATATTTATTTATTTGTTAACCTAAAATATTTTCTGTTTGTTTCAGAAGTGCTAATATATTTCTGTGTCACTGTATTTTATTATTGTTTATATTTTGTAAATAAAATTCTCGGAACCTATATTTTTCTTATTTTAACCCTTTTGCGTGGAAATATAAATTTTATTGATATTAGGTCTTAAATATTGCATTAACATTTGTATTTTATGGTGTCTTGGTGCATCATAAATTACAAATTTCAATGTAATTTCTTAAAGTACTGAACTAACCTTGTGGTTTTTTTAATTGGGTCTAAACGTAAATTTTGCCACATTAGTAAATGGTAATAATTACGCAAAAGTTGCCTAATTAAAGCAAATTACTGATGTGGTAAAAATCTTTTTAGAAATTTAAAATTCTTGGATACATTAAATATTTGAAAAAAGGTGGGAAATGTTGTCGATAATACAGTTTTTTGTGTTGTTGGTATTACAGTGTTCTGTTTTTAAGGTAATAGTTCAGTTAACCACGAGAGGCGTACGCTATCCATAGAATTGATCGTACTTTGATACATACATAATATGTTTATTATGCATTATAACATACATTTGTATTGAATTTTCAGATGCATAAACAAATCAAAATTCACATGACTTTTCGTTCTAATTTCTAATTGACAATTATATGTTGCTGTAGCCATAAGGTACGAGTCATAAAAATCATTTTTCGTGATTGAGGTATAATTAACGTGACCATTTATTGTTTGACTCAAATCGGGACATCGCTTTATTTATCTCAATTAGTAGGACCAATTCATAAAAGAAACTCAATTTCGAGGATCAGCCTAGATTCTTAATGAAAAAATAATAATAAGATAAATACATAAAATAAAAGATAAATCATATTTTTTGATATTTTCTTTAATTTATCAAAATTATTTATTACAAACTTGAAAAGTTAAGCAAAATCAAAAATCGTAGTTTATGTCACATCTGTCAGTAGTCAATGTTGCCAGTTGTTGAATATAATATTCCCCAACTACGCTAAAAAAATTCACCAAATACCAGTGGCGTAGCGTTTTATTTTTTCTCTTACGTTGAAACCGAACCGAATTTTCAACGTCTGGATGCTAATGAAACCGAAATTTATTTCAATTTACATTATGTCTAGATTTGTAGTTTGTAATTTCTCGATTGCATAAAGCCATTTTAAAAATGTGCAATGACTTTTCGTTCTATTTTCTAATTGATAATTATATATTGCTCTGGACATAAGGTACGAGACATAAAAATCATTTTTCGTGTTTGAGGTATAATTAACGTGACCATTTATTGTTTGACTCAGAACGGGACATCGCTTTATTTATCTCAATTAGTAGGACCGATTCATAAAAAAACTCAATTTCGAGAATATCAGCCTAGATTCTTAGTGAAAAAATAATAATAATAATAAAATAAATTAAATAAAAAATAAATGAAATGTTAATCAGATCAAAGATAAGATCACAGAATTACCATGACAATATCAAAAATCGTAGTTTATGTCACATCTGTCAGTAGTCAATGTTGCCAGCTGTTGAATATGATATTCTCCAACTACGCTAAAAAAATTCACCAAATACCAGTGACGTAGCGTTTTATTTTTTCTATTACGTTGAAACCGAACCGAATTTCAACGTCTGGATGCTAATGAAACCGAAATTTATTTGAATTTACATTATGTTTACATTTGTAGTTTGTAATTTTTCGATTGCATAAAGCCATTTTAAAAATGTGCAATGACTTTTCGTTCTATTTTCTAATTGATCATTATATGTTGCTGTAGTCATAAGGTACGAGTCATAAAAATCATTTTCCGTGTTTGAGGTATAATTAATGTGACCATTTATTGTTTGACTCAGAACGGGACATCGCTTTATTTATGTCAATTAGGAGGACCGATTCATAAAAGAAACTCAATTTCGAGGATATCAGCCTAGATTCTTAGTGAAAAAATAATAATAATAATAAAATAAATTAAATAAAAAATAAATGAAATGTTAATTAGATCAAAGATAAGATCACAGAATTAACATGACATTATCAAAAATCGTAGTTTATGTCACATCTGTCAGTAGTCAATGTTGCCAGTTGTTGAATATAATATTCCCCAACTACGCTAAAAAAAATTCACCAAAATATCCAGTGGCGTAGCGTTTTATTTTTTCTATTACGTTGAAACCGAACCGAATTTCAACGTCTGGATGCTAATGAAACCGAAATTTATTTCAATTTACATTATATCTACAATTGTAGTTTGTAATTTCTCGATTGCATAAAGCCATTTTAAAAATGTGTAATGACTTTTCGTTCTATTTTCTAATTGATAATTATATGTTGCTGTAGTCATAAGGTACGAGTCATGAAAATCATTTTTCGTGTTTGAGGTATAATTAACCTGACCATTTATTGTTTGACTCAGAACGGGACATCGCTTTATTTATCTCAATTAGTAGGACCGATTCATAAAAGAAACTCAATTTCGAGGATATCGGCCTAGATTCTTAGTGAAAAATTAATAATAATAATAATAAAATACATTAAATAAAAAATAAATGAAATGTTAATCAGATCAAAGATAAGATCACAGAATTACCATGATAATATCAAAAATCGTAGTTTATGTCACATATGTCAGTAGTCAATGTTGCCAGTTGTTAAATATAATATTCCCCAACTACGCTAAAAAAATTCACCAAATACCAGTGGCGTAGCGTTTTATTTTTTCTATTACGTTGAAACTGAACCGAATTTCAACTTCTTCAACTTCGAAACCTTGTGGAATTTTTAATCTTGTTGCATTTTTATCGTTAATAAAGTTTAATAGTTTTGAAAGTTAAGCAAGATAAATCTTTAGTCATTTTTTTTATTTCTCAGCAGAGTAAATTTTTTTAATAGAGCTGCTGATGATTTTAAGCAATAATAAAGATCTTAGGAAGTTTTTTTTCACTCACCTTAGTTATTAACATCGCCACGAGGATCGGAACCTGTAACTGTTTTTTTTTTAGACGTTCACAATGTGTTCACCAGTGTTTCCCAACCGTTGTGTTGCAAATAAATGAAATGCTTTTATATTGAACTCTGCTAGTTTAAAACAAGTAAAATGGGCCAACTTTTTGTTTCACTCGTCAGAATATAGCAGGAGAAACGATTGAGAATTATCTGTAGTGGTCGATATTTTTTTAGTCAAAAAAACTCAGAGAGAATTATCTGTTCTGATACCTGTTTCTTAGTTAAAAAAGATAACTTTCGGGTTTGGATTTCTAAGTTAAAAATAAAAAACTCGAAAGGGGAAGCATCGAAATATATTTTTTAAAAATGCTGTAATTTCAGAGTTTAGAAAATTCAATCCTAAACGCAGATTTTTAACAAAGAAAACCTTGAACTACAACACAAAATTTGAAAAAAAAAGTCAGAAATTCCAAATTTGCAGAAACGAGAATCTACTTCTATAGCTATATCTACATTTCCCGCAAACTTGACAAATATAATCAGTATAATATGCTTACATTTAACATGTCTTTCCAAAAGTTGTTTGTTGGAGGATTATTTAATAGAATTGATCAAACTCGATTATGTTGCTCTCCATAATGCTTTGTTATTTAAAATAATAAATGAAGAGTATTGCACGCTAAACTTTCTAGAATATCTAGAAGACCATCATAGGCCTTCTTGTACACTTTCAATACCTTCCTGTTCAAGGTTTTAAACGAACGCTCATCACATGAATACTATTCCAATTTTAGATGTTTCCCCAATATATGTTTCTCTAAAATAAATTTTCTATTCGAAGTGAAACCACAATCGTGACACTGGAACAATTTCTTTTGCTCATGAAATTGCTTCATGTGAAGCATCAACTCTTCGTTTGTGACGCTGGTATAATCGCATAAGCTACACCTCTTTTTGTCGTTTACTATGGACAATCTGCATATGTCTTCGCAACGAGCTAGTGCAAGAATACGTTTTACCGCACAAATGGCAAACTTTCTTTACAAGTTGCGATTGTTCGCACTTTTCGGGATGTTTTCGCATCATATGCGACTCTAAATAAGGTGTTTTCAGTTCACAATACAAACAGGAATTAGTTTTCAGCATGGACGAATCGCACATTTCCGGGTGTTTGTGCAGCATGTGCGACTCTAAAGTTATCTTGTTGGATGTTTTAAATGGACAGTGCAAACAAGAATAAGCTTTCAATTCCGATAAGTTGCTCTTTTCAGCGTGTTTGCGCACCATGTGCGATACGAAAGTCTTCTTGTAAGGCGTTTTAAATTCACAATGCGAACAAGAATGGAATTTCAGCTGTGATGGGTCGCACTTTTCGGAATGAGTGCGTATCATATGCGACTTCAAAGTCTTTTTGTAAGGTGTTTTAAATTCACAGTATAAACAGAATTGAGTTTTCAGTTGCGATGGGTGGAACATTTCAGGGTGTTTGTTCATCATGTGCGACTCTAAATAAGGTGTTTTGAATTCACAGTACAAACAGGAATGAATTTTTAACTGCGATGGTTCGCACTTTTTCGGGGTGTTTGCGCACCATGTGCGACTTGAAAGTCCTCTTGTAAGGCGTTTTGAATTCGCAGTACAAACAGGAATAAGTTTCCAGCTGCGAGGGATCGTAATTTTCGGGATGTTCTTGCCACATGTGCGACTTGTAAGTCGATTTATGAGGAGTTTTGAAATCACAGAGTAAACAGGAATGGGTTTTCAGCTGTGATGGGTCGCACTTTTCAGGGTGTTTGTTCACCATATGCGACTCTAAATAAGGCGATTTAAATTCACAGTATAAACATGAGTAACTTTCCAGATGCGATGGATCGCATTTTTCAGGATGTTTGCGCATCATATGCAACTTGAAAGTCTTACTGTTGGGCGTTTTAAATTCGCAGTGTAAACATTTTCGAGTTTTTAGCGGGGATGTGTTACGTTTTTCAGGGTGTCTGCGCACCACGTGGGATTCTAAGTTTACTTTGTAAGGGGTTTTGAATTCACAATACAGACAGGAATGAATGTTCAGCTTCGATTGGTCGCACATTTCTGGGTGTTTGCACACCGTGTGTAAGTCATAAATTGTCTTGTGAGGTGTTTTGAATTCACAGTGCAGACAAGAAATAGTTTTCAACTGCAAAGGATCGCACTTGTCAGGGTGTTTGTTCACCATATGCGACTCTAAATAAGGCGTTTTGAATCCACAGTACAAGCAAGAATGATTTTTCAGTTGCGATGGGTCGCATTTTTCAGGATGTTTGCGTATCATGTGCGACTTGAAAGTTCTCTTGTAAGGAGTTTTAAACTCGCAGTGCAAACAGGAATGAATTTTAAATTGTGATGCGTCGCACTTGTTGGGATGTTTGCATATCATATGCATTTTAAAAGTCCACTTGTAAGGCGTTTTGAAATCACAGTACAAACAGGAATGAGTTTTCAGCTGCGATGGGTCGCACTTTTCAGGGTGTTTGTTCACCATGTGCGACTCTAAGTAAGGCGTTTTGAATTCACAATGCAAACAGGAATGAATTTTCAGCTTCGATGGGTGGCACATTTCAGGATGCTTGCGTACCATGTGGAAGTCTAAACTCCTCTTGTAAGGAGTTTTGAATTCACAGTGCAAACAGGTATTAGTTTTTAACTGCAGGTGTACCCTGTCAACATGTTCCTTTAACCGATATCTATGTTTAAAGCTGTATTTGCAATAAATGCATCTAAAACCACTCGTTCCGTTTGTGCGGTATTCTTGTGGGATATCAAAGCCATCTAGCGTTTTCTGTTGGGCCAACCTATAAAATGAAAGAATATTTGAATCGGTTTTTGTTTGTTAACCATTTGAAAAATGATTAAACAATGGAATTCAATTATTTATTTGCTTAAATTCAGTGTTGCCAAATCATTAAATCAGTTTTCCAGTTTTTTCTTTGTTTTCTATTCAACTCAGCGATGATCATACTCATGATGATCAGGAGATCATTATTTGAATTTTCTAAAATCATCGGATCTAAACTAGGCCCATTTCAGGTTTATAAAATAAAAGAATTAATATATTAAAACAAAATTGTAAGTTTAAACTCGTAATTTGAAGAAAATATTTAAATTTAAATGGAGTTTTATATTTTGGTTCTAAAATCGAGAGAGGAACTTTTTAACTTTCAACAAAATTTGCAGAAAAAGTTGAAATTGTGAGTTTACAAATTTTAGAAAAAAGTTAACAAGTAAAAATGTTTTAATTTTGAATTTCAGAAAGTTTAATTTTAACAAAACAAAATAAATAATTATAATTGTTTAAATATTCTTCAAATAAATGTAACTATAGATTTCACATGAAAATAGGGTTAAAAAATAATAATCAATATTATTTTAATTTTGGGAAACACTCCACTGAATGAAAGTGCAAAACTTAGGAAGATAAACTAACCGATTTTGGCAAGCTGTTTTCAACTTTAGATGGTGTTTCAGGTGACGTTTTATGGGCGTTTTGTAGTCACAATTAGGACATTCATGAGCACCAATATTATGAACATTTGCAACATGATGTTTGAACTTGTAATAAGTATTTGTTTCAAAATCACAAAGAGAACATTTACGCTCCTTTTGCCATTTACCTACATCGGCTTCTTTAAATTCTTCAACAATATTTGCATCAAAGTCAGTAATATTAATATTTTGATTTAAAATGTCGCCTTTGAATATTACATGATTGCTCATCTTCTATGGAATATGCGTCAAAGTTTTCATCTTTTATTTCAATATGTTCTTGTAATTCTAACTTTTCTTCCATGGAATATATGTCAAATTTTTCTTCTTTCATTTCAATATGTTCTGCTTTTATTTCAATATGTTTTTCTTTTAATTCTACCTTAATACATGTTTTATCTTCTTCAAAATTTAATTCTTCTTCACGCTGAAAATGGGGGAGAGGACGAATCGAATTTAGCCATATTCGCTTCATAAACAGAAATGCACGAAAGCTGCAAATAAAGAATTAAGTATAGTTTTGTTAGCAAAGGAAGAAAAATATTAAACAACTTGCATTAAATCTGCCTAAATGGAAAGCAAATAAGATGTTACCAACTTTATTTAAGAGATGGCTTGAAGTTTCTGTTTCAACCACTTTCGACCAAAAATAAACTAGTTTCGGTCTAATATTGATCAAAATTTCAATTCTGAATTTTCGCAGAAAAATTTTGAGAACAATTGTAAATAAAACGAATTAAAGTTTAAGCTGGATATTGATTTAAAAACTGAAATGTCAAAAAGGAGAATAATTTGTATAATCGATAGGATTAAACTGAAATATTTCAGGAAAAAACACGACAATTGGAGAAAACACTCTAAATTTATTATGAAAACGTTCTCAAATTTTCGGTTTTAAAATGAACACCTGGAACTTTGAGAAAACAGTATAAATAAAAACAATATTAAAGTTATTTCAAAAAACTCAATTTTAAAACAAAATACCAACATTTCTAGAAAAACGTTTCAAAAGTTTAAATTGAAATGTTGGGAAAAAAATTAGACTTTAGATTTAAAGAAAATATTGAGAAGAAACTCAAAACTTTGAAAAAGTTAGTAATTTATGTAACAAAAAAAAATTTTAAATTTCTAGTTTATTCTCTAATTTTCAATTTCTATAAAATTCAAGGGTTGTTTCAATAATGTCCACTTCTGAAGAATCACTTAATAATTAAACAACCAGAAACACTGCTCTCGGCCTGAATTGTGCACCAGACTATGCACATACAAACTTGTTAGGACTGCACAGGCAAATATCAAGCTGGATCAGAATTTATACAGGTCACCCTTTGCACTCGCAAATACCATGCCCCGCTGTCCCGCCAGCTTATATGAGCAAAATTGGTTTCTGTTGACAAGCCGAAGTAAAACCCGGAGAGTTGAGTCTTTGGCCAGAGTGTTGGTAGGGGTCTTAAAGGTGCCTCACGTTGCTACTATATGCGTAAGCTATATGGCTATGCTGTGGCTAAAAAAAAGAGTTAAAATTCATCTACTTACCTAAGCGACAAATATCTACTTCCAGGAGCTAGTTGTAACTTCCAAGTTAAAAACAATAATAAAAAAATTCCTCAAATTTGAAGGTTATCCAGAATATGTTTACAAACAAATGCACAAAAGGGAATTTGCGTATGTTCTATGTAACATTTTTCCACAGAACACCACTAGCATAGGTCATATATGTAATACTTCTATATGGCCAGTTCCTCGTTTCTCATGGGAAAGACTTCTCTTTCTCGCTGACCTTCACACGCATTAAAGAGTCGCAATGCGCAGGTTTACAAATCATCTGTGCATGGCCAAAATCAGCTGTGCACGGCCAAACATAAACACCCGTTTAACCCGCGCGTAGCGATTGGTTCATTTCGTTCAATTCATGCGCAATACTCGCTATTTATCCATGTTCCATCTTTATCGGATTTGGTTGGAACAAACTCGTGAAGAGAATAGGGAGCTGGCCATATAGAAGTATTACATATATGGCATAGGTACACAAAAAAATTCTATATCCTGGAAACCATGAAATGTCAGTAGCCAATGTTGCCAACATATCTTTGCCGATGTATTGAAAACATATCGATATGTTTTTCGAATTTCGATGCATTAAATGGATACAGTAATCTTTCAACAACTTTGTGCATTCCAAGTGCGAAATAGGAATGCGCATCGAATGTTGAGGTTTTGAAAACATCGATGTTACGGAAAAAAACCATCGATATTTTGACATCGATGTTTTGTTTCCGATGTTTTTATGACATCGACATTGATCTAATCGATTTTTTAAGTTTATACTAGTTTTGAAAGCAATCTTACGAAAATGCACTAGAAAAATGGTTTCTTTAATTTACTGAGAACTTTCGCTTATCCGTTATTATCTAAACTGAGAATCAATTAATTTGCGTATGTTAATTTTTATTTATTTAATTTTTGAGCGCCATCTAATGTTTGGTAGCATAACCAATCGCACCAAGAATTAAAAGTTTTATAATTTGCTAATATCGAATTAATATTTTACCTATCTCCTTGTATTCAAGGTGATTCTAAATGTAGTACCATAAATTCAGGATCGTATTTTACAGCCCAAAATAATGCAAGTATAAAAATATCGATGTTTATAGCTGGTAATCGATGTTCAATCCCTAGACCAAAATTGTGTACGAACGGTGTGTCGCATCTGTAACAAATCAACAGATCCTCAAAATTACACTTGAATTATTAAAAAGGGGGCAACCACTCAGATTGTCCCATTCCCATGCCCAGGGATAAACCCGAGGGTGAACGATCATCGAGAACGATTGCAGAAGCAAGTCCCAACAATTGTAAGCCTCACGCTCAGGAAATGAGACTACGACTCATCGTCGTGGTTGCGACATCTCCACTTGAGAGTAGAGAGTATGCGAAGATATACTACAGAAATGATCCTGTGAAGTATGATCTTGCCAGTTGCTGATTCTAAAAGTATACACTAGTTATTTTTTCGAAGTCGAACGAGTGACTGGCAAAAGCGACATCTAGAGGACAATTGCCCAATCTGAAAATTAACTTTGGCGAGTTTAAATATAGATATCGGCGCCGCAGCGTCTCAACATTTGACCTTGGACGCCTGACCGGAGTTATTTGATCGTTTCTTTGACGTTGATTGTTTCAATCTTTGACTACACATTATTTATATTATCTAAGGTTTCAATCCATGATACTATTACTGTTGTAGTGTCATGGATTCAGTAAACGTTTTTGGGAATTATCTGGTTCTTCCATCATTAAAGATGAGTTTACTAGTTAATTGGATTGGCAACGTAAAGCTAAAGTAGCTAAAGAAGTGAAACCTTTCTCCGAGCTTTTAATAAATGATAGGGCAGAGACTAAATAGACTAAACGTAAGACGGTAAGCAGTGAAGCCAGTTGAAAGCCTGGCGGAAGCCTAGCTCAACCCAGCACTCTCATTATTTGACAGACCGTTGCGAACATAACATCGAAGTTTTTTTTAGAAAACGGCCTGAAAATATGGGGAAGTGTATTGTGGATCATTGTTGAAACCTCAGTGAACACATTAGTGAAGGAAAATCAAGAGTTTCATTCTTTGGGTAGGTAAAAATGAAATATATAAATATTCAATTATCGGCGTACGTGCGCCGCCATTTCACTGCAATCATGACGTGTTTACAGCACCGGCTTAACAATATTGTACACAGGCGTCGCATATTGAAAGAAAATTATTTTACTATTAAACCAAGATGTCTTTGAAAATAGTTCTCTTGAACTTTTACCAAAAAGCACTTGTAAAAATTATCCTATTGGTCCAAAAGCCCCTAATTCTAAAGTTTCATCTAAATCGTTAGAACCGTTACGCGGCAAGTTTCGTATTTATAAATTTAACTTAATCCGGCCATGTCCAAGAGTAGTGGGATGCAGCTTCCCACTACCCCGCATTTTAGCTTCAACTGAACGCATGAGACAGCATTGAAATGTTCAGTCTATTTAGTCTCTGTGATAGGGATAGGGATGTCGATCTAAGATCGATTAATCGAAAAATAGATTTTTTCAAGTCTCAAGGTCGATTTTTTAGATCGATCTCAAATATAAGATAGATCTAATGAACGATTCAAAAATCTTAAGAATCGTATTGATTTATCTTAGATGCAGGTCACTGTAAATTTAATGACAAATTTTTTATATAACTTTATATAAGTGTATTTATGTCGTTATGTTATTTTTCACTTCCATATACTAACAATAGCTACGTTAATAAACCAGCAGATGGCAGCATTAACATTTCTTTTCATTCATGATGTCGTTGACTGAATAGGAAACATAACTGTGGTGCAGTGTTGCCATATATTTAAAGATAAAATTCTCTGCATACGCAGTTAAAATATTCACAAAAATTACCCTACGTTATTTTATTACCTATTACCCGTCTTAAAAACTTTTATTTAGTGGTTGAACACGTTACACACGAATTAATAAATACACTACAAAACTTGAAAAAGTTTATTTACTTTTTTTGAAGTAAAATTGCAAGAGCGTAGAAAGGACATCAATTTGAAAAAAAATTATCACGGAATGTTGACTTTTTTTCCTCTAAATCCCGAGATTAAAGTCAAAATTTCGACTTTAATGTCAAAATTTCAAAAAAAAAGTCGAAAAAAAGTTAAAAATTCAATTTTTAAATGGAAATTTAACGAAATATTTTCAGCTCGCAGTTTCGACTTTTTTTTTTCGAAATTTCAACTTTTTTCTTAAATTTCGACTTGTTTTTCTTAAAATTTCAGCTCTTCTCGAAATTTTGACCTTCTTCTCAAATTTCGATTTTTTCTCGAAATTTCGTTTTTTTTTCTCAAATTTCGACTTTTTTCTCGAAATTTTGACCTAAATATCGAACTGTCGACGTTTTTCTCGAAATTTCGACTTTTTTTTCTCAAATTTAGATTTTAAACTCGCAATTTCCACTTTTTTTCTCGAAATTTCGACTTTTCTTTTTAAATTTTGACTTTTTTCTCAAAATTTCGACTTTTTTCTTGAAATTTTGACCTTATTTTTATATTTCGATTTTTTTCTCGAAATTTCGACCTTTTTCTTAAATTTCGACTTTTTTCTCGAAATTTTGACCTCAAATTTGGATTTTTTCTCGAAATTTCGTTTTTTACTCAAATTTCGACTTTTTTCTCGAAATTTTGACCTAAATATCGAACTTTCGACGTTTTTCTCGAAATTTCGACTTTTTTTCTCAAATTTAGATTTTAAGCTCGAAATTTCCACTTTTTTTCTCGAAATTTCGACTTTTTTTTTAAATTTTGACTTTTTTTCTCAAAATTTCGACTTTTTTCTTGAAATTTTGACCTTATTTTTATATTTCGATTTTTTCTCGAAATTTCGACCTTTTTCTTAAATTTCGACTTTTTTCTCGAAATTTTGACCTCAAATTTGGATTTTTTCTCGAAATTTCGTTTTTTACTCAAATTTCGACTTTTTTCTCGAAATTTTGACCTAAATATCGAAATTTCGACGTTTTTCTCGAAATTTCGACTTTTTTTCTCAAATTTAGATTTTAAGTTCGAAATTTCCACTTTTTTCTCGAAATTTCGACTTTTTTTTTAAATTTTGACTTTTTTTCTCAAAATTTCGACTTTTTTCTTGAAATGTTGACCTCAAATTTGGATTTTTTCTCGAAATTTCGTTTTTTTCTCAAATTTCGCCTTTTTTTTCGAAATTTTGACCCTAATATCGAGCTTTCGATATTTTTCTCGAAATTTCGACTTTAAACTCAAAATTTCGACTTTTTTCTAGGAATTTCGTCTTTTTTTGTTTTTTTACTCAAATTTCGACATTTTTCTCAAAATAAAGAGAGCCAGAATGTTGTTTTACGATGTGCGCCATGATACACATGAATATTTTACCTGTCTCCTAATACATATCACGATGAAACATTGTAACTATAAATACAGAAATAGTTTGGTAATCACCAATGTGTGGAATTTTAGGTTTATTACCCTTTTTGATTTAGGGATGTGCATGAGTAATGATGCTATAAAAATATCGATGTTTAGCTGCTAATCGATGTTCAATTCCTAGACCAAAATTGAGTACGAACGGTGTCGCATCTGTAACAAAACAGATCCTCAAAATTACACTTGAATTAATAAAAAGGGGGCAACCACTCAGATTGTCCCATTCCCATGCCCAAGGGATAAACCCGAGGGTGAACGATCATCGAGAACGATTGCAGAAGCAAGTCCCAACAATTGTAAGCCTCACGCTCAGGAAATGAGACTACGACTCATCGTCGTGGTTGCGACATCTCCACTTGAGAGTAGAGAGTATGCGAAGATATACTACAGAAATGATCCTGTGAAGTATGATCTTGCCAGTTGCTGATTCTAAAAGTATACACTAGTTATTTTTTCGAAGTCGAACGAGTGACTGGCAAAAGCGACATCTAGTGGAGAGTAGCCCAAACTGAAAATTAACGTTAGCGTGTTTAAATATAGATAAGATATCGGCGCCGCAGCGTCTCAACATTTGACCTTGGACGCCTAACCGGAGTTATTTGATCGTTTCTTTGACGTTGATTGTTTCAATCCATGATACTATTACTGTTGTAGTGTCATGGATTCAGTAAACGTTTTTGGGAATTATCTGGTTCTTTCATCATTAAAGATGAGTTTACTAGTTAATTGGATTGGCAACGTAAAACTAATGACCTATGCTAAAGTAACTAAAGAAGTGAAACATTTCTCCGAGGTTTGATAAATGAGAAATAACATTATTTTTTATTTAATTTTAAATTCAACATACTACCTAAACGCATGTCACGCCGAGGGCGCTTGTATTTATTAAAGTTTGCTATGATGCAAACCTTAGATAATACAAATATGTGTAGTCAAGGTGCAAACTTCTAAAAGGTTACGTGACGCCATAATCTTTAAGTTGCATCGTACTTCTGGTAGTAACATCTTATTTACCTACGATAAATTCACCTATTTCTATTCAGCAAAGTATGTTCAAGCAATTATGAGTTGCCTATCATCCTTTACTTTTCGTTTTCCGCAAATACATATTGCAATTTTTCCTAACTTTTTAACTTTACAAATCCCTTGTTAACACTTATTTCTAAACGAGTTTCACAAAATGTATCAACAGCTATATAATAATTGTTAATTTGGTAATATGCCTTTAAATTTCAATGACAACAACTATAGACTAATTTGATTATTTTTTGAGGATAATTATAGGGTAAATAAAATAAAGAGAGCCAGAATGGTATGTTGTTTTTCGATGTGATCGATATGATTTGCTAAAACCTTTAACTATACATATATTTATATACATACATTTATTTATATTATCTAAGGCTAAAACATTATCAGCTCGTACGCCGAAGTGCTTTGGGACGACCCATTCCAGATATTTGACGAAAATCCTAACGACACCAAGCTAACGATAAAGCTGATTTATAACATGCATTTTCTAGTTGATATATCCCTAGGTGGGTACGTCACGTTGCTTTTTTCTGCGAGATATACGCCATGGTGATGATGGTCATCTTCTCTCATGAGTATCTCACCAAATTTTGGTTCATAGATTCATAAAACTCAAAACGTTTAAACTGATCGTCGGAAAATCGTATTAGTGACTTTAAGTGACTGAATTTGGAGTACAAAAAAATTCTAAAATTATAGTAATTAACAAATTACTTCAATAAAATAAACTGAAATTATTTCAGTTTAAGGTAAGCCCTCATTTTCAGGGGCGGCCTTAGCCATTGCGAGGCTCCGGGCGGGTAGATCTTTAAGAGGCCCTCGTCTTTGTAGAATTAGTTTTAACATAGACGTAGTCAGAATAGGGCAGGGTAGGGCACTTGGCACTTTTTTTAACTTTCCTAGGGTAGATACCCAAGTTTTTTGACTTTTTTAACATATCTTTTTTTTCTAGACCTTACTAGTTACGTTCCATGTGCTTTATGCATATGGAAGTGGACTAGTTCTATAGCTGTATCTACATTACCGTCAAACTTGACAAATATAATCAATTTTACTATGCCTTAACACGTCTTTCCAAAAGTTGTTCATTAGAGATTATATAATAGAATTGATCACACTTGATTTTGTTTCTCTCCATAATGCTTTTTAATGCTTTGTTATTTAAAGTAATAAATGAAGAGTTATAGTTTTAGACCAATAGCTTTATTGTAAACTTTCAATGCCTTCTTGTACAGTGTTTTAAACAAACACACGTCACACGAGTACTACTCCAGTTTTAGATGTTTTCCCTCAATATGTTCCCTTAAAATTAACTTTCTATTCGAAGTGAAACCACAATCGTGACACTGAAACAATTTCTTTTCCCTATGAAATTGCTTATTGTGAAACACCAGATCGTCATATCTGACGCAAGCGTAGTCGCATAAGCTGCACATCTTTTCATCATTTACATGTGCACTTTGCACATGCCTTCGCAACGAGCTAGCGCAAGAATACGTTTTACCGCACAAATGGCAAACTTTCCTTACAAGTTGCGATCGGTCGCACTTTTCGGGATGTTTGCGCATCATATGCGACTCTAAATAAGGCGTTTTCAGTTCACAATACAAACATGAATTAGTTTTCAACATCGACGAGTCGCACATTTCCGGGTGTTTGTGCACCATATGTGACTTTAAAGTTATCTTAATTGATGTTTTGAATTCACAATGCGAACACGAATAGGCTTTCAGCTCCGATGGGTCGCACTTTTCAACGTGTTTACGCACCATGTGCGACATCAAAGTTTTCTTGTGAGGTGTTTTGAATTCACAATACAAACAGAAATGAAATTTCGGCTGCGGTGGGTGGCGCTTTTCAGAATGATTGCGCATCATATGCGACTTCAAAGTCCTCTTGTAAGGCGTATTGAATTCACAGTACATACAGGAATAAATTTCCAGTTGCGTTGGGCAATATTCGGGATGTTCGTGCGCCATGTGCGACTTGAAAGTCGACTTGTTAGGCGTTTTGAATTCACAATATAAACAGGAATGAGTTTTCACCTGCGATAGGTCGCACTTTTCAGGGTGTTTATTCATCATGTGGGATTCTAAAAAAGGCGACCTGAATTCACAGTATAAACAAGAGTAAGTTTTTAGATGCGATGGATCGCATTTTTCTGGATGCTTGCGCATCATATGCGACTTTAAAGTCTTACTGTCAGGTGTGCTGAAATCACAGTGTAAACATTTTCGAGTTTTCAGTTGCGATGGGTCACATTTTTCAGGGTGTTTGCGCACCACGTGCGATTCTACGTTCACTTTGTAAGGGGTTTTGAATTCGCAGTACAAACAGGAATGAATTTTTAGTTTAGATTGATCGCACATTTCAGGGTGTTTGCGCACCGTGTGCAAGTCAAAAATCGTCTTGTGAAGTGTTTTGAATTCGCAGTATAAACAGAAATGAAATTTCAGCTGCGATGGATCGCATTTTTCAGGATGTTTGTTTACCATGTGCGATTCTAAATAAGGCGTTTTGAATCCACAGTGCAAGCAAAAATGATTCTTCAGTTGCGACGGGTCGCATTTTTCGGAATGTTTGCGAATCATGTGCGATTTGAGAGTCGTCTTGTAAGGGGTTTTAAAATCGCAGTGCAAACAAGATTGAATTTTTAGTTGCGATGGGTCGCACTTTTTGGGATGTTTGCGTATCATGTGCGACTTGAAAGTTATTTTGTAAGGAGTTTCAAACTCGCAGTGTAAACAGGAATGAATTTTCATTTGCGGTTGATCGTACTTTTTAGGATGTTTCTGCATCATGTGCGTCTTAAAAGTCCATTTATAAGGCGTTTTGAAATCACAGTATAAACAGGAATGCGTTTTCAGCTTCGATGGGTCACACTTTTCAGGGTGTTTGTTCACCATGTGGGATTCTAAATAAGGCGTTTTGATTTCGCAATGCAAACAGGAATAAATTTTTAGCTTCGATGGGTGGCACATTTCAGGGTGTTTGCATATCATGTGGAAGTCTAAACTCTTCTTGTAAGGCGTTTTGAATTCACAGTGCAAACAGGAATTAGTTTTCAATTGCAGGTGCACCTTGTCAACATGTGCCTTTAACCGATTCCTCTGTTTAAAGCTGTATTCGCAATAAAAGCACCTAAAATCACTCGTTCCTTTTATATGGTATTCTTGTGGAATATCGAACCCATCCAGTGTTTTTTGTCGGGCCAACCTAGAAATTTAAAGAATATTTGAATTGTTTGGTAAACATCTTAAAATTGCTTAAGTGATGGAATCTAATTATTTACTTAGTGTCGTTAAATCATCAAATCAGTATTATTTTCACTTTGAAGAGCCCGCCACTGAAACAAAGTGCTAAGTTGGGGAAGATAGTACAGGATATACTTCTTCCGGGATTGGACCGTGTCAAAGAACTACTAAAAGTGGTGGTTTCAGGTGACGTTTTATGGGCGTTCTGTAGTCACAATTAGGACATTCAAATGCACCAATGTTATGAGCGTTTGCAACATGATGTTTGAACTTGTAATAAGTGTTTGTTACAAAATCACAAAGGGAACATTTACGCTCCTTTTGCCATTTACCCGAGTCAGCTTTTTGAAATTCTTCGACAATATTCACATCAAAGTCGGTAGTATTAATATTTTGACTTAAAACCTTTTTATTATTACGTGACTGCTCATCTTCTGTGGAGTATTCGTCAAAGATTTCATCTTTATTTCAATATATTCTTGTAATTCTAACTTTTCTTCTATGGAATATAAGTCAAAGTTTTCATCTTTTATTTCAGTATGTTCATCCTCCAATTCTAACTTTCCTTCTGTGGAATATAAGTCAAAGTTTTCATCTTTTATTTCAGTATGTTCATCCTCCAATTCTAACTTTCCTTCTGTGGAATATAAGTCAAAGTTTTCATCTTTTATTTCAGTATGTTCATCCTCCAATTCTAACTTTTCTTCTGTGGAATAGACGTCAAAGTTTTCATCTTTTATTTCAGTATGTTCATCCTCTAATTCTAACTTAATATATGTTTTATTTTCTTCCAAATTTAATTCTTCATCGCATTTAAAATGAGGGAAGGGCGAATCGAATTCAGCCATAATGTACGAAACCTGCAAATAAAGAATATAGTTTTATTAGCAAAGGAAGATAAAATATTAAGCAACTTGCAATTAAATTTACCTAAATGAAAAAAACAAATAAGATATTACGAACTTTATGTTACAAATGGACCGAAGTTTCGGTTTCAACCAATTTCGACCAAAAATAAACTAGTTTCGGTCTTAACATTGATCGAAACTTCAACACTGAATTTTCGCAAAAAAAATCAATTTTGAGAAAAATTGTAAATAAAACGAATTCGAGGTTAAGATCGATATTGATTTTAAAACTGAAATGATTAGAAGAAGAATAACTTGTATAATCCGTAGGATTAAACTGAAATCTGGATTAATGTGAAATCTTTCAGGAAAAAAGTCGACCTTTTGAGAAACCACTCGAAATTTATAATAAAATCGTTCTCAAGTTTTCGCTTTTAAAATGTAAACACGGAACTTTGAGAAAACAGTCCAGCCAAGAAAAATATTAAAGTAATTTCAAAAAACTGAATTTTAAAACAAAATCTTAAAACTTCTAGAAAAACATCTCGAAGGTCTAAGTTGAAATGTTAGGGAAAAAATTAAAGCCTTTAGATTTAGAGACCATGATGAGAGGAACCTAAAAACTTTGAAAAATGTTAGTAATTTATGTAACAAAAAAAATCTTAAAATTTCTAGTTTATTCTCAAACAACAACAACAACAAAAAAAGGATTGTTTCAATATTTTCTGATATCTACTTCTACAAATAATTCAACAAAATGCATGCCACCAGAAATACTGCCATCGGCCTGAATTGTGCACTAAACTATACACATACAGGCTTGTTAACCCGGCGTGTGACACATGAATTTTTTTTTACACCTTCCAACAGGTGGGGTGTCGGACACCCCAATTTCAAAATTAAAATACTTTCTATAAATATTTAGGACTACTTCTTTACTTTTTGTTAACTTTTGAGTTATTTTATAAAATAAAACCAAAAAAGTAAAAGAAGTATTTATATTTTTGTCAAATACACATTAATAACTTAAACATACATTTTTTGTCCATGAAATATGCAACATTTTATAGAGTCTAAGTTTTAAAATACAAAACAAACGTTATTATTTTGTATTGTAACTAAAAGTAAAAATCTTAATTTTTACAAAAAAATAAATTCATTTGTAAATGTGAAAAAGAAATTGCGTTAGTGGAAATCGAATTCAACTAATTTTCCACATTTTTTTTTTGCAGTATCATAATGAATTCCCTAGACATATGAAAGCACTGCAGGCTTCTCACACGTTTTTCATTTTCTTAATTTTTGCCACTGTCGCTTCGACGTAATGTGGCGAATTTTTCCATTTTTTAGATTTCTTGTCGATCCTATAATTTGTATTTCTTACAGTATCTGCTGTTATTTCTTTACCTGTAAAAAGCTGAAAACATTCTATTGGCGTTTTAGCCTTCTTTCCATAAGCCTTCCCCTTGGCAAGTAAGTTACAATGTTTTCAGATCTGGTTCTAACATTTTTATTTGGTGTTATTTTACTCCATTTGGTTCAATTTTTTCCTATAAAAGTTATCTTCGTTTTCTACCTCTTCCATTTCAAGATTCTCTTCTTGTGTCTACTCTCTTCACTCCCCGCTTCCCATTCCTGCTTAGGATAGTCACTGTTGGTACTAATTTGGTTCAATTTTTTCCTATAAAAGTTATCTTCGTTTTCTACCTCTTCCATTTCAAGATTCTCTTCTTGTGTCTACTCTCTTCACTCCCCGCTTCCCATTCCTGCTTAGGCGTCACTGTTGGTACTAATTTGGTTCAATTTTTTCCTATAAAAGTTATCTTCGTTTTCTACCTCTTCCATTTCAAGATTCTCTTCTTGTGTCTACTCTCTTCACTCCCCGCTTCCCATTCCTGCTTAGGATAGTCACTGTTGGTACTAATTTGGTCAGTTTCATCATCCCTTTCTAAGTCGTTCTCATCAATAAAAGCTTGGTTGGCCTCAGACTCCTCCCATAAGGCTAATAGACGATCCTACTCCTTTTGCCATTCACACATCTTGATAAATAGTTACAAAAGAAAACGCACCATGAATTTACCAAAAAAACTCCCACAAAAAATCGCTCTTATCTTGTTTAGCAGTCGAAGAACCAAAAATGTAACAACAAAAAAAAGTTTCAACAACTGACACTACCCCACGTGTGGGGTATCACACACCCCGAACTATTTTAAAGCGACATTTTTTAATTAAAGTGCGATAGATGAGTGCGGTTTCTGTATAGGTGCATTAAAAAATGGCCCAATTGAAAGTTTATGTGCGGGGCAGGGCCGCAACTAAATTTTAAGAAAGTTGTGCATGCGTTTTCACATTAGTGTCACATTAGACTATGCATATACAAACTTGTTAGTACTGCACAGGCAAATATCAAGCAGGGTCGGAATTTATACAGGCCAGACTGCTTTCGCACATAACACGCCCCGTTGTCCCAGCTTAATGAGTAAAATAGGTTTTTGTAGAAAAGCTAAATTAAACCGGAGAGTTGGGTTAATATTTGCCGCAGTATCTGTAGGGGCCTTAAAAGTGGCCACATCTCTTGTTGCTACTGTGTGTGTAAGCAATATGGTTTTATTGCAGCTACAAAGAGTTAAAACTCATTTACTTACTAAACCGTCAAATATCTACTGTCAGGAGCTAGTCTGAACTTCTAAATTAAAAACTATAATAAAAATTTCCTCAAACTTGAAGGTTACCTGGAATATGTTTATCACAGAATGTTTACAAACTAATAGGGGTTTACTAATGTTCTATGCAACATTGGTCCACAGAACACCTTCAAATTGGAATACCACATATATGTAATACTTCTATACGGCGTGTTTTGTACCTTAGATTGTGTTCAAAAGACGCGATGGATATATATGTTTGTCTTTTTGGAGGACAGAATTTATTAACCAATCCCGCTTCTCGTCAGTTTTCTTTGTTGTCATTCATTATTAGTATTCCCGCCCATCTTGTCATCACAACACGCCATATAGAAGTATTACATATATGGAAATACCACGTCCTCTCTACATAAAGCTACACCAGTGTTGCCAACCCGAAAATATCTATTTCTGTCACGCCGAACAAAAAATCCTGCTATTTGTGCGCAAAACCTGCTGCCCACTCTTGAATCTTTTATAAACAAAGTTGTTGCACATATGGTACGCACGCGGATCTTCTCCCTTACGACATAACAATAGTTGTTTGATTAGCAACGGAAAGAAGTTCATTGTCAATCAAGTAAGACATTTGTTTGTCTGGATTTGTAGAATAAAACTAACTGCTTAACAAAAATAAAATATATGTTGTGAAATGACAAATCAATATTAGAAGTATTTACCTTCTTTAGGTTGGCATTGCATTGTTCTATGTTTGCTAAAAATGTCAAATGTCAATAATAATTTTTAATAAAACAGTCAGTCATGCAGTAAGAAGTTTCTCGTAGTTTCGCGTAGTCGCATTTCAAAAACTGTTTATAAAATTGTCAACAAACCATAAAAATTTAAATATTTCCAAACTGGGCCGAAGAAATGTTAAATAAATTGAAAAAAACATAATATTTCCGGTCAATAAGGGTCTACCATGAAGAATAAGAAGTTTCTCTATGCAATATATTAAAAGAATCCAGCATCCTGCCTAAAAGCTATTCCACTAATCAAAATTAGGTCATTGTACGGTTTCGGGTCTTCTGGTTTTCCCAACTTTTCTTGGTAAAATTACTTTCCTAACGTCTTTAGCTTTCCATTTCTCCATAAATTAACAACAATATACAATTTATAGCTTAAGAGAAAAGAACTGCACTACGTTATTTGGGTTTATCTTGATTGTACAGGTACTGAAATATTCAAATTAGATATACATGCATATTATGTCCGAATTAGAGATTTTAGCAAAATCCCGTTACAATCTTTCTAATTTAAAAAACCTTCCGGCTACATGCTACTAGCATCAAAATTCTGCTACTGTAGCAGAATTCTGCTACGGTTGGCAACACTGAGCTACACACAAAAAAAATTCTATATTCTCGAAGTCATAGAAATGTCAGCAATGTTGCCAATCGTTCAGTATCATATTTCCGCAAAATTCAAATTTTTTCCGATACTAACGCAAGACAGCGGCGTGCCCTTATCTATCTATCGTAAACTAAACCTATACAGAATGGACCATAAGTAATGGTACACAGAGCAATGGTGGATTTTTCGAATAAAAATAATGTGATTTAGCTACATTTTCCTTATATCAAAAGTTGATATTAACAGAGATACATGGTGTCAAAGTTGAAAAAAAAAATTTTGATTTTTTCGTATAATTATGGAATGAATTGTAATATAGGTACGAAATTTGGCACAAGGGGGTTTCTTAGGTCGATAAACTCTAATTTGCTAACATATTACCAATAGCTGATAGGTGGCGCTACCTGCGCTATCCTGCATAATTCTAAATCATCATAACTTTTTTGTGCATCCACGTATATTAATTTCAAATGAGTTATTTTATTTCTCCATATTTTTTAGGTAAAAAAGGTGTACTTTTTGAAAGTTGATACGAGCAACGTTTCCAAGATATTTGCCTTTAAAGCTTGACGTGCCTTGGTTTTAAATTACTAAGATATTAAATTTTCGAAATAGGCTTGAAAAAACACAGCTTTAGAACTAATTTATGTCAAATATTACTTTGCTGATAATATTATTACCTAAATTTTGAAAATCTCAATAAAGAAAATCGAAAAAGTTGGGATGTAATTTGTTTTCTAACATAGAGATGTGAGATATGAGTCCGCACAAGAAAATTTTAATAGTCTGGGTGATCAAAACAGATATTTGCAGATGAATTTCAATAAAAGACAGCCAGATTCTTAATTGTTTACAATCCCTTTACATGAAAAAGGTCATTTCCTACATACTTATTTTCAAAAATAAATTTTGTGTTGGTATTTTATCTAAATTTTCTTTAGAAATTTAAAAAATATGTGTAATAATAATGTCAGTAAAGTAATATTTGATATAAATTATGTTGGAGTCAGTTTTATTACTCTTATTTTGAAATCTACTGCGAAAAATTCACATTTACATATCTTAAACGTAGAGCAAACTTTGAAGGCAAATATCTTGAAAACGGTTGCTTGTACCAACATTTACAAAGAATACCTTTTTTACGTAAAAAATGTACATAAATAAAAATATCTGTTTAAACTAAGTGTATATGAAGGCACAACAAAGTTATGCCTTAGAACAATACAAGGTAGCGCAAGTGGCGCCCCCTATGAGTTACTGACAATCTGTTAGCAAATTAGAATTTCTCGATCAAAGAAACTCCTCTATACCAAATTTCTTGTCTATAGTGAAACGTGTTCATCATTTAGGCGAAAAAATCACAATTTCGTTTTCAACTTTGACACGCTGTTAATATCAACTTTTGGTATAAGGTAAATGTGACTAAATCACATTATTTTTATACGAACAATCTACTCTTGCTCTATGTACTATTACTTAGACTGTGTAAATTATAATATATCCTCAATTCTAATTTGTATTTTTCATGGAATATTTTTTATTTCCTCAAATTATAAAGATTAGTCCTGTTGAATTAAGGATTTTCTTTCAATTTTAACGTTATACGCGGTAATAAATTTTTGAGGTTTAGCATTTGATATTCTATACCATCGTCATTAATAAGAATAAACTACAAAAAAATGCTACCATATTCGTTTAACACAAAACAGTAAATTTACTAATCAAAACTGTCTTTACAAATAAAAAATATCAATAAATATCAGGTTTTATTAAAATTTAAATATTTTTCGCGACATATGATTTTTATTAACTTTATTTTCCCAAAATACCAAATTTAAATACAGTAACGGAATTTTTTTTTCTATACATTCTACAATTAAAATTATAAAAAAAACTTGAAATTTTAAGACACTTAACAGTTAAAACTTTCAAGCTTGGAATTTTGAAGTGTTTATTAATATTTAACTTTTAAGATTCATTTTTTTTTTCAAAATTTCAACTTCGACCTCGATTTTAATATTTCATTTATAATCTTGAAGTTTGAACTCTCATAAACCTTTTTCCTAAAATGAATTTAAACTTATTTTTTTATCGAATTTTAGGCTATAAAAATGAAATTTAATCTGTTATTTGGGCAGTAAATTCGGAATGTTGCTTTTTCTACTGACATGTCGAATTTACTGTTGAAACTTTGCGGTAAAAACTGAAAGTTCAATGTAGTGGCAGCTGCACTGGGATAAAAACAAGGTAATTGTTTATTTATTGTTACAATAAATGATTACCCAACATCCTGCCCACTGTAGCGGTTTTCTCGAGTTCGTTTCCATTTAATAGATACGATGTTAAATATGAGGTTAAAGCAGAAGTTTTAAGAATACATAAAAATTCTAAGTTGAATATCCAAATTTGGAAACTAAAATTAAAATTTCGAGTTTAATGCGAGGTTAAAGCTTTTGAGAAAAAAAATCGAGATTATAAAAAAGTTTACATTTCGAGTAGAAGTAAAATAAAAACTTAAAATTTCAAAATCAGTTTTAAGAGATGGAAATACTAATAACTACGTAGCAGGAAAGTTATGGTTGAAACAATGATATAATAATTGATACACTATTTCCTGCGTTAGATAAAGAACTTAAGATTATTAAAAACTAATTAGATCATTCTGGTGCTGTGTCTTCTTGATAATCTAGAAGGGAGGGAAGGTAAATCGTTTCTATTTTTATCTCTTGTTTTATTTGTTCCTCACAGTCGTCCGTTTTTACCGTCTCTGTTCTCTGATCCTCATTTTCTTCAACTTTTATAGTATTAACATCTAAGTTTGAACTTTCCTGACATAATTGTTTGCTATTTCTTACTGATTGCTTTCCATGTACTTTATTCATGTGGGCGTGTAGACCACTTCTGTACTTGTATTTAAATTTATTGCAAACTTGACAAATATACTCGACTTTATTATGTTTGCCATTAACGTGGTTTTTCAAAAGCTGTTTATCGGAGGTTGTATAATCACATTCACCACACTTGAAACAATTGTCATTATGTTGCACTTTATAATGTTTTTTTAATGCTTTGTCGATTAAAGTAATAAATGAACAATGCTCACACGCTAACCTTTGTGGAGAATTGTGTGCTTTTTTGTGTAGTCCCAATGTATTCCGATACAACGTTTTAAAAGAACACACGTCACATTCATACTCCTTTCGGTTTAAATGTTTTCCCAATATATGGTCTCTTAGAGTTAATTTACTAGACGAAGTGTAATCACAATCGTAACATTGGAACAATTTCTTTTGCTCGTGAATTCGCTTCATGTGATACACCAATTCTTTGTTTCTGACGCAAGTATAATCACATAAAGTGCACCTCTTTTTTTCATTTAAATGTTCAATTTGCATATGTTTCCGCAACGAGCGAGTCAAAGAGTATGTTTTACCGCACAAATGGCAAGCTTTCTTTTCAAGTTCCGATGGCTTACGTTTTTTGAAATGTTTGCTTACCATATGCGAATCTAAACTACTTTTTAAATGAGTTTTGAAATCACAGTGCGAACAGAAATAAGATTTCAGCTGCGAAGGGTCGCACTTTTCAGGGTGTTTGGTCACCATGTGATACTTTAAGGTTTTCTTGCAAAGCGTTTTGAATTCACACTGCAAACAGGAATTAGTTTTTATCATTGACGGGTCGCACTTTTCGGGATGTTTGCGCGCCATATGCGACTCCAAAGTTATCTTGTAAGATGTTTTGAATTCACAGTGCACGCAAGAATAAATTTTCAACTCCGACGGGTCGCACTTTTCGGGGTGCTTACGCAATATGTGCGCCTTTAAAGCCCACATGACAGGCGTTTTGTAATCACAGTACAAACAGACATTACTTTTCAACTTTTCGGGATGTTTGCGAATCATGTGCGTCGTGAAAGCTTTCCCGTGAAGTGTTTTAAATTCACAGTGCGAACAGGTTTTTAGCTGCGACGGGTTACACTGCTCAGAGTGTTTGCAGACCATGTGCGAGTCGAAAGTTATCTTGGAAAGCGTTTCGAATTTGCAGTGTAAACAGGAATAAGTTTTCAGCTGCGATGGGTCGCACATTTCGAGGTGTTTGCCCGCCATGTGCGAATTTAATTTCAGTTTGGTAATAGTTTTGAATTCACAGTGCAAACAGGAATAAATTTGTAGTTTCGACGGGTCGCACTTTTCAGAGTGTTTAGCGTGCCAAATGTAAGTCGAAAGTCCTCTTGTAATAGGTTTTGAATTCACAGTGCAAACAGGAGTAAGTTTTCAGTTTCGATGAGTTGCACGTTTCCGGATGTTTGCCCGCCATGTGTAAGTTTAAAGTTTTCTCGTAATGCGTTTTGAATTCGCAGTGCATACAGGAATAAAATTTTAGCTGCGATGGGTCGCACTTTTCGGGAGGTTTGCTCAAGTCTGAAGCTTCGTAAGTTAAACGGGAATAAGTTTTTAGTTGCAACCCGTTGCACTTTTCGGGATGGTGGCGCACCATATGCGATTGTAATCTCATCCTGTAAGGCGTTTTGTATTCACAGTGCAAACAGGAAGAAGATTTCAATAACGACGGGTTGCAATTTTCGGGGTGTCTGCGCAATATGTGCGACTCTAAAGTTATTTTGTCAGGCGTGTTGAATTCACACTCCAAGCAAGAATAAGTTTTTAACTGCGAAGGGTCGCACTTTTCAGGGTGTTTGCGCAATATGTGCAATTTTAAACTTCTCTTGGAAGGCGTTTCAAATTCGCAGTCCGAACAGAAATTTCTCATCAGCTGCGACGGATCGCACTTTTCGGGATGTTTACGCATCATATGCGCGTTCAAATTCCTCTTGTAGGGCGTTACGAATTTACAGTGCAAACACGAATGAATTTTCAGCTGCGACGGATCACACTTCTCTAGGTGCATACGTATCATATGCAATTCGAAAGTTGGCTTGTGAAACGTTTCGAATTCACAGTGCAAACAAGAATAAGCTTTCAGTTGCTGATTTGTCGCACATTTCGAGGTGTCTGAGTACCATGTGCGAATCTAATTTCGTTTTGTAAGCAGTCATGAATTCACAGTACAAACAGGAATGAACTTTAAGTTTCGATGGGTCGCACTTTTCGGGGTGTTGGCGCACCATGTGCAAGTTTAAAGTTGTCGTGTAAGCCGTTTTAAATT
Source organism: Dastarcus helophoroides (assembly GCA_028583605.1). Taxonomy (NCBI): domain Eukaryota; kingdom Metazoa; phylum Arthropoda; class Insecta; order Coleoptera; family Bothrideridae; genus Dastarcus; species Dastarcus helophoroides. Next base: position 12,587,849 of record CM053334.1, read on the forward strand.
CACAGTGCAAACACCGATTAAGTTTTAGGTGCACCCTGTAAACATGCTTTTTTATCAGGTATTTATTTCTAGAGTTGTATTCGCAATAGATGCATCTAAACCCATTCTCTTCCTTTGTACAGTATTCTTGAGGGATGTTGGTCACATCTAATTTTTTCAGTTGGCCCAGCCTATAATTAAAAAAAAATATTTGAATTAGCTGTTGTTCGTTAAATATTTTAAAAATGTTAACTTAAGTAAATTAAATTCAATTATTTTCATTTTCTTTTTAATTCATCATATTATCAAAACAGACCAGTGGCGTGTTGCGACTTTTTTAAAAGGGTAAGCTAATCTAGAAAGAAACGATAAATATGAAGTTTTGCCTTGCTTTCTTTAAATCAATAATTACAATTTTGATTTCGTCTGTAATAAATTCAAAAATCATTTTTAAAACAGACCAAAGTTTGGTTTTTGACCAAAAAAAGTAGCTCCGGTTGTGGTTTCGGTTAAAGCTTAAATTCGAGCTTGTCGAAACCACAAATTTCAAATTTAAACTCCGAATAAAAAAACAAATCAAATAAAAAACAGAAATTCATGTAATGAATTCGAGGTAACTAAAATTTCGAAAGAAGAATAACGTTTACATATAAAATAGATACTTTAGCAAAAAAATCGAAATTATGAGAAAAAATTCTAAAATATTTACCTAATAACAAATACAAAATTCTCAAATTTAAAATTTAAGCACAAAATTTTGAGAAAATTCTCAAAACAAGATTTAAACTTAAATTCGGAGAAAAAACTTCAAAAAAAAAGTCGTTACTTATAAAACAATAAATAAATTTTCTCGAATTTTCGACTTTAATCTCAAATTTCTATTCGAATGAAAACCCGGAACCCAGAACGACTTCATTTGAAGCTTAACATTTGTAGAAAAAATGCAAATTTTTGTAATCAAGGTCGAAGATTCGAGAAAAAATTCAATATTTGAAGATTAAACTTGAAATTCCGAGAAACATTTTTTTAATAAATCAAACTCTGTCAAAAATCTGGTCTTCTTACGCTCGAAATTGCGACTTCAGTGTTAAAAGAAAATGCCGAATTTTTAAGTTTAAAAAGATCAAGCTTTCAGTCTGTATTTTAAGAAAAAAATCTCTTTCTGCAACAAAATCAAAATTTATGAGACTAAAATGCAAATTTTAACAGGAAATGTTTCTAATAATCTTCCTTAAAACTTGAATATAGTATTTTCTTCGGAATTTCAGAATTTCTTTGGAGCATTAATATTTATACTTAAAAACTTGAAACTTTTTGAAAAAAAAAATGTTTAATTTTGACAAAAGTCCAGAAAAATCGAATTTGTAGAAAAGGTAGATTTCAAATTTCTTTGAAAATAAATTTGAAGCTTTGAGAAAATTATAGAACTTTAAAAAGATGGAGGTTAGCTAGAGAAAGTCAAATTATAAAAAAAAAAAAATTAATTTTTCAGAATAAAATGAAACTCAATTAAATTTCAACGAAAAGTAAAAATTCAGAAATATCTGAAAAAAACAAATTAAACACAAAAAAAGTTCGAAATATCAAGAAAAAGATAAACATTTCCAGAGGAAGTTAATTTTATATAAAAAGCGCTGAATGTTGAGAATAAATTAAAAAAGATAAATTCAAATGACTCAAAATTTGAAAAAAAGTCGAATGTTGAGAAAAAATTTACAACTCTGAAAGAATAGACGAATTTTAAAAATAAATTCGAAACTTTGAGAAAATTGAATTTGACAAAAGTCGAAACTTTCCAGAGAAATCAAATTTGGAGAAAAAGTGCTAATTTTTTAGAATAATAGAATTAAATTTCAACGAAAAGTAAAAATTCAGAAATATCTGAAGAAAACCGAGCAAATTAAACACAAAAAAAGTTGAGATTTTCAGAAAAAGTTCGAAATATCAAGAAAAAGATAAACATTTCCAGAGAAAGTTGATTTTATACACAAAGCGCTGAATCTTGGAGAATATATTAAAAAAGATAAATTCAAATAACTCAAAATTTGAAAAAAAAATCCAATGTTGAGAAAAAATTTACAACTCTGAAAGAATAGACGAATTTTAAAAATAAATTCGAAACTTTGAGAAAATTGAATTTGACAAAAGTCGAAATTTTCCAGAGAAATCAAATTTGGAGAAAAAGTGCTAATTTTTTAGAATAATAGAATTAAATTTCAACGAAAAGTAAAAATTCAGAAATATCTGAAGAAAACCGAGCAAATTAAACACAAAAAAAGTTGAGATTTTCAGAAAAAGTTCGAAATATCAAGAAAAAGATAAACATTTCCAGAGAAAGTTGATTTTATACAAAAAGCGCTGAATGTTGAGAATAAATTAAAAAAGATAAATTTAAATAACTCAAAATTTGAAAAAAAAATCGATTGTTGAGAAAAAATTTACAACTCTGAAAGAATAGACGAATTTTAAAAATAAATTCGAAACTTTGAGAAAATTGAATTTGACAAAAATCGAAATTTTCCAGAGAAGTCAAATATGGAGAAAAATTGCTAATTTTTTAGAATAATAGAATTAAATTTCAACGAAAAGTAAAAATTCAGAAATATCTGAAGAAAATCGAGCAAATTAAACACAAAAAAGTTGAGATTTTCAGAAAAAGTTCGAAATATCAAGAAAAAGATAAAGATTTCCAGAGAAAGTTGATTTTATACATACACAAAGCGCTGAATGTGGAGAATAAATTAAAAAAGATAAATTCAAATAACTCAAAACTTGAAAAAAAAATCGACTGTTGAGAAAAAATTTACAACTCTGAAAGAATAAGACGAATTTTCAAAATAAATTCGAAACTTTGAGAAAATTGAATTTGACAAAAGTCGAAATTTTCTAGAGAACTCAAATTTGGAGAAAAGGTGCTAATTTTTTAGAATAAAATGGAACTTAGGGAAAATTAACTTCGACAAAAATGAAATATAATATAAAGAAATCTGTAAAAATCGAAGTTTGAGAAAAAAGTCAATATTTTGAGAAAAAGTTGAGAATAAATTGAACAAGAACAAAGCAAATTTAAAAAGATTTAAAATTTTCAAAACAGTCCAATTTTGGGAAAAATAGTACAACTTGGAATTACGAAAATAAACTCGAAAATTTGAGAAAATTGTCGCTCGATTAAATTTCTAGCAAGACGCGAATATGGAAGATAAAACTTACTCGTCTTCGATATTACTTGATTTTAGCAAGACGCGAATATGGAAGATAAAACTTACTCGTCTTCGATATTACTTGATTTTAGCAAGACGCGAATATGGAAGATAAAACTTACTCGTCTTCGATATTACTCGATTGTACATCTTCTATGGAATATGCGTCCCAGTCTTCTTCATCTTCTATTTCAGTGTATTCTAATTCACCTTTTATGTCAACATTTTCCAAGTAATCTTTTATTTGAATATCTTCCGCTTCATCTTTTATTTCAATAGGTTCTAATTCATTTTTTATTTGAATATGTTCTAATTCATCTTTTACTTGAATATGTTCTAATTCATCTTTTATTTGGATATGTTCTAATTCATCTTTTACTTGAATATGTTCTAAATTATCTCGTTATTTCAACATGTTTATCCAATCTGTAACTTAACATTTGTTTTATCTTCTTTCAAATTTAATTCTTCATCATATTCAAAACAGGAAAAGGATGAGTCAAATTTAGCCATATTCACTCCATAAATTGAGAGGTAAGGAACCTGTAATCAAAGTATTACATATATTATCAGCAAAGGAAAGACAAAATAGAAACAACTTACATCAAATCTACTAACTGAAAAACAAATCAAAGTAACTTTATCATAAAGGACTGAAGTTGCAGTCTCGGCTAAAAAATAAAATATTTCGGCCTCGGAATGACTCAAAATTGACCAAAACATTACAATTTCAGATTAAACTAGTAATTTTTACGAAAAATAAATGACGCTTCAGAAAGAAAAATGTGTTACAATGTAAGTTAAAACTTACCAAAGGCTAAGTATCAACTTCCTGGATTTATTAGATTAAAGACAAACGACTTGTAGATTAAGACAATAATAAAACTTGCACAACTCGAAAACTTAATCAGAATTTGTGTATATCGTGAATCAAAGAAAAGAGTAATAGTAGATATGTCTAAAAGTTTATCAAACATACAACACAATCTACTAACACTTGTTAGTGGTTTGTGACATACAGAACATAGAACATCTCCAAAACCTAACCTAATATAAATTTCAGTCAGTAATCAATGTTGCCAATTGTTCATTATAATATTCCTCTATCACGTTCGCCATAATCCAGTGGCGTGTTTTTTATCAGGACCAAATCCGATACTTATTTTTTAATTGCTAAAATTTAAATTATACCCGCTATCTATTACATAAATCTTCCACTTTTAACAGTTTAGTTGGGCTAAATCAAATAAAATTTACGAATTTTCTTCTTTAGTGTTATATGCACAACATATTAAAATCATTGTCTTGCATTCAACATGTTTATAATCAAATGTTTAATTATATTTATATTTTTTGCAACAAGAATCATACCAAAAATGTTTTCACATGCAATAAAAACGAACTTTACTTAATAAAAGTAACGTCTTTGTGAACAAAAAAAAACTTAAATCGATCGAAACTTTGACATGGCCAAACCACAGTATAGATATTAGCTTACGCATACAGTAGTGACAAAAGTGTCGGTACCTTTGATCTTGAAGTAGCTAAAATCGTTGACCTTCAATGGAATCAGCCATGTTGTGGATTGTGTACGGCCGCGAAAATTTAAATTTATTTATTAAACAAAACCATCAAGTTTATTAATTTCAATAGTTTTTAGCGTTTAAATTCTAATTTACTACTTTACAAAGAGTCCAAAAATACTAGTTCTCGTGTATTTTTTAAATAATGTGTACTTTGTAATTACTGATAATCTGATAAGTATAAAGAATACACAAAGAAAAACTAAACACAGATTGTGACTGACGTCAAAATAATTCCTACAGGAAACAACTTATTTATTTTTTTGTATAAAACTGGCAAATGCGAGTATAATAAAACAGTTTTTTTTAATAAAACAAATTGGGTGTACCCGAATATTACCTTTTGCCGTCTTTTGGAAATTAAAAAGAAGCTGATTTTATCAAATCATTATTGCTGTTACAGTTACATTTATAAATAGAACGTGTAAATTCTCCTCTTTTCTCTTTTATTTGGTTTCATCTTATTAGCGCAATGAATTATAACAAGACTGACATTTCAATAAAACTGATCCAGTGTTGCCAGATAACCTAAACATTATTCGCGAACAATCTCCTTAAAAATCCCACAATTCGGATGAAAATCCCTGACCATATCAAATTTCTAGAACATCCATAAATGTAGATAAATTGTCTTACATTTTTACCATGAATGAATAACATATGAACGTAAAATAAAAAATCATATTCACTCAAGTGCTGATTTTCCCGAACACATGGCAACTCTCAACTGACATTCAGTTACCCAACGACCATAGATCTTATTTCTGGTAATCATAGAACACTGCGACGCCATGTTCGGGATTGTGCAAATTGACGCATGCGCAAACAAAATTCGTGACAAAATTTTAGCAATTTGTCGCTACTGTATGCGTAAGCTAATATCTATACTGTGGCCAAACTACAAGGTCTTTATCATATATGTAATACTTCTATATGGCGTGTTATGTATAATCGCCACTGCAAAATGCTTTGTCAAAAAGGTGAGATGAAAGTATATGTCGTACTCTTTCGAGGACAAGCATTCATTCATTCATTCAACAGATGACAAGATTGGCGGGAACACTAATAAATGAATGACAACAATGACGACTGCCCAGAAGAGGGATATTTGAAATAAACTTTGGAATTGGTTTAATATATTCTGTCCTTGAAAAAGACAAACATATGTATCCATTGCGCCTTTTTGATACAAACAAAGGGAGAAAACACGCCTTATAGAAGTATTATATATATGTTTATTCTTCATGGTAGACCCTTATTGACCGGAAATATTAAGTTTTTTTCAATTTATTTAACATTTCTTCGGCCCAGTTTGTTATGCACTGCTGACGAGCTCAAATGAGAGCGAAACATCGATGTCCAGTGCTACAACCTTTTATGTATTTTTTACATTTTCCCAATTTATTAAAAAACGAACAAACAAAATTTTTTTTATTTTTTCCATATCTAATTTTTGATCTCCTATTTTTCATTATTCCTATTCTATGTAAAATAAACTAACCTCTTAATTTGTGAACTGTCTTGAAGTGACGTTTTCAATAAATTTAAATATCACGTAGTCGCATTTCAAAAATTGTTTAGAAAATTGTCAACAAACCATAAAAATTTAAATATTTCCAAACTGGGCCGAAGAAATGTTAAATAAATTGAAAAAAACTTATTATATATATGGTCGTCATTAATGTTCGAGTCCCACGTGACTCGATCTTGTAGGCAACCAAACATACACTTATGCACAAAATAAATAATAAAATCCCTAACTATCAGCTATTCAATATTCCCTGCCTGTCAGTGGCGTTTCATTCTTGGGGGCACTGGGATTAAATAAAGATACAAATTTTAAGTCTTAACCCCGAATTTCAAAAAAAAATCTATTTTAATTTCAAAAGGAACATAAAAATTTTACACCAGTTGTGAAATTTCGAGTACATATTTAGAAAGCCCCACTTTCTTGAATTTTTATTATTTAATTCAATATTTTAAGCAGAAATTTGGAAATATCTAAAAGGATGATGATAAATTTTAAGTGATTTCTCGAAACTTTGGACATTTTTCCAGTAAATACACTTCTTTGAAAATGTCTAGTTCTCGAATTTTTGGCATTGCGAAAGCTTAACTTTTTTAAATGCTACATCTTTCTGTAAATTTTGCTTTTTTCGAAAATGTTAACTTTTTTCAAAATTTTGACCTTTAAATAATTGTGATTTTTCAAAGTGTTTACTTTAACACTGTTCACAATTTCGATCTATTTTTTTCTCAAGTTTTCAACTGATTTGAAAGATTTGCCTTTTTTGCAAAATTCTACTTTTTTTTAAATATTGAGTTTTATTCGAAGTTTTGACTTTTTTGAAAACTGCGACTTTTTTAAATATTTTCACTTTTTATTTTAAAGATTCAGTCTTTCTTAAAAATCTCTACCATTGCTGAAAAATGTCACCTTTGTTGAATATTTCCGGTTATTTGCAATTTTTTCGATCTTTTCGAAATATGTATCGGTTTCTTTCGAAATGTCAATTTTTTCTGCCCTTTTCAACATTTTGACGTTATATTTTTTTTTAATTCGATATTTGTGAACCTTCCATTTTTATTTTACTTAAAGATTTCAAATTTTTTTTGAAATTGTTGGCACTTCTATTGAAAATTTCAGTTTCCAGTTTATTCACAATTTCCACTCTTTTAAATATGATTTTTTTCTCAAATTTTAGATTATTTTAAAAGTTTTGATGTTCGATTTCAATTTTCAAAAATCTTAATTTTTGAAAATTTCGATTTTATGGAAAATTTTCACTTCTACTCTTTTGAAAACTTCTACTCAAAATTTTTTCGACTGTTTTCAAAATTTGACTTTTATGTATTTTGGCTTTATCGAAATTTACTTTTTGCAATTGTTGACTTGGAAAAATTCAACTTTTTTAATTTCAACTTTTTTTGCACATAACCTTTTTTTTTGAAAAATTTGGCGTTTTTCGAAAGATTTAACTCTCAGAATTTTGAGCCTTTCTTAAATTTCAACTTTTTATGATAATGCTGAGATGATAAGCCTTGTATATACGAATATATACAAGTTTATTACGATGCAATTGAAATCTAATTTAACTTTTTATGATAATGCTGAGATGATAAGCCTTGTATATACGAATATATACAAGTTTATTACAATGCAATTAAAATCTAATTTCATTAGAATCTAATGAAAACCAGATTGTAACGGCAAAGTTCACGTAGATGAGGCAAAGCTTGTATCACGGGTTGCATCGCAACATCCATAGATACAAAGTGTCCTCGGCGGACTTTACTTTCATCTAGTTTTGACAAATGACCAATTAAATGTTCTGTAATTAAACAGTTAAACGTGCTTAAAATTGAAAATATGTACAACCGCAACCATAGACTAGTTTCGGCCTTCCTTGGCCTCATCAGTATGGTACGGTGGTTGTATACACTTTCAACTTAAAGCCATTACTAGTTTTTATAATAATTTTGACTTTTTGAAACTTTCGATATTTCAAAATATCAACTTTTATACTTCAAAATTTCTATTTTTTTCAATATTTCTACTTCTTTTTTAAATTTTTTATCAAAATCAGAGTTTTTTTAAAAGTGATTTATACCTGACGATTTCCTCTTTTTTTTCGAAATTTTGACTCTCTTTAAAAAGTAGAATTAAATTGATGAAAATTCCAAATTTTGATTTTTTTTTCAACTTGATGCTTTAGCTCACAGAAACTGAAGATTTAAATTTGGAGTATGAGAAGAATTGGAATATTGGATTCACAATAAAAAAGTTAAAAGTCCACGTTTAAGCTCATATTCTGAAATTTCCATTTTTAACCAGAGATTGACTTTTGAATTAAAATAGGAATTTTGAGAAAAATGGTGAAGAATTCTAGAAAAAAACCCTAACTACAAGTTTTACTCACTAAATTTCAAAAAAAGTCCAAATTTTCAATTAAAATCGATATAGTAGGTTTGAAAAAATTTCGAATTGACTACAAGTTTGTAAAAAATGCTAATTTTCAATGCTGAGAAAAATTCCAGTTAACATTAGCTTTAGGAAAAAGATGTTTGAGTTTAGACTAGAAGTTTCCGAAAAAAAATTAAACGTTTGCGTTGGAAAAAATAAAAGGAAAATGACATTTTAACTCAAATTAACAAAAAATCCGGAAAAAACCTTACGATTTCCAAAGTCAAAACCTTTATAAAGTCTAAATAAAAAAGAAACGAAATTTTAGGTTAAACATCAAAAATGGAAAGTTTATAGTCAAATTTTTTAAGTCTTATTATTTCATGTTTCCTCTCAAAATGTGACCCGAATTCTCCATATTTTTCTTTCAATTTTGACTTCGAAATCCAAAATAGCAAGATTTCAACCGAAATTGTGAGAAAATAAAGTATCTATTTAACTTCGAATTTTTAGACAAATATAAAGAGTTAAATCTAGTCCAAAATTTTTTAGAAAAGTACTGAAAGTTTATAAGAAACTCAGCATAGTGAAAAAATTCAATTTTAAGATTAAAGAGAAACAAAAAAGGAAACTTCAACTCAGGATTTCGATGTAATGGATTGGTCCTTGGTTATCTTCAAAAATTGAAATACAAATCTTGTCCCCCAAAACGAAGATTAAAAAACACATACTCTCTGAGGAGGATAGCTTGGCTATCGAAACGCGTTAGAGCAACCTTTGTTGTGTTTTTCAATCTTTCTTGATTTCAGGGGACAAGATTTGTATTTCAATGTTTTTGGATTTCGAGGCCAAATTTTGGGATCAAAGTAGAAATTTTGAGAAAAATAAAAATTCTAGGAGGAAAAGACGAAATGTTGACTTCTAACCTCAAAATCTGTTCAAAATTTTGAGAAAACGAAGATAGTTTAATAATCTGCGGGCCATGACAAAAAGTTTGGGAAATCCTCGGCTAGAAAATACTTTTATTCTTTTAAATTAAAATTTGACATAAAAATAGTTTCAGCTTTAAATCAAGAATTTTGAGGTAGATTTTAAATTACATAATAAAAAGATAGTATTAACGAAAATTATTTTATTTTTTTTAAATACGAACAAATTTTGGTTACTCAAGGTATAGTCATATAAGCTCCACTTCTTTTTTTTTAGTTCAATTTGCATCGTTTCGCAACAAGCGAACGAGTTTTATCACCCAAATGGTAAACTTTTCAGCATATTTGTTTACAATGTGCGACTTGAGACATTTTGAAGTTTTAAATACACAGTACGACGAACGGAAATGGAATTTTAGCTGCAATGAATCGCACCTGTTTAGGTGTTTGATCACCGACCCCAGGTGTTGCTAAATTACAGTCGAAGGAGGAACGAGTTTATCCAAGGGTTGCCAAGGGTTTCACTTTTTGCTACGTTTGCGCACCGTTTCCGACTCGAGTTTTCCGGTAAAGTGTTTTTTGTTTTTACAGTGCAAACGCGAATGGGATTTCAGCTCCGATGGGTCGCATTTTTCAGGGTGTTTGTGCACCATGTGCAACTTTAAATTTGTATTGGAAAAGGTGTTATATTCACAGTGCGAACATGACTGAGTTTTCAGATTCGATGGGTCGCACTTTTCGGGGTGTTTGCTAACCATATGCAAATCTAATCTCTTCTTGTACGGCGTTTTGAATTCACAGTGCAAACAGGAGCAAGATTTCAGCACAGATTGATCGCACTTTTCGGGGTGTTTGCGCACCATGTGCGCATCAAAAGTCGTCTTGTAAGGCGTTTTCAATTCACAGTGCAAGCAAGAATAAATTTTCCATTGCGATGGTTCGCAGCTTTCGGGGTGTTTGCTCAATACATGCCACTTTAAACTCATCTCGGAAAGCGTTTTGAATTCACAGTGCAGACAGACATGATTTTTCAGTTGTGACGGATCGCACTTTTCGGGATGTTTGCGCACCATGTGCGACTTGAAATTCTTTCTGTAACACGTTTTAAATTCACAATGCAAACAGGAATGACTGTTCAACTGCGATCGGTCGCATTTTTCAGAATGACTGCGCATCATGTGGGAATCTAAACCCAACTTGTAAAGCGATTTGAATTCGCAGTGCGGACAGGAATAAGTTTTCCGTTGCGATGGGTCGCACTTATCAGGGTGTTTGCACGCGATATGAGACTTTAAAGACTTCTTATAAGACGTTTTGAATTCACAGTGTAAACAGGAATACGTTTTCAGCTCCGACGGGTTGCACTTTTCAGGGATGAAGGCACACCATGTGCGAGTTGAAATTTCTCTTGTAGGGCGTTTTGAATTCACAGTGGGAACAGGAATAGGTGTTCAGTTGCAACGGATCGCATTTTTCGGGGTGATTGCGCACCATATGTGATTCGAAAGTTATCCTGTGAAACGCTTGGAATTTACAATGCAAACAGGAATAAGTTTTCAGCTGAGATTTGTCGCACTTTTCGATGTGCTTGCTCACCATGTGCGACTCCAAATTAGTCTTGTAAGCAGTTTTGAAATCGCAGTTTGAACAGGAATGAATTTTCATTTTCGATACGTCGCACTTATCAGGGTGTTTGCGTACCATATGCAAGTCTAAACTCATCTTATAAGACGTTTTGAATTCACAGTACAAACAGGAATTAGGTTTTAAGTGCACCCCGTAAACATGCCTTTTTATCGTGTTTTTACGTGTAGATTTAAATTCGCAAGAAATGCACTTAAACCCGCCATCTTCTTTTGTACAATATTCTTGGGGAATGTCGATCCCATCTAGCCTGGTCAACCTATAAATTTAAAAAAAAACATTTAAATTATTCTTCGGTTAAGCATTTTAAAAATTGTTACAAATGTTTAAGTTAATCAAATTCGATAATTTTCATTTTTTTTAATTCACAGTTTCACAGTTTGACGCCACACAACCCAAAAAGAAAACAAATGTGATTATTTGTAGATTTTAAATCCAAACATTCAAAATTTATACCTTTAACTAAAATACCTATTTGAAGTTTAAAACTTTTAGAAATTTTTTTTTTTTTAAAACAGGTTCGAGCAAAAAGCCAATGTTGCGATCGAATTTTTAGTAACATCTTTTTAAATAAAAAACGCCGAATTTTTTAATTTTAAAAGCGGTCCTCCGCATTTACAAGTTCAAAAAACCTTAAATTGTTGAAGATTCAATAAACTAAAAAATAATAACATTTTGATTTTGGGGAACACGGCAGTAAATCTGCTAAAGTGCTTTATAATTGTTATACTTGAGGAAGATAAATTTACTTACTTGTCTTCACTATTACTTGACTGTACATCCTCTGTGGAATATGGGTCCCAGTCTTCATCTTTTATTTCAGTATATTCTGATTCATCTTCTATTTCATTATCTTCGAAGTCATCATGAATATGTTCTAATTCATCTTTTACTTGAATGTGTTCTATTTCATTATCTTCTAAATCATCATGAATATGTTCTAATTCATCTTTTACTTGAATATGTTTTAATTCATCTTTTATTTCAGTATGTTCTAATTCATCTTTTACTTCAAATTGCTCTAATTCATCTTTTAATTCAATATATTCTTCTAATTCATCTTTTATTTCGGTGTGTTCTAATTCATCTCCTATTTCGATATGTTCTAATTCATTTTTTATTTCAATATGTTCGTCTAATTCTTCTTTTATTTTAATATCTTCAAATTCCAACTTAACAAATGTTTTATTTTCTTCCAAATTTAAATCATGTTCAAAATTAGGAAAAGGCGGACCAACTGTAGCCATATTCGCTTCATAAGTTGAGGGGTAAGAAATCTGCAAACAAAGAATTACGTATGTTTATCAACACAGGAAAGAATATTAAAAAAACTTGCATCAAACCTACTCAACTAGAAGGAAAATTAAACTAATTCTATTTGGAAATCAATTCGCTTCGGTTAAAAAAAAATAATTTGGTGGCAGTTTCGGACTGACAAAAAATTGCCAATATCTGCGACTCATCCAAAACATCAAAATTTAAGATTAAACTCTGAATTTAAAAAACTCAAATTCTAAGAAAACCTAAAAATTAAATGAATTTGAAATTAAGCTCGAACTTTTACTAGTAAGTTAACATTTCAGAAAGAAGTATAATTTTCAAGATTAAGCTGAAAACGTACACAAAAATCAATATTTAGAGAAAAAATTCATATTAATTAATTTTTAATAAAAATATTCCCAAATTTTCAAGTTTAAAATGTAAACAAGGAATTTTGAGGAAACAGTCCAAACAAAAAAATATTAAAATTATTTTTTTTTAATACAATCCACTCGCAAAGAGTAATTCTATTATGCATTATGTTTTTGGAGTACTGTAAGTGAGTAGCATGTGGAAATAAATGGCCATAAACCGCCCTTTTAAATGAGAATAGGTTGTCAGGGAAATCTATTCGGTAGCGACTAGTAGTTTGGAAATTCTACAAGAAACAAGGGCTTCCATAAACAGAAATCCTTACTGTGCCAAGTTCGTTTGCACATGAAATTGCTGACTCTGACTGATTTGTATTCTCCACTACTTTGCCCAGTTAAACTTCCTTGTATCTTTTATGGTTTCCAAGATCCCTGTAGTGGAAATCAGTGATTCTGCCCGCATATGAATGCAATTTCCACACAAATCATTCTTATTAGGGGAGACAGCATTTAGTCCGGTAAATTTAAATATTTAATACAAGTGTTAAGTGTAAAATCTCAATCGAATTGTCACTAAAAAATAGAGAAAATTTTTTACTTTTATTTCTTTTCATTCATATGAATAATACACTAAATACATCAGATTTAAGAGTGTAAATTTTAACAACTTTAACATTGAAATACAGAATTTGTCCCCTGAAACCAAGAAAGATTAAAAAACACAACAAACGTTGCTCTAACACGTTTCGACAGCCAGTTTTTGTTTTCATCAGCTTGGTAGTTCTCTCTATGAGAAGGAACCCTCTGTTTTTAAAAGTTCTATCTCATATAATGATCTTGCTATAAAATAATCATAATTTTCAGAGTCAAATTTCTTTCATCTATCAGACCAAAATACAGCAAAATAATTTGCCTTAGAAAAGTCATAAATTAGCCGCATACGTACAATTTATTCATAAAAAATCTTAACATTACCACTTTACTTTGTAATTACATCAAAACATTGCCCATGGTATATTTGGCAATAATTGTATAAAATTATTGATAAGAATGATTGCGTAATTTCCTGAATAACTTATTAAATATAGAAAAGTGCAGATTTTAAGTGATTTTTTTTTGTACATTTTGGAAGAAAGTAGCAAATGAAAAGGGTAAAAGAAAATGCGTTACAATGTTACTTGGAACTTACCAAGCGTCAGGTATTTACTTCCTGACGACAGATTAAGGTGACCCAGATTAAAAACAATACAAATTTCACACTCTTACGTTTGACTATAAGTATTATTTATATTGTCTAAGATGTTTATTTACAAGTTAACAGTTACTAAACCGTATTATTACGTTTATCATTAAAGATAGGTTATAAACACAGAATACCTTCAATAATTAGAAACTAAATCATTTGGTAGTGTCATAGTCAGTGTTGCCAATCGTTCAAAATAATATTTCTCGCAAATTCCTCCCAGTGGCGTGCAGAAACTGAATTCTGAAGTCGAAGCTTTTTAAACTTGTTAAAATTTATATTATACCCCCAAATCCAGTGGCGGCCGGTAACTTTTTGACAGGGGGTGCGGTGCGCAGATGCAAAAAATACTAATAGTTAAAGTTTAGGCGACTTCAATGCCGTAATAATTAAATTTAGGAGAAACAAACGCCTTTTGTAAGGCGTGGTATTTAATACTATTTTAGTTAATTTATTTTTCACATTTTTATTCCAATTTTAACAGACAAAGGCCTACCTAGTTCTTTTATTTTTACTTTCTCTTCCAGTGCAAGTTTACCAAAATCGCTTTTCAATATAAAAATGCTGTTCATTTTAAAAACACAATTAAATCTTCTAAACCTAAAGCAGAATACTGACATGACAAACATACACTTCAAATTTTCACGCATACTGACAATGTCATAATTAGTGGTGGGTGTTTATTCAGCGAACTATTTTTTCTATAATTTAGAACCAAATACCAAATCAACAAATTATTAGGCCCTAGAATGGGTGCTGTTATCTTTTTGTGAATAGCGGTACTATTGGCAGTTGGGCCTGTAAGCGACGTAATTAGCAATCGCAATCAGATTTGGGTTTCAATTTTTGAAGATCAGAGGTTATTAATGGTCGAGACAAAAGATTGAAATCTGTAAATGACCCTACAAAACAGCGAGCAAAAATTAAAAGTGAATAAATTATTATTAGCTCTCATGAATAAAGTATCTCGATTAACGATAAAAAGGTTTTCTTTGTTTCAGTTTCATGACATTCACAATGGAATCATTGGGATTCTTCACAATAAACCCTTTTATCGGGTATTGTTACAATTATATCATGCTTATAAGTTTAATAAGAAAGCAATTTGTAAGTAGTACTGTTGTATGTTTGTTGATTAGCATTTATTGTTTAATAAGAACTACGGTTATAACGAACAGATTACTTTAGTATTTTGAGGTTCGTATCAATGGATATCATTGTATAAGGATTTTGAACCAAGTGGAAGAAGTTTCCTATGTACGCCTATTTTTATTGGGTTATAAAGTTTATTATTTGCTATTACTATTTTCACTTATTTTTTTGATGTACATAACAAATATTTAATATACTTATGAGGAAGGATGATTTTTTTATTGATAACTTATGATTACTCCCTAGTAATAGATTTTAAAATTATTGTAATATGTGTACTATTTTTGGTTGTGAAAAATACTTCGCCCAAATGGTCCACATTTGATCGAAGAATTTTTTGCAAGAAAAATGGATAAATTCCAAATAATTGTATTTAAATTTCCCGCTTGTCCTGCCTTTAATTAGTCGATAATAAAGAAATCTATAAATTTAAATTCGGCTTCAGCGCCATCTCCGAATTGGGAGTCTAAACTCTGATGACGTCATCTAGGCCGTTAAGCGTCTATAGTGTTAGTGATCTCCAATAGTTAAAAATTAGTCACTTGGTAGTGTCATAGTCAGTGTTGCCAATCGTTCAAAATCATATTTCTCGCAAATTCCTCCCATACCAGTGGCATGCAGAAACTGAATTCTGGCTTCTGCTGAAGTCGAAGCTTTTTAAACTTGTTAAAATTTACATTATACCCCCAAATCATTAAATATAGTCAAAGCTAAAATCAGTTCCTCGACTTATAATAGCTTATTCGGAACAAATGAAATCAAAATCGTGAATTTTATTTCTTTTTAGTTATTATAGAATTAATATTAAGATATTAAATTTTGGCATTTGGCATATTTGTATTGTAAATTAATTGTTAAAGCTACCTATACTTTCTAAAAGAAAGCACAGGTGTATTTAACCTTCTTAGGGCCCTGTACATTACACTGACGGCGGCAGGGTTACCAGATGAAAAGTCTGTTTACCGGAAATATGCATTTTTTTCCTTCAGTATTTTGAAAAGAATTCGGGAATTCAATCGGCCGCGAAAATCTGACAAGTGACTGCAAAATAATATTTAACAACCAAAAAAATAAAAGATCGATTGTCCGAAAATTTGCGTTCAAAATAATTGACGACTAAAAAAAAGATCCATCATCGTCGTTTAATTTGGGACCAAACTGAGACATTCCAGGATCCGGGAACATTTTTTTTATTTCGGTAAAATCCCGGTTCCGGCCACCTGGCAACCATAGAGAGGTTCCTATGGAAATGAGCTCGATGTGTTTTTGTGGAGGTCCCTGTCCAGCCTTAATTTTGTCACTATCTTTTAGAAAGTAATTTTCTTTGACGAATTATGATTCCAATGAATGAGTCGTTTTATAGTATATTGTGCAACTAGTACGATAAGTTGTCGATTGCCCACGAGAGCGAAGTGTGGGCAATCGACAACATTGCACGAGTTGCAGATACTATTTTTTATTGCGAATGCAGAACTATTCCATCGTCCAAAATTGGGGTCCAGATTTTTTTTTAACTGTTTTTTTTAATGTAAAGATAAAATTTGTAACTGTCAATGTCACTTCTTTAGATATGACAGGATAATTATGATTGTGTTTTTTGTAGTTATTCATTTTTTTCCCGTCAATTTGCGTGCGCCAAGAAAAATTTGTGCGAGGCAAGGAAAATCTGCGTGCGCCAAGTTTACTTGTCGCACTCAAATGGAGTGTGGTTTACTCAAAACTCATGTTGTAATTTTAAAATGGGCAAATAGCGACTTATCACCCGTAACAACGGGCGCAAAGATATTACTTATCCCGCATGAGTAATAAAAAAGTATTTGGATGATTTTATAAAAAATTACTGTAGTTTTCCATCAGTATGTTTATGACAGATTAAAACGTTGCAGTTGCCAACTACTGTGTAAGACATACGTCAAAGATAAGAAATTCCTATAGCGCACTCAATGTAGTGTAACGCAATGTAAATAGATAGAATAGAATTGTAGAATTTAGTACGTAAGAAAAATTTCTAGAAAGATCTGATAAGGGAAAAGCGGCCGCGATAACGAAACAAACGGCAGATAAGCTTTCCTGAAATTTCGGCAAACGATCAGCCTTATCTGCCGGATTGTTCTAGAACCTGGAGGACAAAACTATATAAGGCAGTCGGCTTTCCCTCGTAGTCAGTCAGTTAGTCGGTGTAGTTAAATAGTGAGTTGGCAGTTAGAAGTCAATAAGTAAGTTAATTATTGAGTTGTAGTGATCCGAGTTGAGTTTGAAAATAAAGTGGGTATTGTTCAATTCACGTGTTAATCAATTCGAACCGATAAGCGCGTAATAGTATTTTTCATTTGAACAGCTGTGGTGCTTGGGAAGTCTACTGAGTGAATTTCTACAAGCTGCATCTGCATCTAGGACATCTTATGAATTATTGGATGACTAGAAATAAAAGTACAAATGAAAATAATGTTTATTCTAATTTCTGTATAAATCATGAAGTGAAACCACAATCGTGACACTGGAACAATTTCATTTGCTCGTGAAATCGCTTCATTTGATACAATTCTTTGTTTCTGACGCCAGTATACTGACATAAGGTACATCTCCTCTTTTCATTTAAATGCTCAATTTGCATATGTTTTCGCAACGAGCGACTCAACGAGTATGTTTTATCGCACAAATGGCAAACTTTTTTTTCAAGTTGCGATGGGTCGCACTTTTTGAAATATTTATTTACCATATGCGACTCTAAAATAATTTTGAAACGAGTTTTAAAAGCACAGTGCGAACAGAAATAAGATTTCAGCTGCGCACTTTTCAGGATGTTCGCTCATCGTGTAGTACCATAAGGCCTTTGCGAAGCCTTTTGAATTTACAGTGCAAAAAGGAATTAGTTTATATCATTGACGGGTCGCTCTTTTCAGGATGTTTGCGTACCATATGCGTTTTTAAGTTTATTTTGTAAGAAGTTATGTATTCACAGTGCAAGCAGGAATGAAATTTCAACTGCAAAGGGTCGCACTTTTCGAGGTGTTGGCATACCATATGGGACTCTAAAGTAACTTTGAAGTGAGTTTTGAAATCACAGTGCGAACAGAAATAAGATTTTAGCTGCGACGGGTCGCACTTTTTGGGGTGTTTGCTCCCCATGTGGTACTTTAAGGTTCTTTTGCAAACTGTTTTGAATTCACAGTGCAAACAGGAATACGTTTTTATCATTGATGGGTCGCACTTTTCGGGGTGTTTGCGTATCATATGATTCTTTAAATTTATATTGTAAAACGTTTTGAATTCACAGTGCAAGCAGGAATGAATTTTCAACTGCGAAGGGTTGCACTTTTCGGGGTGTTGACATACCATATGCGATTTTAAAGTTATCTTGTAAGACGTTTTATATTCACAATACAAACAAGAATGAATTTTCTGCTGTGATGTGTTACACTTTTCAGGGTGTTTGCACAGCATATGTGATTGGAAAGTTATCTTGAAAAACGTTTCGAATTTGCAGTGTAAACAGGAATAAGTTTTCAGTTGTAATTGCTCGCACTTTTCAAGGTGTTTGCATACCATGTGCGAATCTAATCTCATCTTGATAATTGTTTTGAATTCACAGTACAAACAGGAATGAATTTTTAGCTTCGTTGGGTCGCACTTTTCAGGGTGTTTGCGTAACGAGTGCCTATTCAAAGTCCACTTGTAATACGTTTTGAATTCACAGTGCGAACAAGAGTAAGTTTTCAGTTTGGATGAGGCGCACTTTTCAGAGTGTTTGCGCGCCAAGTGCGAGTCTAATGTCTTCTTGTAATACGTTTTGAATTCACAGTGCGCACAGAAGTAAGTGTTCAGTTTCAATGCGTCGCACCTTTTAGAGTGTTTGCCCACCATGTGTAAGTCTAAAGTTCTCTCGTGATGCGTTTTGAATTCACAGTGCAAACAGGAATAAATTTTTAGCTGCGATGGATCGCACTTGTCGGAATGTTTGCCCAAGTCTGAAATTGTCTTGTAAGGCGTTAAACGGGAATAAGTTTTTAGCCTCGACCCGTTGTACTTTTCGGGGTGGTGGTGCACCATATGCGACTCTAATCTCATCCTGTAGGTCGTTTTGTAATCACAGTGCAAACAGGAAGAAGATTTCAATAATGATGGGTCGCAATTTTCGGGATGTTTGCGCACTATGTGCGAATCTAAAGTTATTTTATCAGGCGTTTTGAATTCAGACTGCAAATTAGTTTGCAGGTGCATCCTGTAAACATGCTTTTTTATCATGTATTTATTTCTAGAGTTGTATTCGCAAAAGATGCATTTAAACCAATTCTCTTCTTTTGTACAGTATTCTTGGGGGATGTTGGTCACATCTAATTTTTTCAGTCGGCCCAACCTATAATTTTAAACAATATTGAGACACTTTGCTATATTTCAAAAAGAAATCAATTTTAAAACGAAGATTGATATTTTGAGAAAAAGAACAAAATTGAAAAAAGCCATTTATTAACAAATTCCGAATTTTGTGAATAAGTCGAAATTTTGTAAAAAGAATGGACGAATTTTAAGAAAAAGGTAAATTCGACTTTAAATATTTTTGGCAAAATTTTCAAATTTTGTAGAAACGTTTCCTGTTTTATTATAAGATAGATTAAATTTTTAGCAAAAGGAGAATAAGGAAGATAAAACTTACTCAATATTACTTGATTGCACATCTTCTATGGGATATGCGTCCCAGTCTTCTTCTTCTTCCATTTCAGTATGTTCTAATTCATCTTTTACTTCAATATGCTTTAATTCATCTTTTAATTCAACTATATTCTTCTAATTCATCTTTTATTTCAGTGTGTTCTAATTCATCTCCTATTTCAATATGTTCTAATTCATTTTTTATTTCAATATGTTCGTCTAATTCTTCTTTTATTTTAATATCTTCAAATTCCAACTTATACAAATGTTTTATTTTCTTCCAAATTTAAATCATCACGTTCAAAATTAGGAAAAGGCGGACCAACTGTAGCCATATTCGCTTCATAAGTTGAGGGATAAGAAATCTGCAAACAAAGAATTACGTATTTTATCAACACAGGAAAGAATATTAAAAAAACTTGCATCAAATCAGAACTAGAAGGAAAATCAAACTAATTCTATTTGAAAATCAATTCGCTTCGGTTAAAAAAAAAATAATTTGGTGGCAGTTTCGGACTGGCAAAAAATTTCCAATATCTGCGACTCATCCAAAACATCAATATTTAAAATTAAACTCTGAATTTAAAAAACTCAAATTCTAAGAAAACCTAAAAATTAAATGAATTTGAAATTAAGCTCGAACTTTTACTAGTAAAGTTAACATTTCAGAAAGAAGTATAATTTTCAAGATTAAGCTGAAAACGTACACAAAAATCAATATTTAGAGAAAAAATTCATATTAATTAATTTTTAATAAAAATATTCCCAAATTTTCAAGTTTAAAATGTAAACAAGGAATTTTGAGGAAACAGTCCAAACAAAATAATATTAAAATTATTTTTTTTTAATACAATCCACTCGCAAAGAGTAATTCTATTATGCATTATGTTTTTGGAGTACTGTAAGTGAGTAGCATGTGGAAATAAATGGCCATAAACCGCCCTTTTAAATGAGAATAGGTTGTCAGGGAAGATCTATTCAGTAACGACTAGTAGTTTGGAAATTCTACAAGAAACAAGGGCTTCCATAAACAGAAATCCTTACTGTGCCAAGTTCGTTTGCACATGAAATTGCTGACTCTGACTGATTTGTATTCTCCACTACTTTGCCCAGTTAAACTTCCTTGTATCTTTTATGGTTTCCAAGATCCCTGTAGTGGAAATCAGTGATTCTGCCCGCATATGAATGCAATTTCCACACAAATCATTCTTATTAGGAGAGGCAGCATTTAGTCCGGTAAATTTAAATATTTAATACAAGTGTTAAGTGTAAAATCTCAATCGAATTGTCACTAAAAAATAAAGAAAATTTTTTACTTTTATTTCTTTTCATTCATATGAATAATACACTAAATACATCAGATTTAAGAGTGTAAATTTTAACAACTTTAACATTGAAATACAGAACTTGTCCCCTGAAACCAAGAAAGATTAAAAAACATAACAAACGTTGCTCTAACACGTTTCGACAGACAGTTTTTGTTTTCATCAGCTTGGTAGTTCTCTCTATGAGAAGGAACCCTCTGTTTTTAAAATTTGTTTATCTCATATAATGATCTCGCTTATAAAATAATCATAATTTTCAGAGTCAAATTTCTTTCATCTATCAGACCAAAATACAGCAAAATAATTTGCCTTAGAAAAGTCATAAATTAGCCGCATACGTACAATTTATTCATAAAAACTCTTAACATTACCACTTTACTTTGTAATTGCATCAAAACATTGCCCATGGTATATTTGGCAATAATTGTCTAAAATTATTGATAAGAATGATTGCGTAATTTTCTAAATAACTTATAAATATAGAAAAGTGCTGATTTTAAGTGATTTTTTTTTGTAAATTTTGGAAGAAAGTAGTAAATGAAATGGGTAAAAGAAAATGCGTTACAATGTTACTTGGAACTTACCAAGCGTCAGGTATTTACTTCCTGACGACAGATTAAGGTGACCCAGGTTTAAAACAATTTCACACTCTTACGTTTGACTATAAGTATTATTTATATTGTCTAAGATGTTTATTTACAAGTTAACAGTTACTAAATTGTATTATTACGTTTATCATTAAAGATAGGTTATAAACACAGAATACCTTCAATAATTGCAAACTAAAATCATTTGGTAATGTCATAGTCAGTATTGCCAATCGTTTAAAATAATATTTCTCGCAAATGCTTCCCAGTGGCGTGCAGAAATTGAATTCTGAAGTCGAAGCTTTTTAAACCTGTTAAAATTTACATTATACCCCCAAATCCAGTGGCGACTGGTAACTTTTTGACAGGGGTTGCGGTGCGCAGATGCAAAAAATACTAATACTTAAAGTTTAGGCGACTTCAATGCCGTAATAATTAAATTTAGGAGAAACAAACGCCTTTTGTAACGCCTGGTATTTAATAGTATTTTAGTTAATTTATTTTGCACATTTTTATTCCAATTTTAACACTGGCAAAGGCGTACCTAGTTCTTTTATTTTCACTTTCTCTTCCAGTGCAAGTTTACCAAAATCGTTTTTCAATATAAAAACGCTGTTCATTTTAAAAAGCCGTATTATTACGTTTATCATTAAAGTTAGGTTATAAAATTATAAACACAGAACATCTCCAATAGTTAAAAACTAAAATCATCTGGTAGTTATAGTCAGTGTTACCAAATGTTCAAAATAATATTTCTCACAAATTTCACCCATACCAGTGGCGTGCAGAAACTGAATTCTGGCTTCTGCTGAGGTCGAAACTTTTTAAACTTCTTAACATTTACATTATGCCCTCAAATCATTAAATACAGTCAAAGTTAAACGCAGTTTCTCGATTTGTGATAGATTATTCGGAATAAATTAAATTAAAATTGTTAATTTTCTTTTTACAGTTATAAGATCATTATTAATAAGATATTCAATTTTGGCATTTGACATATTTGTATTGAAATTCAATTTTTAAGGCTACCTATATTTTCTAAAAAATAGCAAAGGCGTATTTAGTATTTAATTTGCTCAGGGCCCTGTGCATTATTACACTGATGGAGGTAGGGTTGTCAGATAAAAAGTCTGTTTTCCGGGAGTATGTATTTTATGTCCTCATTCGAGAAAAGTAGAATAAAAATTGAAAATTTCAAAATTAGTTTCAAGAGGCGGAAATACTAATAACTACATAATCAAAAAGTGGTTAATACAATGATGTAATAATTGAAGACACTATTTACTGCGCTAAATAAAGAACTTAAAATTATTAAAAAGTAATCAGTTCATCCTGACGTTGTATCTTCTTGATAATCTAGAAACGAGGAAGGTAAATCGTTTCTGTTTGTATCTCTTGTTTTATTTGCTCTTCGCAGTCGTCCGTTTTTACTTTCTCTGTTCTCTGATCCTCATTTTCTTCAACTTTTCTAGTATTAATATCCAAGTTTGAACTTTCCTGACCTAACTGTTTGCTATTTCTTACTGATTGCTTTCCATGTACTTTATTCATGTGGGTGTGTAGTCCACTTTTATACTTGTATTTAAATTTATTGCAAACTTGACAAATATACTCGATTTTATTATGTTTGGCATTAACATGTTTTTTCAAAAGCTGTTTATTGAAGGCTGTATAATCACATTGACCACACTTGAAAGAATAGGCATTATGCTGCTGTTTATAATGTTGTATTAACGCTGTATTGCTTAAAGTAATAAATGAACACTGTTCGCACGCTAACCTTTCTGGAGAATTGTGTGCTTTTTTGTGCAGTTTCAATGTCTTCAGATACAACGTTTTAAAACAACACACATCACATTTATACTCCTCCCGTTTTAAATGTACTCCCAATATATGATCTCTTAAAGTTAATTTACTAGGCGACGTGAAACCACAATCGTGACACTGGAAAAAATTCATTTGTTGGTGAAATCGCTTCATGTGATACACCAAATCTTTGTTTCTGACGCAAGTATACTCACATAAGCTACATCTCTTTTTTTCACTTAAATGTTCAACTTTTATATGGTACCGCAACGAGCGAGCCAACGAGTATGTTTTACCACAAAAATGGCAAACTTTCTTTTTAAGTTGCGATGGGTCACACTCTTTGAAATGTTGTTTTATCATATGCGACTCTAAATTAATTTTGAAATGTGTTTTAAAATCACAGTGCGAACAGAAATAGGATTTCAGCTGCGATGTGTCGCACTTTTCGGGATGTTTGCTCGCCATGTGGTACTTTAAGGTATTTTCGCTAAGCGTTTTGAATTTACAGTGCAAACAGGAATTAGTTTTTATCATTGACGGGTCGCACTTTTCGGGATGGTTGCGCACCATATGCCTCTTTATATGCATCTTGTAAAACGTTTTGTAATTACAGTGCAAGCAGAAATGAATTTTCGACTGCGAAGGATCGCACTTTTCGGGGTGTTGGTGTGCCATATGCGAGTCTAGGGTAATTTTGACACGGGCTTTGAAATCACAGTGCGAACAGAAATAAGATTTCAGCTGCAACGAGTCGCACTTTTCGGGGTGTTTGCTTGCCCATGTGGTATTTTAAAGTTCTCTTGCGAGCGTTTTTGTATTCACAGTGCAAACATGAATAAGTTTTAATCATTGACTGGTCGCACTTTTCAGGGTGTTTGCGCAGCATATGCGTCTTTAAATTTACCTTGTAAAACGTTTTGAATTCACACTGCAAGCAGGAATGAATTTTCAACTGCGAAGGGTCGTACTTTTCAGGGTGTTGGCATACCATATGCGACTTTAAAGTTATCTTGTAAGACGTTTTGAATTCACAGTACAAACAAGAATGCGTTTTCAACTCTAATGTGTTACAATTTTCAGGGTGTTTGCACACCATATGTGATTGGAAAGTTATCTTGGAAAGCGTTTCGAATTTGCAGTGTAAACAGGAATAGGTTTTCAGTTGAGATGGATCGCACTTTATCAAGGTGTTTAAATACCATGTGTGAATCTAATTTCATCTTGACAATTGTTTTAAATTCACAGTATGAACAGGAATAAATTTTCGATGGGTCGCACTTTTCAGAGTGTTTGCGCAACAAATGCAACTTCAAACTGTTTATGTAATACGTTTTAAATTCACAGTGCGAACAAGAGTAAGTTTTCGGTTTAGATGAGCAACACTTTTCAGAGTGTTTGCGCACTAAGTGCAAGCCTAAAGTCCTCTTGTAATACGTTTTGAATTCACAATGCGAACAGGAGTAAATTTTCAGTTTCAATGGGTCGCACCTTTCAGGGTGTTTGCCCACCACGTGTAACTCTAAAGTCCTCTCGTGATGCGTTTTGAATTCGCAGTGCAAACAGGAATACAATGATGGGTCGCATTTTTCGGGATGTTTATCCAAGTCTGAAGTTGTCTCATAAGACGTTAAACGGGAATAAGTTTTCAGCTGCGATCGGTTGCACTTTTCAGGGTGGTGGCTTGCCATATGTGACTCTAATCTTACCTTGTAAGGCGTTTTGTAATCACAATGCAAACAGGAAGAAGATTTCAGTAATGATGGGTCGCAATTTTCGGGATGTTTGCGCACCATATGCGAGTCTAAAGTTAATTTGCGAGGCGTTTTGAATTCACAGTCTAAACAGGAATAAGTTTTTAACTTCGAAGGGTCGCACTTTTCGGGGTGTTTGCGTAATATGTGCGCCTTTAAAGACCTCATGGAAGGCGTTTCAAATTCGCAATCCGAACAAAAATTTCTCGTCAGCTGCGAAGGGTCGCACTTTTCAGGATGTTTTAGCATCATGTGCGTGCTAAAATTGTTCTTGTAGGGCGTTACAAATTTACAATGCAAACAGGAATGAAATTTCATCTGCGATGGAACGCATTTGTCTAGGTGCACGCGAATCATATGCATTTCGAAAGTTGCCTTGTGAAACGTTTCAAATTCACAGTGCAAACAAGAATAAGCTTTCAGTTGTGATTTGTCGCACTTTTCGAGGTGTCTGTGCACCATATGTGACTCTAATCTCGGCTTGTGAATAGTTATGAATTTACAGTGCAAACAGCAATGAATTTTCAATTTCGATGGGTCACACTTTTCAGGGTGTTTGCGCACCATGTGCAAGTTTAAACTCCTCTTGGAAGCCGTTGTAAATTCACAGTGCAAACATCGAATATTTTTCAAGTGCACCGTGCGAATATGTCTTTTTATATTTATTTTATTTGCAGAATTGAATTTGCAATAGATACATCTAAACCCATTCTCTTCCTTTGTACAGTATTCTTTAGGGATGTTGGTCACATCTAATTTTTTCAGTCGGTCCAGCCTATAATTTTAAAAAATATTTGAGTTAGCTATTGTTTATTAAACATTTTAAAAATTTTTACAAACTTAAATAAATTAAATTCAGTTATTTTGATTTTATTTTTAATTCACAATTTCACCATATTATCAAAACATACCAGTGGCTTTTATAAAAGAGTAAGCTAATCGGGAAAGAAATGATAAATATCAAATTTTTGCCTTGTTTGCTTTAAATTAATAATTACAATTTTGCTTTCGACTGTAATAAAATCAAAAATCGTTCTAGAAACAGACCAAAGTTTATTACAAGATCGATTAAATTTCAAGCAAGAGGAAAATAAAACTTACTTGTCTTCAATATTACTTGATTGTGCATCTTCTGTGGAATATGCCTCCCAGTCTTCTTCATTTTCTATTTCAGTGTGTTCTAATTCATCTTTTATATCGATATTTTTTAAGTCATCTTTTATTTGAATATGTTCCAATTCATCTTTTATTTTAGTATGTTCTAACTCATCTGTTATTCCAATATGCCCTAATTCATCTTTTATTTCAATATGTTCTTCTTCCAATTCATCTTTTATGTCAAAATTTTCCAAGTCATCATTTATTTGAATATGTTCCAATTCATCCTTTATTTCAATATGTACTAATTCATCTTTTATTTGAATATGTTCTGAGTCATCACTTACTTGACTATGTTCTAATTTATCTTTTATTTCAACATGATTATCCAACTGTAACTTAACATATGTTTTATCTTCTTTCAAATTTAATTCTTCATCATATTCAAAACAGGGAAAGGAAGAATCAAATGTGGCCATATTCGCTTCATAAAATAAGAAGTAAGAAACCTGTAACAAAAAAATTACATCTTTTATCAACAAAGAAAAAAAATATAAAACCAATTTTCATCAAATTAACTGAAAAGCAAATCAAACTAACTTGATCTCAAAGGATTGAAGTTGCGGTCTCGGTCAAGAAAAAACTGGTTCGGTGGCTCAAAATTGGCCGAAACTTCGACTCGACCAAAACATCACGATTTCAGATTAAACTAGCAATTTGTAAGAAAAATGGAATTTGAAGAAACAAAATAAAACGAGCTCGAAAGCTAAAAATTTCTATAATAAAGTTGACGTTTCAGAAAGAAAAATGTTACAAATTTAACTCTAAGGCGGCCAACCGTCCCGGAATTGCGGTTACAGTCCCCGCATAGAAAAAATTAATAAAATAATCCCCCAAAACGTCTTATGCGTCTCGGATGTCCCGCATTCTTAAATATTGAATTCATTTATAGATTTTCAAGTAACTAAATACCAAATCCAACCTATGCCAATCCAGCAAGAAGAACGACTAAGCTATGTTACGCCGATGAACCGATCATATTTCAAAGATATGTAAGGGGACGACATATATTTTGGTTTGTTTTTGTTTCCCTCAAAGTTATGAGAGAAACAGAAAGTGAAGAACTTTTTTTTTTGGTGGACGAAAATAAATTACAAATGTTGTCCCGCATTGCCCTTTTCAATAGTTGGTCGCCTTATACTAACTTAAAACTTACCAACGATTAAGTAACAACGTCCTGGACTTAGTCGTAACTTATAGATTGCAGACAATAACAAAACTTCCGCAACTCGAAATCTTAATCAGCATGTAGTAATATCGTAGATCAAATAGTGGATATGTTTAAAAGTTTATCAACCATAATTTACAGGACCAAAAGAACACCCTTAAATAATATTTAGTAAATGGGAACACCTCCAAAACATAACCTAATATTTTGATTTATAACCACAGAGAAAATAATCTCTGTTCATAACCAGTGTTGCCAGTGGTTCGATGCCAAATGTTGCTACCGGATCTTTAAAATTCTGCTACTGGCCGCTACCCAACACAGAAAGGGTAAAGAGTTCTACAAAAAGCCTGATCTTGAAGGATAAATACCTTTTTTACCTTCAGAGAGTAATTAAAGCCAAAGATAAAAAAATCTTTCGTTGATCTTTAAAATAAACAATCGCTAACAAAAATTAAAAGAGAATTATCACACTAACTGAGAGCTATTTTGAATTTTTAAATGGCTTCAAAATCGTCGAGTAACCACAGTATAGATATTAGCTTACGCATACAATAGCGACAAATTGCTAAAATTTTGTCACGAATTTTGTTTGCTCATGCTAGGGATGATCGATATTCATCGATGGTGAATGAACATCGATGTTTAGTGGAAAAACATCGATGTTTTAATATCGATGTTAAGTTTTCGATAATATTGACACATCGATGTTATGAGAATAAAATCGGAACATCGATATCGATACATTCTAAGTCTAGGGCTAGGCTATCTAGCGTGATTAGGTGTAACAAATATTGCTGATTAATGTTGCTATTAGTACTATTTCATCTTCACCCAATTTGCACTAGATGTCGCTAATCGATGTAACCAAATTAAAACCAACAAAATAAAAAACTGTCAATTTCAAGCCATGGTCAACTTTTTTTCTTATCTAAGAATAAAGGGGGAGCGAGTGTTAGTAGAACTTAATTTTTTTTTAATAATGAAACTTCGAAAACGAAATAATAGGTATCGTAAATCTACTCTATATTGTACTCTATATCTGTCCAGTAAATTCAAACTTTTGCAGTAATGTAACCCAACTATCTACCATGAATTTGCTTACGTTGCTTACTATATGTATAGCTTATAATAAAATGGATTGTTTTTTTTTTACCTAAAACATCGATATTTTGCTTTCGATATTCATCGTACATCGATACTTTTTGAACCGATGTTGATATTGATGTCAATATCGATGTTTTTCTAATATCGATCATCCCTAGCTCATGCGTCAATTTGCACAATCCCGAACATGGCGTCGCAGTGTTCTATGATTACCAGAAATAAGATCTATGGTCGTTGGGTAACTGAATGTCAATTGAGAGTTGCCAAGTGTTCGGGAAAATCAGCACTTGAGCGAATATGATTTTTTATTTTACGTTCATATGTTATTGATTCGTGGTAAAAATGTAAGACAATTTATCTACATTTATGGATGTTCTAGAAATTTGATATGGTCAAAGATTTTTATCCGAATTGTGGGATTGTTAAGGAAATTGTTCGCGAATAATGTTTAGGTCATCTGGCAACACTGGATCAGTTTTATTTAAATGTCAGTCTTGTTATGATTCATTGCGTTAACACGAGCGCGGTCGACGGCACGCGCTAAAGAAGGTGGACCGAGTAGCCTTCTTTAGAGTGACTGCTGTGGATCACGGACACCTGCCATCGGAGGTGAATTGAGTAGCTTTCGATCGGCGGTCTCCGCAGCTCACAAAATTGTCACCACAGTAATGTTCACTAAAAGACGGCGGTCAAAGGAACGAAAGTTTCGGAACCGCGTTAAAATACCAAAGATCCATGATGGATTCATTGCGCTAATAAGATGTAACCAAATAAAAGAGAAAAGAGGAGAATTTACATGTTCTATTTATAAATGTAACTCGAACAGCAATAATAATTTAATAAAATCAGCTTCTTTTTAATTGCCAAAAGGCGGCAAACGGTAATATTCAGGTACATCCAATTTGTTTTATTAAAAAAACTGTTTTATTATACTCGCATTTGCCAGTTTTATACAAAAAATAAATAGGTTGTTTCCTGTAGAAATTATTTTGTCGTCAGTCACAATCTGTGTTTAGTTTTTCTTTATGTATTCTTTATACTTATTAGGTTATCACTAATTACAAAATACACATTATTTAAAAAATACACGAGAACTAGTATTTTTGGACTATTTGTAAAGTAGTAGATTAGAATTTAAACGCTAAAAACTATTGAAATTAATAAACTTGATGGTTTTGTTTAATAAATAAATTTAAATTGTCGCGAACGTGCACAATCCACAACATGGCTGATTCCATTGAAGGTCAACGATTTTAGCTGCTTCAAGATCAAAGGTACCGACACTTTTGTCACTACTGTATGCGTAAGCTAATATCTATACTGTGTAGTAACATAGTATCTTAGGGGAAATACATATTTTTCTGTAAGTAAAATAAAATTTAAATGTTCTAAGGATTACTGCAATGACTGTGATTAGGGATACAACCGATATTATCGATAATATCGAAGCAAAAATATCGATATTATAATCTCGTCGATATGATATTATCGATATTGCCCGATAGTCGATAACAATTGTCCAATCATCGTCAATGATGGATAGAAATATGGAGATCACGGACCTTTTTTTTAGGTCACAAAATAATTGCCCGAAATACGTAAAAATTTCTAACACATTTCCAAAGTATCGATTATCGATAAAAAAATGTTCGATATTATCGATATTTGTCTGCTGTAAAAAATGTATATCGATATTACAATAAACTTGCATGCCTAATTGTGATTAACTTTCTACCCCTAAGATCTACGCGTAAAATTGTTGTTAACAACTCTCTGCCAGATGGCGCCATTAAATAAATCGGTAAGTAAGTTTTTCAACAACTAGTTTATTTATTGTTAATTTGATTTTTAAAAGCAAAATGTGAAAATTTGAGCGTCCTCAAAATTCCGCTACTTTTTGTTCAAATTATCGTCGGCGCCGCTAAATGCTTCAAATGTCGCTACCAATAGCAGAATTCCGCTATCACTGGCAACACTGTTCATAATCTTTGTCAGAAATCAATGTTGCCAATTGCTCATTATAATAATCCACTATTACGTTACAAAATTCGTCATAAACCATTGGCGTGCTTTTTATCAGGATCAAAACCGAAACTTATTCAAATTAAATTTGAAATCTAGCATATAAATCTGCCACTTGTAACAGCTTATTTGGCGTAAATCAAATAAAAGTCATGATTTTTTTTCCTGTATTATTATATGTATAATAATTATTAAAATCATTAAAGGTCTTGCATTCGACATGTGTTTGTAATTAAATATTTCATGTTATCAGTACTTTCTACTATAAGAGCCAGAAAAAATGTTTTTATATACAATAAAAAATAACTTTACTTAAGAAAAATAACATTCTTTGAGAACAAAAAAAAAACTAAATCGACCGAACTTAGACATGGCAGAGGACTGCAAATTTTGTATCAAAAACCTGAATTAAGAAAAAATAAATTTAAAAAAAATATAATTATTTCGAATTAGTTTTGAAATTTCGTAGAAAAATCACCAAAATATACCTAAAACGGAAGCTAGACAATTCACTCCTAGGTAGGCGTAGTTCCCGGTAGCGGGCGTCTCGTTGCCACTCTCTCTCTCTCTCTCTGTGACCTACCTTGTTGAGAGTGTTGCCGTCTATGTTTTAACCTTACAATTTAGACAGGCAGGAAAATAATTCTTAGAACCAATAAAACAAAGTAATTTCAAAGGCAGAATAAGTTCAAGTGTATTGCAATTTTTAAAAATTAACAATATACGCACACAATGAGGTAAGTGTATCTCCCACAAAATTCAAATCTTAGTTCAAAAATCTTGACACTATTTATGTGAAAGAAAGTGTGCACTTTGTTCCGAACGGTTTCTTACAAAAGCTGGTAAACTTTACCTATATTTAAAATACTCTATTCATGAATATAAATATTAAATTCTTGTTACGTTTTAGCATAAACAAGAACAGGGGAAAATTGAAAATTAATGAACTATATGAATTATGGCAACTAGGATTTGAAAATCAGACCCGAAGGATACAAATAGCGGGCAAGATAATTGACAAAGAGCAGGAAAAGAACTAATTAAAGAAACGAAAAAGGGGCTGTAGGTAATTATCTTATAAAATCGTATTATAATTCAGGTAAAATCCAAATAACTGACGCCTATATAGTTCCAGCTAAGCTGAGACAATTCCCACATAATAATATGGAAAAGGGGTGATCGTCGCGAAGGGTCCCAGGTCGATGTGGATGCTTGTACTTCATGCGGCCACTGAGTAGGTTCACAAGAACTCACTTCACCGAAGTCCTCGAGGCCCACACTTGGAGATCTTCCAAGAGACAATTACTACCCCTTTGGAACTCCTCGTGTCACTATAGAGGTCGTGATTGAGAGATCAGAGATGAATCCAAAATAAAGATGGCAAGGATCTCAAAATAAAGCTGATAAGGATCCCAAAATAAAACTGACAAGGATCCCAATCGAAAGAACCTTGGTTATTGGTCGGCTCTGCGCGTGCCTTGGGGAGCACCTCCCTGCTTATCCCGGAACCATCTGAGGCTTTAGTTCTGACACAGTAATACTACGAAATACAATAGCCCCAGATGATCCGAAGATGGGTCACAGTAAATCCCTTAAGGGAAAGACACCTAGGATCCACTTGGATAAAGCTGCAACCTCACCTTTTGAAGGAGGACGCCCAAGTGAACGACAAGAGAGAAGATGGCCGATTTCTCCCAGACCAAGACTAACAGATATGCCAACACTTACAAAACCAACAGCTGCATGTTTGGTGGCCTAACTACAAGCACATCTCTACTGAAAATTTAAACCACAACAGACAGTTCTCTGTTAACAGTTAATAGTTTAAAAAATAAAATAACATTAAGGAAACATAAAGTGATCATAAACTTATGGTACCTGGCAAGTCTACTGCTTTACATTTTTATATGATGCTGTATCTGGGATAATATACTATTTTGTTTAGGAAAAAAAAAACTAAATGTTTATTGTAATTACTGTTTGAATATTATCAACACATGTTCAAGTAAATAGTACTACATGCAAAACAAAGTTTACTGTAAAATACAGATTTCCTTATGTACAAAAAACACATCACACACAAATCTAATCATTATTTTTTTTTCAAGTGCAATCCAACAGTATAGGGCAACCTCTTTGTGCCTGTAGAGCACCGGGATTAGGGTGCGGAAACAATAATAAACGAGTCGAGGAATGTACTAAAGATTGTTAGAAGCTTTCTATCACTGTTTGTTAGAGAGTTTCTGTTTTTATCTCTTGTTTTATTTGCTCTTTGTAGTCATTTGTGTTCAATTTTTTTGTTCTCTGATACTCATTTTTCTCAACTTCTCCACTGTCAATATCAAGGTTTGGGCTTTTCAGACATAATTTTTTTCTAGTTTTTATTGGCTGTTTTCCGTGTGCTTTATACATATGACAGAGTAAACCGCCGGGATAGCTGTATTTACATTTCCTGCAAATCTGACAAATATATTCCATTTTATTGTGCTTACAGTTAACATGGTTTACCAAAAGATTTTTTTTAATAGTTTTATAATCACATTGGTCACACTGGAGAAAACCCTTATTATGTTGCACTTTATTATGATCCTGTAATGTTTTGCTATTCAAAGTAATAAATGGACAGTACTTGCACTCTAATCTTTCTGGACAATTGTGTGCTCTTTTGTGCACATCCAATGTCATCCTGCGTAATGTTTTAAACGAGCACATATCACATGTATACTCCTCTACTTTTAAATGGTTTCTCAATATATGTTCCTTTAAAATAAATTTTCTAGGCGAAGTGAAGTTACAATCGTGACACCTGAACTTATGAAATCGCTTCATATGAAATACCAGATCTTTGGTTCTGACGCAACTATAGTCACATAAACCACACTTCTTTTTTTCATTCAAATGTTCAATTTGTATATGTCTTTGCAATGAGTAATTTGTTAAGTACACTTTACCGCACAATTGACAAACTTCCTTTTCAAGTTGCAATTTGTCGCACTTTTCAGGATGTTTGATCAACATGTGCGATCTGAAAGTTTTCTTGTTAAGCGTTTTGAAGTCGCAGTACAAACAGGAATGAATTTTCAGCACCGAAGGGTCGCATTTTTCAGGGTGTTCGCGCACCATGTGTGACTGATAAATCCTTTTGGAAGGCGCTTTGAATTCACATTGTAAACAGGAATAAATGTTTAGCACCGAAGAGTCGCACTTCTTGGGGTGTTGGCGCACCATATGTGACGCATAAATCTTCTTAGAAGGCGCTTTGAATTCACAGTGCAAACAGGAATGTAATTTCATCTGTGATTGGTCCAACTTTTCAGAATGATTACGCGCCATATGCCACTGGAAAGTATCCTTGTAAAGCGTCTTGAATTCACAGTGCAAACAGGAGTGAGTTTCCAACAGAGATGAGTCGCACTTTTCCGGATGTTTAAGTATCATGTGCGACTTGAAAGTTCTCTTGTAAGACGATTTAAAATCGCAGTGCAAACAGAAATGGATTTTCAATTGCGATGGGTCGCACTTTTCAGGGTGTTTGCGCGTCATGTGGGACTCCATATAAAGCGTTTTGAATTCACAGTATAAACAGGATTGTAATTTCAGTTGCAATAGGTCACACTTCTCGGGGTGTTTGAGCAACATGTGCGAATCTAAAGTCATCTTATATGACGTTTTGAAGTCACAGTGCAAACAGGAATTAGTTTTCAGCTTAAGGTGTACCTTGTAAACATGTCGTCTTAGCATGTATCGCTGTAAACAGAAGTATTCGCAATAAATACACTTAAACCCATTCTCTTCCTTGGTACAGAATTCTTGTGGAATGTCGATCCCATCTAGTTTTTTCAATCGGGTCAACCTATAAATTTTAAGAACATTTTAGTTGTTAGTTAGTTATAATTATTTTCAGTAAAATTGAAATTTATAAAAAATATACTACGAATTCAAATAGTCGATATTACCAGATTAAAGTTGAAATATAAACAAATGCTCAGAGCAGTTTTGTAATTTCTAAACTTGAAAGCAAAACTTTTTAAAAACTTATAATGTGAATTTACAAATTTTAGAAATATAAATAAACAAAAAAAAAATTCCAAGTCAAATTCGGAATTACAGAATAAAAGCCAAAATTTTAGTAAACAAAAAACTGAAAATGGTTCGAAGCGAGAAAATGTCCATGATTATCATTAAAGAGACTAATTTACCGAATCTGGCATGCTGTTTTCGACTTTAGATGGTTTATCAGGTTAGGTTTGCTGTGCGTTCTAAAGTCACAGTTGGCGCATTCATATCCACCAGTATTGTGAACTTTTACAGTGTGATGTTTCAACTTGTTCGCACCCTTCGTTACAAAATCACAAAGGGGACATTTGTGCTCCTTTTGCCATTTACCCACGTCTGATTTTTTAAAATCTTGGGCGATGTTTACGTCAGACTCTATAGGATTAATATTTTGACTTAAAACTTTGCCTTCAGTATTACTTGATTGCTCATCTTCCAAGGAATATGAGCCAAAGTTTTCCTCTTTTATTTCAATATGTTCTTCTTCTAATTCTAACTTTACTTCTGTTTTATGTTCTATTTTTAATTGTAACTTAACATCTGTTTTATCATCTTCTAAAATTAACTCACTGCATTCATAATAGGGGAAAGGCGTATCAAATGCAGCCATATTCGCTTTATACACCGAGAAGCCTGCAAACAAAGAATTAAGAAGTTTTAATTTATCAAAAAAGAAGAGAGTTGTACTAAACAGCTTACAGCAAATCTACTTAAATGGATGTAATACTGGTTTCGGAAAAAAATAGTTTCGATTGCGATTTTGATCCAAAATTCAAAAATCGACTTAAATCTTTGGAGTAATTTAAATATTAAGTTTAAGATCGGAATTGTCAGAAACAGTCTTTAGAACGATTCCAAAATTTAAAAAAAATCGATCAAAATTAAATACAAAATTTCGATTTTACA
Source organism: Dastarcus helophoroides (assembly GCA_028583605.1). Classification (NCBI taxonomy): domain Eukaryota; kingdom Metazoa; phylum Arthropoda; class Insecta; order Coleoptera; family Bothrideridae; genus Dastarcus; species Dastarcus helophoroides. The sequence continues at coordinate 12,623,653 of CM053334.1, forward strand.
TCGTAACTTCTAAAATAAAGCAAAAATTTCCAATTTAATGAAATCAAAAATAATTTGCAACTTAAATATAAAGTAAAAATGTTGAATTTAAAGTTGATTTTTTTGAAATTTCGAGTTTAAAGCCGGCATTTCAAAGTTGACGTTAAAGTTCTAAGAATTTGCTTTTAAATAATTAATTTTCATTAATTAATTAAATAGGCCTTATTAGAATTTTCGTTTTTTTATTCAAAATTTTAAGGTAAAACTTGTGTAAAAAAATTTCTAGAATTTTCGAGTTTAAAAGTCGCATCGTAATTTGGAAAAATTTCAAGTTTAAATCCGGAATTTTGAGAAAATGGCACAAAATTCGAATTTAGTATGAATATTCGAGTTTTTTCTCATAATTTTTCCGGTAAATTAAAACTTTTCTATAAAAAATCAACAAGTTTTTAATTTCCAAAAAAAAGGCGAATTTTTTTTAATGAACTTCTAAAAACTGTGTACCTTCAAGCAGAGTAAAATTTATCAATACTGTCGATAGTTCCTATTGATTTTTATTGCGACATTGTTTTCAGCCAAAAAAACCTTTAAAATTAATAAAAATGTCTACGACTGAAGAAAGCATTTACCTGGCGCCTTCAGTAATTCTAATTATCGTAATGGATTCAACAATCAATATAACAGAACATGCTTTTTGATTTAGTATCAGTGTCATAAAAAATCATCAACAATAACTTATTTGTGCTTGGTAACATCGATATTTTCAAAATATCGATACATCTTCCACTAGTCATTAAAATTTTAACCATTTTTTTATTTTAGAAATTATTTGCCCATAAAACTGGATACTTTATACATTATATTACCTTAACTTCTCCGTTTTTTATCCTAAATTTATCCGCTTTAAGGGGACTAATTTGTCAAAGGTTTTTCCAACTTTCCGAGTAAATGCAATGTCCCCAATCTTGAGTTTAATTTAAATTACTCATCATTCTAAATAAGGTGCAAAAAAATTCAAAGTTTATTATTCAAATTTAATCTAGGTATGAAAAAAATTAAAGGTTAAATACGAAATCTTTAGAAAATATCGAAAACTTCGAATAAAATGTAATTTATAAAAAGGAAATTCTTAAAATTTGTGAATGAAAATGGGTAAATTGTGACTAAGGAAAAGTGTGAAGATAAATGTTATACAATATTAAGTAAAACTTACCAAGAATGAAGTATCTACATTTAAGTAGCTAGTTGTTACTGTTGGATTAATAACAATAATAGAAACTTCATAAATTTAAAAGGTTAAATAAAATATATGTTCGCAATTTACATTTGTATCAGTGTTGCCAATGTTCGAAACCATACTTCCCTAATTCGCATATTCCTATAGTCCATTCCAGATAAATCTGCATAAGCTGTGGAATTCTAATTTTGTAGTGGCAGCACTGTGACATTTCATATCGGTGTTTTGTGTTTTTAAAATCCAAACCTAAATATCATTAAATATTTTGTTACATTGTCGATTGTTTTAAGAGTGATTCTTTTATATTTGATGTCAATTTCTGCTGAAAATTATTAAATTGTGAGTAATAATAATAGAAACAACATGGAAAACATTCATTCCGATTATTTCTGCCAAACAACTCCTGAAATATAGGTAACACATTAATCATCAAAATGTTTACGCGTGAAGCCAGCGTTAGTTCTAGTGATTTTTCTTAGGACTTTTCTCATCATCATGGATCTTTGGTATTTTAACGCGGTTCCGAAACTTTTTGACCGCTGCCTTTTAGTGAACATTACTGTGGTGATAATTTTGTGAGCTGCGGAGACCGCCGATCGAAAGCTACTCAATTCACCTCCGATGGCAGGCGTCCGTGATCGACAGCAGTCACTCTAAAGAAGGCTACTCGGTCCACCTTCTTTAGCGCGTGCCGTCGACCGCGCTCGTGTTGTTAGGTGCGCTAGCGAGAGATCTTTTACCGGGCGAAAGCTACTCAATTCACCTTCGTCGATAAACGACCCTCGGTTGCGTAGTGACTTTTCTAAATGGACCATCATATTTAACTTTGACTCAAGAAGACTATAATAAGGAGGGTAAACTTGTATGGAAGGAGTAAGCCCAAAAACGTGGTGCAATGATTAGGTGGTGGGATTGGAACTTGTGCAAAGCGCCTCTGCGCATCTTCTTGCTAGTAATAATCGGTGCTACCAACTTGCTAATGTTTTTATTTACATTTTAGATCTGTCAACTTTGGAGGTTAATTGAATAAAATTAATTTTTCTTGGAGATTGGAATCTCGTAAAAATGAAAATTATAAAGAAACGATCAATAGCTGTATATCATAAAGCAGCAACTGTTTATTTATAGAGAAGCGGACAGTGGTACATTTTGTTGGTAGGCGAGACGTTTGTTATTGGGAAGAGGAAGTTAAAAGTTGATAAATTAGAAATTTCAAGTATTAGAGGCAATATAAAGAATTTTAAGATGATTTAAACTTCAATTTAATTGAAGCTAAAGGGAAATATTCTACAATTATATGGAGTTTCAACAGGTGATGAATTAATAACAGCTCCAACATTTCTGGAGACAGAATTTTAATGCAGCCCGATCATGTAGCTGAATAAACCATTTCTATTCATACAAGTAGCATGTAAAGTTGTCTACAAGACAAAGGTGAATTTGTTTCAATACATTTGAATTTTAAGTTAATTCAGTATTTGTATAGGTACTTCGAACACTAGCAAAATGACTCGATACTTCTAAAGAATGATAGAAAACATGAAGTTCAAGAAAAAAAAAATATTTTTGTTGAAAAAGGTAGCAATATTCATGAAGAATTTACATTTAAGTATAAATCGGTTCAAGAGGCATCAAATTGTCCAAGATTATGTACTTCAAGTGCCTGAAGGGCTGAACTATTATGATAATGGGATGAGAGCAGTTCCTTTACAGGAAGATACTAAAATAAATAAATTAAACAAAATAACATTTTATCCTAGACATATTATCTTGTTTTTTATTGCATAAAACCAATATAAATATACTCAGTTATAATCTAGTCATTTTAATAAGGTTTAGACAAATATTAAAAGATCATCTCGATCATCCATTGCAGATGAATATTATGTTCACTATAGAACAATTAAAGCAGCTATTCACCCCTTTGAATTGCTCATTTCTTATAATTTGCTTGCATTTGAACTGAAAAAAAAAAAGAAAAAATGTAAATGTAATGTTTATTAGAAGTCACTATTTCTTACTTTCTAAAAGTAATAAATTTAAAGTAATTCCATGATGTTTGCTAACATGTTAATATAACGAGACTGAACTTTTCTCTGAAATAAGCATCAAATTTATCTCCAAAGTCCATATTTTGAAGCTCGTTCTTTCATTAGGCTATTCTAGAGAAGGGGCACATCACTAAGAAAAAAAAAACGGGATTAATTAAGAAATTAATAAATAACGAGTTAATTTTTACACTTCTTGAGATTAAAGTCCTAATGTTATAGTACACGATCACTATTTTACAAAAATAAAAAAAAATACAATCAATCAGAGAACTACAAAATATTATCTTCACTTCCTCCACTTGTTTGGCTTTTCTTTTTATATTTGATTAAAATACTAACTTGGTAACCCATTTTTTCTTCTTAACATATTCAACAATGAAATTGTCGGAATAGTCTAAGTCATTAGCTGATATTTTTTGTACATTAGGCTTTTTATTTATAAAAGGGATTTTGGTCATTGCTTTACCTCGAATAGCTTTCATATCCTTGAATAATACGTGTGAATTCCCCTGCTGCAATATCATATACAAAATGCGATGGGTCGTATTTCTCAGGATGTTTACCCAACATGTGAATATCATCATCAGGTTATGGTGCAAACAGAAATGAGCATATGTGACACTAAAATCACTTTGGAATGAGTTTCGAAACCACAGTACGAACAGAAATGACATGTCAAGATGGATCACATTTTGGGGTGTTTGCGCACCATGTGAGAGTTTAAAATCCTTTTGGAAAACGTTTTGAATTCACAGTGCAAACAGAAATGGGTAATCAGCTGCGATGGGTCGCACTTGTCGGGATGCTTGATCACCATATGCGATTCTAAATAAGGTGTTTTCAATTCGCAGTACAAACAGGAATATGTTTTCAATAGAGATGGATCACACCGTTCGGGGTGTTTGGTCACCATGTGCTTCTTTAAATAAGCTGTTTTTAATTCACAGTACAAACAGGAATGTGTTTTCAACAGTGATGGGTCACACTTTTCGGAATGTTGCCGCACCATATGCGACTCTAAAGTTATCTTATAAGGCGTTTTGAATCCGCAGTGTAAACAAGAATGAGTTTTCAATTGCGATTGGTCGCTCTTTTTCGGGATGTTGGCGGAATATATGCAACTTTAAAGTCTTATTCGAAGGTGTTTTGAATTCACAGTGTAAACAGGAATAAGTTTTCAGTTGCGACTGGTCGCATTTTTCTGGGTGTTTACGCACCATGTGCGATTCTAAATAAGGTGTTTTAAATTCACAGTACAAACAGGAATGTGTTTTCAGCAGCGACGAGTCACACTTTTCGGGATGTTTACGCATCATGTGCGACTCTAAAGTTATCTTGTAAATAGTTTTGAATTCACAGTGTAAACAGGAATGAAATTTCAGCTGCGATGGGTCGCACTTTTCAACATGCTTGCGTACCATGTGCACGTCTAAAGCCGATTTCTCAAGGGATTTGAATTCACAATGTGGACAGGAATTAGGTTTCAACTGCAGGTGTACCCTATCAACGTGTTTTTTTAAATGGTTTTTGCGTAGACAGCTGTATTCGCAATAAATGCACCTAAACCCATTCTCTTCCTTTATAAAATATTCTTGTGGTTTTTTCATTCGGGCCAATCTAAAAATGTAAAGAACATTTGAGTTATTTTTTGCTTATTAAACATTTTAAAAACTGTTACAAACTTTTAAACCAAAAATTATATTATTGAACTGTACTTTTAATGTATGGAACAAATTTAAAAGAGCTGTTTAAAACCTAAAATAAAATTAGTAGCACTTCGCTGATATCAGTAGTAAGACTTCAGTGCCCAAAATTTAAAAAAATTAATATCCAGCTTTACTCTAATGGTTCTAATTAGGAACTATTTGAAAAAGGTTTTGGAAAGTGGATTAATTTTTGAATGCAAACAGATGACAATTTCTTAGATTTTCGAGGAAGGGTGGAAATTTGGAAGAAGAAATTTATAAAAGATGAATTTCGATGAGTTGAAGGTTGAATTGAGAGGTCAAAATGTATTGAAAAACTCAAAGTTTTCAATTTAACAATTAAATTTATAAAAAAATAATAATAACAATAAAAATCGAAAGTTTAAACCCAAAACTTCAAAAAAGAAAAGTCGAAAAGATATTAAAAGTGTATGAGGATAATATTAAAATACTATAAGTTTAAAATCGTAGTTTGTAACAAATAGTTAAATGTAAAAGAAATTTGATATTCTGATTTGATACTTGATGCAATAAATTTGTAATTTCCAGAATTGAAAGCAGGAAAAAAGTTTAACAAATTTAAAATTAAATTCGGAATTTCAGAAAAGTCAAAATTTCAACTAAAGTTCTAGATTCCCTAAAAAATAGAAGTCGTAGATGTTGCGTAAAAAATTGCCTTCAAACTGAAAAATAATAATTTGAATTACTTTCATTTTGGAGATCATGCCACTGAATCAGTTGAAGTGCTAAGTATGTGTCAACAAACCTACCGAGTTTGACATGCTGTTTTCAACTGTATATGGTATTTCAGTTTACGTTTAATGGGCGTTCTGTAATCACAATTAGGACATTCATATGTGCTAGTGTTATGAACGGTTAACAAATGATATTTCAAGCCGGTGTGAAGTGTCTGTTATAAGATTACACAGGGAACATTTATGCTCCTGTTGTTGATTGGGTGGGTCACACTTTTTAATACCTTGGGTGATATTTTCATCAAATTGAAGAGTATTAATGTTTTGACGAAAAACGTTTCCTTCACTATTAACTGATTGCTCATCTACTGTGGAATATGTTGCACAATTTTCATCTTTTATTTCAATATATTCTTCTTCTAATTCGAACTTAACATCTGTTTTATCTTCAGCGATATGTACATCAAATTCAGTAGTATTAATATGACTTAAAATGATTCTCCTCAATGTTACTTGATTGTTCATCTTCTGTGAAATATGCGTCACAATTTTCCTCTTTTATTTCAAAATGTTCTTCTTTTAATTCTAATTTAACTTCGATCGTAACATTTTTCTTATCTTCTTCCAAATTTAATTCATTGCCTTCAAAATGGGGAAAAGGTGAATCAACTACAGCCATATTCGCTTCAGAAAACAGAAGCAGGGAACCTACAAACAAAAGATTAAGTACGTACCAACAAAAAGGAAAATATAACTAGTTTAAGAATTTGAGTTAAGTTGCCATTTTAAAAGAAAGTATAATTTTTAAGTTTAGAGTGAAAAATGAGAACTAAAGTTGTAATTTGGAAAAAAAAATCGAAAATTATAATAGAAATTTCACAAATGTAAAATGTAAACACGGAATTTTAAGAAAACAGTACAAAAAAATGTGTTTAATAAATATATTGGTTATAGCTATCACCTGAAAAAGGGGTTTTAAATAAAGTATACTTTCATTCCGTAAGAGAAGCTTTACTTAGGCCACAAGTTATTAAAACTGCTGGAAAGTACGAGTATTGCGTGTTTTTGTTTTATAAATTGTAAAAAAAAAATTACACATTACAGCAAGCGTTACATTATTAATTAACTTACCAAGCATCAAGAATACAGAACATATAAGTTAAGTAAAGTATCTACTTCAGAGCGTTAATCATTATTAGTTAAAACATTAGCAACAATTCCGCAAAGTTGAAAAATTAGACCGAATATTTAAATGTCTGTTTTGAAAAATGTTTTTCAAAGATAGGTTAGGAGCAAAGACAAGATCAAATGACAAATGTAAGGTTAAACATCTGTAAGTGATCAGTGTTGCCAATCATAAGATAATATTTATCAAACACAATGCAAAATTCCCTACAATTTCTCACAAACATATACCAGTGGCGTGTATTCTATCCGGACGAAACTAATTTCGGCTTGTTATGGTTTCGGTCGAAATGCAAACTTCAATCAAACTTGTTTAAATTTACATTGCGCCCTCAAATTTAGTGTGAATTCCCTTCACTTATAATAGCTTATTAGAGTTAAATTAAATAAAAGTAATTTGAAATTAAATATTTAAGACCTTTACTTTTTACAATAGGAATCAACAAAATGTTTTTACATACAATAATTGATATTTTTAAGCCTTACTGCATATAAATCTTTAATGTTCTTAACTAATGAAAATTCCACTTCCATTTGGACAAATAGTTTCGGTTTCCCTTTTCAGCATCGTCGGCGATTGTATCAGACTAACATCGAGTGTACAAAAAGTTTTCTCATCTAGTGTGCTGCTGTCATTTTTTTGCATTTTCATGTACGTTCCTTACTTAATTCGTTCTGAGCAAATTGACATCAATGTTGCCATACGTACGGTAATTACCGTATATGTACGGTAATTCTAACAAAAGTACGGAGTACAGTCCAAATACCAATACCGTACCAAAATTTACGGTAATTGACGTTTTACTATTTAATAACAATACGTTTTTTTTAAGTTATTTAGCAATAGTCGTTTATGATTTATATTTTAATACTTATTTCTAATTAAAAAGATCTAAGACATAATCATTTTTTGCTTTGATTTTTATTTATGTATTTTGGTTTTTTTACAAAGATATAGAAAGGACAGAATTAATAAAAAAATATTTAGAAATATGTAGTTTTAAACTGGCAATTACGAGATTAAAGTGGAAATTTCGATTTTATTCTCCAAATTTTGACTTTTTTGAGAAAATTTCGGAAACTAGGAATTTCGGCTTTAACTTCGAAATTTCAACTTTTTTTCACAAAATTTCGAGATTAAATTCGAAGTTTCTATATTCTATGGTTAGGTTAGGCAGATGACAGTTACGCCCCACTAATTCCTTTACAATTTAATATTGACACTTAGTAGTAAGGTGCGTTCAGTAATGTCAATTTTTTATTAACAAAAATGTCGACTTTTTTCCTGACATTTCAAGGTTAAAGTGAAAATTTTTCGAAAAAAACGTCGACATTTCGAATTCAAATTCGACATTTCGACTTAAATCGTTCAATTTCGATTTAAAACTTAAAATTTCAACTTTTTCTAAAAATTTCAACTTTAAACTCAAAGTTTCGATCTTTTTTTTCGAAATTTCGAGATTAAAGTCTAAATTTTGGCTTTAATCTCGGGATTTAGAGGAATCAACATTTCGTGATTAATCTTTTTTTCAAACTGATCTGCTGTCTACTCTTTTGTATGTTTGACTTCAAAAAAAGTAAATAAATTTTTTTAAAGTTTTGTGGTGTATGTATTATTACCTGTATAACGTGTTCAGGCCACTGAATGAACGTTTTTAAGAAGAGTAACAGGTAATAAAATAACATCTGCATGCATGGTTAGGTGGTAATTGAACGAAGACGGTGCTTCTAGTTATTTATAGCTTCTAACGGCAAATTAAATTCTCTTTTTGGGTACAGTCGACTCCCGCTTAAGTTGCGCCCGTTACAGTTGTCCGCTCGTTAAAGTTGTCAGGATACGATCGTTAAAGTTGCGCGGATATTCCCCCACTCTTAATTTTCGAACAACGAATTGGATTACCGAGTTTTAGCGCCACTTTTGAATAACCCACTCAACTGCGCAAGGAGCAATAAAACGTATATATTTTTCGATAATGGTAGGGATGAGGGGGAGTACCGACTTTAACGGTCAATCCAGTACTCTGAGCGCAACTTTAGCGGGAGTCTGCTGTTGTTTGAAGGATAAAGTAGAGCAAACGGACAAGTCAGGTATTTACCAAATGTCCTATAAGGATTGTTCTCATAAGTACGTCGGGCAGACTAGACGATCTCTTAAATCCGACTGAAGGAGCATTTGGGTCATTTAAGGTACGGAAGAACTGAGAAGTCAATTGTGGCTCGACATGCTTTTGAATTAGATCATAGGATAGATAATAATATTAAAATGTTAAGAGTAGTAAATAAGAATTGTATGTTAAATGCATGTGAAAGCTTAGCCATCTTAAGGTTGGAGACAACTTTATGAATGGTTGCGCTGGGCCTTAGGCCATTCATCTCTGTTAAAAATAGTTAAGGTTGATAGATAAGGAATTGTGACACTACGACGTGTATGATTAGATACGCATGCGCAGTTCGGATGCGGTCGATCATGCATAAGGTGAATATTCTTAGTATACACGTCAGGAAAGTCAAACACTGTCCATAGGAAGAATGTTAATGAGAGATTTAACATTGAGAGCTAATAGTAGGGATAGATGGGCGGCGCCTTGTATTCTCCTACACCGGTGTAAACAATTCAACGCAGCGCGCAGCGATCAGTGCTGGTGGAGATTTCAGTTGTACATCATAGCTTCTAACGTGTTTTGTTACGGGATTACTATTGGCAGGCAACAATTTTACTAAAATTTGCGTACCACATGCTGTTTGTTCTTCTAGTTCGTTGATTTAATCAACGTCTGAGGCAAAATAAAACTGATATTCTTTGATAACCAAAATAAATAAACGAGATTTCTTAAACTAAATACAAATAATAATTCTAATGAAGAATATAACAAAATAACTATTTAAACATTGCAATATAAGGAGTTCAAATAGGCTGCCAGACTGTGCTGAACAATATTCTAGTCTGTTGTAAAACTCTCGACGAGTTTTTTCTAACATCTAAACTGAAAGATACGAGCGGGCTGCGTCAAAGTAGGGGAATACGTTCAGCGGCCGGAGAATACTATGGAAGGGGCAATTCTTAGCGTTTTACATGGACAATGAAAATTTCTCCTTATCTGTATAAGGATTAATTTTAGGATTAGGTGTTAGAATCTGTGTGAAAATGATAGCTTGGCTATCGAAACGCGTTAGAGCAACCTTTGTGTTTTTGAATCTTTCTTGGTTTCAGGGGACAAGATTTGTATTTCAATTTTTGAAGATAACAAAGGACCAGTCCGTTCCACAAAAAAAAAACAAAAACAATTCACACCAACATCAAAGACAACTAAAAATAAAATTTTTGAACCTAGGGCCCTCCCAAGATTCTGGGGGCCCTAAGCTATATCCAGCAGTGATCCGATTATATCATTTGTCCAAACATCGTGAAATGTTTAATATTTATTGTTAATATATTTTATTAGTTAAATATTCACATACAATATAAACAAAAAGTAACTTTATTCAAAATGTCCTTGTTTAAAAAAAACCAAAATCGATCCGATATTTCGAGATGGTCGCAACTACAAAATTTAAGTCTCTAAATCCTAATTTAAAGAAATCTACTTTACCCGAAGATAATATTCGGTTTCAAAAAAATCTAGTGTCGGTCCATCTCCAGAAAAACCCCACACTTTAACTTTAGACGATGTTTTCCAATATCGAAAAAAAAAAGAAAGAAATAATCGTAACAATCATTAGGAAATATCCAAATTATACTTTCATTCAGTAAGAGAAGCTTTACTCTCCTTAGGCCACAAGTTATTAAAACATTTAAAACTGCTGGAAAGTGCGTGTTTTTGTTTTATAAATTGTAAAAAAAAACTGTACACATTACAGGAAGCGTTACATTGTTAATTAACTTACCAAGCGTTAAGAATACAGAACATATAAGTTAAGTATCTACTTCGGAGCGTTAATCATTACTTATAGTTTAAAAACATTAGCAAAAATTCAACAAAGTTAAAAAATTAGACCGAATATTTAAATGTCTGTTTTGAAAAATGTTTTTCAAAGATAGGTTAGGAGCAAAGACAAATGTGAGGTTAAACATTTGTAAGTGATCAGTGTTGCCAATCATAAGATAATATTAATCAAACACGATGCAAAATTCCCCCACAATTTCTCACAAACCAGTGGCGTGTACTCTATCCGGACGAAACAAATTTCGGCTTTTTATGGTTTCGGTCGAAATACAAACTTCATTTAAACTTGTTTAAATTTACATTGCGCCCTCAAATCTAGTGTGAATTTCCTTGACTTATAATAACTTATTGGGGTTAAATTAAATAAAAGAAATTTAAAATTAAATATTTAAGACCTTTACTTTTTACAATAGGAACCATAACAAAATGTTTTTACATACAATAATATTTATTTTTAAGCCTTAGTGCCTAAAAATTTTCAATGTTCACAACTAATAAAGTATATTAAAAATTCCACTTCCATTTGGACAAATAGTTTCTGTTTCCCTTTTCAGCATCGTCGGCGATTATATCAGACTAACATCGAGTGTACAAAAAGTTTTCTCATCTAGTGTGCTGTTGTCATTTTTTTGACATTTTCACGTATGTTCTTTACTTGATTCGTTCTCAGCAAATTGACATTTAAGCTTAACATCAATGTTGCCATACGTACTATATTTTGAAAAGAAATGAGAGTAAGAGTTACAAATATACAGGGTGTTTCATAATTGCATGCTGAACCGGCAGGGGGATATTCCTTGGGCAATTTTAAGACAAAATTTTCATATTAACATAGGTCCGGAAACGCTTCATTTTCGATATACAGGGCGGTAAAAATTGAAGAAAAAATCGGTTTTTCTTCAATATTTCTGAGATTGGTTTAGATATTTTTTTGATATTCAGTACACGATATCTGGGTATAAAAGCAAGTATTTTGACAAAAAAACATTTGTTCTGATTCCACCAGTGGCGTTCCCACAAACAGGTCGATACACATTTTTGGAAAAAAAAATGTGACGCCAATGCTATTTTTCAAAATAAGAATTATTTTCCTAGTCTTTGTTGTGTTTCTATCAAAAATGAGCACTTGACTTTTTGTCCTATGACGGACGGTTTCCGAATTAAAAAATAAAAATCATTTACTTGCTATGCCGCTGTGGTAGATTAATTTATTAATGAAAATCTAGTAGGCCACTGAGATTTAGTTTTGTGTTTACAAGCAAGTGTCAAATTTTTCACTTCAGTACTTTATCTGAATGTGAGTGATTGATAAGTATAAGAAAATATGTTTGAGAATGCTGAGTTTGCCGATATTCATTACATGTACGGTCTTGCGGATGGAAATGCATTTGAAGCCAGGCGACTGTATGCAGAGCGTTTTCCGCAAAGAATTGTGCCAGATGCAAGAACTTTTTCAAGCGTTCATAGAAGACTAGGCGAGAAGGGATGTTTTAAACCCGATCATCACTTAAAAGGGGCACAAAGAACCGCAAGAACAGAAGAAACTGAAATAGCTGTTCTTAATTCAGTTGAGCAAAATCCCGAAATAAGCACAAGGAAAATTGCTAGTAATTTAAATATCTCCCATATTTTAGTCTGGAGGATACTTCACGATTTTTTGTTATACCCTTACCATATTCAACGGGTTCAGGCCTTACTGCCTCGGGATTTACCATTTCGTATAAATTTCTGCCAATGGTTTATTCAAAAAATTGTTGAAAATCCACTATTTGTCAGAGAAGTATTATTTACTGATGAAGCCAGTTATTCCCGAAATGCAATTAGAAACTTCCACAACAATCACTTTTGGGCTGAAGAGAACCCGCATGCCATGGTCGAAGTCAATCACCAAGAACAATTCTCGGTAAATGTGTGGGCAGGAATTGTTGAAGACTATTTAATTGGACCCTTTTTTCTGCCAAGAAGATTAAATGGAGAAAATTATCATCACTTTCTTGAAAATGATTTACCAGTGCTGTTAGAAGATGTTCCCGTTTTAATCCGAAATCGAATGTGGTTTATGCACGATGGTGCCCCTGCGCATTTTAGTGTTTTGGCACGTGCATATTTGGACCAAAATTACAATAATCGCTGGATAGGCAGAGCAGGAACAGAATTATGGCCGCCAGATCCCCTGACCTGAACAGTTTAGATTATTTTTTATGGGACTATCTTAAAACCTTAGTTTATAGCACCCCAATCCAAAGAAGAACTGAGAAATCGCATAACAGATTCCTGCAACACTATAAGAAATACGCCAGGAATTTTTCAACGAGTACGCGAATCTATGAGAAGAAGAGTTGAGGCGTGCATACTTGCAGGTAGTGGACATTTTCAACACCTGATATGATTTAATTAATTTCATTGTTAAGATTTCATTAATAAATTAATCTACCATAGCGGCATAGCAAGTAAATGATTTTTATTTTTTAATTCGGAAACCGGCCGTCGTAGGACAAAAAGTCAAGAGCTCATTTTTGATAGAAACACAACAAAGACTAGGAAAATAATTCTTATTTTGAAAAATAGCATTGGCGTCACATTTTTTTTTTTTCAAAAATGTGTATCGACTTGTTTGTGGGAACGCCACTGGTGGAATCAGAACAAATGTTTTTTTGTCAAAATACTTGCTTTTATACCCAGATATCGTGTACTGAATATCAAAAAAATATCTAAACCAGTCTCAGAAATATTGAAGAAAAACCGATTTTTTCTTCAATTTTTACCGCCCTGTATATCGAAAATGAAGCGTTTCTGGACCTATGTTAATATGAAAATTTTGTCTTAAAATTGCCCAAGGAATATCCCCCTGCCGGTTCAGCATGCAATTATGAAACACCCTGTATTTTCCGATGACTAACCGAAACATAATTTTGTGAATCTCTCCATGAGGAAAACGGATGATGATGACGGATTTTTAAAGCCATGTGTAGCATTGTCGACGATTCTTTTTCTTCATGGACTCGTAACTCTCAAATTGGAAAAAAGACACTCGAGTATTCATATAAGTATACAGCGAAATTAAATGCGTGGGCCAGGTTAAAAAGTTCCGCCGCTGGCGCATTTTTAATATACTCCCCGTCATTTCTGCATTAAATATTCATTTTGGGGATGTTTCATTATTAAATATTTTAAAATTTCTGTTTCAGTTTATGTCAGACGAGTGAATTATTTTTCTATATTTTATACATCATTTACTTTTTAGAATTCCCATTTTGGTTTTTGCCAAACCAAATTAAAGAAACCAAAAATGTAAAATAGATGCAACTAATTTTAAATTAGTTTCAAGTGGATGAGAATACAAATAAGACGAAATAGTACGTCCAAGTTGTTGCCAATATTCGCTTCACTCTTTCCAGCTTGCTGTATCATCTGCATTTGGTAGGTGAATGTGGTGATAACCTGCTGTTGACCATTAAGTTCTAAACAATATTTGTTAAGAGAATTTGTTGCGATCTAGGAGGCTCTATTAGAGCTAGTTATGCTAAGTTACAGCTAACTTGTGCTCATAAATGAGTGGTGAAAGGATGTACTGTTTCAACTTGCTAATCAGTTATTCTGGCACCAAATCGTCTAGATAACTTGAGGAAACATAAACAGTTTCTATTTTTATCTCCTGTTTTATTTTCTCCTTGCAGTCATTTGTGTTTAATTCCTCTGTTCTGCAACTCTCATTTTCTTGAGCTTCTCCAGTATCAGTATCAAGGTTTGCATTTTTCAAACATTTTTTTCTTCTAGATGATACTGGCTGCTGCCCATGTACTTTATACATATGAGAGATTAGACCACTGGGATAACTGTATTTACGTTTGCCGCAAATCTGACAAATATGTCGGACTTTGTTATGCTTAGAGTTAACATGTCTATTTAAAAAACATTTTTTAAACGTTGTATAATCACAGTGATCACACTTGAGAGCGCCCTCATTATGTTGCACTCTATTGTGTCTCTTTAATGCTTTGCTCTCTAAAGTGATAAATGAACAGTACTCACACTTCAATCTTCCTGCACTATTGTGTGCTTTTTTATGAACTTCCAATGTCAGCTTGTACAATGTTTTAAATGAACACATATCACACGTATACTCCTCCAATTTTAGATGGTTTCTCAATATATGTTCCTTTAAAATTAATTTTCTAGGCGAAGTAAAGTTACAATCGTGACACTTGAACTCGTGCAATCGTTTCATGTGAGACGTCAGTTCTTTGTTTCTGACGCAGGTATAGTCACATAAGGTACACCTCTTTTTTTCTTTTAAGTGTTCAGTTCGTATATGTCTTTGCAACGAATGATTCAACAAGTAAACTTTACCGCACAAGTGACAAGCTTTCTTTTTAAGTTGAGATTTGTCGCAATTTTCGGGATGTTTGATCACCATGTGCGAATTTAAAGTCCTCTTGTAACGCGTTTTGAAATCACAATACAAACAGGAATGTGTTTTCAATGCAGATGAGTTGCACTGTTCGGGGTGTTTGCGCGCGATGTGCGACTCCAAACTATCCTTGTAACGCGTTTTGAATTCACAGTGCGAACAGGAATGAGTTTTCAGCAACGACGGGTCGCACTTTTCGGGATGTTTGTGTATCATGTGTGACTTTAGAGTCTTCCTGTGAGGCGTTTTATATTCACAGTGCAAACATAAATGAGTTGTCAACTGCGATGGGTCGAACTTTTCGGGATGATTGCGCACCATGTGCGACTCGAAAACCAACTTATAAAGGGTTTTGAATTCGCAATGTAAACAGGAATGGGTTTTCAGTTGCGTTGGAATGCGTTTTTCGGGGTGTTTGCGCACCATATGCGATTCTAAAGTCATCTTGTAAGGTGTTTTGAAATCACAGTGCAAACAGGAATTAGTTTTCAGCTTGAGGTGTACCTTATAGACATGTCGTTTTAACATATGTCGCTTGATACAGATGTATTCGCAATAAATGCACCTAAACCCGCTCTCTTCTTTCGTACAGAATTCCTGTGGAATATCGATCCCATCTAGTTTTTTCAGTTGGGCCAGCCTGTAAATTAAAAAAAAAAATATTTGAGTCATTTTTTTTGCTAAGCATTTTATAAATGGTTACAAACTTTTAAATCAATTAAATTAAATTGTTAATTCACAGTGTCGCCAATCCAGTGCGCATCGCCCCTTTTATGAGAGAGAAGCTAATAACAAAATAAAAACTAATCCTGAAAAAAAGCAATAAATATGAGTTTACTCATTTTTTAAGTTCAAATCGTTTTAAATGAATAATTACCATTTACTTGCGTCTGTAATGAATTCACAATTACTATTCTTTTTTTTCTAATTCCTTACTTAAAATAAAAAGGTGTCTAATTTGCTTTTAAAATTCATGCCAGAATTCAACTAAATTAGGAAAAGCACTAAGGTATTGTCCATAGAAGTGCAATTTTCAAGTTTAAAGTGAAAAGTTTCAGGAAGTTATAAAAACTCAGGAAAATGTTCAGGTTTTAAAGTTAAACACCCAAGTTTTAAAAAAAAAGTCCAAATTCGAAATTGACAAAAGTCGATAAATCTCGAGTGTTCCTCAGAAGTTCTAGCAAACTATGGACACTTCGAAATTAAAGGCGAAATTCTGAAAATGGTAAAAATAAATATAATAGAAATATATATAAAAATAAATAAGAAATGAAGATTGCAAGTTTAAATTCGGGATTACAGATAAAAATCAAAATTTTAACAAAACAAAAAATTTAAATTGACTTGAAGACAAAATGTTGCCGAAGGAAGGTAAACTTACCGAAACTGGCATGCTGTTTTCGACTTTAGATGGTCTTTCAGGTTGGGTTTCCTGTGTGTTCTGTAGTCACAGTTAGCACATTCATATGCACCAGTATTGTGAACTTTAACAATATGAAGTTTCAACTGGTTGATACTGTTCGTCACAAAATCACAAAGGGAACATTTGTTTTCCTTTTGACGTTTACCCACGTCAGATGTTTTAAAATCTTCGACGATATTTCCGTCAAATCCATCACCATTAATATTTTGACTTAAAACGTTGCCATCAATATCATTTGTGTGTTTATCTTCAGTGAAATAAGCGTCACAGTTTTCGTCTTTTATTTCAATATATTCCTCCTTTAATTCTAACTTGACTTCTGTTTTATATTCTATTAACTCCAACTTAACATCTGTTTTATCTTCTTTCAAAGTTAATTCATTGTGTTCTAAAACAGGGGAAAGGCTTATCAAATGTAGCCATATTCACTTCGTAGACTCAGAAGTACGAAGTCTGGAAGCAAAGAATATAGATTTATTTTATCAGCAATTGAGGAAGCAGCTTCTGCACCAAATCTACTAGAAATCAAACATTACATATTAGCTTTACCTAGAGACCAGTTTCGATCTAAAAAAAATGGTTTCGGACCGAAGGTTTCGATTTTGATCCAAAATTGAGTGACACTTCAAGTTATGCAAAACTTAAATTTTAAGTTTAAACTCGGACTTTTCAGAAAAAAAACTCTTAGGAATGATTCGAGATTAAATTCGAAACTTCGGTTTTAAAGTTAACATTTGAAAAACAAATACAATTTTTACATTGAAATCTTTCCATTGATATTTAGAAAAGTTACTCGAAACTTATAATAAAAATTTTGAAGATTAAGAGTCGCAAGGAATTTTAAAGAAAACAATGCAAAAAAATAACTTATTAAAAAAATGAATTTTGAACCATAATATATACCAAATTTCTAAACAAAAGTCTACATTTCGAGTCTGAAGGCGAAATTTTAGAAAAAAAAATAACAAAATTATCTGGTTTAAACTCAGGATTTTAAGAGAAAACTCAACATTTTGAATCAAAAATCACAATTTATGCAATAAAAAAAATTCTTAAAATTTCGAATCTATTCGCAAATTTTCTATTTTTGTAATTTTCACAGTAATTAAATCCGAATATTCGAACTTTTTCTCGAAATTTTCAAATTTAAATTAAAGATTTCATTCAAAATGTCTGGAAAAATTTTAATCCGAGGATCATCCACTATTTTGATATTGTTTGGACTTTTAAAAAAATAAATTAAATTTTTTTTCGAAATTTCAATATTTTTACTCTTAAAATTTTAACTTTAATCGTATAATTATTAAAAAAATTACGATTTTTAAAGGTTAAA
Organism: Dastarcus helophoroides; assembly: GCA_028583605.1. Taxonomy (NCBI): domain Eukaryota; kingdom Metazoa; phylum Arthropoda; class Insecta; order Coleoptera; family Bothrideridae; genus Dastarcus; species Dastarcus helophoroides. The sequence goes on from CM053334.1 coordinate 12,641,617, forward strand.
AATTTTAACTTTATAAGTCCGTATTCATTATCTCTGCTGGCTTCGCCAATTAAAAAACCCTTATTTAACGAAACGTCGATGAATTACTCTCAAATATGAGCTTGAATGATAGATTCAGTAAATGCAGTTGATGAAAGAGAACCTCTGACTATACATATTATCTAAGAAGAGAACTCAACTTTCGTGAAATATTCTTAAACAAAGTTTAATTTCAGGAGTAACCCAACATTTATAAAAATAAGACATCAAGACCTCAATTTCAATTTTGAAAATTAAAGCAAATACTTTACACGTTCTTACGAATTTAATTTTTTTCTCTAAGGGTTCACTTTGATTCAAACTTTAGGCTATTTTTTACAGAAATTTCAAATCAAATGTCGATATAAAAAACAAATAAATAAATAAAATTTTCATGGTGAACTCAGGATACAGTGAAAGAATTCGTCGCCATTTAAAAAAAAAATCATACTTTATAGAGATTGACCAAAAGATCTTTTTAAAATTTATTAAAGAAAATGTAAAAATAGTGGCAAAGAAGTGGGAAAAGGGCAAGGGAAAGATATGTCACAATGTTGTTGAAGTTTAAACTTACCAAGTGTTACTTTGGAGAGCTAGTCGTTACTTATAAGATTAAAAACAATAATAATAAAAAGTCCACTAAATTCAATATGTTTATAATTTAAATCACAAAACAAATACATTGTTTACATCCTTATCAAAGGCAAGTGTCAGTTGACCAATATGCCAATATCATATATGTATATATGGCCAATATACTGTAATTAAATATTCTATGCAGTCAATGTTGCCACGCGTTCAATACTATATTCCCCATAATTCCGCCATATGTCAGTGAGACTAGTCTATGTCATTGGCTCAGTGGCGTACTGGTCTTGTCTTTGGTGGCGTGTTGTTTCTTCAACGAATTCGGACCCAAAGAAGGTTTCACCCCTTTACCACATCGGCAATTAAATAAATAATTATGAACAAGAAATTAAAAATGAATTAATAAACTTTCCTCGACTTTAGGTACGATACGTAGACGACATTTTTGCAGTTTTTGACACCAGTAAATATGAAGTTCAAGATTTCGTTGATAAGTTAAATTTAAAATACAATTCAATTAACTTTACATTTGGAAAAGAAACTAATGGATTACTCCCGTTTTTAGATATCTTAGTTATTGGAAATAAAAATACTTTAGAGTTCGAAATATACAGAAAAGAAACCAATACAAAACGCTTTATCACAGCTGATTTTAATCGTTGTCCACAACATAAATTAGCAAGTATACGTAGGCTTTTAAATTTTCCTCTAAGTAAATCCAGATATACAAAAGAATTAGCTTGCATTAAAGATGTTGCGATTTTTAATGGTTTCCCCGTAGAAACAGCATGTTAAGAAAATATAGATTTAAGAAAATAATTCAGGATTGCTCTAAGCTTGACCAATCTAAAGATAACACTCCTACAACCGTTGTGAAATTACCATTTTACCCAAATATCACCAATAGAATTAATAAAAGTTCTAAAAGAAAACAACGTAAAAGTAGTAGTACACAGCCAATAACAGTCTCCGCAATAATTTGGGTAATGCTAAAGATAAATTGGACAAGCTTGAGAATTCCGGAATTTACGAAATAAGCTGTAACAATTGTAATTTATCATATGTTGGACAGACCAAGAGATCCATTAAAACCAGATGTAAAGAACATATCGCTCATTTTAGATACAATAGAGAAGAAAAATCAAGTGTCGCCCTACATATGATAAGTAGAGGACACAAAATTAACATTGACAATTTAAAATTGTTAAGATCGGTCACAAATAATAGAAAACTTGATGCATACGAAACAATTTATATCAATCAGAGGTTAGTTACCCTTAACGGAGATAAAGGACCATTGGCGGCCTCTAGTTTATTGAAGGCTATTTGTGGCAGGTCAAAATTGCATGCACCAGATGTGTTAAAACAATTAGAAATAGGAAAGAAAGCAAAAGACCGTCAGTATCGATTTGAATCTCAATGCAGATGACGTCTTGCTAATCTTTTTAGATTAGTACGCTTGAAAATGTCAGTTCTGCAGGCGAAATACGTATCGCGTAATTAATTAATTAATTGCCGATATGGTTAAGGTGTCGCGCATATTGTAGGTTACAGATACAATATGCGAAATGGATTGCCTTGGATTCACCTAATTATTAACAAACTGAAACTGTACATATATTACATAAATAAGTTCGTAACAGAAAATAGTGTAAACACTCTCTTGTATCATGGGTAAAGTAAATTTCTACTGTTATCATTATTATTAGGGTGAAAACCCTTTAAAGTTGATTTAATATAAACACTTTCTGATGCTGGTCATAAGGGAAACACCCTCTAAAGCTGATCATGCCATAAAGGTCCTATGATTCTAATTATAGGTTAACACTATGGTCATAAGGGAAACACCCCCTAAAGTTGATCATGCCATAAGCGTACTCTGTTACTGATTATAGAGTTAACGCCCTCTAAAGCTGATTATACGGCAAGCATTCTCTGATGCTACTCTAGAGATGATTATGCTACAGTATCCTCTGATACTACTTATAGGGTTAACACCCTCTAAAGTCGGTCATACGATAGTATCCTCTGATACTACTATAAGGTTAACACCCTCTGAAGTTGATTCTGAGGTAAATACCTCCTGGAGCTAATTAAAGGGTAAACACTCTCTCACAATTATATCTAAAGTACTTCCTTTCTCTTATATCTCTACACAAACACCTTCTACCTTTAAAACTGGGTAAACATTCTCATTAGTGGCTCCAACCTCCCCTTACAGCCGCCCCTGACCGCACAGCTATTCTCATCTCATTATCTTTATTTTACTAATTTTCATCAACCCTTACACTCTCTGATAATTACAAGCTTAGACATATCAAAAACTTACCAACAATACTTCTTAATGAGGTCACTGTCCAAAAAGACCACACCCTTATCTACACACATGCACATCTAATACTTACGCATTAATTCTTTTTTCTTTGTTCTCGAGGGACTTTTTATTTTCTCTTCATTTATTTGCTCCGCCTATTCCTTTACCTTAGAAGCAGACTTTTTCTATGCTCCACCTGCAGTGTTGCCAACAGAAGATTATTCAAATTCAAATAATCGGAACATTCACGGGATTCGCGACTATTCTCGACATAAGGCGTGAAACCTTTTTTGGACTTAATCACAAGCCTCAGTGTTTAGTTTAGTGCTTTAGTGAAACATCCTTATTTAGTTGTTATAAAATACGTGTTTTTATCGATATCATGTTGGTATTGCGAGATATTGAAAATCAAGTCACAAAAAAAGGTTTCACGCAAAAATCTTACTTCCGAATGTCCAAATTCGTTGAAGAAACAACACGCCACTGAGCTAATGACATAGACTAGTCTCACTGACATATGGCGAAATTATGGGGAATATAGTATTGAACGCATGGCAACATTGACTGCATAGAATATCTAATTACAGCATATTGGCATATTGGTAAACTGATACTTGCCCTTGATAAGGATGTAAACAATGTATTTGTTTTGTGATTTAAATTATAAACATATTGAATTTAGTGGACTTTTTATTATTATTGTTTTTAATCTTATAAATAACGACTAGCTCTCGAAAGTAACACTTGGTGAGTTTTAACTTCAACAACATTGTGACATATCTTTCCCTTGCCCTTTTCCCACTTCTTTGCCACAATTTTTAAATTTTCTTTCATAAATTGTAAAAAGATCTTTTGGTCAATCTCTATAAAGTATGATTTTTTTTTAAATGGCGATGATTTCTTTCACTGTATCCCGATTTAAACATGAAAATTTTATTTATTTATTGGTTTTTTATATCGACATTTAATTTGAAATTTCTGTAATAAATAGCCTAAAGTTTGAATCAAAGTGAACCTTTAAAGAAAAAATTAAATTCGTAAGAACGTTTAAAGTATTTGCTTTAATTTTCAAAATTACCCTTGTTTAGTTGTTATAAAATACGTGTTTTTATCGATATCATACTGATGTTGCGAGATATTGAAAATTAAGGTCACAAAGAACGGTTTTACGCAAAAATGGCATTTCGGAATGTCCCAAATTCGTTGAAGAAACAACACGCCACTGAGTCACTGACATATGGTAGGATTATTGGGAATATAGTATTGAACGCATGGCAACATTGACTGCATAGAATATATAACAGGCATGATGACAAATTTTGAAATTCCGTTGTATGATGTAGGTATACGTCTACTTTTTACGAAAAACTAGTAATTTTATGAAAACGTTAAGTCTTTTTATCAAATAATTGCATTTTTCTCTGTCCACTTTGAATCTGGTGCGGAAACGCTCTTGGGTGTCATGGTGTCTCTTGTGACGTATATATACGTATTTCGCCAGTTCTACTGGCGAAATATGTATCTTTTGCGTAATTATTTCTTTAATTGTCGATGTGGTAAAGGGGTGAAATCTTCTCTGGACTTATCACAAGCCACAGTGTTTAGTTCAGTACATGTCTGTTGGATTTCGGTCCTCTAAAACATATCCAAAAGTTAGAAAAATCTAGGAACCTTTCTTCAAGCTTAGTGATTTGTGATGCGACGATTTCGGTCGGGTCAAATGAGGTCACACTAATAGACATTTGCGTTAAAATATGTAAACTTCAATTATTAATTTCTCAATCATTTATTAAGGGATTTCAACAATTTTTTTCAGTGACTTATTAGTTTTGATCTATATTTTAATGTCATTACATTAAACATAGTATTAACATCATGAAACTTCTCTATTATGTATTCTATGCAGTCAATGTTGCCATGCGTTCAATGCTATATTCCCCATAATTCGGCCGCTTACCAGTGGCGTGTTGTTTCTTTAACTAATTTGGACATTCAGAAATAAAATTTTTGCGTGAAACCGTTTTTGTGACCTTTGTTTTTTAATATCTCACAACACCAGCATGATATCGATAAAAACACGTAAACTAATCAAGGATGTTTCAGAAAAAACTCTCACCGGGAATGTTTTCGAAGTTCAAATCTAATTTGATTGGGTTACGAATTTTAAGATTTTAATAATTGAATGTTTCTGGGAAACTTTCAACCAGAGACTAAATAGACTGAACCTAACACGGTAAGCAGTGAAGCCAGTTGAAAGCCTGGCGAAAGCCTAGTTCCATCTAGCTCGCAATGCCCTCTTATTATTTGACAGACCTTTGCAAAGATAACATCGGTTTTTTTTAAAGAAAATGGGCTGTAAATATGGGGAAGTGTATTGTGGATCATTGTTGAAACTTCAGTGAACACATTAGTGAAGGAAAATCAAGAGTTTCATTCTTTGGGTAGGTAAAAATAAAATATATAAATATTCAATTATCGGCGTGCGCGCGCCGCCATTTTACTGCAATCATGACGTGTTTACAGCACCGGCTTAACAATATCGTACACAGGCGTCGCGTATTGAAAGAAAATTATTTTACTATTAAACCAAGATGTCTTTGAAAATAGTTCTCCTGAACTTTTACCAAAAAGCACTTATAAAAATTATCCTATTGGTCTAAAAGCCCCTAATTCTAAAGTTTCATCTAAATCGTTAGAACCGTTACGCGGCAAGTTTCGTATTTATAAATTTTACTTAATCCGACCATATCAAAGAGTAGTGGAATGCACCTCCCCAGTTCCCCGCAATTTAGCTTCAACTGTACGCATGAGACAACATTGAAACGTTCAGTCTATTTAGGCTCTGCTTTCAACCCTCTCAAGTCTTTTTATGACCATTTTTTTAAATTTTGACATTCTTTTAAAGAAAAGAATTTTTAGAAATACGATTTTTCTTGACATTTCGACATGAATGTACGAGTGGAGTTTACATAAATTTCGATTTTGATCGAAACCAGACTAGAAGGCGAAATGAGGTTTCCATTTTAGTAAAAAGTTTAGCTTCGGTCCTTTTCCATAAAAAAACGGTTAGTTGACATTTTGTTATTAATACTTCGAAAGAAATGTTAGTGGAACTGACTGGTTCTTGGTTATCTTCAAAAATTGAAATACAAAACTTGACCCCTAAAACCAAAAAAAATTAAAAACCTAACCTTGCTCGAAATGCGTTAGAGCAAGTGTTGTGTTTTTAATCTTTCTTCAAGGGACAAGATTTTTATAACAATTTTTGAAGATAATCAAGGACCAGTCCTTATATCAACTTCGAAAGAAAGACATTTTGATTTGATTTTGAGTTTAAACTTGAAATTTGGAAACAATATAACGTTTTCCAATTTTTGTATCTAAAATCTCAAAACAAAAACTTACTGATTAAGTTGAAAATTTCGGAAAATAAAGTTTAAGCCTCTCAAAAGAAGTCGAAAAATTTGACACTGAAATTGCATTTTGACAAAAAATAATCGGTTTGATATAAAAAGTTTCTATAAATCTTGAGGGAAACAATCCCCATTACAAAATATTGAAATTTTGAGTTTAAACGTAATAAATTTTAAGGCAATATATCAAGTTTCGCGAGGGAGGTCGACAAAAAATTCAGGAACTAAATGTACGTAAAATTTTTTTAATAATATCGCTTCTAATTTTGTTTTACCTAAATAAAAAGGTTGTCAAAATGATATTAAGCCTAAAAGCAAAGTTCTTTGTCAGTCGTAAGTTTACAAGAAAGTTAAAAAAACAAAAGAAAAATCACATTACAAAATAACCATAAACTTGGGGTACCTGACAAGTCACCGAGGGTACCACGGACGCCAACTAGAATAATACTGAATTATTAAGTGATTAGGAAAAAATAAAACTAAACATTTATGTTGATAATTGTATAATCATTATAAGACATATTCAGGCAAATAGTACGACATGAAAAGTAATGAATAGCAAAACATTTTATGCACAAAAAATAAAAAAGATTATCAAAGACAATCCATTTTTGATCAATATTTCTATTTTTTATATATTTAGGGGCCATACTTTTGGAGATACACCGAGATAAAGTCACCTTTAAGCTTTTTCTAAACATTTTTAGAGAAGAATGGCTAATGTTGCTGAAGGCCTTAAATAGAGGTTATGGTTTTGTTTAGTCAGAGGTAATCATTTTAATTTTGTTGTATTTTCAACTCCTTTATTTTCCTCGTTCAAATTATTCCATAATATTTAAAATTTGAACTGATGATTATGAAATGTTTTTCCTTTAAATCTATTGGTTATTGCAAGTATAGTTCCGATTTTTCAAAATGTTGACTTGACAAATGTTAAATTCGTTAAAACCTACTTCCGTTTTGAAAGTGTGTATTTTCCATAAAAACACGAACAGCTGGCTATGGGGACGTGAAATGACATTTGATAGTGAATTAAATTTTACAACTATAACATACAGGACGTTTCATTTAACATAAACAAGTTATTAGCGTTTAAAACCTGTAATTATTTGGTCATAATTTTTGGACGCCCGGTATAGACAGGTCAATTTTTCTACATTTACGACACAAATCTTAATTAGCAGAACTCAACATAAATTTGTTTCTAATAGCTTAAATACATGTTGAGAATTTAAGCGTTAAAATTCTTACTAAATTTTCATAAAAATGAAAATATCTCAAACTCCTTAAGGTTTAGCCGCAAGGTAAACCTCAATAAAATTCGCTTTTATTTTGAATACGAAAATGAAAAAAAATATATAGTGTTGGATTTAAAATAATGTTTTCGTTTTGGGGTACTCTGTACATTATGAAACTAATTTTAAAATATACCCTCCACCTGCAAAACAAAGCTTGTTTAAAATAAAGTAATGCAGGCATAATCTTTCCTGTCATATGTCATGAATAACCCGGTAATATTAAAAAGGTTTCCGGAAAAATTTAAAATTAAAAAACAATTAAATAGAAAGTTTAAAAAACCACTCCACATTTTGAACATTTTTTAAAAATATCAAACTTTACTTTGTATTTTTATATTTTCTCTCGAAATTTTGAGACTGAATTTAAAATTTGTGGGAAATTGCGGTACCTACTAAGAAGAAACAAGGTAAGTCGAAATTTCGAGAAGCTGAATAAGTGTGTAAGACTAATAACCTAGTGATTCAGATATTCTGTACATTGTGCCAATAAATCAGTTTTTGATTACATAATAACCGGTTTATTCTGCCATTGTACCGTCTTGATAATCTCGAAATGAAGGAAAGTAAATCGTTTCTATTTTTATCTCCTGTTGCATTTGCTCTTTGCAGTCAGTTCATTTTTAATTCCTCTGTTATCTGATCCTCATTTTCTTCAACTTTTATACTATCAATATCCAGGTTTGGATTTTCCTGGCATAATTTTTTTCTACGTTTTACTGGTTGCTTTCCGTGTACTCTATACATGTGAGAGAGTAGACCACTTCTATAGCTGTACCTAAACTTACCGCAAATTTGACAAATATGCTCAATTTTTTTATGTTTGCAGTTAACATGTCTTTTTAAAACTGTTTTTTCAAAAGTTATATAATCACACTGATCACACTTGAGGAAATAGTCACTATGCTGCACTCTATAATGGTTCTTCAGCGCTTTGTCATTCAAAGTAATAAATGAACAGTATTCGCATGCCAACCTTTCTAAACAATTATGTGCTTCTTTGTGCGCCTTCAATGTCCTTCCTGTATAATGTTTTAAACGGGCACAAATCACAGGCATACTCCTCTTGTTTTAGATGTTTTCTCAATATATGTTCCCTTAAAACTAATTTACTAGGCGAAGTAAAACCACAGTTGTGACACTGGTACAATTTCATTTGCTCATGAAATCGTTTCATGTGAGACATTAAATCTTGGCTTCTGCCGCAGGTATAGTCACATAATGTACACCTTTTTTCTTTTAAATGCCGAGTTTGCATATGTCTTTGTAACGACTGATTTAACGAGAACACTTTACCGCACAAATGGCAAACCTTCTTCGCAAGCTGCGATGGGTCGAACTTTTCAGGATGCTTTGTGAAGGATGTGAGATTCTAAATAAGGCGTTTTGAGATCACAGTACAAACAGGAATGACTTTTCAGCATCGATGGGTCGCACTTTTCCGGGTGTTTGCGTACCAAATGAGAGTCTAAAGTTATCCTGTAAAGCGTTTTGAATTCACAGTGCAAACAGGAATGCGTTTTCCGCTGCGAGGGGTCGCTCTTTTCGGGATGTTTGCGCACCATGTGCAACTTTAAATTCTTTTTGTAACGCGTTTTGAAATCACAAAGCAAACAGGAACGATTTTTCAGTTCGGTTGGGTCGCATTTTTCAGAATGATTGCGCACCATATGCGACTCTAAATACAACTTGTTAGGAGTTTTGAAATCACAGTGTAGACAGGAATAAGCTTTAAGTTGCGATGGATCGCACTTTTCGGGGTGTTTGCGCACCATGTGCGCCTTGTACCCATCTAAATAACGTGTTTTGAAATCACAATGCAGACAGGATTTAATTTTCATCTTCGATGGGTCGCACATGGTGGGGTGCTTTTTTATCATGTGTGACGCTAAAGTCTTCTTGTAAGGCGTTTTAAATGCACAGTGCAAACAGGAATGATTTTTCATTAATTGCGATGGGTCACACTTTTCTGGGTGTTTGCTCAGCATGTGAGTGTCCAAATAACGTGTTTTTAAACCACAGTGCAAACAAGAATAAGTTTTCAGCATCGATGGGTCGCACTTTTCAGGGTGTTTGTATATCATGTGCGACTTTAAATTCTTCGAGTAAGGTGTTTTAAATTCACAGTGCAAACATAAGTGAGTTTTAAACTGCGATGGGTCGCACTTTTCAGGATGATTGCGCATCATGTGCGACTCTAAAGTTATCTTGTAAGTCGTTTTGAATTCACAGTGTAAACAGGAAAGAAATTTCAGCTGCGATGGGTCACACTTTTCAAAGTGCTTGCGTATCATGTGCAACTCTAAGGCCGATTTATGAGACGCTTTGAATTCACAATGCAAACAGCGATTAGGTTTCAACTGCAGGTGCACCGTATCAACATGTTTTTTTACATGGTCTTTATGTAAAGAGTGGTATTCGCAATAAATGCACCTAAACCCGTTCACTTCCTTTGTACAATATTCTTGTTCTAGTTTTTTCATTCGGCCCAATCTAAAAATGTAAACATTTGAATTAATTTTTGCTTGTTAAACATTTTAAAAACTGTTACAAGCATTTAAACCAAAAATTATACTGAACTGTACTTTTTTTAATGTCTGACACAACTTTAAAAGAGCGGTTTAAAACTTAAAATAAAATTAGTAACATTACGCTATCATTGGTAAGACCCCAGTGCGCAGAATTAAAGAAAAAAATTTTAAATTAAATTCGGAATTTCAGAAAAGTCAACTAACTAATTAAAAGTGAAGATTCCTCGAATAAATAGAAGTCGTAGATGTTGCTTAAAAAATCAATCAAATCAAAAAATGAATAAAATTAAAAAATAATAATTTGAATGACTGTGCTATACCTGACAACAACTTACCGAGTTTGGCATGCTGTTTTGGACCGTAGATGGCAGTTCAGTTTACTTTTAAAGGGCGTTTTGTAGTCACAATTAGGACATTCATGTGCACCAGTATTATGAATGGTGAAAGCATGATATTTCAACTGGTATGAAGTGGCCGCTATAAAATTACATAGGGAACATTTATGCTTCTGTTGCTTGAGTTAGGTGGGTCAAATTTTTTAATATCTTGGGTGACGATTTACATCAAATTCAGTAGTATTAATATTTTGACTAAAACAGTTTCCTTCATTATTAACTGAATGTTCATCTTCTGTGGAATATGTCACAGAATTTCCATCTTTTATTTCAATATATTCTTTTTTTAATTCTAATTTAATATCTGTTTTATCTTTAGCAGTATTTATATCAAATTCAGTAATATTAATATGACTTAAAAGATTATTCTCGATGTTACTTGATTGTTCACTTTTTGTGAAATATGCATCACAATTTTCCTCTTTTATTTCAATATGTTCTTTTAATTCTAATTTAACTTCTGTGGTATGTTCTTCTTTTAATTCTAATTTAACATCTTTTTTATCTTCTTCCGAATTTAATTCAATGCATTCAAATTGGGGAAAAGGCGAATCAAATGTAGACATATTCGCTTCACAAACCGGAGGCAGAGAACCTACAAACAAAAGATTAACTATGTACCTACTACAAACACGAAAATGTAACTAGTTCGAGAGTTCGAGATTAAACTCGATATTTTGATTATAAAGTTCACATTTTAAAAAGAAGTATAATTTTTAAGTTTAGAATAAAAAATGAGAACAAAGGTCGTAATTTGGAGAAAAACATCGAAAATTATTATAAAAGTATTGTATTTATCAAATTCTTTTTTAATGTACGCTGCAATATCCTTTCTAATATTGTAATTCTCGATGGTCTATGTGGCCTGGCACAAGCAACAGCATCCTGCTGAATATCTTCGCTCATGCCATAAAAATATTCACAAATTTATGAGAGTAAAATGTAAACAATGAGTACGTACAAAAAAAATGTAATGTTGAAAATAATGAATTATAAAAAGAAATATCAAAATTTCGAGAAAAAATTGTACATTTCGAGTTTTAAGCAGAAATTTTACAGAAAAGGAAATTAAAAATTGCTGGTTAAAACTTAGAATTTTTAGAAGAAACTCAATATTTTGAAAAAACTTCGTGATCGATGAACTAATTTTTTTTTCATTTCGTATTTATTCTCAGATTTTCAAAATTTCAATTAATTAAATTCGAGTATTAGATTTTTCCCAAGTTCCGATATCGAAACAGAAGAATTCACTTAAAAATTTCAGAAAAATATTAGATTTAAAGTCTAACAACAGTCGAGAAAATAGCACCTAACATTTTCATGTTAAATTTAAATTTTTAAAAACAGTATTTTAAAAAATTGACATTTCTCACTCTTACTTTATGGAATTCTTAAATATTAATAACTATTAAACTATTCTTTGATAATGATGTAAAACGAAACCTGGTTCGATCGTAGTAAATATTTATAGAAACATCGTGGAATTTTTAATATCTATTTTTGTTTTAATTGTCAATAAAGTTTAATAGTTATAAACACTATTCTAATAAATTAAAATTGGAAATTTCCACATTTTTTTCTCGAATTTTCGAATTTAATCTTAATATTTACATAACAAATGACGAGTTATTAAAAAAAATTAAGCTATCTTAAATATATGTATTTCAAGAAGAAATTTCATATTTGGGAAGAAATTCAATTTGACAAACCAAGCGTAGCGAAATCGCCCATTGTTGTTAATTAACTTACCAAGCGTCAAGTCTCTACTTCAGAGCGTTAATCATTACTTATTATTAATTAAAAACAATAGCCAAAATTCCACAAAATTAAAAAATTAGACCGATAATGTAAATATCTGCTTATAAAAAATAATTGTCAAAAACAGGTTAGAAGCGAGGTTATGAATTTGTTATCTATTAGTGTTCAGTGTTGCCAATAATAAAATAATATTTATCAAACTACGATGTAAAATTCCCCACAATTTCTCACACATACCAGTGGCGTGATTTTCTATCTGAACCAAACCAATTTCGCTTGTCCTTGTTTCAGGTCGAAATACAAATTTTATTTAAACTTGTTTAGATTTACATTACACCCTCAAATCTAGTGTAATTTCCTTGACTTATAATAGCTTATTCGAGTTAAATTAAATGAAAGTCATTTGAAATTAAATATTTAATACTTATACTTTTTATAACAGGAATCCTAACAAAATGTTGTTAAGTTTTTATTTAACATTTCTACGACTCAATTTGGAAATATGTAAATGGTTATTAATGTTTGTTGACAATATTCTAAAACAAATTTTGAAATATGACTACCTGATATCTAAATTTATTTAAAACGTCACCTCATGACAGTTGACAAAAAGTAGGTTAGTTTATTTTACATAAAATAGGAAAAATGAACAATAAAAGACCAAAATTAGGTATGAAAAAAAAATTGTTTTCTTCCTGTTCAATGTAAAATAAACTAACCTATTTTTTGTCAACAGTGATGAGGTGACGTTTTAAATAAACTCAGATATCACGTAGTGATATTTCAAAAGTTTGGGTCGTAGAAATGTTAAATAAAATTAATAAACATAATGTTTCCGACGAATAAGACTCCACTATCATGAAAAATATTTTTATATGCAATAGTTTAAATTTTTAAGTCTTACTGTGTAAAATGGAAAAGTTTCCATTTTTTTTCATATTGATTAATTATAAATATTTAAGTAAAATGATGCAAAGTACCTAAAAGAATCATTAAAATATCTCTAGAAATGAAAAAGTTATGGACCTTTGAAGTTGCTCTTGTAAGAATACGCGTGTGACGTCATTCGACCTAATCCACAGGGGTAGAAATACCCTTAAAACCGTTTATCAGTCGATAGAAAAATACGTGTCTCTTGGATTTCGGTCCTCTAAGTCATATCCAAAAGTTAGAAAAATATACGAGCCTTTCTTCTTGCTCAGTGATTTGTGATGCGACGATTTCGGACGGGTTAAATAACGGCACACAAACAGACAGTCGCGTTAAACTTTATTTCTCAGTCATTTATTAACGGATTTCAAAAATTTTTTCAGTGACTTATCAGTTTTGATCTATATTTTAATTTCATTACATTAAACATAGTGTTAACAACATTATGAAACTTCTCTATTATGTATTCTATGCAGTCAATGTTGCCATGCGTTCAATACTATATTCCCCAAAATTCGGCCGTATCCCAGTGGCGTGTTGTTTCTTTAACGAATTTGGACATTCAGAAATAAGATTTTTGCGTGAAACCGCTTTCGTTACTTTTGACTTTCAATATCTCGCAACACCAGCATGATATCGATACAAACATGTAAACTAAACAAGGATGTTTCAGAAAAAACTCACATTGGGAATTTTTTCACACGTTAAATCTAATTTGATTGCGTTACGAATTTTAAGTTTTTAATAATTGAATGTTGCACCAGATGTGTTAAACAATTAGAAATAGGAAAGAAAGTAAAAGACCGTCAGTATCGATTTGAATCTCAATGCAGATGACGTCGATGCATCTTTTGCTAATCGTTTTAGATTAGTACGCTTGAAAATGCCCGTTCTGCTGGCAAAATACGTATCGCGTAATTATTTATTTAATTGCCAATGTGGTAAAGGGGTGAAACCTTCTTTGGACTTAATCATAAGCCACAGTGTTTAGTTCAGTACGTGTCTCTTGGATTTCGGTCCTCTAAAACATATCCAAAAGTTAGAAAAATCTACGAACCTTTCTTCTTGCGTAGTGATTTGTGAGGCGACGATTTCGGTCGGGTCAAATGACGTCACACTAATAGACAGTTGCGTTAAAATATGTAAACTTCAATTATTTATTTCTCAGTCATTTATTAAGGGATTTCAATAATGTTTTTCAGTGACGTATTAGTTTTGATCTATATTTTAATTTCATTACATTAAACATAGTACCGGGTCTTCATTAATGTCCGAGTCCCACGTGACCGCATTGCTTCTCTCTCCTAGTGATTTTAGTTTCTATAGGTTTGGTACAGGAAAATGACAGGATAATCTAGGGATTAAAAGTTCTGACAGTTCATGAACGTTTCGTGCTTATCATTTATACCAAATTTTGCATCTTTTTCGTGCCACAATATTCAACCTCAAAAGATCCTACGCGGGCTGCGTATTGGATTTGCCTCAGGACTACAGAACCAGACAAGATATAAGCGTTCCAATTGGTTGGTTCTGACATCATAATCATGCACGCAAACGCGTTGGAGTAAAATACAATGGACAATTGAGACAACACATTACAATTGATATACGTATTATTTTATTAATAATATTTTAGTTTTGTTATTGATGTTTTGTATTTATTTGGGCAGTAATTATTTGCATGTCGAACGCAACTTTTGGATTGTTAGTTTAAATAGCTGTTATTGGAAAACATTTTAAATAGGACTTTGTAAACTTTTGGTTTGTTAAATGTGCCAGATTCAAAAAACTAACGCATATTAATGCATAATTTAAAAGAAGTGTGTGATTTACAAATTAATATACCTAACAGTGGATTGTGTGTATTTATATTATACAATAAAAAAATAATACGTGGTTCCCAACTAATTTTAAGTTGAAAGAAATTGCAATTTCTGGACAATCTTTTCAAATTCGTCTTGGCATAAATTTGGAAAATGATGCAAAGTTGTGGCTGCAGGAATATAGCGAAATTACTAACACGAATTGGATTATTAAAAGTAGTCTTTACAATCCTCATACGTTTTTATTTTATAGTTGAAGTGAAAACTTCTTTAGGTGCTTTGAGTCACTTTTGATAGGGGAAAAACTAATGGTTTGCGTTACCATCACGCTAATTCTTGTAGGCGACACGTTCTGATGTTTACAGTTTATTTACAGAGTTAGTTTTCTAAATGAATACCCT
This sequence comes from Dastarcus helophoroides, assembly GCA_028583605.1. Classification (NCBI taxonomy): domain Eukaryota; kingdom Metazoa; phylum Arthropoda; class Insecta; order Coleoptera; family Bothrideridae; genus Dastarcus; species Dastarcus helophoroides. The sequence goes on from CM053334.1 coordinate 12,657,083, forward strand.
CTTTTTTTAGCTTTATTTTTGACAAATTCAAAATATGTAAAAGCTCTATTGATTTAAATTTTCTATAAAATGAATTTACATTACTTTATTCATTTTTCTGCCGAATAAATAACATTTTTCATTTACCCTTTGCCACACCTAGGGGAAAAAGCAATATTAAAAAACCATACCAGAAGTTTTATGATGCAGACGCATCATATGAAAAGTATAAAAATTAAATACCACTATTTTATAAAGTGATATTGAAGCTACAATTTCTTCCAATAAGATAACTACTACACAACGCAGTTATCAAAACTGCAATATTTACATTCAACTAGGAATTAGGTACGGTCGAGAATATGTAAGAAATGGGCGTAAATTAAACACTCGATAATGACGTCAAAACCTACCAATTGGAACGCTTGTTTCTTGCCCGGTTCTGTAGTCCAGAGGCAAATCCAATACGCGTTAGGGCGTATCAGACGCAATATTTATTTTAGTAAGGTGAATATTGTATGTCTATGCTGTAATAATCTTAAAGACCACGTTTAAATATGATATCTTTATTTAATCCCAATTCGCTCAAGAATGAAACGTCACTGACAGGCAGTGAACATTGACCAGTTGATAGTTGGGTATTTTATGATTTATTTTAGGCATAAGTGTACGTTTGGTTGCCTACAAGATACAGTCACGTGGGACTCGGACATTAATGAAGACCCTGTATTATCATGAAACTTCTCTATTACGTATTCTATGCAGTCAATGTTGCCATGCGTTCAATACTATATTCCCCATAATTCGGCCGTTTACCAGTGGCGTGTTGTTTCTTTAACTAATTTGGACATTCAGAAATAAGATTTTTGCGTGAAACCGTTTTTGTGACCTTTGTTTTTCAATATCTCGCAAGACCAGCATGATATCGATAAAAACACGTAAACTAAACAAGGATGTTTCAGAAAAAACTCTCACCGGGAATTTTTTCGAAGTTCAAATCTAATTTGATTGGGTTACGAATTTTAATATTTTAATAATTGAATGTTTCTGGGAAACTTTGAACCCTCTCAAGTCTTTTTATGACCATTTTTTTTAAATTTTGACATTCTTTCAAAGAAAAGAATTTTAGAAATACGATTTTTCTTGACATTTCGACATAAATGTACGAGTGGAATTTTCATAAATTTCGATTTTGATCGAAACCTGACTAGAAGGCGAAATGAGGTTTCCATTTCAGTGAAAAGTTTAGTTTCGGTCCTTTTCCAGAAAAAAACGGTTAGTTGACATTTTGGTATTAATACTTTGAAAGAAATGTTGGTGGAACTGACTGGTCCTTGGTTATCTTCAAAAATTTATATACAAATCTTGACCCCTGAAACCAAGAAAAATTAAAAACCCAACCTTGCTCGAAATGCGTTAGAAGCAAGTGTTGTGTTTTTAATCTTTCTTCAAGGGACAAGATTTTTATAGCAATTTTTGAAGATAATCAAGGACCAGTCCTTATATCAACTTCGAAAGAAAGACATTTTGATTTGATTTTGAGTTTAAACTTGAAATTTGGAAAGAATATAACGTTTTTCAATTTATGCATCTAAAATCTCAAAACAAAAACAAAAATTTACTGATTAAGCTCAAAATTTCGAAAAATAAAGTTTAAGCCTCTCAAAAGAAGTCGAAAAATTTGACATTGAAATTGCATTTTGACAAAAAATAATCGGTTTTATATAAAGTTTCTATAAATCTTGAGGGAAACAATCCCCATTACAAAAAAAAATTGAAATTTTGAGTTTAAACATAATAGAAATTTTAAGACAATATATCAAGTTTCGCTAGGAAGGTCGTCAAAAAATTTAGGAACCAAACATACGTAAAAATTTTTTAATAATATCGCTTCTAATCTTGTTATACCTAAATGAAAAGGTTGTCAAAATGATATTGAGCCTAAAAGCAAAGTTCTTTGTCAATCGTAAATACGCAAATAAGTTAAAAAACCAAAAGAAAAATCACATCACAAAATAACTATAAACTTGGGGTTACTGACAAGTCAACGAGGGTACCACGGACGCCAACTAGAACAATACTGAATTATTAAATGATTAGAAAAAAATAAAACTAAACATTTATTTTGATAATTGTATAATTATTATAAGACATATTCAGACAGATAGTACGACATGAAAAGTATAGCAAAATATTTTATATACAAAAAATAAAAAAGAGCATTCAAGACAATCCATTATTAATCAACATTCCTCTTTTTTATAAATTTAGGGGCCATACTTTTGGAGATACACCAAGATAGTCACCTTTAAGCTTTTTCTAGACATTTTTAGAGAAGAATGGCAAAGGTTGCTGAAGGCCTTAAATAGAGGTTATTGTTTTGTTTAGTTAGAAGTGATCATTTTAATTTTGTTGTATTTTCAACTCCTTTATTTTCCTCGTTCAAATTATTCCATAATATTTAAAATTTGAAGTGATGATATCAAATGTTTTCCTTTAAATATATTGTTTATTACAAGTATAATTCTGATTTTTCAAAATGCTGACTTGACAAATATTAAATTCGTTAAAACCTGCTTCCGTTTTGAAAATGTGAATTTTCCATGAAAACAGGAACAGCTGGCTATGGGGACGTGAAAGGACATTTGATAGTGAATTAAATTTTACAACTATAACACACAGGACGTTTCATTTAACATAAACAAGTTCTTAGCGTTTAAAACCTGTAATTATTTGGTTATAATTTTTGGACGCCCGGTATAGACTGGTCAATTTTTCTACATCTACGACACAAATCTTAATTAGCAGAACTCAATATAAATTTGTTTTTAATAGTTTAAATACATGATGAGAATTAAAGCGTTAAAATTCTTAGTAAATTTTCATAAAAATCAAAATATCTCAAACTCCTTAAGGTTTAGCCGCAAGGTAAACCTTGATGAAAGTCGTTTTTATTTTGAATACGAAAATGAAAAAAATATATAGTGTTGGATTTAAAATAATGTTTTCGTTTTGGTGTACTCTGTACATTATGAAACTAATTTTAAAATATACCCTTCACCTCCAAAACAAAGCTTGTTTAAAATAAAGTAATGCAGGCATAATCTTCCATATCATATGTCATGAATAACCCGGTAATATTAAAAATTTTAAGTTAAATTTTTCGAGGTTTCCGGAAAAATTTAAAATTAAAAACAATTAAATAGAAAGTCTAAAAAACCACTCAACATTTTGAATATTTTTTAAATATATGGAACTTTACTTGGTATTTTTATATTTTCTCTCGAAATTTTGAGACTGAATTTAAAATTTGTTGGAAATTGCAGTACCTACTAAGGAGAAACAAGATAAGTCGAAATTTCGAGAAGCTGAATAAGTGTGTAAAACTAATAACATAGTGATTCAGACATTCTGTATACTGTGCTAATAAATCAGTTGTTGATTACATAATAACCGGTTTATTCTGCCATTGTACCGTCTTGATAATCTCGAAATGAGGGAGGGTAAATCGTTTCTATTTTTATCTCCTGTTGCATTTGCTCTTTGCAGTCGTTTATTTTTAATTCCTCCGTTATCTGATCCTCATTTTCTTCAACTTTTATACTATCAATATCCAGGTTTGGACTTTCCTGGCATAATTTTTTTCTATATCTTGCTGGTTGCTTTCCGTGTACTTTATACATGTGATACTGTAGACTACTTTTATAGTTACACCTAAATTCACCACAAATTGGACAAATATGCTGAATATTATTATGTTTGACGTCAACATGTCGTTTTAAAAGTTTTTTTTCAAATGTTATATAATCACACTGATCACACTTGAAGAAAGAGTCACTATGCTGCACTCTATAATGGTTCTTCAGTGCTTTGTTATTCAAAGTAATAAATGAACAGTATTCACATGCCAACCTTTCTATACAGTCGTGTGCTTCTTTGTGGGCTTTCAATGTCTTCCTGTATAAAGTTTTAAACGGGCATATATCACACACATACTCCTCTTGTTTTAGATGTTTTCTCAATATATGTTCCTTTAAAACTAATTTACTAGGGGAAGTGAAACCACAATTGTGACACTGGTACAATTTCATTTGCTTATGAAATTGTTTCATGTGAGCTAGCAAATCTCTGTTTGTGCCACAGGCATAGTCACATAATGTACATCTTTTTTCTTTTAAATGATGAGTTTGCATATGTTTTTCTAAAGACTGATTTAACGAGAACATTTTACTGCACAAATGGCAAACCTTCTTTGCAAGCTGCGATGGGTCGCATTTTTCGGGGTGTTTGTGAAGCATGTGCGACTCTAAATAAGGCGTTTTGATATCACAGTGCAAACAGGAATGGCTTTTCAACATCGATGGATCGCATTTTTCTGGATGTTTGCGCACCAAATGAGAGTCGAAAGTTATCCTGTAAACCGTTTTAAATTCACAGTGCAAACAGGAATACGTTTTCCGCTTCGATGGATCGATGTTTTCGGGATGTTTGCGTAGCATGTGCAATCTTAAATTATTTCTGTAACGCGTTTTGAACTCACAATGCAAACAGGTACGATATTTCAGTTTGGATGGGTCGCATTTTTCAGGATGATTATGCACCATGTGCGACTCTAAAGCCGTCTTGTTAGGCGTTTTAAAATCACAGTGTAAACAGGAATAAGTTTTTAGTTGCGACGGATCGCACTTTTCGAGGTGTTTGCGCACCATGTGCTCCTCTAAATAACGTGTTTTGACATCACAATGCGGACAGGATTTAATTTTCATCTTCGATAGGTCACACTTTTCGGGGTGCTTTTTTACCATGTGTTTCGCTAAATTCTTCCTGTAAGGCGTTTTAAATTCACAGTGCAAACAGGAACGATTTTTCATTAATTGCGATGGGTCACACTTTTCTGGGTGTTTGCTCAGCATGTGAGTGTCTAAAGAAGTTGTTTTTAAATCACAGTACAAACAAGAATGTTTTTTCAGCACCGATGGGTCGCATTTTTCAGGGTGTTTATATAACATGTGCGTCACTAATTTCGTCCTTTTAGGAGTTTTATATTCACAGTGCAAACATAAATGAATTTTAAGCTGCGATAGATCGCACTTTTCAAAATGATTGCGCATCATGTGCGACTTTAAAGCTATCTTGTAAGCGGTTTTGAATTCACAGTGTAAACAGAAATGTAATTTCGACTGCGATGGGTCGCATTTTTCAGGATGATTGCGCACCATGTGCGAGTCTAAAGTTAGCTTGTAAGTCGTTTTGAATTCACAGTGTAAACAGGAAAGAAATTTCAGCTGCGATGGGTCGCACTTTTCAAGGTGCTTGCGTACCATGTGCATGTCTAAAGCTGATTTCTCAGACGATTTGAATTCACAATGCAAACAGGAATTTGGTTTCAACTGTAGGTGCACCAAATCAACATGTTTTTTTACATGGTCTTTATGTCGAGAGTGGTATTCACAATAAATGCACCTAAAACCATTTTCTTCCTTTGTACAATATTCTTGGTTTTTTTTCATTCGGGCCAATCTAAAAATTAAACATTTTAAAAACTGTTACAAGTATTTAAACCAAAAATTATATTGAACTGTACTTTTTTTTAATGTATGAAACAAACTTAAAAGAGCAGTTTAAAACCTAAAATAAAATTAGTAGCATTACATTAATATCAGTAGTAAGACTCCAGTGTGCAGAATTAAAGAAAAAAAATTAAATTAAATTCGGAATTTTAAAAAAGTCAACAAATTAAAAGTGAAGATTCCACGAATAAATAAAAGTCGTAGATGTTGCTTAAAAAATCAATCAAATCAAAAAATCAATCAAATTAAAAAATGATAATTTGAATGACTATGCTGATATTTGACAACAAACTTACCGAGTTTGGCATGCTGTTTTGGATCGTAGATGGCAGTTCAGTTTACTTTTAAAGGGCGTTTTGTAGTCACAATTAGGACATTCATGTGCACCAGTATTATGAATGGTGAAAGCATGATATTTCAACTGGTATGAACTGGCCCCTATAAAATCACATAGTGAACACTTATGCTTGTGTTGCTGTTTAGGTGAGTCACATTTTTTAATATTTTGGGTAATGTTTACATCAAATTCAGCAGCACTAATATTTTGACTAAAATTGTTTCCTTCAGTATTAACTGATGGTTCATCTTTTGTGGAATATGTCGGACAATTTTCATTTTTTATTTCAATATATTCTTCTTTTAATTCTAACTTAATATTTGTTTTATCTTCGGCAATATTTATATCAAATTCAGAAGTATCAATATGACTTAAAAGATTGTCCCCGATGTTACTTGATTGTTCACTTTTTATGAAATATGCATCACAATTTTCCTCTTTTATTTCAATATGTTCATTTAATTTAACTTCTGCCGTATGTTCTTCTTTTAATTCTGATTTAATATTTTTTTTATCTTCTTCCAAATTTAATTCAATGCATTCAAATTGGGGAAAAGGCGCATCAAATGTAGTCATATTCGCTTCACAAACCGGAGGCAGGGAACCTACAAACAAAAGATTAACTATATACCTACTACAAACAAGAAAATGTTACTAGTTTGAGAGTTCGAGATTAAACTCGATATTTTGGTTTCAAAGTTCACATTTTAAAAAGAAGTATAATTTTTAAGTTTAGAATGAAAAATGAGAACAAAAGTCGTAATTTGGAGAAAAACATCGAAAATTATAATAAAAGTATTGTATTTATCAAATTCTTTTTTAATGTACGCTGCAATATCCTTTTTAATATTGTAATTCTCGATGGACTATGTGGCCTGGCAAAATCGACAGCATCCTGCTGCATATCTTCGCTCATGCCATAAAAATATTCACAAATTTATGAGTGTAAAATGTAAACAATGAGTACGTACAAAAAAAAAATTATAAAGTTGAAAATAATGAATTATAAAACCAAATATCAAAATATCGATAAAAAATTATACATTTCGAGTTGTAAGCAGAAATTTTACAGAAAAGGAAATTAAAAATTGCCGGTTAAAACTTAGAATTTTTAGAAGAAACTCAGTATTTTGAAATGACCTCGTGATCGATGAACTAATTTTTTTTTCATTTCGAATTTGTTCTCAGATTTTCAAACTTTCGATTAATTAAATTCGAGTATTCGATTTTTTCTCAAGTTCCGATATCGAAACAGAAGAATTTACTTAAAATTTTCAGAAAAACGTTAGATTTAAAATCTAACAACAGTCGAGGAAATAGTACCTAACATTTTCATGTTAAATTTCAATTTTTAAAATCAGTATTTAAATAATTGACATTTCTCACTCTTACTTTGTGGATGTCTTGAATAGTCATAACTATTAAACTATTCTTTGATGATGCTGTAAAACGAAACCTGGTCCGGTCGTAGCAAATATTTATAGAAACATCGTGGAATTTTTAATAACTATTCTTGTTTTAATTGTCAGTAAACTTTAATAGTTATGAACACTATTCTAATAAATTAAAATTGTTTGAAAATTTCCATATTATTATTCTCGAATTTTCGAATTTAATCTTAATATTTACATAACAAATGACGAGTTATTAAAAAAAAATTCAAGCTATCTTAAAAATGTGTATTTCAAGAAAAATTTCATATTTTGGAAGAAACTTAAGTTTTTAAATAAAAAATTCGAGTTTCAACACAAAATTTATTTAAATTTTCATAAGACTAATTTTATCGTAAATTCCGAAATCGTATTATTTATTTTGTAAAATGTTCCAATTTGAAAATTGAGGTCAAAATTCAAATTTTAATTTTTCTTAGAATTGTTGATTCTTTTTTCTCGTTTAGAGTTTAATCTTTATATAAAAAAAATTATTTTCAAACTTCTTTGATTATGCCTCGACCAAATCATTATTTGAAGGTTAAATAAATAAATATATTGGTCATAGCTATCGCTTGAAAATGGTATTTTAAAATAAAGTTAACATGTATAATGTCATTCCAGTAAGGAAAGCTGTACTCTCCTTAGGTTACAAGTTATTAAAACATTTAAAACTGGTGAAAAGTACAAATTTTCCTTGTTTTTTTTCAATAAATTGTCAGAGAAAATGTACAAATTGCTGGAAGCATTGTTAATTAACTTACCAAGCGTCAAGTCTCTACTTCGGAGCATTAATCATTACTTATACATTAGAAAGCAATAGAAAAAATTCCACAAAATTAAAAGATTAGACCGAATATTTAAATTACTGTTATGAAAAATAATTATCAAAGACAAATTAGAAGCAAAGAAAAAAGTGAGGTTAAACATTTGTCATCTGTTTAGATAATATAAATTTATAGTCAAAAGTCATCTGTAAGTGAGCAGTGTTGCCAATCATAGTGGGTTGTGAACTTAGATAAGGTTGTGAAGCACACAACACTAACAATCATAGAGAAAAATCCCTATCAGCTATTCAATATTTCCTGCCTGCCAGTGGCGTTTCATTCTTGGGGGCACTGGGAATAAATAAAGATATATTTAAACGTGGCCTTTAAGATTATTGGTTAGTAGACATAAAATATTCACTTTACTAAAATGAATATTGTTTCTGATAGGCCTAGCAGGACCTCTTTAGGTTGAAACTGTTAAAATGTTTCATAGTAACATCTTTTAATGTTTTTTGAATACTAATTTTAGATTTTTAACTGCAAACTTTTGTTTCGAAATTTAGAAAATTTTAGTAGAAGGGTGAAAGAACTTTTGCGCTATATTGAAAAATAGTTTTAATATTATTTGGTATTAAATAGTTTAAAAACTGCAAATACTGTTAATGTTTCAAATAATGTATTACTACTCTTCTTCAATGGTTACAAATTATAGAAAACTTTTGAATGTTCGTTGCTGCACAATTTAATTGAGTTTTTTGCAGCTTGTTCTTAATTACTAGGACAAAGTCTGAAAGTAGACAATTCATGAAATTGCCTAATTTCACAGCTGTTCAATCGATAGTTGTTTGATTTAAAATTAGAACGCTATAACTAATCCTACCAAAAATTAAAAATTGACAGAACTCGCAAGTTACCACTTATTAAAACCTTTTATGAACAAAAAAAAACATGAAAACAAGGGGAAAGACGTTGAATAACAATTTCAGTTTTCAATTTTGGTCAAATGGGAGGGTAGTTCGTCTTATTAGATCGAACAAAAAGTGATTGAGAAACTGCTTGTCCTAAACAAATAAATAAATTATCTGTTTTCGGATTTCTTTTCCTGATAATCAAGAACAGGACACAAGAAACTCAAATTGTGTTTACATACAAATAAAAGTTGCCAGCAACTTAATTGCCTATTACATGAAATATGAAAAAAGTTTGGAAATAAAAAAAGACAGTAATGATCTTAGCATTTCATTTATTTCAAGGAGTCGATTACATGTAAGAAAACCAAACAGAAACAAAGTTAAAAAAACAGTATCTACTCTACAGAAACATGCATTTTCTATGATATACTATACATTTAAATAATTATTAACCAACAATAATCTATTGATAAAAAAGGCTCCTTTAAATTAAAGATGTTCAAAGTGTTCACCTTCACTTTGTAAACATAAATTTACTCTACGTTTCATGCAATCAAAAACATGTTGCAGTTCATTTGGTGATATAGAATCTATTTCATGCTGAACTGCAACTTCTAGTTCCTCAATTGTGTGCAAATGATTTTTAAATACATTATGTTTAATGCGACCAAACAGATAAAAATCTAAGGGTGTTAGATCAGGACTTCGAGCAGGCCATAAGCCTCTACTGATTAAACGATCATCATAAAATTCTCTCAAATATCTTAACGTTTGTGCCGAAGTATGTGCTGCAGCTCCATCTTGTTGGAAGTATCCAAGTTGCAGTTCATCATTATGCATAATCTCCAGAGCTTGTTATAAAATGGTCCGGTATCATTCTCCATTTATTGTGTCTCGAAAAAAAAAAAATGGTCCTATTATCCTTCTTCTTGAAATTGCTACCCATACACTAATTTTCTGGGGATGTAAAGGTGTTTCAATAAAATTATGTGGATTTTCTGTACCCCAAATTCTATAGTTTTGACTATTCACGTAGCCAGACAAATGTACCCAGGCTTCATCGGAAAAAAAGTCAAGTCTAATATATTATTATTGTTTAAATGTTCATTAAACCAATGACAAAATTGAACTCGTTGATTATAATCTGGTGGTTTTAACTCTTAAACGACAGTCATTTTATAGGGATGCATATGCAACTGCTTCGTTAATGCTTTGTGACAAGTTCCAATTGACAGACCTATAAAAAAAATTAGAAAATAAATTTTAGTTGCAGCATAACAATTCTTCATGAAAATCTTATTGCTTACAAAAAATGTGTATGTGCTTTTAAAGTTATCAATAATTGAATCAATATTTATAATAAGTACCTGTCTGATAGATAACTGAAATAGATTTTTTTAGGACTTTGTTGCATGCACTGTCGAATATTTTCAACAACATTTTCTGTTAAAATTGGTCGTCTACCTGTAGACTTGCCCTTGCAAATGCAATGTTTCTCCTCATAACGTTTAATGAGCACTAATCTGTGGTTCTTAAAAATATCATATGGAATGTCAGCATTTGGAAACCTTTCATTGAATTGTTCAATATAGGATTGCAATGAGTAAGACCAGCTTTTATTTGGATTCAGTGTACCACTACGAAAATGCGCCATCAAAATAAAGGCGTCTTGTACTGGCGTAAAAGGCATGTTTAGAAAACCAAGCCTAAAACACGTACAATATCAAGCACAACCTTAAAATAGCTGTACTTATAACTTACCCAAAATTTTGACAAAAACTTTTTCTTTATTTTACACAAATTATATTTATATAATGTAAAAGTTTAGCATAAATTATAAGCACAAAACGCCCATGAACTGTCAGAATTTTTCTTCTTCTTCGTTAATAGGCCTTTATCCCTTAAGGATAATTGGCCAAGTACAGAATTTTTAATCACTAGATTGTCCTGTCATATTCCTGCACCAAACCTATAGAAATTAAAATCACTAGGACAGAGAAGCGATGCGGTCACGTGGGGACTCGGACATTAATGAAGACCCTGTATATGGTCGTTCGATAGTGTCGGTGTCATTTGTTTGGGTTTTCCTGTCCTGACATGCAAATTTTTTGGGTAAACACCCTGGCTTCATGCGTACTTGTGCCACCAACCCCATCACATGATACTGCATATAATTTTCCATATCATTTGGCAACTGAAAGAAAAAGTAACCCAGTGAAATTTGATCATAATAATAGCGATAACTAGGAGCAAACATAACCTCAATAAGCTACATATTATTTTTACAACACAGGTATTTCATCTTAAAGAATTTAAGTTAAACATAATAATATAGTGGTAAATAGGTATTATGCTATAAAAAATACTTACATCAAAGTGATCTTCACAAAAGTAAATACGCGAATTTATTTTTACACTTGCCGGATCTCGGTGTGCGAGTTTTAAACACTTATCTCTCATGATTTTTTTTGTTTGGTACATAAATAAACAATTTATTAGGTGTTCTTAAAGAAGTATTTTTGCACAAAGGTACCGCACACCACTTATAAACATTGGAATTCATTCTAATGACATGTGAGCTTTCTTCCCACAACCAATGACAATATAGTTTATTTACATAGGCGTAACGTGACAACCCAAGAGCGTTTCCGCGCCAGATTCAAAGTGGACAGTGAAAAATGCAATTATTTGATAAAAAGGCTTAGAGTTTTCATAAAATTACTAGTTTTTCGTAAAAAGTAGACGTATACCTATATCATACAATGGAATTTACAAATTTTGTCATCATGCCTGTTATGTATTCTATGCAGTCAATGTTGCCATGCGTTCAATACTATATTCCCCATAATTCTACCATATGTCAGTGGCTCAGTGGCGTGCTGTTTCTTCAACGAATTTGGACATTCCGAAATGCGATTTTTGCGTGAAACCGTTCTTTGTCACCTTTGATTTTTAGTATCTTGCAACACCAGTATGATATCGATAAAAACACGTATTTTATAACAACTAAACAAGGGTAATTTTGAAAATTAAAGCAAATACTTTAAACGTTCTTACGAATTTAATTTTTTCTTTAGGTTCACTTTGATTCAAACTTTAGGCTATTTTTTTACAGAAATTTCAAATTAAATGTCGATATAAAAAACAAATAAATAAATAAAATTTTCGTGTTTAACTCTGGATACAGTGAAAGAAATCATCGCTATTTTAAAAAAATCATAATTTATATAGATTGACCAGAAGATCTTTTTAAAATTTATGAAAGAAAATGTAAAATTTGTGGCAAAGAAGTGGGAAAAAGGCAAAAGAAAGATATGTCACAATGTTGTTGAAGTTAAAACTTACCAAGTGTTACTTTGGAGAGCTAGTCGTTACTTATAAGATTAAAAACAATAATAATAAAAAGTCCACTAAATTCAATATGTTTATAATTTAAATCACAAAACAAATATACAGCGTGTCCCACTAGTGCGGGAAAGTCCAATATCTATGTTAAAATGAGGAATATATGGATTATTCTTTTTACAATGTTGTCACATTTCTTGAAATGTACAAATTAAAAATATTTTCAACTACACAGGGTGTTCCACTTTTCCTGGCCAGACACCAACTTTTGTTTGTTAAATGGAAACACACATTTTTTATATTTTTTTCGGATTCTACATCAAAAATAAAGGGTACTTTCTGTAGAATAGTCCTATTCGAATATTCACGGTTTTTGAGTTATCTCGCTTGAAAGGTTTTTCTAGTCGATATTGGCTGCTTACATTATTTGATACTAACAGGTTATGCTAAGAGCTACTATGCCCATTTTTTTATCAGATGTTTAGTAAGGACGACTCTTCCGAATCGTGCTCCAAAAACTGCCATGCGTTATACAGGGTGACCAAAATATCATGTCAAAATTGACAATTTAAAAATTGAAAAATTTCGAAAATTTTAAATGCAACACCCTGTATATTTTTATACCATCAGATGCAGAATTAAATTCTCTACAACTTTGCTACACCTGCTCATATATCTAAATTCATTAGTTTCTCATGAAATCTCATTTTTATGAAAAAATGCGAAGTTTACAAATAGTTTATTTGTAAGATAACGTAGTAGGCACTTGTCAAAGGATAATCAATCAATAAACAGTTACCATGAGCTTCTCCTACGGCGTACACCATATTTATTAATTCTTCTTTAGAGTAATCCATTTCACAATTATTAGTGTAACTTTTCTATTGAACTTTATGTCACTCGAAAATTTGTATGATTATCCTTTGACAGGTGCCTACTACGTTATCTTACAAATAAACTATTTGTAAACTTCGCATTTTTTCATAAAAATGAGATTTCATGAGAAACTAATGAATTTAGGTATATGAGCAGGTGTAGCAAAGTTGTAGAGAATTTAATTCTGCATCTGATGATGATGATCATTTTAACATAGTTATTGGACTTTCCCGCACTAGTGGGACACGCTGTATACATTGTTTATATCCTTATCAAAGGTAAGTGTCAGTTGACCAATATGCCAATATACTGTAATTAGATATTCTATGCAGTCAATGTTGCCATGCGTTTAATACTATATTCCCCATAATTCCGCCATATGTTAGTGAGACTAGTCTATGTCATTGGCTCAGTGGCGTGTTCTATCTTCAACGAATTTGGACATTCGGAAATAAGATTTTTGCGTGAAACCGTTTTTTGTGACTTTTAATTTTCAATATCTCGCAACACCAACATGATATCGATAAAGACACGTATTTTATAACAACTAAATAAGGATGTTTCACTAAAGCACTGAACTAAACACTGTGGCTTGTGATTAATTTCAAAGAAGGTTTCACGCCTTAACCATATCGGCAATTAATTAATTACGCGATACCTATTCCCCCAGCAGAACCGACTTTTTTAAGCGTACTAATCTAAAAAGATTAGCAAAACATGCATCGACGTCATCTGCATTGAGATTCAAATCGATACTATGTTTCAGAAAAAACTGAAGTGGGAATTTTTCGCAGTTCAAATCTAATTTGACAGGGTTACGAATTTTGAGATTTTAATAATTGAATGTTTCTGGGAAAATCTGAACCCCCTAAAAATTTTTTTATGACCATTTTTTAAAAATTTTGACATACTTTCAAAGAAAAGAATTTTAAAAAATACAATTTTTCTTAACATTTCGACATAAATGTACGAGTGTAATTTTCATAAATTTCGATTTTGATCGAAACCAGACTAGAAGGCGAAATGAGGTTCCCATTTCAACGAAAAGTTTGTGTCAGTTCCTTTCCGGAAAAAAAAACGGTTTGTTGACATTTTGGGATTAATACTTTCAAAAGAAATTTTGGATGAAAGGACTGGTTCTTGGTTATTTTCAAAAGTTTAGAAACAAATCTTGTTCCCTGAAACCAAGAAAAATTAAAAACCCAACACTTGCTCGAAATTAGTTAGAGCAAGTGTTGTGTTTTTAATCTTTCTTCAGGGGACAAGATTTTTATAGCAATTTTTGAAGACAGTCAAGGACCAATCCGGTATATCAACTTCGAAAGAAAAGCAAAATAACCAAATTTTGAGTTTAAACTTGAAATTTGGACAGAATATTAAGTTTTTCAATTTATATATCTAAAATCTCAAAATAAAAATTTACTGATTAAGGTAAAAATTTCGATAAATAACATTTAAACCTCTAAAGAAGTCCGAAAGATTTGACATTGAAATTGCATTTTAACAACAATTATTCGATTTATATAAAAAATTTCTATAAATCTTGAGCGAAACAAACGCCTTTGGAAAAAAAATTGTAATTTTTAGGTTTAAACGTAATAAGAAATTTTAAGACAATATATCAACGTTTCGTAAGGAAGGTCGACAAAAAATTCAGGAACTAAATGTAGGAAATTTTTTTTTAATAATATCGCTTCTAATTTTGTTATACCTAAATGAAAAAGTTGTCAAAACGATATTAAGCCTAAAAGCAAAATTCTTTATCAATCGTAAGTATACGAATAAGGTAAAAAAAACAAAAGAAAAATCACATTACAAAATAACCATAAACTTGGGGTACCTGACAAGTCATCGAGGGTAGCGCGAACGCCAAGTAGAATAATACTGAATTATTAAATGATTAGGAAAAAATAAAACTAAACATTTATTTTGTATAATTGTATAATCATTATAAGACATATTCAGGCAAATAGTACGATATGAAAAGTAATGTATAGCAAAACATTTTATATACAAAAAATAAAATAGATAATTCATTATTAATCAATATTCCTCTTTTTTATACATTTAGGGGCCATATTTTTGGAGATACACCAAGATAAAGTCACCTTTAAGCTTTTCTAGACATTTTTAGAGAAGAATGCCAAAGGCTGCTGAAGGCCTTAAATAGAGATTATGGTTTTGTTTAGTCAGAGGTAATCATTTTAATTTTGTTTTATTTTCAACTCCTTTATTTTCCTCGTTCAAATTATTCCATAATATTTAAAATTTGAAGTGATGATTATCAAATGTTTTTCTTTAAATATATTGTTTATTACAAGTATAATTCCGATTTTTCAAAATGCTGACTTGACAAATATTAAATTCGTTAAAACCTGCTTTCGTTTTGAAAATGTGAATTTTCCATGAAAACAGGAACAGCTGGCTATGGGGACGTGAAATGACATTTGATAGTGAATTAAATTTTACAACTATAACACACAGGACGTTTCATTTAACATAAACAAGTTATTAGCGTTTAAAACCTGTAATTATTTGGTCATAATTTTTGGACGCCCGGTATAGAGTGGTCAATTTTTCTACATCTACGACACAAATCTTAATTAGCAGAACTCAATATAAATTTGTTTTTAATAGCTTAAATACATGTTGAGAATTAAAGCGTTAAAATTCTTACTAAATTTTCATAAAAATCAAAATATCTCAAACTCCTTGAGGTTTAGCCGCAAGGTAAACCTTGATGAAACTCGCTTTTATTTTGAATACGAAAATGAACAAAATATATAGTGTTGGATTTAAAATAATGTTTTCGTTTTGGTGTATTCTGTACATTATGAAACTAATTTTAAAATATACCCTCCACCTGCAAAACAAAGCTTGTTTAAAATAAAGTAATGCAGGCATAATCTTTCCTGTCATATGTCATGAATAACCCGGTAATATTAAAAATATTAAGTTAAATTTTTCGAGGTTTCCGGAAAAATTTAAAATTAAAAAACAATTAAATAGAAAGTTTAAAAAACCACTCCACATTTTGAACATAATTTAAAAATATCAAACTTTACTTTGTATTTTTATATTTTCTCTCGAAATTTTGAGACTGAATTTAAAATTTGTCGAAAATTGCGGTACCTACTAAGGAGAAACAAGGTAAGTCGAAATTTCGAGAAGCTGAATAAGTGTGTAAAACTAATAACATAGTGATTCAGACATTCTGTATACTGTGCTAATAAATCAGTTGTTGATTACATAATAACCAGTTTATTCTGCCATTGTACTGTCTTGATAATCTTCAAATGAGGGAAAGTAAATCGTTTCTATTTTTATCTCCTGTTTCATTTGCTCTTTGCAGTCGTTTATTTTTAATTCCTCTGTTATCTGATCCTCATTTTCTTCAACTTTTATACTATCAATATCCAGGTTTGGACTTTCCTGGCATAATTTTTTTCTATATCTTGCTGGTTGCTTTCCGTGTACTTTATACATGTGATACTGTAGACTACTTTTATAGTTGCACCTAAAGTTATCACAAATTTGACAAATATGCTGAATATTATTATGTTTGACCTCAACATGTCTTTTTAAAAGTTGTTTTTCAAATGTTATATAATCACACTGATCACACTTGAGGAAACAGTCACTATGCTGCACTCTATAATGGTTCTTCAGTGCTTTGTTATTCAAAGTAATAAATGAACAGTATTCACATGCCAACCTTTCTATACAGTCGTGTGCTTCTTTGTGGGCTTTCAATGTCTTCCTATATAATGTTTTAAACGGGCATATATCACACGCATACTCCTCTTGTTTTAGATGTTTTCTCAATATATGTTCCTTTAAAACTAATTTACTAGGGGAAGTGAAACCACAATTGTGACACTGGTACAATTTCATTTGCTTATGAAATTGTTTCATGTGAGCTAGCAAATCTCTGTTTGTGCCACAGACATAGTCACATAATGTACATCTTTTTTCTTTTAAATGATGAGTTTGCATATGTTTTTCTAAAGACTGATTTAACGAGAACATTTTACTGCACAAATGGCAAACCTTCTTTGCAAGCTGCGATGGGTCGCATTTTTCGGGATGTTTGTGAAGCATGTGCGACTCTAAATAAGGCGTTTTGATATCACAGTGCAAACAGGAATGGCTTTTCAACATCGATGGATCGCACTTTTCTGGATGTTTGCGCACCAAATGAGAGTCGAAAGTTATCCTGTAAACCGTTTTGAATTCACAGTGCAAACAGGAATACGTTTTCCGCTCCGATGGATCGATGTTTTCGGGATGTTTGCGCACCATGTGCAACTTTAAATTCTTTTTGTAACGCGTTTTGAACTCACAATGCAAACAGTTACGATATTTCAGTTTGGATGGGTCGCATTTTTCAGGATGATTGCGCACCATGTGCGACTCTAAAGCCGTCTTGTTAGGCGTTTTGAAATCACAGTGTAAACAGGAATAAGTTTTTAGTTGTGATGGATCGCACTTTTCGAGGTGTTTGCGCACCATGTGCTCCTCTAAATAACGTGTTTTGACATCACAATGCGGACAGGATTTAATTTTCATCTTCGATAGGTCACACTTTTCGGGGTGCTTTTTTACCATGTGTTTCGCTAAATTCTTCCTGTAAGGCGTTTTATATTCACAGTGCGAACAGGAACGATTTTTCATTAATAGCGATGGGTCACACTTTTCTGGGTGTTTGCTCAGCATGTGAGCGTCTAAAGAAGTTGTTTTTAAATCACAGTACAAACAAGAATGTTTTTTCAGCAACGATGGGTCGCATTTTTCAGGGTGTTTATATAACATGTGCGAATCAAATTCCGCCTTTTTAGGAGTTTTATATTCACAGTGCAAACATAAATGAATTTTAAGCTGCGATAGATCGCACTTTTCAAAATGATTGCGCATCATGTGCGCCTTTAAAGCTATCTTGTAAGCGGTTTTGAATTCACAGTGTAAACAGAAATGTAATTTCGACTGCGATGGGTCGCACTTTTCAGGATGATTGCGTACCATGTGCGAGTCTAAAGTTAGCTTGTAAGTCGTTCTGAATTCACAGTGTAAACAGAAATGTAATTTCGACTGCGATGGGTCACACTTTTCTGGATGATTGCGTACCATGTGCGAGTCTAAAGTTTGCTTGTAAGTCGTTTTGAATTCACAGTGTAAACAGGAAAGAAATTTCAGCTGCGATGGATCGCACTTTTCAAGGTGCTTGCGTACCATATGCATGTCTAAAGGGGATTTCTCAGACGATTTGAATTCACAATGCAAACAGGAATAAGGTTTCAACTGCAGGTGCACCAAATCAACATGTTTTTTTACACGGTCTTTAAGTCGAGAGTGGTATTCGCAATAAATGCACCTATAACCATTTTCTTCCTTTGTATAAAAATCTTGTTTTTTTTTCATTCGGGCCAATCTAAAAATGTAAAAAACATTTGATTTTTTTTTGCCTATTAAACATTTTAAAAACTGTTACAAGTATTTCAACCAAAAATTATACTGAATTGTACTTTTTTTTAATGTATGAAACAAACTTAAAAGTGCAATTAAACCTAAAATAAAATTAGTATCATTACGTTAATATCAGTGGTAAGATTCCAGTGTGCAGAATTAAAGAAAAAAATTTAAAATTAAATTCGGAATTTTAGAAAAGTCAATTAATTAAAAGTGAAGATTTCACGAATAAATAGAAGTCGTAGATGTTGCTTAAAAAATCAATCAAATCAAAAAATCAATCAAATTAAAAAACAATAATTTGAATGACTATGCTGATATTTGACAACAAACTTACCGAATTTGGCATGCTACTTTTGGATCGTAGATGGCAGTTCAGTTTACTTTTAAAGGGCGTTTTGTAGTCACAATTAGGACATTCATGTACACCAGTATTATGAATGGTGAAAGCATGATATTTCAACTGGTATGAACTGGCCCCTATAAAATCACATAGTGAACACTTATGCTTGTGTTGCTGTTTAGGTGAGTCACATTTTTTAATATTTTGGGTGATGTTTACATCAAATTCAGTAGCACTAATATTTTGACTAAAATTGTTTCCTTCAGCATTAACTGCTGGTTCATCTTTTGTGGAATATGTCGGACAATTTTCATTTTTTATTTCAATATATTCTTCTTTTAATTCTAACTTAATATCTGTTTTATCTTCAGCAATATTTATATCAAATTCAGAAGTATTAATATTACTTAAAAGATTATCCTCGATGTTACTTGATTGTTCACTTTTTATGAAATATGCATCACAATTTTCTTCTTTTATTTCAATATGTTCATTTAATTCTAATTTAACTTCTGCCGTATATTCTTCTTTTAATTCTAATTTAATATCCTTTTTATCTTCTTCCAAATTTAATTCAATGCATTCAAATTGGGGAAAAGGCGCATCAGATGTAGTCATATTCGCTTTACAAACCGGAGACCGGAAACCTACAAATAAAAAATTAAGTATATACTTACAAACAAACACGAAAATATAACTAGTTCAAGAATTCGAAATTAAACTCGATTTTTTTTATTTTAAAGTTCACATTTTAAAAAGAAGTATAATTTTTAAGTTTAGGTTGAAAAATGAGAACAAAAGTCGCAATTTGGAGAAAAACATCGAAAATTATAATGAAAGTATTGTATTTATCAAATTCTTTTTAAATGTAGGCTGCAATATCCTTTTTCATATTGTACTTCTCGATGGTCTATGTGGCCCCCACAATCGACAGCTTCGCTCATGCTATAAAAATATTCACAAATTTATGAATGTAAAATGTAAACAATGAGTACGTACAAAAAAAATGTAAAGTTGAAAACAATGAATTATAAAACGAAATATCAAAATTTCCAGAAAAAATTGTACACTTCGTGTTTTAAGCAGAAATTTTACAAAAAAAGAAATTAAAAATTGCCGGTTAAAACTTAGAATTTTTAGAAGAAACTCAGTATTTTGAAAAGATCTCGTGATTGATGAACTATTTTTTTTTTCATTTCGAATTTATACTCAGATTTTCAAAATTCTAATTAATTAAATTCGAGTATTAGATTTTTTCTCAAGTTCCGATATCGAAACAGAAGAATTCACTTAAAAATGTCAGAAAAACGTTAGATTTAAAGTCTAACAATTTTCGAGAAAATAGTACCTAACATTTTCATGTTAAATTTAAATTTTTAAAATCAGTATTTTAAATAATTGACATTTCTCACTCTTACTTTGTGGAATACTTAAATATTCAAAACTATCGTTGATTGAATACATTGAATGTATTTTCGAACGAACTTTAAAAAAAAATTGGAAATTTCGGTATTTAATTAAAGTCGTGAGTGAGATATTTTTTACTTTTCAACTCGAAACGTGCCGTGAGCATTTTATATTTTTCCTTTTTTACTCTTTAACTCAAATTGTCCCTTGATATTTTACCTGGTTATGCCCGTTATTTTAATTATTGCATTCCGATACCGACCGACTAATTCGCAACAGATGGGCTGTTCTGATCAGTGTTACAGTGCAAAATACGAAATTACTGAAATTTTGATTACATTCCTGACTTTTTTTAGCAACATTTAAATGTTATATTCCTTGTATTTCGTGACAAATTCAAAATTAAATTGTATTTATTATATATTTGCTTTAATGAGCTTTTAACAAATCAATTTTAACAGAAATTTATTTAAATCATATTAAATAAAATATTTTCTAAATAAAATCAAGACGAATTGGAATTCAATTGTTTTCTCAGCGGAATAATGTTAGACAGTAAATTCTGTACTACTTTTCCCATTAGGCTTTCTTGTATTTCCAATGGTTTACGAGATCCTTGTAGTGAAAATCAAATTTGATTCAACCTGTATATGATGAAAATAAGTTGACTCCTGTTCTGTCCCAAGCAAATCAAAACGGTCTGCACTTCGAAAAGGATCATTTAATGATTCAGTTGTGATTGTGATTGCGTATAAATCTTATCAATATGTTCATAATATCAAAATCATGGAATGAAGCACTTAGTTTACTTTGGGAATTTCCAATGAGCTAGCTCCTATTTGCATCCAATTGTTAGGGTCAACATTAAATAGTACTTATCCTATTATTATATTACTTTAAAGAAATATTCAACATTTCTCAGATGTCAGTCAAGTCTCTTAAGAATGTGTCAATGAATGAAACCCTTAAATAATGGGTCACTCCAGCCTCCAGCACCAGGCAAAATAAAACCTGTTTTATGACTGGGTAAATGGCAAGTCTGGCATTACAATTGTTGTTTGAATTAGCTAGAATATTGGCTAAATATATCGTTGTATTTGTGTTTAACTGAATTCAATTAAACATCCCCAAAAGTTTATTCTTCATGGTGGACTTTTATTGGTCGGAAACATTATGTTTATTAATTTAATTTAAAATTTCTACGACCCAGTTTGGAAATATTTAAATTTTTATTAATGTTTGTTGACAATATTCAAAAACTGTTTTCGAATATTGTCAACAAAGATTAATAAAAATTTAAATATTTCCAAACTGGGTCGTAGAAATTTTAAATAAAATTAAATAAATCCAACAATGAACCGGTGGAAAAGGATTATGTATGCATATTTTCTGATAAACTTTTTGTAAATGAATTTAATTGATATATAATTAATTTAAACTCGAAATTTCAACTTTTTCCTTAAAATTTGTAGTTTATGTAAATTCGTTTTTTAAGTCTTTGTTGACTTTAATTAATTTATTTATAAAAATCATTATTTTTTTGAAATTATTTTTTATTGTTTACAGAATTTTTGGAATTTCAGAATGTATATGTTTTCAAACCGGCTTGAGTTGTGTTTAAGAAAGAAGCTGTGCGTATTATTTTTTTCGCCCTTATTATTAAAGACAACTCTTATAATACCATAATACTGCAATAATAATTATTAAATCAAACATTTTTTTGGTCCCATTTTATCTTTGGTGTAGAAAGTCATGACTCATCCTAATTAACGCTAACTGACAACATAAGCGCTGCAAAAAAATTAAATTAGGAAAACTTGGCAATTGCCTTTTTTTTAAATTTGTTTTCCAACTATTCAAAATTTAGACTTTCTTTAAACATTTTGATTTTTTTTTAAATTTAGCTTTTTATGAAAATGAAATGAAAATTTCCACTTTTTTCAAAATTTTGACATCTTTGAAATTTTCAACTATTCAAAATTTCGACTTTTTTAAAAATCACGAATTTTTCTAAAATTTCGACCTTTTTAAAAAAGACAACTTTTTTTGAAGATCTTAACTTTTTCGACTTTTTAAATTTTATACTTTTTCCAAAAATTTTTTGATTTTCTTTGAATATTTCGGCTTTTGATAATTTTTAATGTTATTCAAAATTTTCGAATTACTTAGTTTTGTTTTTAAAAGTTTTTAATTTTTTTAAAGAACTGCACTGCACCAGTTTTTTCAATTTTGATATTTTTTTGAAAATTGATATTTTTCCAAATTTCGTCTATTTTAAACATTTTCCTTTTTGCAGTTTTTGACGTCAATATTGTGACTATTATATCACGATTTGTTTGCATAATTTCGACTTTTTGTGAATAAGTTCGACTTTTCTTTTGAAGATTTATTTTTTTTGAAAATTTTACTTTTTTTGAAAATTTTAACATTTTTCAAAATTTCAGCTTTTTTCAAAATTATCAATTTTTATTAAATTCCAACTTTATGACAATTTTGACATTTCACTAGTGTTTTAAATTATCATTATTTTCAAATTTTTAGCTTTTCTAATTTTCATTTTTTTTAAATTTCAGAATATTTAAAAAAATTTCGACCATTTTTCAAATGAATCTATTTTTCAAAGTTTAGATTTTTTTAGAAATTTAAAATTTCTTCAAAATTTTACCAATTATCTTAAAAATTTCGTTTTTTCATTCAATTTCAATTTTTTTTTAATCTAATGAATTGTTCTGAAAATTCCTCCTTTTTTCAAACTTTTAACATTTTTCTCAAAATTTTGACTTTATTTCCCAATGTTGAAATTTTGCCTTTTTTAAAAGTTTCTCAACAAAAAGTCGAATACTCGAAATTTTATCAAAATTTTAAGTTTATCTAACATTTGGATTTTTAAACAGTTTTTATAAATTTCGAATTCTCAAAATCTTAGCTTTTTACTAGAAATTTCGCGTTAAAATTTGAATATTATTTCGATTTTTTCAAGTCTCACAAAAAGCGAACTTTTTTCTCAAAACAAAGTGTTTTCGTGTTAAAATTAGAATTTTATTTCGTTTTTTTCTAAGACTCATAATTAACAAGAAAAACAGATATTGGTCAATTTGAACATTACTTTTTTCCCAACTACAAATATCTATAAATATTTTTCATTGTAAAATTTGTGCATCTTGATGGCAATAAATACTCTCAGTTCAAATACAACTTTTAGAAAAGGAACACCCTTCCAGTAATTTTATCATTTTACCCAAACATCTGTTTTTACTTAGAAAGTAAGATAAATAAACAACGTAGTTCAATTGGCCTGCGTCACAATAGCAGACAAAACTTCAAAAGGGCCTGGGCGAGTCATAACAGTAATTATTATAAAATTGCTTTTCGTTGAAATTTATGCTTCAAGTTTGTTATTATGATTAATTATACTCTTTTATGAAGTACATATTGCTGCTTAAATTCTTTAGAAATACAGCTGTACTTGGAAACACCAATAGAGCAATAGAAAAGGATAAATAGGCAGTACACTTTTTGAAAATAGTCCAAATCAAAAACAAACAAACGAAATTAAAATTAAGGCAAAGACGCATGAAGAACGCTGAAAAATGTAAAAAAGTAGGACATGACATAAAATCCGGTCTCTAGTAATTATTATGGTAGTATTATGGTATTATCGAAGCTGTCTTTAATATTAAGGTCAGAAAAAAATAATACGCAACATCCAAAACTTAGGGCTTCTTTCTTAAACAGAATTCATGCCGGTTTAAAAAAATATATAATGCTGAAATGCCAAAAATTCTGTCTAAACAATAAAAAATATTTTCGAAAAAGTAATAATTTTTATAAATAAATTAATTAAAAAGTCAACAAAAACTTAAAAAACGAATTTACATAAACTACAAATTTTAAGGAAAAAGTCGAGATTCCGAGATTAAATTAATTATATCAATTAAATTAATTTAACAAAAAGTTTATCAAAAATTTTAAGAAATACGCATACATAATCTTTTTACACTGGTTTATTGTATTAACTAATATTTAAATTTGTTTTAAATTCTTTTAGGAATCTTAAGTTGAATTCAGTTAAAGAAAAATATAACGATTTGTTTATTCCAACAAGAGCATTTTGGCTAATTCAAGCAACAATGCTAACTAATGTCGGACTTGCCATCTACCCAGTCATAAAACAGGTTTTATTTTGCCTGAAGGCTGAAGTGACCCATTACCTAAGAGTTCAAACGATTTCAAAATACTACCCCACCAGCCGCTCATCACTGACGGCTGTCAGAACCTGCAATTACCGTGTCCCTCTATTGATGAAAAGATTAAACAAAAGGATGCAGAGGAGCAGGGATAAGATCAAGTGGACGCAAAGACCATCATTGATTTTGGTGGATGCGTCCTGAAGCAGAGCTCCTGAGCGTCCAAAAATGGCGTACGCTGTTACTCCATTGCTTCCGCCATCTATACTATATTCAATCAACGTAACTATTAAACTATTTGATGACGCTGTAAAACGAAACCTGGTCCGGTGGTAGCAAATATTTATAGAAACATCGTGGAATTTTTGATATCTATTCTTGTTTTAATTGTCAATAAACTTTAATAGTTATGAACACTATTCTAATAAATTAAAATTGTTTGAAAATTTCCATATTATTATTCTCGAATTTTCGAATTTAATCTTAATATTTACATAATAAATGACGAGTTATTAAAAAAAATTCAAGCTATCTTAAAAATGTGTATTTCAAGAAAAATTTCATATTTCGGAAGAAACTTAGTTTTTAAACATAAAATTCGAGTTTTAACACAAAATTTATTTAAAATTCCTTAAAACTAATTTTATCGTAAATTCCGAAATCGTATTATTTATTTTGCAAAATGTTCCAATTCGAAAATTAAGGTCAAGTTCCAAAACTTAATTTTTCTTATAACTGTTGATGTTTTTTCTCGTTTAGAATTTAATCTCAATCTTTTATATACAGGATGTTACAAAAGTCCGGGCCGCTACTTCAGGAGCATATTCTACACATTAAAATATGAAAAATGTTGAAATACATTTTTTTCTTTAAATTGCCTCCTAACGGAGATATGACCATTTAAAGATGGCGCCCCTAAAGTGGTTTTTTTACTACAAAAAGTTAACGGTTAGTAGCAAAGTCATGAAATTGGGCAAGCAGCTAAAGAATTGGATTAGGCATATTCTCATCCAACATATTTTTTAAATAAGCAGTAGCGTGGTGTGTAGGGGGTTGCCCGCGATTATTTTTTGCCGTAACTTTTTTGTATTGCAATATTTCGACACAAAAGCGCCATAATCGTAAAAAGCAACATTTTTTATACAAAAAAGGTACTCTTTCTCAAAGTCGCTAAAAGTAACCGTTTCCGAGAAAAAGGCGTTTAAATAATCCTATCCCGTCTTCGAAATTCTAACTAATTTGTATAAGAAAAAATAAGTTGGTCATGCAAACTGATCGTAAAGAAAACAATTGTGTACTTGACAATATCTGCCAGAGATTGACGTTGTGTCACTGATAAAATTTGGTCGTAAGCTGTAAACTTTAGCAGTTTTTGTTGTCAATAGTAAGTGTAGTAGTTTTTTAACTTTTCATTATTTTGATAAAATGGACTATTCAAATCAAGAAATGGCCGATATGCATTTAATGTACGGGCTTGCAAATTGTAATCGTGCTGAAGCAAGACGGCTTTATGCTGAACGTTTTCCTAATAGACACCTACCAGAAGAAAAATTGTTCCAGAAAATTCATGCTCGTTTATGTGAAACAGGAAATTTTGTTTTCAAAGGCGAACGTGTTGGAAGGCCAAACGCAGAAGTTGCTAATTTAGAGGAGCGTGTGCTTCAGCGAGTTGAAGAAGATCCATGTGTCAGCACTAGACAACTCGCTTTAGCCGAAGGAGTAAATCACGTAACTATCTGGCGAATTTTGAAATTTTACCAATTTTACCCCTATCATTTTCAAAGAGTGCAAGGGTTACTTGCTGCTGATTATCCTCCAAGAATAGAATTTTGCAACTGGCTATTGCATAAGATCGCTGAAAATGAGAACTTTCCATCGCTCATATTATTTACGGACGAAGCGGGTTTTACCAGAAACGGGAAACTTAACTTTCACAACATGCATCAGTGGCAAGTTGAAAATCCCAATGCAGTTAGTTATTCAGTCGAGACATCAGCAACATTTTTCACTTAACATTTGGGGAGGAATAATAGGGGACTCTATAATTGGACCGTTTTTTTTTACCTCATAGGTTAACAGGAGCATCATATAGACATTTTTTGCAAACAGAGTTACCCGTGTTACTTGAAAATGTTCCACTCATAACAAGACAGCGAATGTGGATAATGCACGATGTGGCACCTGCCCATTTTAGTGCAGCTGCTAGGGAATTTTTGAATAACAACTATCATCAACGATGGATAGGTCGAGGAGGTCCGATACCATGGCCAGCTAGGTCTCCTGACCTCAACCCACTCGATTTCTACTTATGGGGACATCTAAAGCAGATCGTCTACTCCACACCAGTTGACAATATCAATGATCTTCGTGAACGAATTGAAAATGGGTTCAACCAGATTCACAATACACCAGGCATTTGCGAAAGAGTAAGGAGTTCCCTTAGAAGACGAGCCGAGCAATGTATTGCTGCAGGGGGCAGTAATTTCGAACACTTGCTTTGATTTTTTTTTTCTTAATTTTGTACTATTTTTATATCAATGCAGTTAGTAGTGGATAAATTAGAAATTTGCAAAACGAATTCTAATAAATGCAACAATTTTGTTTAAACGCTTTTTTCTCGGAAACGGTTACTTTTAGCGACTTTGAGAAAGAGTCCCTTTTTTGTATAAAAAATGTTGCTTTTTACGATTATGGCACTTTTGTGTCGAAATATTGCAATACAAAAAAGTTACGGCAAAAAATAATCGAGGGCAACCCCCTACACACCACGCTACTGCTTATTTAAAAAATATGTTACATGAGAATATGCCTAATCCAATTCTTTAACTGCTTGCCCAATTTCATGACTTTGCTACTAACCGTTAACTTTTTGTAGTAAAAAAACCACTTTAGGGGCGCCATCTTTAAATGGTCATATCTCCGTTAGGAGGCAATTTAAAGAAAAAAATGTATTTCAACATTTTTCATATTTTAATGTGTAGAATATGCTCCTGAAGTAGCGGCCCGGACTTTTGTAACACCCTGTATAAAAAAAACTGTTTTCAAAATTTTCTCTCGACGAAATGATTATTTAAAAGTTAAATAAATAAATATTGTTGTGTGTTATCGGTTCGAATGATTAATGCGCTACGAATTTTACTTACTTTATTTCCGTTACCGAAACACAATAATTGTAATTCACTAACACTGTTTAATTAATTAACTTATTCATCGATTTCTAACAACCAACTAACTAACTGCGGGAAAGCCAACCGGATCCCCCTACAAATAAATTCCGATTCATGTTCTAAAAAAATAAAGTAGATAAGGGTTATCGTTTGTCGAAATTTCTAGAGCGCTTATCTGCCGTTGGATTTATTATCGCGGTTCCCTTATCAAATTTTCTAGAAAATTCCCAATCAAATTTTACAATTACATTTCGTTACAATACATTGGTTATAGCTATCGCCTGAAAAGGGAGTTTTAAAATAAACTTATTATGTATACTGTTATTCCATAAGGGAACTGTACTCTCCTTAAGCTACAAGTTTTTAAAACATTTAAAACTAGTGGAAAGTACAAATTTTGCTTGTTTTCTTCGTTATAAATTGTAAGAGAAAATGTACAAGTTACGGCAAGCGTTACATTAGGCGATTTCGCTACGTTTCGGTACTCCATTTTGCTCAGTCAAAAATATACCAACCAATTTCGGCGACAAAAACGATGACGTCAAAGTAACTTTTGGTATGCGTTTGGTCTATCAAACTGAGTACCGGGCTCGGAGCGCAATTATTTGTATTGGTAGCTCTGTATAATTTAACAACACCTTTGACAACCACACACAATCTTGCTTATTATTTGTAACACTTATTTTTGATTTGGTCTTCGATATTCATTCCATTTACCTATCGGTTGTTATTTTTGATGATTTTCTATGTAATCGTTGTCAATGATATGACAAAGCTTTGAATGCAACTCGATTTTTAGTGATTTAAACAATCTAGGACGTGACCAGGGGCGGCCTTTGGGGGTGGCAAGCAGGGCAACCGCCCGGGGCCTCGCTCTTGGGGTCTCACGCACTCACGCACTGGTAAGAATTCTAATGTTCATTTGAATTTCGCGCCTTACTTCGCGCATATAAAAAACTCGACTCGCTGCTCTCTTGCGTGGTAGTTATTGCGTTGATATCTGTTTAATTCTCTCCAATGAATGTTTGTTTCCTTCTCTTTCACATTGATGAAATTTCGTACCAGTGCTACCAACTGCAAAGGCTAAACAAAACCTGATAGTACTCCGTTTTCTTCATGTTTACGATTCGGGGAATTCCCGTGTTTCATTTAACATGTCAACTGTCGTCGGGTTATGCTTTTATATTAAACCAATCGTCATCATTTCTAAATCTCTGATTCGTTTAGGACCTTAATTTATCATGATTAATAATTTGTTACATTTGCGTTTATTCATTTTTCTTAATTTTCAATAAACAATTTTAAAAATCTAAATTTATTTATTAATAACTTTAAATTTCTCGTCAAGCATAATCATTAAAACTTATGGCCTTAGGCAGGATTTCGTTCAGGGAGGGGCAAGAATTATTTTGAAAAA
Organism: Dastarcus helophoroides; assembly: GCA_028583605.1. NCBI lineage: Eukaryota > Metazoa > Arthropoda > Insecta > Coleoptera > Bothrideridae > Dastarcus > Dastarcus helophoroides. The sequence continues at coordinate 12,686,288 of CM053334.1, forward strand.
TTGATAAAAAAAAAGAAAACCGGAAAACGTTTCGGTTGAGTCCATGAATATTTTCATTTAACTACATAAACTGAGGAATGGAATTTTCAGATTTACTTTGAAAATGGACAGAGCCGAACTTTGCGAAAACAGTCAGAAAATTAAATCTAAAATAAAAATCGAACCTTTCGGAAAACTTCGAAAGATAACGATTTTTGAAAAATATCATCGAAATGTCTAGAAAAATGATGAAATATCTTGAAAAAAGTGAACATTTTAAAGAAAAAGTTTAATTTTGAGAGAGACGAATTTCGAGGAAAAAACGAATTTTGAGAAAAAGTTGGAATGTTTAGAAAATTGCGTTTAAAATAAAATCCTAACATTTCGTAAAATCTCAAAAAATGTTGAAAATTCCAAAAAATTGAATTTTTAAAATTGTTTTTAAAGCTTTGTAAAAAAAGACGTAATTTTCAGAAAAAGTTGGAACTTTGAGAAAAATTTTTCAGTGTAAGTGGAGATTTCCAGAAGCATAAAACATCCCTATTGGAAGTACGAGTTAAAATTTCCAGAATAAGACAAATTTTGAGAAACATGACAGGAAGTTTAATTAAAAAATTCAGAAAAAAACGAATATTAAAAAATAAAAGTTCAATTTTGAGAGAAAAAGTAGAATAAATCCGTAATTTTGGAAGCGACGAATTTTGAGAAGGAACCTTAATTTGGTAAGGATTTTTTAGAAAACCAAAATTGGAAAAAACCCAACCTTTTGGAAGAACTCGAAAAATGCTGAAAATTTTTAAAATGTCAAAATATTTCCAAAGGTCAAATGTGAAAAAATGCGCAATTTCCAACAACCCTTTTTTCGAAATTTTCACTTTTTTTATTCTAATGTTGACATAATATTTAAATTTCAATAAAGAAATTGAATGTACAAGAAATTTCTTTCTCAAAATTTCCCAAAAATATGTTTCTCAATATTTTTAATTTTCGATAATATGCCGATCTAATTTAGAGAAAACAGACGAATTTCGAGAGAATTGAAATGTAAAGAAAAAGCCAATTTCGAGAAAAAAGTCGAGAAAATTTCAAAAACTAAAACATCGCATTTTGAAATAATAAAGTTAAAATTTCGAAAATAAGGCGAAATGTGATGTTGAAATTTATGGAGACATATTTAAAAAAGTTAAAATTTAAAAAAAAGGCAAATATTCAGAAAGGTAGGAGAATTTTGATAGAAAAAATGATTTCCAAAAGAAGAGTCCAAAAAGTAGAATTTTGAGAATTAAGTCGAAATTTCGAAAAAGACAAATTTAAACTAATTTTAAGAGAACAATTCAAAATTTTTAGCAGATTTGAATATCGCATTTTGATATAAAAATATCGAGAAAAGAAGAAACCTATCAAAATTTCTGAAAAATCAAATTCTAAACGATCAAAATCTTGAGAAAAATTTGATGTTAATCAAAATAAAGGTATTAAAAAAACGAAATCTCTAAAAAACAGTTGACATTTCTAGAAAAACTACCAAATGAAGCATCAAATATCGAAGTTTTCCAGAAAAAATTTAAACTTTAAAAAAAAGTACACTTTTGGGAATAGCCGTTTATGGAAAAACGAATCTTGAAAAGTCAAAATTTTAAGAAAGATACGAATTTCCAGGAAAAATATTCAGATTTCCGGGAACATCTAGGATTGGATTTTAGGATGAATTTCAAATTTGCGAAAAAAGACGGATTTTGAGAAAAATATCCAGGTTTAGATTTTTTTCAATTCGTTTTTTTCTGGTAATTTTAATTTTTTTGCCTTGAAAAACAAAACAAAGATCGTAATTTTGAGAAAAAGTCGAAATTTAGTAAACACTTGAAATTCTTTGAAGAAAGTCAAATTTTGTCGAAATTTTGGAAAAATGACAAACTTTGAGAAAAATGTAATTTCTAAAATTTTCTCTTGACCACTTGAATCAGAGGGAGACATGCGCCCTGATCTGCCCCACCCTAAGTCAGGAAATGTCCAATATTGAGATAAACGTCGAAATTTTGAGAAACAAGTTGTATTTCAGTTATAAACCATCCCAGGGAAAATTTTTTCGATCAAATTTTGAGGAAAAAGGTAAATATTGATAAACAAGTCACAATTTTTGGAAAATTAAATTTAAAAAAATCCGATGTTTCCGATAAAAACGTATTTTAAGAAATGGTAGAATTTCGAAAAATAAAACAATGAATTTTGAGATAAAAAATCGAAATTTTGACTAAAGTCCGATTATGATTAAAGAAATAGAATTTTAAGAATAAATTTGAAACTTCGGAAGAAATTTATGAAAAAAGACGAATTTTGAGACATAAGTGGAAATTTTGAGAAAATGTCAATAGCTTAAAGAAGGAAAAATTTTGTCAAATGGAAATTTTTTAGAGAAAGTCTTCTCAGTTAAATATAAAATGTTTGTTTAACTGCATGAGCCACAGAATAGTCCTAATATATCTAAAAATCCTACGTTTATAGTTAACACTGGGGACATTTTTTTTTATTAAACTGCGCATTCATAGAAACGAGAAATTGTACTAGATTGATATCCTTAAATGGTTAAGACAACAAATACATATGATTGGCTAGATTGGTTTATCCCAGAGTCTATGCTTGTATATTAAGAAGTCCCTAAAAAAATCCCATCCCACTTATTTACCCCCAAATTTGGGGGGAAAACCACTAAGTTGGGAACACTGCTGTCACCTTGATCTCAGTTGATAATACCCAACAAGGTGTCGCGCATCGCCGATTTGACCTGCAATTTATTTTCAAAAAGGGCTACTTTGTAGTGATGGTTAATTTCGAAATTGTTGCCTGTTGGTTCCTATTGCTTAACAGATCTGCGATAACATGCTTTGTGCGAAAATGTTAACAATTCTAATGTCATATTATTACGAATTTTAAGAGCATTTACGCACGTTAAAATTTATCCACCAAATGGAAAGTACAATTAAAGCCGTTATTTGAAATTTCGACATTCGTATTCTATGATCTACACCTTATCAAAATAACAGCACTATCCAAACTGCGATAGTAGTAGGATCTCGTGACGCAAAGCAGTTTGTAAACCGTAAATTCTTGCGAAGAAGCAAATAGCAGGCTGTCATCATCTAACTACCCGCAATCTTGCAAACTGCTATTTTTAAGCTGTTAGTAGCTGCTTTTTAGAAGAAGCAGTAATTGCTATAACTGTTATTTGTAACTAACAGGTTAGCCCATCCCTACACGTAATCATTATGACGTTAAAGCGTATCCGAAAGGATAACTAGAAACATACCAACGAACACGTAGCGAAATCGCCCATTGTTGCTAATTAACTTACCAAGCGTCAAATCTCTACTTCTGAGCGTTAATCATTACTTAAACATTAAAAATAATAGTAAAACTTCCACAAAATTAAAGGATTCAACCGAATATGTAAAGGACTGTTATAAAGATTATCAGACAGATTAGAAGCAAAGACAAATGTGAGGTTAAGTGTTTGTTTGTTATCTGTAAGTGATCAGTGTTGCCAATCATAAAATAATATTTATCATAGAGAAACTATGCTGCAATCTCTGATATTTATCAAACACAAAATTCCCTACAATTTGTCACACGCATACCAGTGGCGTGTTTTCTATTCGAACGAATCTAATTTCTGCTTATTCTGATTTCAGTCGAAACATTAATATAACTAATTTTAAACTCTTTAAATTTACAATATATACTCAAATCTAGTGTGAACTTCCTCGACTTATATTAGCTTATTAGGGTTAAATTAAATAGTCATTTCAAATTAAATATTTAATAACTATACTTTGTACAATAATAGGAATTATAAAATGTTTTTACATACAATAATTGATTGTTTAGGTCTTACCTATGTAAGATTCTGCAATGTTCATCATTAATGAAATATATTAAAAATTCACGATATTTGGATAAATATTTGCTACAATCGGACCCGGGTTCGTTTTTCAGCATCGTCGGCGATTATGACATAATAGTTGGCGATGCTGAAAAGCGGAACCTGGTCCCATCAAGTAAAAAATCTCATAGAGGAATTTTTAATATTTATTGTTAATATATTTTATTAGTTATAAATATTCATATACAATATAAACAAAACAGTAACTTAAGTCTGTTAAAAAATAATCCAAAATCGACCGATATTTCAAGATGACCGAAACTACAAATTCCAAGTCACTAAACCCCAAATTGGTCGGAAACATTATGATTATTAATTTTATTTACATTTCTGCAACCTACGCTTGGAAAAATTCAATTTTTAGTAATGAAGGTTGACAATATTCTATAACATTTTTTTAAATATGACTAGACTATCTAAATTCTTAAAAAAAAAGGTTTATTTTGCACAGAATACAAAAAAATAAAATATAGAAATTAGACATGAAACAAAAGTGTTTAAGTAAATTATGGAAATATAATAGGTGTTAAAAATATCAAAAAAAAGGTTGTAGCATTGGACATTGATGTTTCGCTCTCATCTGAGCTAGTCGCAAAACCTACTCTCTGAGAGATGGTAACATCATAGAAAAATTGCTCGCCCCCCCCCACCCTGAATGAAGTCCTGTGTCCGCGCCTTACCAGCGCACAACAAGTTTATTGCTGTTTGTATACTTACATGTTATTTTAGACACCTAATTTAATCACAGTGAATTGAAATGATATAAAATAGGTATTCTTTGGTAAACAAGTTAAATAATAAAAAGGGTTTGCTGTAGCACAATAAGGGAGTACGTTCAGCAGAAATGCAGTCGAAGCGAGAGTCCAATGGAGGGATTCTCAACGTTTTACGTTGTTGGTTATTTTTACCACACCGGAATATTTTTCAATTTTAAAGGAAATCTGTTTCTTTGTTGTTAAAATTCATTTAATTATTTAATCGAGTGGTTTATGTAAAATAATTTACATAAACCACTCGATTAAATAATAAACATTTAGTATGACAGATGTTTTCCAAAGCAGCATTTCTCCGTCTTCCAACCAGTTTATTGGACATTTCTTCGATCTGCCTTCTGACCAGTTCCGTGGCTGAGTGTATGGAAATACATATAAGGCGAAATAAAACGTAAAAACTTATTGCTTCTTGGCTAGCTATATTCACTTTGGAAAGTGTGCCTTAACATTTGCATCTGGAGGCTGTGGTCAAAACGTGATAAGCATCTGTCGACTTATAAAGTCGTAAACAATGTTTAAAAGAGGGTTGTTGCGAATCAAAAGTATACTGTTATGCTTCCCTTTTTAAAAGGTAAAATAACATTTTTTTTTCTATTTTGTCTTTACTGAGCATTCTAAATACTCTATTAAAATTTTTAGGACACTGTGTATACCACTTAAGCTTATTAAAAGCCAATCAGTTTATTCTGGCTTTAAATCTTCGTGATAATCTAGAAATGAGGGAAGGTAAACCGATTCTATTTTTATCTCCTGTTTTATTTGCTCTTTAGAGTCGTTTATGTTTAATTTCTCTGTTCTTTCATCATCATTCTCTTCAATTTTTACGATATCAATATCAAAGTTTGGGCTTTCTTGACATACTTCCTTAAGTCTTACTGATTCCTTTCCGGGTACTTGTCTCATCAAACTAGATTTTTCAGAGGCTTTATAATCACGTTTGCGCAAACCATGTTGCTCTCTATTATGTCTTCTAAACGTCTTGTTGCTTAAACAAATAAATGGACAGTACTCGCATGCTAACCTTTCTGGACAGTTATGCGCTTGACTGTGCATTCTGAGTGCCCCCACCAACATTGTTTTAAATGGACAAACATCACATCTATACTCTTCTTCTTTTAAATGTTTTTTCAATATATGTTCTCTCAAAATTAATTTTCTAGAGGAAGTAAAACCACAATCGTGACACTGGAACAATTTCTGATTTTCGTGAAATCGCATATGAGACATCATATCTTTAATTTTGACGCAAGCATAATCGCATAAGGTACATTTCATTTTTTCTTTCGAATGTTCGTTTCGTATATGTTTTCGCAATGAACTTTTCAATAAGTAAACTTTACCACAGAAACGGCAAACTTTCTTGTCAAGTTGCGACGAATCGCATTTTTCGGGGTGTTTCTGCATCATATGTTCTAAATGTGACTCTATATCAGGCGTTGTGAAATCGCAGTGCAAACAGGTATGATTCTTTAATCGCGATGGGTCGCACATCTCAGGATGTTTGTTCGGCATGTGAGACTCGAAACTGCTCTTGTAAGGCGTTTCGAATTCACAGTGCAAACATGAATAGATTTTCAGCTGCGATGGGTCGCATTTTTCGGGGTGGTTGCGCACCATGTGCGCCTTCCAAGTTGTCTTGTTAGGCGTTTTGAATTCACAGTACAAACAACAATGAGTTTTCAGCTGCGATGGATCACATTTTTCGGGATGTTTGTGCACCATGTGTGACTCCAAATAAGGTGTCTTAAATTCACAGTATAAACAGGAATGAATTTTCAGCTGCGATGGATCGCACTTTTCGGGATGTTTACGCATCATGTGAGAGTCTAAAGTTATCTTGTAATGTGCTTTGAATTCACAGTGTGAACAAGGAATAAGTTTTGAGTTTGGAGGAGTCGCACTTTTGAGAGTGTATGCGCTCCATATGTAGCTCTAAATTAGTCTTGCTAAACGTGTTGTATTCACAGTCGAAACAAAAATGTAATTTCAGTTGAGATGGGTCGCACTTTTCGGGGTGTTTGCGCCTCATGTGCTTCTTGAAACTGATTGTGTAAGACGTTTTGTATTCGCAGTGCGAACAGAAATGAGTTTTTAGTAGTGATGGATCGCACTTTTCGGGGTGTTTGCGCACCATGTGCGATTCTAAATAAAGCGTTTTGAAATCACAGTGCGGGCAAGGAGCAAATTTTTAACTGAGTTGGGTCGCATTTATCGGGATGTTTACGCACCATGTGCGATTTGAAATTTATTTTATAAAGCGTTTTGAATTCACAGTGCGAACAATAATGAAATTGGAACTGCGATGGGTCGCACTTTTCGGGATGTTTGCTCATCATGTGCAAATTTAAACTCTGCTTGTACGACGTTTTGAATTCACAGTGCAAGCAGGAATTAGTTTTTAACTGAAGGTGCACCTTGTCAATATGTATTTTTAACGGAGATTTTCGTTTAAAGCTTGTTTCACAATAGATGCACTTAAACAGGTTTCCTTCTTTTATCCAGAATTTTTTTGGAACGTCGATCCTGTCTAACTTTTTCGGTTGAGTCAGCCTGTAAATTTAAAGAATATTTGAATTATCATTTGTTTGCTAAATACTCTAAAAATTATCACAAACTTTTCAACGGATTAAATTCAATTACAGTAGAATTCCAGTTATCCGAATCGCTTTGAGAAAAATAAATAAATAAATTTAACTTAAATGTTTTTTCTTTGTGCCAAATCAAGCTTAGCCACTTTCTGAAGCCAGAAAGCGCCCCTTCTATTAGACTAGTAGCCGTAGAAGTAGATGTAGTGTTGGAAGGGAAAATTCTGCTCAGAAAGTTTCCACGAAATCTGAACAATATTTCTAGTCTATTTTATGACACTGATTTGAGTTCGAGTGATTGAGTTTGGTATGAAAAAACAGAAAAAACAAAGGACAAGGTTAACAAAGGAAAGAAAGAAAGAGTGAGAGAACGAGAGATCTGTAAGATTGAATCAACATTTATAAAATTACGATAAATAACAACTTCATTTCCAAGCTTGAGAATTTAGTTGCATGAAATGATTTAAAATGTTTAAACAGCTGACTTGCCAAATGTTTAAGAAATGATAATATATGTATGTAGTAAGACACATTGTACATTTCTGTAAAATTATGTTTTATTTTTTTAAACCAAATTATCCCTTGTCCAATATTATCCAATTATCTGGATATTTGGTAATCGGAATCGGATTCAGTCTCAATCAATTCGGACAATTGCAGTTCTAATGTATTTGATTTTTTTTAACTTTATATGTCGTCTGATCAAATCATATCAATGGCGCGTCCTGTCTCATAAAAGAGGAAATCTGATCAGAAAATACTTCAATTTACTATATAGAATATCGAAATTTACTATATAGTAAATGTGATCGTTTTTAATAAGAAATACAAAAATCAATGATCGCAATGAATTGAAAAATTACTTCCTTTTCAATTACAAATTAGAAAAAGGATTACCTTACTTAAAATGAAGGATATCATACTTAATTTTTCAAATTCACGTTGCAATTTAAAAAAAAAATTGAAAATTCGAAAAATTATTTAAAATTTATTTGAAAAAATCTGAACTTTTAAATTTCAAGTTTAAAATCCGAATTTTCAAATTTTAAGTTTAATCTTCGAATTTTAGAAAATAAGTTGCAAAAAGAAAGTTAAAAGTTGAATTAAAACAGTACAGAACACGCCATTCAAAGTCCAAAATTAGAGAAGCCCAAACTTACTGATTTTGGCATGCTCTTTTTAACTTTACATGTTTCTCCAGGTTACATTTCATGTCAGTTTTGTAGTTACAGTTCGCACATTCATATGTTCCAGTTTTGTGAGCTTTTGCAGAATGATATTGCAACTTGTGCTTAATGTTTGTTACAAAATCACATTGGGAACATTTATACTCCTTTTGCGATTTAGGTATGTCAGATTTTATAATATTTTCGACAATATTCTCGTCGAATTCTGTACTATTAATATTTTGATTTGAAACATCTTCAATATTGCTCGATTGCTCTTCTTCGATGTAACATTCGTCACAATTTTCGTCTTTTATCTCAATAGGTTCTTCCTTTACTTCTAACTTAATATTTGTTTTATCTTTTTCCAAATTGGGTTCAAAACAGGAAAACGGCGAGTCGAGTGTTGCCATATTCGCTTCATATGTTGAGGGATCAGAAGCCTGCAAACAAAGAATTAAGTAGGTTTTCGTTTTATCAGAGGAAATAAGAATATTAAACAGCTGCTTAACTCAAAACTAAATCAGATAACATCAATAGCTTTATCTTATAGACAAACTAAGTTTGGGTTTCAGCCAGTTTTGACAACAAAAAAAAAACTAGTTTCGGCTGCCGTTTCGATTTTGATCCAAAATTGTGTGAAACTTCGAATAGACAAAATTTAAATTTCAAATTTAAACTCCGAAAAAAATTGTAATTTCGAGATAAACTTGAAATTTATAATTATAGTTTCAGTTTTAAACGTGGTAACATTTCAAATAATTGTCTTTTGTTGAGAAATTCGAAATTGAGAAAAATCGAAATTATGAGATTAAAGTCGACATTTTTTGCAAAGTTTTCATTTTGATTTGAAATGTAGACTTCTCTTAAATAAGTAAAAATCCAGAGTTTGAAAACCTAACTCGTAATATTTAGAAAATAGTAAACATTTCGAAAGAAATATCTTCTTCAAGTTCAAAATTTCTATAAAAGTTGACACTTTGAGAAAGTTTTAAAAATTTCCTTGTTTGTAAATTTTCCTTATTTGGAGATTCCTTGTTTGGAAATTTTGAAATTTTTCTCGAAATTCCCTAATTTAAAATTGAAATTGTTATACATTTTTCTATCATGTTGCCTACAATTTCTAAATCAAATATTTCGCTAGAAATTGTCACTGATTTATCTTGGAATCTCAGTTTAGATTCGAACGTAAACTACTAAAAATGTGAAGTGAAGGAACTTTTAATAAAAACTCGAATATATCACTTTGCTCGAGTTCAAAATTTCTAGAAATTCTTTGGATTAAAGTCGAAATTTTGAAGTATTTTTACCAACGAATGCAGTTTGTTTTTGGAATTTGAACATTTTCAAAACCTTAATTGATTCTAGACATTTAGGATTAGAAATTTGGAAAAAAATGTATATTTAATTCCGCATTTTGCGAGGTTAAAAGTTAGAAAAAAGTATCTGGCAATTTTTAGTAACAAAAACACCAAAATTTACATTTTAATCATAAAATCGAGATTTGAATGTTCGACTTTTGTCTTGACATTTTTCAGTAATGGTTGGTATAACAGAAGAAACATATTTGTCTTAAAACTTTTGTTACCTCATTTTGTAAAAAAATCATCATGAATTTAAATCTTCTGAATTTAAATTTTTTCGCTTCCTTTAAGTCACATTTAGTTGCATACAATTCATTCGTAAATAATCTTAACATTACCATTTTCATCCATACCTGCATCAAAATACATGACAAATAACAATGGGTACAATGGCAATGGTACAAATACAAGTATTTTGTAAATTTTGTGTATTTATTTATGTAAAATGTGAAAGAAAGTGTGGAAATTGTGGCAAAAGGAAAAATCTGTAACAATGTTAATTAAAAACTTACCAAAGCGTCAATTATTCCCTTTTTACGTTGCCTGAATTTCAATCAATATCTTTTACCTTTTGGTCGTTACTTCTTTATAAAAAAAATAGTTTACTAAAATAATTAAATTTCCATAAACTGAAAGGGTTGGTTAGCCATAGATATGTTTACATGTTTATCAAAAAGAAGACAATTTGGCGGTGTTTTGTGAAACACTAAATGTTCATTTTACCGATGTTATGTGTATTTTCTAAAGAGGTGCTCCATTTATTCTAAAAAAAAGTCTCTTTTTATTTTTTATAAATCACAAAACGATGTGATTTTACTTATCACAAAATATGTCGTTAGTCAATGTTGCCAACGGTGCAATATAACATTCGTCAATCCGACGCAGTGTGGCCACATTTATTTATTATGTGTCGCCAATTCTAGTTCCAAATATCGCCAAAATAATCTAATGTCGCCACTTCGGCCTTAAAATTTCATGCAGTAAGAACACTTTCAAGATGCATTTCGTTTAGATTTTTATACATCACCAATATAGCATGTGTACTATCCTTTAGACTATATGAAAAACCACACCAGTCGTCAGCGTTGCCACCCCAATATTTGGTTTCTTACCAAAATTCGTCGTGCAAATAAATGTTGGCACCCATGTCAATCGAAATGTTAATTCTTGCAACATTTCTGTGTTTGAAACAGTGTTGCCAACCGTAGCAGAATTCTGCTACAGTAGCAGAATTTTGATGCTAGTAGCATGTAGTCGGAAGGTTTTTTAAATTAGAAAGATTGTAACGGGATTTTGCTAAAATCTCTAATTCGGACATAATATGCATGTATATCTAATTTGAATATTTCAGTACCTGTACAATCAACATAAACCCAAATAACGTAGTGCAGTTCTTTTCTCTTAAACTATAAATTGTATATTGTTGTTAATTTATGGAGAAATGGGAAGCTAAAGACGTTAGGAAAGTAATTTTACCAAGAAAAGTTGGGAAAACCAGAAGACCCGAAACCGTACAATGACCTAATTTTGATTAGTGGAATAGCTTTTAGGCAGGATGCTGGATTCTTTTAATATATTGCATAGAGAAACTTCTTACTGCATGACTGACTGTTTTATTCTTAGATAATATAAATAATGTATGTAATGTATGTATATGTATAGTCAAAGGTTTTATTAAAAATTATTATTGACATTTGACATTTTTAGCAAACATAGAACAATGCAATGCCAACCTAAAGACAGACAAACAAATGTCCTTACTTGATTGACAATGAACTTCTTTCCGTTGCTAATCAAACAACTATTGTTATGTCGTAAGGGAGAAGATCCGCCGTGCGTACCATATGTGTAACAACTTTGTTTATAAAAGATTCAAGAGTGGGCAGCAGGTTTTGCGCACAAATAACAGGATTTTTTGTTCGGCGTGACAGAAATAGATATTTTCGGGTTGGCAACACTGGTTTGAAAATTCAAACCATTTGCAAATGCAAAGAATAACCGACTCCCGCTAATTTTGGCATTGCAGAGTATTTTAATATTTTTAGTGATATTCTCTAAAAATTTCTATAAATCTGTTCCGTAGAACAAAATTATCATAGAGTGAAAAGTACTTTTCGCAGTGTCATTTATGTTATATCTTAAATAACAGTGCGTTTGTTTAAATTTGTGTATTTAGGTTAATTTCCGCTTTTTTAACGTCGCAAAATTTTGTAATAATTTTAGTGATACTTGTTTCTGTAAATCTGTTCGGTAAAACAAACTAGACTCTTTAGCCTGTCATTTAATATTATATTTTAAATAACTGTGGACTTGTGTGGACTTTTGTCAACGATGGAGCAAAATATGGTGGTCGAGAAATTACAGATTAGAGTACCAGTGAATCGAATTTTGGAAGATGCACGAAAAATGGAAACACCACAACTTGAGAGAATCAATTTGCTAAGTAGAAACGATGTTGCGTATTTATCAAAAAAAAAAACATAATATCGAAAAGAAGCGGGATAAGAATGAGATGATAGCTGCAGCACTGAAAGTTAAAGAATAGAACTGCAAATGGCAAGAATTTTGCAGGAAGGTAAACTTACTTACCTACCTTCATTTTTATTTACTTCACTTTAGGTTCTGATCACACTGGTCTTTCAGTCATTAGATAAAGTTTGTAATTGTATCAAAATATGTCCTGTTTCTTTCATGTTTTTTAATACTACATTTTTTTATTAATATATGTTTAAGCTAAGGGAGCTAATGGAAAGGGTACTAACTGCTGTGCTGTACAATACTGCAGAAGCTTTAGGGTAACATTCTCAAATAAAAATTAATCGAGAAGAAGAAATTGCTCAGTTTGTGAAGATGAAGATAATGAAACAAGAAGCAGACCCAGTAGATAAGACAAGACGAGATATTTGGAAGACACATATAAATAACTGGATAGATGATGCTGATGATGAAGCTTTTAATGATTTTGTAAACGATTTTAAAGCGAGAGTGAGAAAGGATGATCATAGAAAAAATAAACCAGGAACTTATAAAAGAAAAATGGAAAAGCAGGAATATTTTCCAAAGAAAAGGCAGGGTGAACTAGGTGTGCATTAATAAAGGAGGTTGTGTTTTAAATTGACTATTTATAAATTTCTTTCGGATAACGATTTATACAAGTTTAAAATTAAATTCAGACAAATGGATATTTTGATATGCTCAGAGAGAACAACAACATTGAAACGGGTCAAGAACAAATCGATATAAAGGGTGTAAAAAATACGATCTGTATATTATAACATAAATTGTAATTTTTATTATTGCTTTTATGCATTTAAAACTCGCATAAGTTTCTTGCAGGTTTTTATGGGCAGTAATTGAACCTGTAGAATAAAATTTAAATTATATTGAGTTTTTTTATTCTTAAACAAATAAATACAACCATAAATGCAATTACTGAATGTCACCTTGCAGTTGTAGTGTTAAGTCTTATTACGTGGGCCCCCTTTATTTTTTTATTATCGACCATTTTAAAGATTTCAAAATACAATCTCACATAGTGTTTCCTAAACTACAATTTCATTCCATAACCAAATCAATTGTTTCAAGTTGTGGAATTTTCATTTTTCATGCATCTTTCATAATTTAATTCACAAGATCACAAGTACTGCAACCTGCCGTTTCTCAACTAGTATCATTTCCTTCACAGTTGACAAATATCTGCTTCTTAATTCTTTTCATTGTTAACATGTGTTTTCCAAAAGTCAAACTATCGTAAAACTCTGCTATAGTAAAAAATGTGTCAACCGTTGCCTCCTTCACCACCCACAATAACAGCCCCTGATCCCCCAACATCAACCGTTTTACAGACAATTTTTGACATTACAAATAGTTATGTTGCAGGCTTTATTTTAAAAACAGTCAAAAAGAAAATTCTATCATGCAACAGTTGCAAAAATGAACTGTTTTGCACAGATAAAATACTTCTTGAAGATAAGAGACTTATTTTAGAAAGGGAATATGGTGGAGCTTGGATAAGATGACTCTGTTATCTGACAAAAAAGTTTGCTCTTTGTTTCATGAAGATTTATGAGACAATCATGGGGGTTCTTCGAAATAAACCATATTTGCCTAATATAGTTAAAATAATAACAGATAGAATTCAAAGAGATTGTTGATTTTACGTTTATTCCATGTTTAGAACATGATAAAGTTATTGTTAGTTATTTTATAAGACTTAGCATGCCTACTGCCAAGACATTAACAAGGTATTAACGAGGACATTAACAAGGGATCAGTTTCTCTCTGAAGATGACAGCTTGGCTGTCGAAACGCGTTAGAGCAACCTTTGTTGTGTTTTTTAATTTTTCTTGGTTTCAGGGGACAAGTTCTGTGTTTCAATTAACAAGGTAATTAATGGTAGAGACAAAAGATTACAATCTGTTAATGACCCAACAAAACGGCGAGCAGTTTCAATTTTACAAAAAAGAAAGTTTAAAAAGTAAATCGGTTATTATTATTAGCTCTTATAAATAGAGTATCATGATTAACAATAAAAATCTTTTCTTTGTTTCAGTTTCGTGACATTCACAATGGGCATCATTGGTATTCTTCACAATAAACCCTTTTATCGAGTATTGTTACAAATTATATCTTAGCTTATATGTTTAATAAGGAAGCAATTTATAAGTAGTAACTGATGTATTTTGTTAATTAGCATTTATTGTTTAATAAGAACTATTTTATAACGAACAGATTACTTTAGTATTTTGAGGTTCTCATAAGAGGATATCATTGTATAGGGATTTTGAACTAAGCGTTAGAAGTTTCCTGTGTACGCCTATTTTTATTCGGTTATAGAGTTTATTATTGGCTATTACTGTTTTTACTTATTTTTTTATGTCCATAACAAATATTTAATATACTTACATGGGAGGATGATTTTTTTTATTGATAACTTATGATTATTCCCTAGTAATTGATTTTAAAATTATTGTAATATGTGTACTATTTTTTGTTATGCAAAATACTTCGCTCAAATTGTCCACATTTGATCGAAGAATTTTTCGCAACAAAAAATGGATCACATTTATAATATTTGCATTTAAATTTCCCGTTGGTCCTGCTTGTTACTAGTCGATAATAAAAAAATCCAAAAATTTAAATTCGGCTTCAGCGCCATCTCCGAATTGGGAGTGTAAACTCTGATGACGTCATCTGGGCCAGGTTCATTATACGGCCGTTACGCGTCTATAGTGTTAGTGGTTTGTGATTTTCCAAGTTGCATTTTCATTATCTATGATATTATAGTTTTTCTCGTTGGAGGTTAGTGATTATTACTAATCTCCGCTGATATAACAAAAACACAATTAGCGCTAGCGCAAGAAAACGATAAATAACGACACTGTAAGTTTTAAAAAGTGGCACTCATCAAAATTTTTGGATTTATTCGAGTTTCTGTGTAAAAATCACGGTATATAATAATGCCTATGCCCTCCCCATGAAAACGTTATTTTGATTTTGACATTTACATAGTAGGTTTTAAACTTTGGTGATAAATGCAATAAAAATCTCGAAATATTCTGCTCAAATAAGATACAAAAGAAGCTTTATATTTTTTAAATGATAACGCATTTATAAAAATTAACAGCGTTATTTGTAAAAATGTACTGTGTTGTGTGACGACATCTAATTAATTTATAATATAATGGTGGCCGTAAGTTAAGCCTTTGCTAGCAGATGCCGCCACCAGTTATTGGCTTATTTAACTAAAAATATTGGTAAATCTAAAAATATTCTGTTTAAATATGATACAAAAGAAGCTTAGCATTTTTAAACGATAACGCAATTGTAAAAATTGACAGCGTTATTTTTAAAAATGTACTTTGTTGTGTGGCGACATCTAGTTATCTTATAATGTAATGGTGGCCGTATCTTAAGTTTTTGCTAGCAGATAACGCCACAAGTCAATAGCGCATTTATATAAAAGTATTGCTATATCTAAAAATATTCTGTTTAAATATGATACAAAAAAAGCTTAACATTTTTAAAGGATAATGCAATTGTCAAAATTGACAGCGTTATTTGTAAAATAATACTTTGTTGTGTGGCGACATCTAGTTATTTTATAATGTGATGGTGGCCGTATCTTAGGTTTTTGTTAGCAAATGCCGCTACCAATTATTGGCGTTTTTAATCAAAAATATTAGTAAATCCAAAAATATGCTGTTTAAATATAATACAAAAAAAGTTTAACATTTTTAAACGATAACGCAATTGTAAAAATTGACAGCATTATTTGTAAAAATGTTCCTTGTTGTGTGGCGACATCTAGTTATTTTATAATGTGATGGTGGCCGTATCTTAGGTTCTTGCTAGCAGATAACGCCATAAGTCAATAACGTATTTGACCAAAAATAGTAGTAAATCTGATAATATTTAGTTTAAATATAATACAAAAGAAGCTAAACATTTTTAAACAATAACGCAATTGTAAAAATTGACAGCGTTATTTGTAAAAATGTTCTTTGTTGTGTGGCGACATCTAGTTATTTTATAATGTGATGGTGGCCGTATCTTAGGTTCTTGTTAGCAGATAACGCCACGAGTCAATAGCGTATTTAAATGAAAATATTGGTAATATCTGAAAATATTCTGTTTAAATATGATACAAAAGAAGCTTAACATTTTTAAACAATAACGCAATTAAAAAAATTGACAGCGTTATTTGTAAAAATGTTCTATGTTGTGTGGCGACATCTAGTTATTTTATAATGTGATGGCGGCCGTATCTTAGGTTCTTGCTAGGAGATAACGCCACAAGTCAATAGCGCATTTGACTAAAAATAGTAGTTAATCTGATGATATTCAGTTTAAATATGATACAAAAGAGGCTAAACATTTTTAAACAAATAACGCAATTGTAAAAATTGACAGCGTTATTTGTAAAAATTTTCTATGTTGTGTGGCGATATCTAGTTATTTTATAATGTGATGGTAGCTGTATCTTAGGTTCTTGCTAGCAGATAACGCAACAAGTCAATAGCGCATTTAACTAAAAATAGTAGTTAATCTGATAAAATTCAGTTAATATATGATACAAAAGAAGCTTAACATTTTTAAACAATAACGCAATTGTAAAAATTGACAGCGTTATTTGTAAAAATGTTCTTTGCTGTGTGGCGACATCTAGTTATTTTATAATGTGATGGTGGCCGTATCTTAGTTTATTGCTAATAGATAACGCTACAAGTCAATAGCGTATTTGACCAAAAATAGTAGTAAATCTGATAATATTTAGTTTAAATATGATACAAAAGAAGCTTAACATTTTTAAACAATAACGCAATTGTAGAAATTGACAGCGTTATTAGTAAAAATGTACTTTGTTGTGCGGCGACATCTAGTTATTTTATAATGTGATGGTGGCCGTATCTTAGTTTATTGCTAGTAAATAGCGCCACAAGTCAATAGCGTATTTGACTAAAAATAGTAGTAAATCTGATAATATTCAGGTTAAGTATGATACAAAAGAAGCTTAACATTTTTAAACAATAACGCAATTGTGGAAATTGACAGCGTTATTTGTAAAAATGTACTTTGTTGTGTGGCGTCATCTAGTTATTTTATAATGTGATGGTGGCCGTATCTTAGGTTCTTGTTAGCAGTAAACGCCACGAGTCAATAGCGTATTTAAATGAAAATATTGGTAAATCTGAAAATATTTTGTTTAAATATGATACAAAAGAAGCTAAACATTTTTAAACAATAACGCAATTGTAAAAATTGGCAGCGTTATTTGAAAAAATGTACTTTGTTGTGTGGCGACATCTAATCATTTTATAATGTAATGGTAGCCGTATGTTCAATTTTTGCTAGCAGATGGCGCTTGCAGCAAAAAGTGTTTGAAGAAAAATATTTGATCTGCTTTAAAATTATGTTACCATGTTTTTTTATTACCTAATAATATATGGAAAAGCCAAAAAACATGTTTTAATTACAAATTAGGTTGATTTAAACGAAAACTGCAAATCTATAGCTGACAGGACGCTGCCGCATTTAGCAAGGTGGGTGGAATCCATTTTGTTATCAGTTTGGTTAACATTTAAACCAACAGATGCCGCCACCTAATTAATGGTATAATGTCCGCTAAATATTATTAAATTTGATAAGATTTTTACTCTATATAATAGATGAGAGGATCAAGGTATTAAAAAGATTGGACAATTGTATATAATTGTCTATTGTTGTAAATTAAATTTCTATTGTAGTGAACATCTGATTATATTAAACCATACTAGGTACCTTGTTATTAATAATTTTAATGTTACCATCGAGGGTAAAATCTCTGATATTATGCGGATATTATTCGGGAGCTTTACCATTAAATAATAATACATGGTTACAGGTTTTTCGTTTATGAATTTAGGTGGAATGTCATTATAATTTCAAAGAGTTATTGGGCGGCTGAATCCGATTTGCTAGTCTTCGTCTGACAGAGGTAGGCGCTTCAGTTATCGGATATTCCAGCAGATCTATTTTTTATTTAAGTGATTATTTTGTCATACAGGATCATTATCATCTTGTCCATTATTACAAAGTCGTGATAAGCTGTTACTTTGTGGCGATTATTTTCGCTATTAATTTGTCATGTTAGTAGGTTAGAAATTATTGCTAATCTCCTTTTTATTCAAATAAAAAGATAAAATATAGAATTTTGATTTCGTACCGATAGCTAAATTGTTGGGCGGGTTCTCCACTGCGCGAGTTCTCCCAGTTGGGCACAAAATTGTGGCTCCATCGCATATTTTGCAACTATCAAAATGTCACATGTTGCAATTTGATAGTTGCTCAATTACACATGTTAAATGTGTTATTGAGTGCAATGATAAAAAAGGTAACAATATCGAAAACTAGAAAACTTTTAGTGTTGTTTCGAAGACTGTCGACTCTTCACAGTTTCGATTCTTCTTTAGTATTTCTCATACAGAAACTTAGGAAAAATTCGAAATCTTCTTTAAAACGGTTTTATTAAAGCAAAAAATCGAAAAATCGTAACCTTTTTTTTTGAAAGTTCGCCCTTTCATGATCTTCTCAAGTTGAAGTCTAGGACATATACTTAAAATAATTTTTTAAAAGAAAATTCGAAAATTCGTGGAAATGGAAATTTTTGAGATTTTTTTTTCAAAACTATTACTTTTTCCTTCGAAATTTAAATTCTCCTTTAAAAGAAAATGTTAATAAAAACTCGAATCTTTTCTAAATTGCAGATGTTTTTTCGAAATTTCATAGAAAACATATTTTTTTTTGAAAAATTGTTCGAAATAAGTCTATATTTTCAGAAAATCGAAAATTTGTAGAAAGGGTTTACATTTTTGTTGAGGACTGGTCCTTGGTTATCTTCAAAAATTGAAATACAGAACTTGTCCCCTGAAACCAAGAAAGATTAAAAAACACAACAAACGTTGCTCTAACGCGTTTCGACAACCAAGCTGTCATCTTCAGAGAGATACATTTTACCAAAAAAAAAACACGAAATATCCAAACTCGAAGTTTTTATTAAACCACTTAAATTTTTGGATCGAGAAATTCGGTAAAGAGATTATTAATCGAAAATAAAAATAGAAATTTGGAAAAAACTTCGACATCTTTTTAAAATTAATCTTCTTTTTAAAATTTGTGACTGTTTAACTTTTTTCTCAAAGTTTTAACTAATAAAATTTTGAAATTTTTGATAATTTAGACTTTTTTCGGAATTTGGGCTTTCCGAAAAGTCGGAGTGTTCAGGAGATTTCACTGTAAATTTTTTTTACTAGATGTCGCCACATAGGAAAAGAGCATTTTCTAGCCTGGCATTTTCAAATGACGTTCCTAATTTTTACATTGCATCATTATTAAAAAAATCTTGAACTTGTATTTATCAACAATGATTTCTTCAGGAGAAAATAGAGAAATTTCTATAAAACAACTTTTTCCAGAGAAGTCGCAATATCTCAAAAGTCGAAATTTCGAGAACAAAATCGAGAAATCTGGTGAAGTTTAAATTTTCAGAAAACGTTTTTAAACCAAACAGCTTTAATGAAATATCGAAATTAAATTATAACAAAAGAGTTTCCCTTTAAGTTGAAGCATAGAGAAGCATAGAGAAGCATAGAGAAGCATAGAGAAGCCTAGAGAAGCCTAGAGAAGCATAGAGAAGCATAGAGAAGCATATAGAAGCATAGAGAAGCATAGAGAAGCCTAGAGAAGCATAGAGAAGCATAGATAAGCATATAGAAGCATAGAGAAGCATATAGAAGCATATAGAAGCATAGAGAAGCATAGAGAAGCATATAGAAGCATAGAGAAGCATAGAGAAGCCTAGAGAAGCATAGAGAAGCATAGAGAAGCATATAGAAGCATAGGGAAGCATAGAGAAGCATAGAGAAGCATATAGAAGCATAGAGAAGCATAGAGAAGCCTAGAGAAGCATAGAGAAGCATAGATAAGCATATAGAAGCATAGAGAAGCATATAGAAGCATATAGAAGCATAGAGAAGCATAGAGAAGCATAGAGAAGCATATAGAAGGATAGAGAAGCATAGAGAAGCCTAGAGAAGCATAGAGAAGCATAGAGAAGCATATAGAAGCATAGAGAAGCATAGAGAAGCATAGAGAAGCATAGAGAAGCATATAGAAGCATAGAGAAGCATAGAGAAGCCTAGAGAAGCATAGAGAAGCATAGAGAAGCATATAGAAGCATAGAGAAGCATATAGAAGCATAGAGAAGCATAGAGAAGCATAGAGAAGCATAGAGAAGCCTAGAGAAGCATAGAGAAGCATAGAGAAGCATAGAGAAGCATAGAGAAGCATATAGAAGCATATAGAAGCATAGAGAAGCATAGAGAAGTATTAGAGAAAAAACTATAACTTTCGAAAAAAATCAAAATCGTTTTAAAAAATCTAAAGTCTGGATTCGCGTTAAACATTTTAGGAAGAAACAAAAATGTAAGCTTAAAATTTTAAATTTTTAAGCTTAGGAAATAAATCGAAATGTAAGGCTGTAGGCGAAGAATGTTTTCGAAGAGATTTTAGGTTATTGCTGCTAAATCTTTCTTCAGATTTTGATAAATAAGTAATATATTGTGTAGGATGATATTTTGAATTAAATAGTACAATCAGAGGATGATTAGCGGTGCCGTTTTTGCGTGATCGAAATTCGATGCTTCATTCGGTGCGTTAGGGAAACATCTTGAAGTAATAGCATTCTTTGGCTGCTCCGTAGCGGAAATCTTATTGCATGGCTTTGCATAGCCAATAAAGAAGATAATTACGTTAATGTGATCGAGCCTCATATAGCGAAATCCAAAACGTATCCTCATCGAGCCAAAACAAATCCTCATCGAACCAAAACAAAGTATTAGTTATCTAATGAGCATCGTGCCTCCAGATTATTCTAAATTATGGCCACCTCGAGTGCCACTTCAGGTAGTAGTAAAATAGTTCTCTCATACGATGGGTGGTTGCTTTATCTGGATTATGCTTAAAATGATAATTAATTTGAAGTGGTCGCACTTGATGTAAACGATCTTTTTTTCGATGGTGGGAACCTAAAAACCGTAAACACTACAAATCACTTTTTCCAAACAAAACACTCGTGTTACTTAAAATAATCCAAATATTTTGTTATATAATTTAAACCTAATTATCGTTTTGTATTTTGAACTTTAATCTGGCTAGAAATCGTTAGGTGTATTAGCGAACGTCATGTCTTTCGTCGCCTACCGCGATGACCCACGGTTTTGTGTAATTCTAATTTGAAAGTCATTAGTGGTGTCAGTTTTATTTCAAAACAGACTCAATTTTAACAGCGATATTCTTACAACTGTCTAAAATACAACTATCTAAAATACAACTGTCTAAACTGCAACCAGAGGCTAGTTACAACTGTCTAGAATTCTGGGTGTTTCGGAGCCCAAAATCCATAATGAAAAATTGCCCCCAGAATCCGAGTGTTTATTCAGCGACTGAAGTGGCTCGTAAAGAGCATCGCCGGGCAATTTATAACTCTTGCATTTGGAGCAAACGGAGCATAAAATTGTGCCTTAATAAAATTCTGGAAAAAAGTACCTACAAATCATTCGACACATTCAATATTAGAACGATTTGTAAGAACTTTTTACAGTCTTATTTATAAGATATAGCTGCACATGGGACCCGAGTAGTCTATCTTTATCGCACTTATTGGATCTCTTTTTAGTAAAAACCGGCGAATAAAGTAAACTAATTCACGTTCTTCGCGCCTCGTAAACGGAAAATGACAGACACATCGCCGCTACATCCGCACGTATAATTTTAGAATCTAGTCGGCTCGATGTTTTTTTTCTCTGTAGCGCTTTTATATTTATAGATAATCGAATTGCGATTTTGGGCAATGCCGGCGTTTTTGTAGACAAAGTCGAACAGATTCAACATTTTGGGATGAAATTCGAAATTTTTAATCAAGTTAAAAAAGTTAAAAAAGTTAATCAAGTTTTGGTGCAACGGATTGGTCGTTGGTTATCGTCAAAAATTGAAATAGAGAGACATACTCTGTATCTCTCTGAAGATGATAGCTTGGTTATCGAAACGCGTTAGAGCAACCTCTGTTGTGTTTTTTAATCTTTCTTGGTGTCAGGGGACAAGATTTGGATTTCAACTAAATGCTTAGAAAGATTTTTTTTTTGATGGAACGGACTGGTCCTTGGTTATCTTCAAAAATTGAAATACAGAACTTGTCCCCTGAAACCAAGTAAGATTAAAAAACACAACAAACGCGTTAGAGCAACCTTTGTTGTGTTTTTAATCTTTCTTGATTTCAGGGGACAAGTTCTGTATTTCAAGCTTAGAAAGAAAAAAAAATCGAGTTAAACGTCCAAGTTTCGCGACAACAGTTCGGAAAAAATCAAAGTTTCAGGTTAAACCTCAAAATTTTTAGCTTATTTCCTAAAATTTCGGTTTTACAATCAAAACTTAGAGAAAGAATTTCAAAATACTGACATGTCTGTGTTTAGAAACTTCGAGAAAAAACTCGATGAAACTTTAAAGACATTTCAAATTTTTTCTCGAAACTTGGGGAAAGAAAATTGGAATTTTCGATTTATTTTTTGAGAATTAAAGAAAATTGCAATTCTCGATTTATTTTTTCAAAATATTCACTTTGAGAATGTTAAAAAACTTGAACTTTAATTTTTTTAATTCAAACTTTAACGTTGACAACTTCAAGCTTTAAAATCGAAGTTTCCAAAAAAAGGTCAAAATGTAAACAACTATTTTCTCAACTTTCGACTTTTTTCTCGTTTTTTAAAATTCTGTTCTGTATTTTCCTAGAAATTTCTAATTTACTACGGTCGTTGGCAATGTTGATGAATAATCTGGAAGTTTCGAAAAATATTTAAAATGTCTAATTTCCAATTTTAAAATTAAAAAGTTCGATTCTCGCAATTTTAGGAAATTTTGTTTTATAAATTTCGCGAGCAAACTTGATGCTTCTCCAGTTTGCAAATTTGGGGTCAAAATTTCGAGAAAAAAACTGAAATTTTGATATTTTCAAATAACACGAACTTTCGAGGAAAAAGACGCAACTTCAAAAGCACGGAAATGAAGGTTAAGCTTCAAATTTTCTCAGAAAATGTCGAAACTTTCAAAAAAAGTGAAAATAATGAAAATAGTTCGAAATTTTATAGATCGAAATTTAAAAGATCGAAATTTTGAACAAAATCCAATATTTCAAACAATGAACATTTTCAGAAATAAGTTGAATATTTCAGTCGTTCAAATGAAAGTCCGGTTTACTACATGAAAGTCGAAATTTCGAGAAAAAGCCTAAATTTCGAGAAAAAGTGTAAATTTCGAGAAAAATATCTAAATATCAAAAAAAAAATACAAAAACTTAGAGAAATAGTTTTTTTTTTCTGTTTTTTAAAATTCAGTTCAGTATTTTCCTAGAAATTTTAAATTTACTACAGTCGTTGGCAATTTTGATGAAAAATCTGGAAGTTTCGAAGAATATTTAAAATGTCTAATTTCCGATTTTTAAATTTAAACAAAAAGTTCGATTCTTGAAATTTTAGGATATTTTTTTTATAAATTTCGCGAACAAACTTGATGCTTCTCCGGTTTGTAAATTTGGGGCAAAATTTCGAGAAAAAAGCTGAAATGTTGATATTTTCAAATAACACGAACTTTCGAGGAAAAAGACGCAACTTCAAAAACATGGAAATCAAGGTTAAACTTCAACTTCCTCAGAAAATGTCGAAATTTTCAAAAAAAGTGAAAACAATGAAAATAGTTTTTAAATCAAAATTTAACGATTAAAGTTGAAATGTTACAAAGGTGTAAAAAGGACATCGATAAAAAAAAATGTTATTTCTAGAAATTTCGATTTTTTTTCTCAAATTTCGACTTTTTTCTCAAATTTCGACTTTTTTCTCAAATTTTGACTTTTCTTTCAAAATTTCGACTTTAAACTCAAAATTTCGACCTTTTTTTCTCGAAATTTCGATTCTTTTCTCAAATTTCGACTTTTTTCTCGAAATTTCGTTATTTTTCTCAATTTTCGACTTTTTTTTCAAGTATCGACATTTCCTCGAAATTTTGATCTTCATATCGAAATTTCGACTATTTTTCTCGAAATTTCGATTATTTTTTCTCGAAATTGCGACTCCTTTTCTCGAACTTAGACTTTTTTTTGAAATATTTCGAAAGTTTGACTTTTTTCTCGAAATTTCGTTATTTTTCTTAATTTTCGATTTTTTTTTCAAATATCGACATAACCTCGAAATTTTAAGCTTCATATCGAAATTTCGACATTTTTCTCGAAATTTCCAGAAAAAATAGTCGAAATTTCAAAAAAAAATTCGAAATTTCGATATGAAATTGGAAAAAAAAATCGAAAATTGAAAAGAATAACGAAATTTCGGGAAAAAAGTCAAAATTTCGAAATATTTTGAGAAAACAGTCGAAATTTGAGAAAAAAATCGGAATTTCGAGAAAAAAGAGTCGAAATTTAAGAAATGAATCGAAATTTCGAAAAAAAAAGTCAAAATTTCAAAAAATTTCGAGAAAAATGTTGAAATTTCGAAATATTTCGAAAAAAAAGTCGAAGTTTGAGAAAAAGAGCCGCAATTTCGAGAAAAAATAGTCGAAATTTCGAGAAAAATGTCGAACTTTCGATATGAAGGTCAAAATTTCGAGGAAATGTCGATATTTCGAAAAAAAAAACCGAAAATTGAGAAAAATAACGAAATTTCGACATTTTTCTTGAAATTTCGACCTTTTTTTTTAGAAATTTCGACCTTAATCTCGAAATTTCGATCTTTTTTTCAGATTTCGACTTTTTTTCTCGAAATTTCGACATTTTTTTTCGAAATTTCGACTCTTCTTAAATTTCGACTTTTTTCTCGAAATTTTTCGAAATTTTGACTTTTTTCTCGAAATATTTCGAAATTTCGACTTTTTTATCGAAATTTTTCGAAATTTTGGCTTTTTTCTTGAAATATTTCCAAATTTCGAGTTTTTTTCTCGAAATTTCGATTCTTTTCTCAAATTTCGACTTTTTTCTCGAAGTATTTCGAAATTTTGACTTTTTTCTCGAAATTTCGATGTTTTTCTCAAATTTCAACTTTTTTCTCGAAATTTCGTTATTTTTCTCAATTTTCGACTTTTTTTTCAAATATCGACATTTTCTCGAAATTTTGACCTTCATATCGAAATTTCGACATTTTTTTCGAAATTTCGATTATTTTTTCTCGAAATTGCGACTCCTTTTCTAGAACTTCGACTTTTTTTTCGAAATATTTCGAAAGTTTGACTTTTTTCTCGAAATTTCTTTTTTGTTTTTCTCAAATTTCGACTTTTTTCTCGAAATTTCGTTATTTTTCTTAATTTTCGATTTTTTTTAAATATCGACATTTCCTCGAAATTTTAAGCTTCATATCGAAATTTCGACATTTTTCTCGAAATTTCCAGAAAAAATAGTCGAAATTTAAAAAAAAATGTTGAAATTTCGATATGAAATTGAAAAAAAAAATCGAAAATTGAAAAGAATAACGAAATTTCGGGAAAAAAGTCAAAATTTCGAAATATTTTGAGAAAACAGTCGAAATTTGAGAAAAGAATCGGAATTTCGAGAAAAAAAAGTCGAAATTTAAGAAAGGAATCGAAATTTCGAGAAAAAAGTCAAAATTTCAAAAAATTTCGAGAAAAATGTTGAAATTTCGAAATATTTCGAAAAAAAAGTCGAAGTTTAAGAAAAAGAGCCGTAATTTCGAGAAAAAATAGTCGAAATTTCGAGAAAAATGTCGAACTTTCGATATGAAGGTCAAAATTTCGAGGAAATGTCGATATTTCAAAAAAAAAATCGAAAATTGAGAAAAATAACGAAATTTCGACATTTTCCTTGAAATTTTGACCTTTTTTTTAGAAATTTCGACCTTAATCTCGAAATTTCGATCTTTTTTTCAAATTTCGACTTTTTTGCTCGAAATTTCGACTTTTTTTTTCGAAATTTCGGCTCTCTTCTTAAATTTTGACTTTTTTCTTGAAATTTTGACTTTTTTCTCGAAATATTTCGAAATTTCGACTTTTTTCTCGAAATTTTGGCTTTTTTATTGAAACATTTCCAAATTTCGAGTTTTTTTCTCGAAATTTCGATTCTTTTCTCAAATTTCGACATTTTTTCTCGAAATTTCGAATTTTTTTTAGAAATTTCGACTCTCTTCTTAAATTTTGACTTTTTTCTCGAAATTTTTCGAAATTTTGACTTTTTTCTCGAAGTATTTCGAAATTTCGACTTTTTTCTCGAAATTTTTCGAAATTTTGGCTTTTTTCTTGAAACATTTCCAAATTTCGAGTTTTTTTCTCGAAATTTCGATTTTTTTCTCAAATTTCGACTTTTTTCTCGAAGTATTTCGAAATTTTGACTTTTTTCTCGAAATTTCGATGTTTTTCTCAAATTTCAACTTTTTTCGTTATTTTTCTCAATTTTCGATTTTTTTTTCAAGTATCGACATTTCCTCGAAATTTTGACCTTCATATCAAAAGTTTGAATTTTTTCTCGAAATTTCGACTATTTTTTCTCGAAATTGCGGCTCTTTTTCTCAAACTTCGACTTTTTTTTCGAAATATTTCGAAATTTCAATATTTTTTTCGAAATTTTTTAAAATTTTGACTTTTTTCTCGAAATATTTCTAAATTTCAACTTTTTTTCTCGAAATTTCGATTCTTTTCTTAAATTTCGACTTTTTTTTCTCGAAATTTCGATCCTTTTCTCATATTTCGATTTTTTTCTCAAAATATTTCAAAATTTTGAATTTTTTCTCGAAATTTCATTATTTTTTTCAATTTTCGATTTTTTTTTTTTAATTTAATATTGAAATTTCGACATTTTTTTTCGAAATTTCGACTATTTTTTCTGGAAATTGCGACTCTTTTTCTCGAATTTCGACATTTTTTTTCTTGAAACGTCGACCTTTTTCTCGAAATTTCAACTTAGATTTTTCTAAATTTCGACTTTTTTTCTCGAAATTTCGACATTAATCTCGAAATTTCGACTTTATTCTCGAAATATCGACTTTTTTCTTAAATTTCGACTTTTTTTTCGAAATTTTGGCTTTTTTCTCGAAATATTTGGAAATTTCGACTGTTTTCTGAAATTTTTCGAAGTTTTGACTTTTTTCTTAAAATATTTCGCAATTTCGACTTTTTTCTCGAAATTTTGACTTTTTTCTCGAAATATTTCCAAATTTCGACTTTTTTCTCGAAATCTCGATTCTTTCTCAAATTTCGATTTTTTTTTTCTCGAAATTTCGATTCTTTTCTCAAATTTCAACTTTTTCCTCGAAATTTCCTTATTGTTCTCAATTTTCGATTTTTTTTTTCAAATATAGACATTTCCTCGAAATTTTGATCTTCATATCGAAATTTCGACATTTTTCTCGAAAATGCGACTCTTTTTCTCGAATTTCGACTTTTTTTTCTCGAAACGTCGACCTTTTTCTTGAAATTTTAACTTGGATTTTGCTAAATTTCGACTGTTTTTCTCAAAATTTCGATTTTATTCTCAAATTTCGATTTTTTTTCTCGAAATTTCGATTCTTTTCTCAAATTTTAATTTTTTTTTCTCGAAATTTCGATTCTTTTCTCAAATTTCGACTTTTTTCTCGAAATATTTCGAAATTTTGACTTTTTCTGGAAATTTCGATATTTGTCTCAAATTTCAACTTTTTTCTCGAAATTTCGTTATTTTTCTAAATTTTCGATTTTTTTTTTTTTAATATCGACATTTCCTCGAAATTTTGACCTTCATATCGAAATTTCGACATTTTTCTTAAAATTGCCACTCTTTTTCTTGAAATTTCAACTTGGATTTGGCTAAATTTAGACTTTTTTTTTGTCGAAATTTCGACCTTTTTCTCGAAATTTCGACTCTTTTTTTAAATTGCGTCTTTTTTCTCAAAATTTTTCGAAATTTTGACTTTTTTCTCGAAATATATCGAAATTTCGACTTTTTTCTGAAAATTTTTGGAAATTTTGACTTTTTTCTCGAAATATTTCTAAATTTCGACTTTTTTCTCGAAATTTCGATTCTTTTCTCGAAATATTTTACTAAATTTCGACTTTTTTTCTCAAATTTCGACTTTTTTTTTTCGAAATATTTCGAAATTTTAACTTTTTTTTTCGAAATTTCGATGTTTTTCTCAAATTTCAACGTTTTTCTCGAAATTTCATTATTTTTCTCGAATTTCGACTTTTTTCTCCCGAAACGTCGACCTTTTTCTCGAAATTTCAATTTAGGTTTTGCTAAATTTCGACTTATTTTCTTGAAATTTCGACCTTAATCTCAAAATTTCGACTTTTTTTTTCTCGAAATTTCGACTTTTTCTCGAAATTTCGACTCATTTCTTAAATTTTGACTTTTTTCTCGAAATTTTGACTTTTTTCTCAAAATATTTTTAAATTTCGACTTTTTTTCTCGAATTTTCGACCTTAATCTCGAAATTTTGACTTTTTTTTCAATTTCGACTTTTTTTTCTCGAAATTTCGACTCCTTTCTTAAATTCGACTTTTCTCTCGAAATTTTTCGAAATTTTGACTTTTTTCTTGAAATATTTCGAAATTTCGACTTTTTTCTCGAAATTTCGACACCTTTCTTAAATTTCAACTTTTCTCTCGAAATTTTTCGAAATTTTGACTTTTTTCTCGAAATATTTTGAAATTTGGACTTTTTTCTCGAAATTTCGTTTCTTTTTCTCAATTTTCGACTTTTTTCTTAAATATTAACTTTTTTTCGAAATTTTGATCTTAACATCGATCTTAAAATCAAAATTTCGGGTAATAAAAAATTGAAATTACTGAACGCACCCTACTGCTAAGTGTCAATATTAAATTGTAAAGAGGTTGGTGCTTCTTATATTCTAAGGGTTGGTGGGGCGCCACTGGTATCTGCCTAACGCGACCAGGCAATAAAAAATTTCGACTTATAACGCAATTTAGTGAAAAAAAGTTGAAATTTCGAGATTTAAGCCGAAATTTCCACTTTATCTATGAAATTACCTCAAAAAAAGTCGAAATTCGGAGAATAAAGTAGAAATTTCCACTTTAATCTCGTAATTTCCAGTTTAAACTTTATTTTTCTAGATATATTTTTGTAAATTAATGTCCCTTCTACATCTTCGTAAAAAAATCAAAAATACATAAATAAAAAACAAAGCAAAAATAAATATATGTATGGGATCTTTCTAATAAAAATGTGACCTTTTAATATTAATTTGAAACCTCGAAAAGAAAAATCAAAAAAGATTATTGCCGAAATGTTTGAATTAACGTAGGATTATTTGAAAAAAGGTAAAAAAAGCGATTTTTGATATGAGGTAAACTTATCGTTTCGCGTAACCATCTCGCTAATTTGAGTTATCAACATTCTCTAATGTAAACAGTAGAGAACGTTGTAATACGCAATGGTAACGCGTGGTGGTAACCCGAAACCATAAGTTTACCCTCTATTCATTATCTCTTAACGCGTCTACAGAAATTTTCACTTAAAAAATCGAAATGTCGAGTTTTAAAGTCGAAATTTCTATTTTAAACTCGCAATTTCGAGAAACAACCCCGAAATTTTTACTTTAATCTCGAAATTTCAAATTTTTTTACTTAATTGATGACGTTTCTACTCCGTCAAAATCAACAAAGCTATAATAATAATAATTAGTGGTAACGCTGATAATTCAAGCTGCGCTTCGCCAGATTACTGTTTTCAAACTTCTATTTTTACATGATTATCGTCCTTTTAAACTAAAGATTAAAGCTGAAATTCTTGAAGATAAAAGAATACTTCTTCCCCATTGAAGTTCCCTATTAATGTCCCATGAAATGCTGCTTTCATCTCGCCGTAACAGAGAATAAAACCGTTCGCACTTCTTTTATAACTTCTGCATAAAATTCGCTCATAGAAACCAAACGAGTGAACGCACATCTATACGAAGATAATGGGGGCCCATCTGGTCTGCCTAAACGCATCAGAGTCGAGCGTGCTATTTTCAGGCCACCTATGTTGTGACAAATTTCGCTTTTCTTATCGACGCTTCCACTACCATCGTGATTTATGGTCGCTTTAAACCGGTAGGCCATGTGTTGAAGTTCAAAATCTACCCCGGATTAAAAAGCTGCGTAAATCAAAATTCCAAGTGGCGGCGGTCGGGGGGCGAATCGCCCTCTGCTTTTCGCCTCGATCAACGATTGTGATGTTTGGAATGAGTGGCGTAAAGTGACAAGTTAAAATAGCCAGACTAGATGGCAATATTTACGAGTGTTTTGTTTATATTTCCGGCATACTGGGCCCCACATCGGGATCCCACCTTCTTCCTACGGGAGTAATCAATCAGCTTGTGACACGTAGTCACACGCTCTGTTTTAGCTGTCCTATAGCTAATTAATCATTAGCCATCACTTCTAATGCGACGTTAATCTCTTCGGTGCTAGTTTTCGGTATCAAAAGGTCCCAAGTAAACAAAATTCTTGACTGTTTGCTACGACTTGAAACTTTGGCCGCAATAATACCATAAAATAATGGTTTTTTTTTGGAGGGCGGGAAACCGATTTGAATTTTCAATTTTTGATACCAAAGTCTGTTGCGAGGATGCCGAAAGGCACTTTTAACGCCAAAGTCAAGAATTTTTTTGCTTCCACTAAAACCAAACGTTTAAATGACTGGCAGTTCCCGTGAATTCGCCAGCGAGTTACCTTTAGTGCGGACATGCTGATTACACACATTAATTAGGGAATTTTTCGTGGTCAGCTAACTATTGCTCGATTTAAGGTAGCTCCAGAGACTAGGTAGCTCTATACCAATTTTCGTCAAAATCGCTTCAGTAGTTGAGTTGTGAAAAGCGGACAAAAAAAATTACCACACTTTCGCATTATATTTGTAACGAAACGGATCAAAAGCCATTACGGAAGTCATACGTTTAAACAAGGGATGACAAAGATAAATTGTTACGAAGCGTTCGAACAACCCCCGCATCTGTTTCGTTTTTATTCAGGGGAAACATGTCACGTATAACTAGATTTACTAATACTTAGTTTGTAAGAAATTTAAGTTATTTCAACCTAATAGATGCCTCAGATACCATACGACGATTTATACGAAAAATTAATTTTTTTGTCGCCTTTAAAAAAAATAAGCAGCGTTGGGGGCTGTCGATATTACTCGAGTCAAAAATATACATTGTCTCGTTTGATTAACGTAGTATTTAGACTAGGCAACGTCGCGATGGAATTAAAGACAGAGGAATTTTGATATGGCAGAACAATGTCATAATCAAAATAATTCAGGCATAATAAAGACATATTTCATCCGAAAAATAACAGAGTTACATAAAAAATGGTCAAAAACAGGCCCCGGTAGTTTGAATTAGCAAATTAATTAACGGGCAGTCTTGCAAACTTTGTCACATAACCTTAAAACCAAGTAAGCAACGATGTAGGATCACAGAATTGTTTAAACTAAAAACGACGTTGCCACATCTAATGAACTGCTGGAAAAGTACGGTATAAAATTAATTTTTAATAGTTATTCGCTAATTACTTCTATCACACGCCCCAAGGTTGTACTTCCAAGTGCGTAAAAGGCTTTATTTATTTTCCAATTTTTAAAAAATGTTGAAACAAAATTGTGACTTTTTTGAAAGTTTTGTATTTTTTTTTATAAATTCGATCACATTTAAATATTTAGTTTTTTTGGAAATTTCCACCTTTGTTCAAAATTTTTACAATTTCTCGAACTTTTCACCTTTATTAAAAATGTCGATTTTTTTTCCAAAAAATTCGACCTTTTCTAAATTGGACTTTAATTTGACAAATTCGACATCTTTAATATTCATTTTTTGTAAAATTAGATTTTTTCAAAATTTTAACATTTTTGAAATTTTCGAACTTTTTTCAAAATTTTCAATTTTTTCGAAAATGTCCAACTTTTATAATCAAAATTTTGACTGTTTCTCGAAGTTTGTGTTTTCAGAATTTTCAAAATTTTTTAAATGTTCACCTTTTTCAAAATTTTGATTTTTTTTAGGAAAATTTTGATTTAATTTTGTTGTTGTAAAAGTTGACGTTTTCTCGAAGCTTCAATTTGTAATATCAACTTTTTAAAAAATTTACATATGTTCTAAAAATTATTTTTTTTTTGAATTATCTGACTTTCTAAATTGCGAATCTCGAATTTTTTCTTTGAAATTTCGACTTTAATCTCGACATTTCAAGGAAGGAAATCGAAATTTCGAGTTTAATTTCGAAATTTCGATTTTTAACACAAATTTCGACTTAAATCTCCTAATTTCAGCTTTAGTCTCAAAATTTCGACTTTTCCCTCGAAATTTCGACTTTTCTTTCGAAATTTCGACTATTCTCTCGAAATTTAGAGTTTTCTCTTGAAATTTCGATTTTTCTCTCGAAATTTAGACTTTTCTCTCGAAATTTAGACTTTTCTCTCGAAATTTCGACTTTTCTCTCGAAATTTCGACTTTTCTCTCGAAATTTCGACTTTAATCTCGGAATTTGCACTTTAAATTGTAAATTTTGACTTTTTTTTTGAAATTTCGACTTTAATCTCGAAATTTTGACTTTTAACACAAAATTTCGTACTTCAATCGCCGAATTTCAACTTTAGTCTCGAAACTTCGACTTTTGTCTCGAAATTTCGACTTTTCTCTGAAAATTTCGACTTTTCTCTCGAAATTTCGACTTTTCTCTCAAAATTTCGACTTTTCTCTCAAAATTTCAACTTTTCTCTCGAAATTTCGACTTTCTTATCGAAATTTCTCGGAATTTGAACTTTGAATTGTAAATTTTGACTTTTTTTTCGAAATTTCCACTTTAATCTCGAAATTTTGACTTTTAACACAAAATTTCGTACTTCAATCGCCGAATTTTGACTTTAGTTTCGAAACTTCGACTTTTCTCTCGAAATTTCGACTTTTTTCTCGAAATTTTGACTTTAATCTCGGAATTTGAACTTTAAATTGTAAATTTTGACCTTTTTTCGAAATTTTGACTTTAATCTCGAAATTTCGACTTTTAACATAAAATTTCGTACTTCAATCTCCGAATTTCAACTTTAGTTTTGAAACTTCGACTTTGCTCTCGAAATTTCGACTTTTCTCACGAAATTTCGACTTTTCTCTCGAAATTTCGACTTTTCTTTCGAAATTTCGACTCTTCTCTCGAAATTTCGACTTTTCTCTCGAAATTTCGACTGTTCTCTCGAAATTTCGACTTTTCTCTCGAAATTTCGACTTTAATGTCGGAATTTGAACTTTAAATTGTAAATTTAGACTTTTTTTTCGAAATTTCAATTTTAGTTTCGAAATTTCGAGAAAAAAAGACCAATGATAACGAAGGCTTCCACGGCCAGAGTCAGTACAGGATATACTTCTTCCGGGATTGGACCGCGTCAAAGAACTACTAAAAGTGTTCGACTCTTCTTAAGAGTTTCGCCTCTGGTATGGTCGACATACTGAGTTACCGTGCTCTGATGGCCTTTTTATTCTTTCATTTTTGCATATTCCCTCATATTTCTCTTTTCATTTTTTTTCTTTTCTTTGTTCCTGAAGAAGCCCCCTACGATGGTGGGCGAAACATCGAACACTTTTAGCAGTTCTTTGACACGGTCCAATCCCGGAAGAAGTATATCCTGTAAATACCAGGTACATATTTTTAGTTATTTTGTAATATCCACACGAATATCTGCCAGCAAAAATTATTTCAGACGAGAAAAAAGTGCATTTGAGCATATTTTGTGTTATAACTTGAAACATATGTATGATAAACTTAATATAAAAATGGATTTAGAATGTGCAATCAATGTGCTTTTATATGATACCCCACATGACTTTGCCCCCTCTTGACCCCCTCCCTACAGTTTTTGGCAAATGTTAAATACTGGTTACATAGTTTGTCAACTTATATTATCCACACAAATATGAATCAGCTTAAATTATTGTAGACTAGAAAATAGTGCACTTGAGCACATTTTGTGTTATAACTTTGAAAACATATATAATAAAATTAATATAAAAACGGATTTTAAATACGCAAACAATGTGCTTTCATATGATACCCCACATGACTTTGCCCCCTCTTGACCCCACCCCTTCAGATTTTGGCAAATTTTAAATACCGGTTACATAGTTTGTCAACTTATATTATCCACACAAATATGGATCAACATAAATTATTGTAGACTAGAAAATAGTGCATTTGAGCACATTCTGTCTTATAACTTGAAAAATATGTATGATAAAATTAATATAAAAACGGATTTTGAATGCGCAAACAATGTGCTTTTATATAATACCCCACATCACTTTGCCCCCTCTTGACCCCACCCCTTCAGATTTTGGCAAATTTTAAATACCGGTTACATAGTTTTTCAACTTATATTATTCACACAAATATGGATCAACATAAATTATTGTAGACTAGAAAATAGTGCATTTGAGCACATTATGTGTTATAACTTGAAAAATATGTATGATAAAATTAATATAAAAACTGATTTTGAATACGCAAACAATGTGCTTTCATATGATACCCCACATGACTTTGCCCCCTCTTGACCCCTCCCCTTCAGATTTTGGCAAATTTTAAATACCGGTTACATAGTTTGTCAACTTATATTATCCACACAAATATGAATCAGCATAAATTATTGTAGACTAGAAAATAGGGCATTTGAGCACGCTTTGTGTTATAACTTGAAAAATATGTATGATAAAATTAATATAAAAACGGATTTTGAAAACGCCAACAATGTGCTTTCATATGATACCCCACATGACTTTGTCCCCTCTTGACCCCACCCCTACAGTTTTTGGCAAATTTTAAATACCGGTTACATAGTTTGTCAACTTATATTATCCACACAAATATGAATCAGCATAAATTATTGTAGACTAGAAAATAGGGCATTTGAGCACGCTTTGTGTTATAACTTGAAAAATATGTATGATAAAATTAATATAAAAACGAATTTTGAATACGCAAACAATGTGCTTTCATATGATACCCCACATGACTTTGTCCCCTCTTGACTCCACCCCTTTAGTTTTTGGCAGATTTTAAATCCCGGTTACATAGTTTGTTAACTTATGTTATTCACACAAATATAGATCAGCATAAATTATTGTAGACTAGACAATAGTGCATTTGAGCACACTTTGTGTTATAACTTGAAAAATATGTATGATAAAATTAATATAAAAACGGATTTAGAATGTGCAAACAATGTACTTTCATATGACACCCCACATGACTTTGCCCCCTCTTGACCCCACCCCGTCGGTATTTCGAAAATTTTAAATACCGGTTACATCGTTTCTCAACTTGTATTATCCACACAAATACGGATCATCATAAATTATTGTAGACTAGAAAATACTGCATTTGAGCACATTTTGTGTTATAACTTGAAAAATATATATGATAAAATTAATATAAAAACGGATTTTGAATACGCAAACAATGTGCTTTCATATGACATCCCACATGACTTTGCCCCATCTTGACCCCCACCCCTTCAGTTTTTGGCAAATCTTAAGGGGTGGAAGGATATACTTCTTCCGGGATTGGACCGCGTCAAAGAACTACTAAAAGTGTTCGCATATTTTGCATATTCCCTTATATTTCCCTTTTGATTTATTGTTTCTTTTCCTTGTTCCTGAGGAAGCCCCCTACGATGGTGGGCAAAACGTCGAACACTTTTAGTAGTTCTTTAACACGGTCCAATCCCGGAAGAAGTATATCCTGTAAAAAAAGACCAAATTTTGGCAATCAAAAATAGAAATTACCGAACGCACCCTACTGCCAACTGTCAATATTACCATAGAGAAATTTCGAATTTAATCTTGAAATTTCGACTTTAATTTCGAAATTTTGAGAAAAAAGTCGAAATTTCGAGATTAGATTCGAAATTTCGACTTTAATCTCGGTATTTCAGGGAAAAAAATCGAAATTTCGAAAAAAAGTCGATTTTTCGAGATTAAAGTCGAAGTTTCGAATGTCGAAATTTCGGGAAAAAAGGCGAAATTTCGGGAAAAAAGTCGAAATTTCGAGTTTAAAGTTACAATTTCAAGATTAAAGTCAAAATTTCGAAATGAAAGTGGAAATTTCGAGAAAAAAAGTCGAAATTTCGCAATTAAAGTCGATATTTCGAGAAAAAAGTGGTATATTCTTCATGGTAGACCCTTATTGACTGGAAATATTATGTTTTTTTCAATTTATTTAACATTTCTTCGGCCCAGTTTGGAAATATTTAAATTTTTATGGTTTGTTGACAATTTTCTAAACAGTTTTTGAAATGCGACTACGTGATATTTAAATTTATTGAAAACGTGGTAGTTTCTAAATATAATTTTTTTAACGATGTCCTTTGTACGCCTTTGTAGAATACAGTATCGATATTTCAAAAATGTTGTGCACCTCTAGCAGTGTTGCCATATGCCGGTAATTATGACTAATGTACCATTCCAAATATCAGTGCCTTACTAAAAAATTGCGTATTTCATGTTTTAATAAGTATTTAATAATAATAAAAATAATTTTGTCAAGTAATCCATTTAAATAATTATTTTTATATTTGGTGTTTTATTTTATTTAGTTTTCGTTATTTTACTTAAAAAAAAATAAATACAGCAATTTGTCAAGTTTAGAAACATGTTTTAATAAATGTGTGGTAATTTCTGTGAAAAGACGGTAGTTTCAAATACGAATATACGGAAATTTGGTTTTACACATATGGCAACACTGGTCTTCAGTTATATATTTCTTCTTCTTATTTTTCTAAATTGTAAATATCGCAAAAACTGTCATTACGTAAATAAATCAGACCTTAATTTGATACTTTGTAAACAATGTAATGAATATCGTGGATAGTTTTGGATACATCTTTGAGTTCCAAATTTTTCCTTGAGTGATAGTGTAGCGTAGTGCAGTGCTTTTGTGACGAATTTTAATTGAAATAGGTTGTTTCGGTTAATTGAAGAATAGTGCGCGACATGTTGGTACTCCATGTAACTGATTGCGGGGGTTTTAAATGAAGTTTACCTTCAATTGATTTTGTGAATGCCACATTCTCGAACTGAATTTTAACAGACTGCCTTTCCTTTCAATTTTTATGGTGTGCAACTTATAACCTACCGAACTTTCGACAGTATTGGGTGGAATTTTAGAAAGGTTTGTACAACACATACATGCAGTATGCTGTCAAAAGTTAATTTGAACTTCACGTCGCTAAACGAACTTACTAAAACTATTTCAACTAAAACTTCGAATCCATTAAAACGATGTCAAAAATTGTTAAAATAGGTTATATTGGTTATTGTATGATATCTAAACTTTACTCAGGCACCCATAAACGTTCTGCACTTACGGATTCTAATATGCTCTATGGCTTCTAAAAACTCTGTTATTAATAAAAAGCTTAGCTTGCGTAACGTATTTTGCTTATTATAAGAAATTTTTAGTTCGAAATCTTAATATTTTTAAGTAAAATTGGAAAAAACTCGCTTACACTATTGTATCCCCTAAAATGTTCCCTTCTTTGCCGACGTGCGCATGCGGTGACAGCTGACAACGGAGCACAGAATTAAAACCAAGGTCTGATCATCCGAGAGGTCTTCTCATTGCTAAAGTTGATGTTTTTTCTGCTTCTGCTATAATTTAGCAGCGACGAGATCCAATAACGTCATATTTCACCAAATATAGGAAGGATATCGCTTTTTCTTCCGATTTGATTTACAACTCGTTGACATATTTCGCCAAAAATAAATATGGAAGAGAACTTTCACTTCATTTTAAAAGGATATTGATGTGATTTCTTTAGCCGGACTCATGGACGAAATTAGATGCTGGCTAGGGGGGTTTGGACCCCCCCCCCTCCCCAAAAGGCGAAGTGTTCCCCAATTCTTGCTTAGCTACTTCCTGATTTGCAACACTAAATTTGCAAGTGTAGCAGCGGTAGAACAGCCATGATCTCGTGCCAATGCGGTGAAGAAGAAGAAGATCTTCTGAATTTGGCCTTAGACAACGGGAATACAGAAACGCTTCAGTATAAGAATACGATTTATTGGAAAGAATATATTTAACAATCATCTAAATACTTTAAAATTTAAATATAGTAATAAATATTATTTTTTCAGTCTAAACCTGGTTGGTGTGTTATGGCACAATTTTGTACATTTTGGTCACTTTAATTCTACGTACGCTAATGTACAATTCCTGTTACGCAATTATAGTCGATAAACCCCCCAGTTAAAAAAAAACTACATTTTCAATCTACACCACAAGTCTTTTAATTCACCCGAAAATCGTAATCCATTAAAGCTTGATTTTTCGTGACTTTGTACACTTTGTAGTGCTCGTAAAATTCTGGAACTATAT
Source organism: Dastarcus helophoroides (assembly GCA_028583605.1). NCBI lineage: Eukaryota > Metazoa > Arthropoda > Insecta > Coleoptera > Bothrideridae > Dastarcus > Dastarcus helophoroides. Next base: position 12,725,018 of record CM053334.1, read on the forward strand.
CGCAAAACCGTTGATTGAATAAAGTGCAGAACTCTTCCATTTGGTTTCATTTCGACTAAGGCACTAAGGCGAAAACAAACTAAACACCGAAGATTACCTAGGGCTAAAATCGTACGTGTTCTGGTGTAGGGTCGAACCCCGAAAATTCGCGTTATTCCCATAGAATGTAGGATAGTTACCGTACACCCCACGCCCGAAATTCGCCGCCCTTATATTCTTATCATTACTATACACGGAATTGTAATTATGCAGGAGGTTGTGCGAGTGGTATACGGGTCCGTAATTGCAGATTTCCCCCGAGTAAGGCTGGCTAATCGAACTCAAAAAATTCGACTGTAAAAGCGCCGAAGACTGTCCGCTGTTGGTGAATCTATTCTGGAAGATCCCCGGATGGGACGCAGCTACCTGGGAGTCGGCCGAATGCGTGGAATCTTGCGTGTCGTCATCTGGAACGAGAAAATCGAAACGCCGATTTCAGATTTGTTGATTTCGGATGGATTTATGTCTCCTAACTTTGCCATAAAACGTCGAAAACATTTACCGAAGTTTGATAGAGTAAACTGACTCGTTTGTGGCGTAATTTATGTGCTACCGGTTTAGCCATGTGCTTCGAAATTATAAACAGAGATCTTTCAGTAAGTAGCTACTTACCAGACTGTTTATAAGACGGTTAAACTGAAAGTTTTTACGGTTTTGAGGCGATCGTAAACAAAAACTAATTAAGTTTACTTTAGGGAAAGAGTCGTTGCGTTTGGAATTCAGTCCAGAGCGCTACAGCAAAAGAAACTCGTGTTATAATTTAAAAATCTTACCTGTTTTGGCTGAACAACTGTTGGGGGTCGATCTTGAGCTAGTTCTTTGTCTTTGGGAGTGATTTTGTTGACTTATTTCCGGAACTCTGAAATTTTTTTTTTTATTGAATCGTTCCTATTTATTATTTTTTTAATTTATTCTAATGCATACCCCTTAATAACATTTTTCTAAATTTTTTCTTTTGTAATTTCAATTTTTTTTTGAAAATTAGGGCTACCTTTGTAAACTGTGACTCTTTTTATAAATGTTGGACTTTTTTTTGAATAAAATTTAACTTCTTTTAAAATTGCGATATTTTTCAAAGTTTGGTTCTTACGGAATTTCGATGCTTCATTCCGCACGTTAGGGAAACATCTTGAAATAAAAAACGAACCGAGGGAATTTGTTTACTTCTTTTGAATTTTTTTTTGAATTCTAACACCGCTGTCTAAAAAAATTCAAATTCGTAGGAAAAATGCCTTAATTTTCATTTTAAATTTCGTGGAAATTTAAATACGTTGGTATATTCGTTATATGTTGTTTTAAGGTAAATTATGTAATGTTTTCGGCGAAAAAAAAAGCGAACTTGGAATTATTTTGATCTCGGCGCCGCGCCTCCATCTGGGGCCCCGATCGTGATAGAGAGCGCTGTAACTGTCCGAACGGATTTAAAGTGTCACCTAAGCTCAACTTGTCTAATATCTCAAGCGCGGGCCAACGTTTTATTATATTTACGAGCGAATTACTCCAAATTATTACAAAGACCGGCAACTTTAACTTATTTATAGTCGACTTTATTAGTTCGAAACGAGCGGCTTTTTAAAATACGACCAACACATCCAGCTTCTGTTTGAAATTAAATAATCTTAACTCAGTGGAAACAGTCACTTACGCGGAGGTTTATGGCTTCGAAAATATAGAAGAAAAATGTTTAGGTTAATTTAACGCGGCTTTTGTGGGTAAACAGAGCTCTATTTTATACGAGATGCGTCCATCTATTTTAATTTAAAATTCCGCTTTAATTAATGAGGAATTTCCCTCTTTGGTTAATGACGAAACCAGCGAAAGTTATCCATCTAAAGGAGATCCTAAATATCGACTTCAATTCAAAATTTCGACTTTTTTTTCAGTTGTGAATCTTAGTTCGAAATTTTTATATAAATTTGGATTTTCTCCGAAATTTTGACCAACAAAAAGTAAACAAATTTGCAAATGTGCTCTTGGAGGACCATTTGCAAAATAATATTATGAAATTGGGTATTTAGTGGTTCATCAGTATCGTAGTTGTTTTCCCATGAAATCCTCTTTAAATTCACAAATGTGCTCTTGGAGGTCAAAAGGCAAAATAACATTGTGTTAAAAAGTTGGGTATGCGGTAGTTCATTAGTATTGTAGATATTTTCCCATGAAATCTTCTCTTAAATTCGCAAATGTTCTCATGGAGGATCACGAAAACTTCTCTAAAATTCACAAGGGTGCTCTTGGTGGTCCATAGTCAAAATAATATTTTGTTAAAAAGTTGAGTATTTGGTGGTTCATTAGTATTGAAATTTTTTTCCCACGAAATATTCTCTAAAATACACAAATGTGCTCTTGGTGGTCCGCAAGCAAAATAATATTAGGTTAAAAAGTTGAGTATTTGGTAGTTCATCAGTATTGAAGTTTTTTTCCCAGAAAATCTTCCCTTAAATTCGCAAATGTTCTCATGGAGGATCTTGATCAAAATAACTTTGGGTTAAACTGTTGAACATTGTACAGTTCATCAGTATTTCAATGGTTTTGCCACGAAACATTCTCTTCTTGGAGATACCATAGGAAAATAATCTAAAATTCACAAATGTGCTCTTGGTGGTTCATCAGAACAATAATATTACGTTAAAAAGCTGGTTATTTGCTTGTTCATTAGTACTGCAAATTTTTCCTCATGCAATCTTCTCTAAAATTTGCAAATGTTCTGGAGCATCCTCATCAAAATAATTTTGAGCAAAACTGTGGAACATTTGACAGTTCATCATTATTTCAATTGTTTTGCTACAAAACATTCACTTCTTTGGGTATTTTAAAAAACTGGGTATTTGGTGGTGCATTTGGTAATTTTTTTCCACGAAATCTTTAAAATTTGCAAATGTTTTCACAGAGGATACTGATCAAAATAATTTTGAGCTAAAACATTGGGCATTTAGTAGTTCACCAATATTTCAATTGTTTGGTCACGACAAATTCTCTAAAATTCACAAATGTGCTCTTGGTGGTCCATAGACTAAATAATATTTTGTTAAAAAGTCGAGTATTTGGTAGTTTATCAGTATTGCAATATTTTTCCCACGAAATATTCTCTAAAATACACAAATATGCTCTTGGTGGTCCGCAAGCAAAATAATATTAGGTTAAAAAGTTGAGTATTTGGTAGTTCATCAGTATTGAAGTCTTTTTCCCAGAAAATCTTCTCTTGAATTCGCAAATGTTCTTATGGAGGATCCTGAGTAAAATAATTTTGGGCTTATGTGTTGGACATTTGGCAGTTCAACCGCATTTCAATTGTTTTCCGATGAAACATACTCTTTTTGGAGAACCATAGGCAAATAATCTAAAATTCACAAATATGCTCTTGGTGCTTCATCAGAACAATAATATTAGGTTAAAAAACTGGTTATTTGCTTGTTCATCAGTATTGGAAATTTTTTTCCCACGAAATCTTCTCTAAAATTTGAAAATGTTCTCATGGAGCATCCTCATCAAAATAATTTTGAGCAAAATTGTGGAACATTTGGCAGTTCATCAGTATGCCAATTGTTTTGCCACGAAACATTCTCTTCTTGGGTATTTTAAAAAAATTAGGTATTTGGTGGTGCATTTGGTAATTTTTTCCCACGAAATCTCTAAAATTTGCAAATGTTTTCACAGAGAATACTGATCAAAATAATTTTGAGCTAAAACATTGGGCATTTAGTAGTTTACCAATATTTCAATTGTTTGGTCACGACAAATTCTCTAAAATTCACAAATGTGCTCTTGGTGGTCCATAGACTAAATAATATTTTGTTAAAAAGTCGAGTATTTGGTAGTTTATCAGTATTGCAATATTTTTTCCCACGAAATATTCTCTAAAATACACAAATGTGCTCTTGGTGGTCCGCAAGCAAAATAATATTAGGTTAAAAAGTTGAGTATTTGGTAGTTCATCAGTATTGAAGTCTTTTTCCCAGAAAATCTTCTCTTGAATTCGCAAATGTTCTTATGGAGGATCCTGAGTAAAATAATTTTGGCTTATGTGTTGGACATTTGGCAGTTCAACCGCATTTCAATTGTTTTCCGATGAAACATACTCTTTTTGGAGAACCATAGGCAAATAATCTAAAATTCACAAATATGCTCTTGGTTCTTCATCAGAACAATAATATTAGGTTAAAAACTGGCTATTTGCTTGTTCATCAGTATTGGAAATTTTTTCCCACGAAATCTTCTCTAAAATTTTAAAATGTTCTCATGGAGCATCCTCATCAAATTAATTTTGGGCAAAACTGTGGAACATTTGGCAGTTCATTAGTATGCCAATTGTTTTGCCACGAAACATTCTCTTCTTGGGTATTTTAAAAAAATTAGGTATTTGGTGGTGCATTTGGTAATTTTTTCCCACGAAATCTCTAAAATTTGCAAATGTTTTCACAGAGAATACTGATCAAAATAATTTTGAGCTAAAACATTGGGCATTTAGTAGTTCACCAATATTTCAATTGTTTGGTCACGACAAATTCTCTAAAATTCACAAATGTGCTCTTGGTGGTCCATAGACTAAATAATATTTTGTTAAAAAGTCGAGTATTTGGTAGTTTATCAGTATTGCAATATTTTTCCCACGAAATATTCTCTAAAATACACAAATGTGCTCTTGGTGGTCCGCAAGCAAAATAATATTAGGTTAAAAAGTTGAATATTTGGTAGTTCATCAGTATTGAAGTCTTTTTCCCAGAAAATCTTCTCTTGAATTCGCAAATGTTCTTATGGAGGATCCTGAGTAAAATAATTTTGGGCTTATGTGTTGGACATTTGACAGTTCAACCGCATTTCAATTGTTTTCCGATGAAACATACTCTTTTTGGAGAACCATAGGCAAATAATCTAAAATTCACAAATATGCTCTTGGTGCTTCATCAGAACAATAATATTAGGTTAAAAAACTGGTTATTTGCTTGTTCATCAGTATTGGAAATTTTTTCCCACGAAATCTTCTCTAAAATTTGAAAATGTTCTCATGGAGCATCCTCATCAAAATAATTTTGAGCAAAATTGTGGAACATTTGGCAGTTCATCAGTATGCCAATTGTTTTGCCACGAAACATTCTCTTCTTGGGTATTTTAAAAAAATTAGGTATTTGGTGGTGCATTTGGTAATTTTTTCCCACGAAATCTCTAAAATTTGCAAATGTTTTCACAGAGAATACTGATCAAAATAATTTTGAGCTAAAACATTGGGCATTTAGTAGTTCACCAATATTTCAATTGTTTGGTCACGACAAATTCTCTAAAATTCACAAATGTGCTCCTTGGTGGTCCATAGACTAAATAATATTTTGTTAAAAAGTCGAGTATTTGGTAGTTTATCAGTATTGCAATATTTTTCCCACGAAATATTCTCTAAAATACACAAATATGCTCTTGGTGGTCCGCAAGCAAAATAATATTAGGTTAAAAAGTTGAGTATTTGGTAGTTCATCAGTATTTCAATTGTTTGATCACGAAAAATTCTCTAAAATTCACAAGGGTGCTCTTGGTGGTCCATAGACAAAATAATTTTTTGTTATAAAGTTGAGTATTTGGTAGTTCATCAGTATTGCAATTTTTTCCCAGGAAATGTTCTCTAAAATTCGTAAATGTGCTCTTGGTGGTCCCACAAGCAAAATAATATTAGGTTAAAAAGTTGAGTATTTGGTAGTTCATCAGTATTGCAGTTTTTTCTCACAAAATCCTCCCTTAAATTCGTAAATGTTCTCATGGAGGATTTTGATCAAAATAATTTTGGGCTAATCTGTTGAACATTTGGTAGTTCATCAGTATTTCAATGGTTTTGTCACGAAACATTTTCTTCTTGGAGAACCATAGAAAAATAATCTAAAATTTACAAAGGTGCTCTTGGTGGTTCATCAGAACAATAATATTATGTTAAAAAGCTGGTTATTTGCTTGTTCATCAGTATTGCAAATTTTTTCCCTTGAAATCTTCTCTAAAATTTGCAAATGTTCTCATGGAGCATTCTCATCAAAATAATTTTGAGTAGAAATGTGGAACATTTGGCAGTTCATCATAATTTCAATTATTTCGCCACGAAACATTCTCTTTTTGGGTATTTTAAAAAATTGGGTATTTGGTCATCTGGTAATTTGTTCTATGAAATCTCTAAAATTTGCAAATGTTTTCATGGAGAATCCCCATCAAATTAATTTTGAGGCCACGTTGAGACCAAATTTTAATTTCCTCTTGATATTATTTTCAGTGCAAATACATTTCCATATTTACTGTTAGTTTTAAATCGAGAAATTAAATGAAGAGTGCATTGAAGTTAAAATGCATATTCAGAGCAAGGAAACGAATGGGATTGTAATAACAAATTTGATTTTGTTATTACAAGCTTTCGGTTAGAAAACCAATTATCAGTTGGCAATTAAAAATCCATAAATCGTTGTGACATTGGTGTTTATTATTCCATGAGCTTGTATCGGATATCGGTAGCATTGTTCCGAAAGGTTGTCATTACTGGAAATGCGAGATGTTATTTCTGTAACTGCCAAGCTTTAAATTAATAGCCCCAAAGTATTTAAACACATTCATCTTACTATCTAGCTGTCTCCTTATACAAATGATTCCATCCAGGCTAACGTATTATAACATATCGCCGACGTAGGCAGACGATTAGTAATATATCCAACAAATTGGTAAATATTTAAAAAAGTCTCCATTACCTATATCAATCAAAAAAGGGACAAAACACTAAATCAATTTCGCACAAAAACCCCCTATTTTTATTTGAACGAAAAATCAAAAAGTTCAATAAAGTTCACAGAGGTCCGTTGTCGCATTGAAGTGCGATGTGGGGAAATATTTACACGAAAATCTCTCTCTTTGAAATGTTTATTAGCTTTGGATTAAAAATAGCCCCGCATCGGCGATGTTTCAAAATTTAAAAACTCTTTTATAATCAAAATAAACAATCAGCCGCTCGGATACGCTCCTAAAATCTAATTTATGTCGGCAAATATTTTCGCTACCAGTTCATAATAAAACCACTCGAGTGTCGCGGAAAAATTAATGGGCCACTCACCCGTCCTCCGGATCGCAATCCCTGAAACCTTTGGCGAACGGGTTGCTGGCTATCTTCAGCTGGGTTATCTGAAAGAACGTGGGAAGGATCAAATCGAGCAAAAGTTACACAATCGAGGGTCAAAATTTCAGACTTTACAGTTAAATTTCAAGATTGAACCCCGAATTTCGTTAACAAAATTTTGAATTGAAATCGAAATTTCGATTTAAAAGTTCGAATTGCACAATTCAGTTAAAATGGTCGTTGAGTTGACATTTCGAGTTTAAAGTGAAAATTTTGAGATATGATTCGAAATTTCGAGTGCAAGGTTCAAATTTTGGGATGGAAGAAATTTCGTTTTCATTTTGAGATCTTTATTGAGTCTTTTTGTTACACAAAATTTTTTATTTTACAACCTGGGCTCGGAAAGCTAAAATAATAAAAAGTGGGAAATTTCGTTGTAAAGTTGAAATTTTGAGTTTAAAATCCAAACGAATTAAACAAAATCTTGGGTTTTAGTCAAAATTAAGAACAAGAGCACGTTTTTAAAGGAAGTTTTAGACAACACAAAACGAAAATAAGCTGAAAGGAATGTGTGATGACAGAAAAAAAATATTCTTATACTAGACGTCAAATTAATTATAAAACCACTTACCCTATGGTTCTGGTATGCTGTGACTGCCGTAAAGGCGGTTTCCTGGAAGACGAACGTTTTAAAATTTTCTCCATTTCCATCTTCGCCTGTCGAGTTCTTGGGGGGAAGGTAAACGATGTGGAATCGAGGTTGATATCGATGCATGGAATTCAAAATAATCTACGAGCAAGTCCATTTAAAAAATTACTTTTTCCTATCACCCTCAACTTACATGGCCGTTGTCATCCAACTGATTATTCGTCAACTTCAATTTGTCGAATGAAACGGTCTGTTTCATCCATTGGGCCCCAGTAGCGGGGCTATCCGGATGGACGTGTATCCTGGGCGGTGAAACCGGATCTGCTTTGCCAGCGATAACCCAACTGGAACTGAATTTATACCCTATTATCCCATGAATTCACGCCCTAATATCCATGAATTTTATATTCGACGTACAGGATTTTTATGCCCTATTAGTCATGAAAGTTGCACCCTATTATCTATGAAGCTTAAGACCTATTATCCATGAATTTTAAGACCTATTATCCATGAATTTTAAGCCCTATTATCACCGAATTTTACGATTCCTATCCATTAATGTTACGCTCTGTTATCCATTTTAATAAAATTTATGCCCTATTATGAATTTTACTTTCTGTTATCTATAAATTTTAGTTACTATTATGCATAAATTTTACGCCTTAGTATGTATGAATTCTATGACCAATTAATGAGGAATTTTCACTAATAATTATTAGTGAATTTAACTCCCTCTTAGCCATAAACTTTCCGCATTATTATTTATAAATTTTACACCCTATTATCCCTTAATATTGCGCCCTATTAGTCACGAATTACAATTTTTTTCCAATTTGTCATCCAAAAATTCTACACCCTCTTATTCATAAATTGTGCGCCCTATTATCTGTAAATTTTACGTTTTGTTATTCATAAATGTTGTTCTTTATTATCCATAAATTTTGCACTCACAAGTAGAACTAGTAATATTTCCCCCCGAATTTTTCGGCCTATTGTCTTGAATTTTTGGCCTATTATCTTGAATTTTACGCCCTATTGTCAATGGGTGTTACCTATTAATCTGGAATTTTAAACCGTACTATACTTTTATGCTTTCGCATCCCTAAATTTTCACTTGTAATTTTTACACCCTATTATCCATGATTTTTACACCCTATTATCCATAGAATTTTGGGCCCTATTACACATTACGCTGCTTTATCCATAAATTATACGCTTCAATATCCATGGATTTTAGACTCTATTAGTCATACATTTTATGTGCTATTATCGTGTATTTTAAGCCCTATTATCTCCTAATTTAAGCCCTATTATCAATGAATATTGGCTATTACTTGTTACCTATTAAGTATTATCTATTACCTAGAAGAGATTAGCCACGGATTATTCACCCTATTATCCGTTAATTCGGGACTTATTATCCATAAATGTTTACGCGTTATTATTCCGGAATTTTAAACCCTATTATCCATGAATTTTACTTCATATTATCCTCACATTTCTCAACCTTTTATCCAAAAATGTTAGGATTTGTTATCGATATTATCGATGAATTGTACGCCCTATTATCCAAATATTGAACTTGTAACGTATTATTCTGTTGTCGTAGGGAAGTGGCTCACCTATGAAACGCGTATCGGTACCTCTTGTCGTCCACCGGGATGAAGTCCATCATCAGCATGTACTCCGCGTGGAGGTCGAGACCGCACAGTTTCACTTGGAACGTCGGGAACATCCTCCTGCCGGCCTTAGTGACTATCATCTCGGTGCCTAAAGAGTGGAATTCGTCCCAGAGGTGTTTCATTTCCAGGATGGCGCCGGCGTTGGCGAGCGCGGGCGTTATGCTGCTGGTGCTGTAAGGAAAACGGAGCTTTAGGGTTAGGTCCCATTAGGAAAAATTGATAACAATATATTTAATCAAATAGTCTTACGTTGTATGGTTTTTGTTGTGAGTGTTAGTGCGATTGTTGTTTTCTCTCTCGTCCATCTCCAAAGGGGTGGAATCGGCCTGATCTAGCGGAGAATAGGCCTTTCTGTCTTTTCCTGCGGTTTGCAAGCACGCTGCAACAGAATTAATGATGTAACCACCACTAACGTCGATATTGGCATCTTACTGTCTAATTTTCAAACAAATTTAATTTTGAAACGTCTAAAATTTCAAAACGTATTCATTTACATCAATCAGAAATTCGTGGATAACGCCCTATATCCAACAATTAATTAGCATCGCAGGAATAATATCGACATCTAGAGATCTAAACATGACGATATTACTCCAATTCGTGGGTACTCGCTCATTTTCAAGAGTATTCGATTTCTCCACCGAATGTGTGTGGCATTGGCTCGATATTTTTTTTTATTTTTAACGGCCCCCGGGCCATATATCAGAGTTTCTGGTGTCATTAGGGTAAGATTAGACAAGTTTATTCTTTCTTTGGCTCGTATAAATCAGGGAAAACGCTACAAATGCCCAATGTGTTTAACTAATGAGTTGGCGTGATTTAGTGGAATAACTGAACGTCGGGCGCCGACAATTAGACGTCGTTGGAGCGTCACTAACCGACGCTCTCTCCATGCTTCTGTGCCTCTTCGAGTTATTTCATTCAAGTGGAGTTTGCGGGACTTTTTTTGTTATTCCTCCGGGGCACAAGCGAATTTGTTCGATTTATTTTTATAATTTGGAAAATTAAGTGTTTTAAATAAGTTCTTGTTGATTTTATTAGAAGTTATTGAACACAAACTCTTTGAACAAATGTCTAAAGCATGAGCTTAAGACATACATGGCTAAAATTAGAAAAATTAGGTATAATTACAAACTGGATATTCTCTATAATACATCATTCTTTTAAAACTTTACTGACATACTTTCCTAAAGAAACTTTCTTGTGTTCGAAACTTGGGTAAGATCGTATTTTACTCAGACTATCTCTTCGGAGATGCTTGGTAAACGCTTGTCGGGTGAGTGCATCCCCAATACAATGGATCACTATTTTTTATAAATTGCCAAAATTCGGACAATTTTGAAAAAAAAATTGACTGTGAAAGTTGCCCGATTTTTATAATTCAGCGAATAAGGAAAGATGAAAAGGCGAAAAATCACGAAAAAAAGAAAATCGCACTCTAAAGGGATTTTCAAACAAACTAACCTTCTATTTGTTTCATTGGGGTAACTCCAGAGTTGTACTGCCAATTTTCCGAATTGTAGCAAAACTGCGATTGGTATCCCATTGGCACTTCCATGACTTCCTTTTGTAAGTACTGATGCGGGGGAGTGTGGTGCATTTTGTGTTCCTAATGGCTGGGAGGAAGTTAAGTTTTTCGATTGATGGTATCTCTGCAACAAATGAAAGATCAAATTAGTTTACTTTGAACATTCGCAGTTCTGGAGGTGTCGAATTTTATTTTATCTTTTTATCGTTTTGTTTTTAAAAATAAAAGAAACAAGGAATACAAAAAAAGTGGGGAAATGAAAAAGGCTGGGAAAAAGGGAAGGAACGAGAAGAACAAAAGAAAGAGGAGAGAGAAAGCAATAAGAATAAAGAATCCGGAATATAGGAAGAGATACACATGAGAAAAGGGATAGAATAGAGGGAAAAAAGGAGGAGAGCAAATTGAGAGAAAAGAGCGAAGAGAGTGAAGAGGGGAAAGAGTGAGAAGAGGGGGGGAAAGAGGGGAAAAGAGGGAAAAAGGGAAACAGAGAGAAGAATGAAAGAAGAGACAGGGAGCGAGAAGAGAGGGAAGAGAGGAAAAGAGGAATAAGAGGGAAGAGAGAAAATAGATGGAAGAGAGAGAAGAGATGAGAGAGAGAGAGAGAGAAGGGGGATAGAATAGAAGGAGAACAGGTTTAGAAGAGTGAAAGAAGGGGAAAGAAGAGAGAGAGAAAGAAAAGAGAAAGGAGAAAGAAGGGGGAGAGAAAAGGAAGAGAAGGGGAAGAGAAGAGGAAAAGAAAAGGAAGAGCAAAGGAAGAGAAGAGAAAAGAAGAAGAAGAGAAAGAGAAGAGGAAGAGAACAGAAAGAGAAGAAGAAGACAAGAGGAAGAGAAGATACATAGAAAAAGAAGAGAAGAGAAAGAAAAGGAAAAAAGAAGAGAAGAGAAAGATAAGAGGAAGAGAAGATATAGAGAGAAAGAAGAGAAGACAAAGAGAAGAGGAAGAGAAAAAAAAGAGAAGAGGAAGAGAAGAGAAAGAGATGAGGAAGAGAAAAGGAAAAGAAGAGTAAGAGGAGAGAAAGAGAAGAGGAAGAGAAGAAAAAGAGAAAAGGAAGAGAAAAGGAAGAGAAAAGGAAGAGAAGAGAAAGAGAAGAGAAAGAGAAGAGAAAGAGAAGAGAAAGAGAAGAGAAAGAGAATAGGAAGAAAAGAAGCAGAGAAGAGAAAGAGGAACAAAAAAGGAAGAGAAGAGAAAAAGAAGTGGAAAAGAATAGGAAAAGAAGATGAATAGAAGAAGAGAAGAGAAGAAGAGAAGAGGAAGACAAGAGGAAGAGAAGATGAAGAGAAAGGGTAAGAGAAGAGAAATAGAAGAGAAGGAGAAGAGGAAGAGAAGAAGAAGAGAAGAGAAGGAGAAGAGAAAGAGAAGAGAAAGGGAAGAGAAGGAGAAGAGGAAGAGAAGAAAGAGGAAGAGAAAGAGAAACAGAAAAGGAAGAGATGAGGAAAAAAAGAGGAAGGGAAAAAGAAGAGAAGAGAAAGAGAAGAATAAGAAAAAAAGAAGAAAAGAGAAAGAGAAAAGAAGAGGAAGAAAAAAGGACGAGAAGAGAAAGAGAAGAGGAAGAGAAGAGGAAGAGAAGAGGAAGAGAAGATGAATAGAAAAGGAAGAGAAGGGAAAGGGAAAAGAAGAGGAAGAGAAGATGAATAGAAAAGGAAGAGGAGGGAAAGAGAAGACGAAGAGAAGAAGAAGAAGAAGAGAAAGAGAAAGAGAAGAGGAAGAGAAGAAGAGATGAGAAAGAGAAGAGAAAAAGAAGGGGAAGAGAAGAGGAAAAGAAGATGAATAGAAGAAGAAGAGAAGGGAAAGAGAAGGAAAAGAGAAGATAAGAGAAAGATAAGAGGAAGAGAAGATGAAGAGAAAGAGAAAGAGTAAGAGAAGAGAAATAGAAGAGAAGGAGAAGAGGAAGAGAAGAAGAAGAGAAGAGGAAGAGAAGAGGAAGAGAAGAGGAAGAGGAAGAGAAGAGGAAGAGGAAGAGAAGAGGAAGAGAAGGAAAAGAGGAGAGGAGAGAAACATAAGAGGAAGAGAAAATAATAAGAAGAGAAGTGAAAGGGAAGAAGAAGGGGAAGAGAAGAGGAAGAGAAGAGAAAAAGAAGAGGAAGAAAAGGGGAAGAAAAGAGAAGAGAAAGAGAAGAGAAAGTGAAGAGAAAGAGAAGAGGAAAAGAAGAGAAACAGAAGAGAAAAAGAAGAGGAAGAGAAGGGGAAGGCAAGAGAAAGAGAAGAGGAAAAGAAGAAGAAGACAAGAGAAAGAGAAGAGGAAGGGCAGAGAAAGAGAAAAAGAAGAAAGGAGCAAGAAAAGAGGAAGAGAAAAGGAAGAGAAGAGAAAGAGAAGAGAAAGAGAAAAGGAAGAAAAGAGGAAGAGAAGAGAAGAGGAAGAAAAAAGGACGAGAATAGAAAGAGAAGAGGAAGAGAAGATGAATATAAAAGGAAGAGAAGGGAAAGAGAAGAGAAGAGGAAGAGAAGAGGAAGAGAAGAGGAAGAGAAGAGGAAGAGAAGGGAAAGAGGAGAGAAGAGAAAGATAAGAGGAAGAGAGAGAGAAGAGAAGTGAAAGAGAAGAAGATGGGGAAGAGAAGAGGAAGAGAAGAGGAAGAGAGGAGAAAGAGAAGAAAAGAGAAAGAGAAGAGAAAGTGAAGAGAAAGAGAAGAGGGAAAGAAGAGGAAGAGAAGAAAAAAAGAAGAAGAAGAGAAGGGGAAGAAAAGAAAAGAGAAAAAGAAGAGGAAGAAAAGGGGAAGAGAAGAGGAACAGAAGAGGAAGACAAGAGAAAGAGAAGAGGAAGAGAAGAAGAAGACAAGGAAAGAGAAGAGGAAGAGCAGAGGAAGAGCACAGGAAGAGAAGAAGAGAAGAGAAAAAGAAGAGAAGAGAAAAAGAAGGGGAAGAGGAGAGAAGAGAAAGAAAAGAAAGAGGGAGTTGAGAGAGAGCAAGAAAGAGAGATAATAAGGGAATAAACAAAGAAAGAAAGCAAAAAGAAGGAGGGAAGTTGAAAAGAGTACGAAAATAGAAATGAAAAAGGCGGATATGAAGAAGAAATAGAAAATGAACAGAAAGAGAAGAGAAATGGACTTAAGAGAGAAATAAAACGAAAAGAAAAAAAAAACAGTGAGAGAAAACGAGAACAGAGAAGAAGGAAATACTTAAGATGAAGAAAAACCAAAGAAATGGTAGGCTTATATGAGAGTCAAAAAAAAGAGAATGAAGAAAGGAATGAGGAGAAAAGAGAGAGAGAAGATGGAAGGAGAGTTAGGGAGGAAATTGAGAGGTAAAACACTGGTAGAGAACAAATAGAATTAATTGGAAAAAAAAACAGATTAAAAAAAATCATTTTTAACAAGCTGATTAGAAAAAGAAAGCAAAGAGATACAGAAAACGAGAAAAAAGCCAGAGAGGCAACGAGAGCAAATCAACAGGGTAGAGTGATAGCTAAAACATGAAAAGATGGAAGGAGAGAAAGAAAGCTCGATATAAAAGAAACACAAGAGGATAGCATCGATTTGAATCTCAATGCAGATGACGTCGGTGCATCTTTTGCTAATCTTTTTAGATTAGTGCCCTTGAAAATGCCAGTTCTGCTGGCGAAAACGTATCGCGTAATTATTTATTTAATTGCCGATGTGGTAAAGGGGTGAAACCTTCTTTGGATAAGAGGATAGGAGAAAATAAGTAGAATAGAAGAAAAAGAAATAATACAAAAAGAAAGAAAAATAAAAAAGAAATGAACCAGGAAAATAAGGAGGAAAAAAAGAGATGAAAGGAAGACAACGGCAAGAAACAAGGAATAAGAGAAATTAAGACTTAAAAAAAGATAAAAGAAACCAAAATAGGATAAAAGAGGGGAAAAGACAATAAGAGGATGAGAAGAAAAGAAACGAAAATTAAGTAGATTAGAATGTAAAAAGAAAAATCTGAGAAAATAAGAAACAGGAGGGAAGAATAAAGAACTAAAAGAGGAGAAGATAAAATAAGCAGAAAGACGGAGAAAAGAAGCAAAAACGGTAGACAAAAACGATAGAAATTAGGCAGAAAATGAAGAGAAAAAACGAGAGAAATGAAGCAGAAAATAAAGAGAAAGAACTAAAGAAATTAAGCGGAAGGCAGCAGAGGGAGATAAAAAGGAAAAGAACAGAACCTAAAGAAAGGCATAAGCACTATGACAGTAAGTAAAGAAAAAATAAGAGGAGAGGCGAAATATAAAATATACTTTTTCCAGAATCGAATCGTGTCGAAGAACCATTAAAAGTATTTGACGTTTCGTCTATCATTTAGAAAGCTTCTTCAGGAGTAAACGAAAAAAATTACATGAGAGAACAACTAAATGGAAATTACAAGAAAAATATGAAAAACCTAATTCAACTCAGTATGTCAACCATATTAGAAAATTCACAATTTTGGGAAAAACACAAAATTTGAGAATCAAATTATTTCCAGAATTCAAAAAAGTCGATTTTTAGAAAATACTAAATACAAAGGAGACAAATTTCGAAAGAATTTCCAAAAGAAAATCGAAATGAAACAGAATTAAGAAAGAATCGAATTGATATACAAATGTTGTCCCCTGAAAAGAAGATTTCTATTTCAATTTTTGAAGATAACCAAGAATCAGCCCGTTGCACAAAAAAATCGAAATTTAGAAAAATAGCCAAAATTCCTTGAGAAAGTGAGTTTAAAAGAACTGAAGAAAAATGAACAAATTCTAAAAATAGTCGAATTTTCAAATCAAAATTCAACATTTTGAGAAAAGATCTGATTTTCCAATAGCAAGTAAAATGTTGAGAAAAAATTCTCAACATTCTCAGAAAGAAGATTTGTATTTCAACTTTTGAAGATAACCAAAATTCAGCCCGTTCCACAAAAAAATCGAAATTTGGAAAAATAGCCAAAATTTCTTGAGAAAGTGAGTTTAACAAAAATGAAGAACAAAGAACAAATTCTAAAAATAGTCGAACTTTTAAATCAAAATTCAACATTTTGGGAACCTGATTTTCCAATGGAAAGTAAAATTTTGAGAAAAAATTCTCAACATTCTCAGAAAGAAGATTTGTATTTCAACTTTTGAAGATAACCAAGAATCAGCCCGTTCCACAAAAACATCGAAAATTGGAAAAATAGCCAAAATTTCTTGAGAAAGTGAGTAAAAAAAATGAAGAAAAATGAGCAAATTCTGAAAATAGTCGAATTTTTAAATCAAAATCCAACATTTTGAGAATCTGATTTTCCAATGGAAAGCAAAATTTTGAGAAAAATTGTTCCAACATTCTCAGAAGAAAGATTTGTATTTCAACTTTTGAAGATAACCAAAAATCAGGCCCGTTCCACAAAAAAAATCGAATATTTGGAAAAATAGTCAAAATTTCTTGAGAAAGTGAGTTTAAAAAAAAATAAAGAAAAATGAACAAATTCTGAAAATAGTCGAATTTTTAAATCAAAATTCAACATTTTGGAATCTGATTTTCCAATAGAAAGTAAAATTTCGAGAAAAAATTCCCAGCTTTCTCAGAAAAAGGCAAACTTTGAAAAAAATAAAGAAAAAGAGGGAAATCCTGAAAAAAAAGTCGAAATTTTAAATTGAAATTCAATATTTTGCGAAAAAATTCCAATATTCCAGTAGAAAGTAGAAATTTGATAAAAAATTCAAATTTCGGAAAAAGTTGAAATTTTGGAATAAAGACGCATTTTGAGGATCGAAATTTCGAGCAAAGGGACCGATTTAAAGAAACTTTGAATTTTGAGAGAAATGGAAAATTTCAAAGAAAGATGAATGTAAGCAATCTTCTCTTTCCAAAAAAAGATTGGACTTTAAAATAAATTGAAATTTCTTAGAAAAAGTCAACTTTTGAGAAAAAACTCTGTAAGAAACTCAAACTTTGAGAGAAATGGAAAATTAAAAAAATGTAACAATTTTCTTTTCCAAAAAGAGATTGAACTTTAAAATAAAATGACATTTATCAGAGAAAGTCAACTTTTTAGAAAAAAACTCGATCAGACATTCAAACTTTTGAAGAAAAAAATGTTGGGGAAAAAAAGTCGAAATTTCGACTAATATAAAAAGTTGATTTTTTAACACATTAGAAATTTCCAGTAAAAGGCAAATTTTGCGAAACAAATTGTTTCCGGAAATTAAGATTTTTTAAAAAAAGGTGATTTTCAGAAAAAATCAAATTTTCAAAAAAAATCGAATTCTCAAAAAAATCGAATTCTCAAAAAAGTGTATTTTAAAAATATCCGGCACACTGCAACTGTGCCAGATATCAAAACGTTTTAGTTTAGGGTGCCAGTAACCAAAGCAGTTTGGGAACCACTAGATATATCATTTTGAGTCGACAAGAATCTAAAACACGAAAAATTCTGGAATATTCCTAGAGGCGATTTTGCCGATTTCCTCAAGTCTTGGTTTCATTCGTTCGAAGTGCTTTGTTCTGCTTCGGATAAATGAGGGATAGTAGCACAAGATATGCTCCTTTGAGTTACAAAATCCACAGAATCCAGTTCGAGTTTTCATTATGTTCTTTATACGATATCTCAAGTGGTAGTAACCAATGATTAGTTTCAAGTCGTTTTTAGGTTAGAAGTTAGGAACAGCGAAATGGAAGAGAAAGAGAAATAATGAGATCGAAAGGAAAGGGAAGGTTGATATACAAATCTTGTCCCGTGAAACCAAGGATGATTAGAAAACCCAACAGTTGCGCTTTTTAATCTTTCTTGGTTTCAGGGGACAATATTTGTATATCAATTTTTGAAGATAACCATGGACCAGTTCGTTTCATCAATTAAAAAAAGGGGGAAAGATGAAGAACCATAGCAGATGTAATAAAAGAGCAAAATTGGTAATATCAAAATTTTTCTATCGCACCCTGTTCATATTGCTGACTTTCCTTGAAACTTGGAAAAAAAATCACTCCCTTAATATTGACAGACTTTATTACGTCATAAATGTGTATACTCTTTTTTTTTACAATCATCAGCAATATGTAGCAATTATTCACTCTTATCAATTGACAGCTTATTAATTATCAGTTCTGCCTTATCTAGAAATCTAAAGCTTTAAATTTAGAGCCATCATTTATCAGTGTCAATTAATGTGAAACATACAAAAAGTTACATTTGGTAAATTAGCGTTCTTAGTCCTTTAAAGCCACCAAACCCTCAAACAACCATTTATTATGATTCTTGCCCCAAAGTTAAGCGCTGCCCTCAGCTTGCACTGCATCACCATGCTCTTGGGGCGAAACTTTTCAATCACAGATTTGATTCTAACTAACGCAAATTTTAATTTTCATTTTCCGACGGTTCGTTTCAACTTGACGACGAAATTTCAGTTCGCACTCGACCGAAAAGTGAGTTTGTATGTATTGGACCTCAACCCACAAGCTATGGAATATTTCCTGGACAATCTGGATTATTTTGAAAATATTATCCTAGAAGCCAAGTTTATAGTTCTTGGGGAACCCCCGGTAAAGCGCGCGGACAAGTACAATTTTCGAAGCCTCGTCATCGTGGAAGACCCACAAAATTGTTCAACGTATGATCTCTTTGAGAAATCGTCGGTTTCATCTTTAAGAATCGGTTGTACTAACCAGCCACCATACTCACTCTGCTCCAATGGTAATTATGGTGGTTTCGAGTACGAAATATACCAAATCGTCTTTAAAAAGTTAAATATAACCCCCGACTACCTGAGCATTGCAAAAATAAATTTTTTGTCCCAAGTTGAGATCATCAGAGGTCACTTTGGTGGGGTTTACGGGCTTCTACAGCAGAGGTCATACGATATGATCTTTGGTGATATCCCCACCACGTACCAAACATACGGTTACTTCGATTACACAATTAATTACGCCCAAGACGACATCCGATGGGTTGCCCCGTTTCTGAAAGAGAGCCCACTGGAAGCTTTTCGTTTTCACCTTCCAATCTGAAGTCTGGTTGGTTTATATGATAAGTTTCTGCGTGGTCATAGCAACTTGGTACCTTGTATTAAAAACTAAACATTTTAAACCCACACGACTGTCTTTTATCATATTTCAAGTCTACACCATATCGAGGGAAAACCACACCATTATACCATACCGATATAAATCGTTCCTGATCCTGTTGTCTGTTTTCTTGTGGTCGGAATTCTGCATCAATAGCATGTACAAGGCGAAAATGGTCCAACTGCTAAGCGGCGATAATGTGGCCGATCAAATTGACACTGAAGAAGACATGATCAACTCTGGAATGAAAATTGGGATCTCCAGGTACAACACCGATATTTTGGATGAGGGAACGCCGATAGCGAACTATATCAGAGATAATTTGATCCTCTGCAACGTCAGCGACCAATGTTTGAACATAACAGTGGCCACCAAGAATGCCATAATTGCCAAACCTTGGGCCAAAACCAAAGTTAGAGAACCCCAGTATTGTATGGATGAAAATAATCAGTCGGTCATACATATTTTGGACAGGGCGATACATAAGTTGCAGACGAGGGGTTACCTAGTGAGAGGGCATCCGCTCACGGGGAAAATCAACGCTGTTCTTCATGGGATGATGTCGGGCGGATTAATAGACTATTTCAAAAAGCAAGAGCTGGAAAAATCCGAAAGATTGATGCAGCGAGTCAAGTCGAAGTTGTCTTTTAAGAAGATCGCGTTTAGAGAGATGGACGTGGCTTTTTTCGCGCTAGGAATTGGATTGATTACTTCTGTGTTTGTCTTCGTGTTGGAATGCTTGTGGTTTAAATGTGAAGAATTTAAAAATTACCCTCTAAATAAAATACGAGGAAATTAAATTTGTTCACCACATTTTTCGCCTTCTAAAAGAAAAAGAACTAATCTTAGGTTAAGGTTAGTTTGCGAACGTTTGTTTATAGTGATATTGCGTTTTTACAGTTGAAGTATATAACTTAAAATTCAAATCAGTTTTTCTGTTAAAGAATAAAATTTTACCAGTACTATCTATAAAGTCAAAAACGATTTGGCCTCATCAGCACGGTACAGTCGTTTAAACACTTTCAACTTAAAGCTGCTGGTCAGTCATATTATTCTAATAATCTTTCTAACCTAACCTAACCTAATCTAATATAACCTAACCTAACCTAACCTAACCTAACCTAACCTAACCTAACCTAACCTAATATAACCTAACCGAATCGAACCTAACCTAATCGGATCGATCTCTCGTAAGATAGAAATCAAGCTACCCGCCGCTTCACTCTACTTATCTATCAACACTTCAACAGATCAAAGTCGATATTCTAACAAACTTACTAACTTCTAAAACAATCCAGGTTTTGAAAAAACCTCGATTTTTATGAAAAAGGTCGTATTTTAGGATAAACTCAAAATTTAGTACAGAAAGAATGATATTTTGTGAAACGAGTCAACATTTGGAGAAAAAAATTATGAACAAACGAAATTTCTATTAAAAAATATTTACAGCAAAATAGACATTTTGAGAAAACTGCCAAAAAATCGAGATTTATTTCAAATTTGTTTTCGAGAAAACTATAAATCTTTCGTTAAAATTCGAATCTAACCTAACCTAACCTAACCGAATCGAACTGAACCTAACCTAACCTAGTCTAACCTAACCGAACCTAACCTAACCGGACCTAACCTATCCTCACCTCTTCTGTTTTAGCTATCTCTCTGCTCTGTTGATTCGCTCTCGTTACCTCTCCCGCTTTTTTCTCATTTTCTTCATCTCTTTGCTTTTTCTTTTAATCAAGTTACTAATAATGATTCTTTTCAATCTGTTTTTTCCAATTAATTTTGTTTATTCTCTCATTTCCCTATCCGTGTTTTACTTTTCAATCTCCTCCCTATCTATACTTCCATCTTCTCAATGTTTTCGTTTCATTATCCCTTTTTTTCATCCTCTTTATTTTCTTTATATCCCTCATATATGCATACTATTTCTTTTAATTTTTCTTCTTCTCAAGTGTTTCCTTTTCCCCTTTTCTCTCACTCTGTTTCTTTCTTTTTGTTTTCTCTCTTAAATCCATTTGTTTTCTTTCACTTTTTTCTCAACTATATCTTTTTTGTTTATTCTCGTTTTCGCTACCCGCATTTCCTTTCACATTCTCCTTTCCACTCTATCTATTCATTTTCTATTTCTTCTTCGCTACTTCTCTCTACATTCGCATATTCTTTTTCTTCCACTTTTTTTAGTACTTTGACTTCTTTTTTCCATTTCCCTCGTTGTTTTTGCTCTCTTTCTTTGTTTATTCCGTATTATGTCTCCTTGTTTCTCTCTCTCTCATCTCTTACTTTCCTTTCTTTATCTTCTCTCTTTCTTCTCTATTTATTCCCGTGTTATCTCTCTCTTTCTTTCTCTCATCTCTCCCTTTGTTTTCTTTTTCTTTTTTCTTTCTTCTCTATTTATTTTCCGTCTTTCTCTACTTTCGCGCTTTTGTTTCTATCTTTTTCTCTCTTTCTCTTTTTTTCTTTTTTCTCTCCTCTTTCTCTTTTCTCTCTCTTCTCTCTTTTCTCACTCTTCTTTCTCTTTTTTCTCTCTTCTTTCTTTTTTTCTCTCTTCATTCTCTTCCTTCTCTTCTTTTCTTCTCTTTTCCTTCTCTTCTCCCTCTTATTTCTCTTCTCTCTTTTCTTTCTCTTCTCTTTCTCTCTTTTCTTCTCTTCTCTCCTTCTTCTCTCCCTTTTCTCTCTATCTTTTCCCTTTTCCCTAGTTGTTCTCTCCTTCTTCTCTCCCTTTTTTCTGTTTCTTTCTCTCCTTTCTCGCTCTTTGCTCTTTTCTTTCTCTTCTCTCTTTATTCTCTCTCTTTCCTCTTTCTTTCCTCTCTCTTCTCAATCTTCTTTCTCTTCTCTTTCTCTTCGCTTTCTTTCTTCTTTCTCCTCTCTCTCTCTCTACATCTCTTCTCTCTCTTTTTCTTCTCTTCTTTCTTCTCTCTCTCTCTCTCTCTCTCTCTCTCTCTCTCTCTCCATCTCTCCTCTCTTCTCTTTCTCGCGCTCTCTCTCCTTCTCTCTTTTCTTCTATCCTTTCTTTTCTCACTTTTTTCTGTCTCTCTCTCTCTCTTCTCTCTCTCTCTCTCTTCTATCTCTTCCTCTTCTCTTTCTTCTCTTTCTCTCTCTCTCTTCTCCTCTCGTCTCTCTTCTTCTCTTTCTTCCTCTCTCTTCTCTTTCTCTTCTCCTTCTCTTTCCTTTTCTCTCTCTCTTCTCTTTCCTCTCTCTCTCTCTCTCTCTTCTCTTTCTCTCTCTCTCTCTCTTCTCTTCTTTTCTCTCTTCTCTCTCTCTCTCTTCTCTCTCCTCTTCCTCCTCTTTTTTCCTCTCTTCTCCCTCTCCTTCTCCTCTCTCTTCCCTCTCTCCTCTCTCCTCTTCTCTTCTCTTTTCTTTCTCTCTCCTCTCTCTCTTCTTTCTCTCTCTCTCTTCCTCTTCTCTCTCTCTTCTCCCTCTCTTCCCCCTTTTCCTCTTCTCTTTTCTTTCTCCCCTCTCTTCTCTCTCTCTCTCTCTCTTCTCCCTCTCTTCTCCTCTTCTTCTCTCTCTCCTCTCTCCTCTCTTCTCTCCTCTCTTTCTTCTCTTCTCTTCTCTCTCTTCTCTCTCTTCTCTCTTCTCTTTCTCCTCTCTTTTCCTCTCTCTCTCTCTCTTCTCTCTCTTTCTTCTCTCTCTCTCTCTCTCTTCTCTCTCTCTCTCTCTCTCTCTCTTCTCCTCTCCCTCTCTTTCCTCTTCTTTCTCTCTCTCTCCTCTCTCTTTCTCTCTCTCCTCTTCTCTCTCCTCTTTCTCTCTCTCTTCCTCTCTCTTCTCTCCTTCCTCTTCTCTTTTCTTTCCTTCTCTCCTTCTTCCTCTCTTCTCTCTTCCTCTCTCTTCTCTCTCTTCTCTCTCCTCTCTCTTCTCCTCTCTTTCTCCTTCTTTCTCCTCTCTTCTCTCTCTTCCTCTTCTCTTTTTCTCTTCTCTCCTCTCTTCTCTCTCTCTTCTCTCTCTCTCTCTTTCTCTCTCTTCTCTCTTTCCTCTCTCCTCCTCTCTTCTCTCTCTCCTCTCTTCCTCCTCTCTCTCTCTCTCTTCTCTCTTCTTCTCTTCTCTCTCTCTTCTCCCTCTCTTCCCTTTTCTTCTCTCTCTTCCTCTTCTCTTTTCCTTCTCTCCTCTCTCTTCTCTCTCTCTTCTCTCTCTTTTCTCTCTCTCTCTTTTCTCTCCCTTTTCCCTCTCTTATCGCTCTCTTCTCCCTCTCTTCCCTCTCTTTTCTTTCTCTCTTTTCTTTCCCTCTTCTCTCTCTCTTCTCTCTCTTTTTCTCGCTTTTCTCTCTCTCTTTCTCTCTTCCTCTTCTTCCTCTCGCTCCTCTCGCACTTCTCCCCCTCTTTTTACTCCCTGTTCCCTCCCTCTTCTCTCCTTCTATCTCCCTCTTCTCTCTCTTCTATCTCTTTCCTCTTTTTTCTCTTTTCCATATCTTCCCTCTTTTTCCCCTCTTTCTTTCTTCTCTTCTCTCTTAGCTTTCTTTGCTCTTATTCGTCTCTTTATTCCTTCTCATTCTCTTTCTTCCCTCTCTTCCTATATTCTTGATTCTTTATTCTTTCTTATTGCATTTTCTCTCTTCTTTCTTTTATTCTTTTCGTGCCTTCTCTTTTTCCTCCGCCCTTTTCATTTTCCCCCCTTTTTATTCTTAGTTTCTTTTATTTTTAAAAAGTGAAAAGATAAGAAGATAAAATAAAACACGACACGTTCAGAACTACGAATCTTCAAAGTAAACTAATTTGATCTTTTATTTGTTGCAGAGATACCATCAACTTGTAAAACGAAAATCTTAACTTTCTCCCAGCTGGCCTTCTCCCCCACATCACTACTTATAAAAGGAAGTTATGGAACTGCCAATGGGATACCAATCTAATCTACCTTAAATAAATCTAATCTACCCTAACCTAACCTAATCTAACCTTACCAAAACTAACCTAACCTAAATTAACCTAACCTAACCTAACCTAGCCTAACCAAGCCAAACCTAACCTAACCTAAACTAACCTAAGCTACCCTAACCAAAACCAACCTAACCTAACCTACCCAAAACTAACTTAACCTAACCGAAACTAACCTAACCTAAACTAACCTAACCTTACTTAATTATTCCTACATTGCCATGTTTTTTCTCCTGTTACAATTAAATCTTACAATATTGAAATTAGCGATTTCAGCGAATAAAATTAAAGTTCCCGCGCCCGAAACAACGACGTAAAGTTGAAACGCCGGTTTCATGTCATGTAAAGAGATCTGCTTGTACTTAAACTCGCTCTTTTTCCTCTCCAACGCCGCCTTACTCTCCATCCGATCGATCTTCAACAAATTCTGTACGAGACCGGCTTCGATCATTTTCTGTAAGATCTCGTTCACCCTCGAGTGCAACGGATGGCCTTTGATAAAAAATCCGACGACGTTTCGATTGTATAATTTTGCGCGCGAAATATGAATGAGGGATTCCCCTTTTTCGTCAAGATAGTAGGCGGCTTCGATCACCTTGGTTTTGCAGAGGGGGTAAGCTACGATTACGTCTTTATCGAAGGCGGTTCTGTTGAGCCATTTCGTCGAAAGTTGAATCGAATGGAAGTGAGTTGTTAAATAATGGGAAAACTCTGGTTGTTCTGGAAAAATATTTCTAATTTCGGGGGTCGCCACTACAGTTAACCCTGAAGATGTTATATCGTCAACTGTGTCAATTTGTCCAATCGTTATTTTCCTAGTTAGTAGATAAAACATTTTGTTTTTGTATTGGACGTTTATCAGTAGCACATAGTAGATGTAGACCACGAGAAGTATCGATATCGATAATTTTGGCCTCCTAATCGGTGTTGGATTCTCCTGCGCTAACCCATACAAAACGAAGAGTTTGTCAAATAGGTTCCCATGGGTGTCCCCGTCGTGGAAAAACGAATCAAAAACGTGCCAAGCGATCGCGATGCACGCGTAAATGAACCAAACCAAAACCCAAATCGACGCACTAAAAGCTTGGAACAAAGTGCGATATCCCGTCGATCTGGGGGAAACCCACCTGGCTTCGTCGCTCGTGTAGCAAACGGTGGCATCGAAATATTTCTCGGCGCCGACTTGGCTGGTCAACCCCCCGTAAATAAACTCGTACTTTCTCCTCTGCAAAACACCAAAAATGCCACCGTAGCTTCCATTTTTCGGGGGGAAAAACGCTTCCTCCAATCTTCTAACGTGCCGCTTCACTTTGACATTCAACCGCCGGAAAAGTGTGTTAAAAATGGAGTGTTCAGCACCGCGATAGGGCGATTTGCTGCAGCTGCGCTCCGTCGTAACCACCCCCTGAAATTGAGGAGTTTACCCAAGTTTTCGGCAGCTTATCCGGGAATAAATCTTCGTCTAAAGTAACCCGGATTCTTCGCGAATCCGGTGCGTTAAATTGGCGGTGCCCGTAGGGGGAGTAAGTTAGAATGTTACAGTTTTTGTGTTCCACAACGATCGTGTTTATTAAGTAGTAGCGGATGATCTTCTGGAAGAAATCCTGACATATTGTTTCGAAAATGAAGATGTGCTTCGCCTTAGGATTGTAATTCTCGGCGTAATCTATGAGTCCTAGATATTTGTCCAAGTGTTGGCACTCGAGACACAAGATGTACGCGTGCGGTTTCGTTTCAGTGCTAGGGGGTTTCCCCTCGAAGTCGATCAAATTAACCGGGAAATTCGACTCGAGACTGCAGTTAGAAACGACTACGTAAGCGTTGCTTTTGAAATATTTCCCGGCCATTTCGTTTATGCAAGTTGAAAGGGTGGAAACGAAGAAGGGTGCTAATAGCATGACAGGTGAGGCAGACGATAAAAACTTCGCAATTAAAAACTCGTTTTGTCTCGCGTGGACTATTAGTAAAACTTTAACACATGTACGATATCAATTTTGACTAATGTTGGTTTCCAGTGAATTTTTCGTGCTCTTTGCAAATTAGTCTGAAAAGTTTGATAGTTTTTTTTTCACAAATCACTCGTTTCAAGCAAAGTGGATTCTTCCCAATGTTCATTAATGTCATTTTTTTAAAGTATAATCCACTTGCTAAGGAAACCTATTACGCTCTGGGACAATGGTGCTTAACTGGTTGTCTACGCACCACTAGTCAGATCACTGACAGCACCATGAATGGTTCACTAAATCCAAAGAGTAGTTAACTTAAAAAAGATATGTACACAGATTTTAAGTTTTTCAGGAAACTCGTTTTTTTATATTATTTTTAGATTTATAGGCACTTATTTGGGGGATTTACATGTGATAGGCAAGAATGCAACCTAGACTACAGTATGCAGCTCTTTAAAAGTGTATAGTGGATCGCAAGTAGCCGAACTACCAACAGTTGAGCCACAAACACTTAGCAAAGTGGCTGCTCTCTAGGAAAGCCCCGGAAGGATAGATTCTAATGCACAGACTAAAAGGTTTGAAAATTTATCAGATTCGCAGTTTGAAATCCAAAGAGCGGTTTCGATCGTATTAGATCTCGTCAGTTTGGTGTATTCAACCCGAATGCTGAATGTTCCGGCAAATAAATACTAAACAACTGTACTTATGAGTCCATGTAATTCATAAGTATCGCACTTTAGAAGAAGAAGAAGAAGAAGAGGAACGGGAAGGGGAAGAGGAAGAGAAGAGAAAGAAAGAGAAGAGGAAGATATGACGAAGAGAAGGAGAAGAGAAGGGAAGAGGAAGAGAAGGGGAAGAGGAAGAGAAGGGGAAGAGAAGAGAAGAGGAAGAGAAAATGAAGAGAAGAGAAAGAGACGAGAAGGAGAAGAGGAAGAGAAGAGGAAGGGGAAGAGAAGAGAAAGATGAGAGGAAGAGAAGAAGAAGAGAAGCTGAAGAGAGAAGAGAAAGAGAAAAGGAAGAGAAGAGAAAGAGAAGGGAAAGAGAAGACAAAGAGAAGAGAAAGAGAAGAGCAAGAGAAGAGGAAAAGAAGAGGAAGAGAAGAGGAAGAGAAAATGAAGAGAAGAAAAAGAGAAGAGAAATAAAAGAGGAAGAGAAGAGGAAAGGAAGAGAAAGGAAAGAGAAAAAAAAGAGAAGAGAAAGATAAGAGGAAAAGAAGAGGAAAAGGAAGATATGACGAAGAGAAGGGGAAAAGAAGGGAAGAGGAAGAGAAGGGGAAGAGAAGAAGAAGAGAAAATGAAGAGAAGAGAATGAGAAGGAAAGGAGAAGAGGAAGAGAAGAAGAAGAGAAGAGGAAGAGAAGAGGAAGGGAAGGGGAAGAGAAGAGAAGAGAAGAGAAGAGAAAAGAAGAGAAGAGAAGAGAAGAGAAGAGAAGAGAAGAGAAAGTTAAGAGGAAGAGAAGAAGAAGAGAGAAGAGAAAGAGAAGAGGAAGAGAAGAGAAAGAGAAGAGGAAGAGAAGAGGAAGAGAAGAGGAAGAGAAGAGGAAGAGAAAATGAAGAGAAGAGGAAGAGAAGAGAAAGAGAAGAGAAAGAGAAGAGGAAGAGAAGAGGAAGAGAAGGGAAGAGGAAGAGAAGGGAAGAGGAAGAGAAAGAGGAAGAGAAAGAGAAGAGAAAGAGAAAGCGAAGAGGAAGAGAAGAGGAAGGGAAGGGGAAGAAAAGAGAAGAGAAAGATAAGAGGAAGAGAAGAGGAAGAGAGAAGATGAAGAGAAGAGACAGAGAAGGGAAAGAGAAGGGAAAGATAAGAGAAAGAGAAGAGAAAGAGAAGAGGAAGAGAAAAGGAAGAGAAGAGGAAGAGAAAATGAAGAGAAGAGAAGAGAAAGATAAGAGAAAGAGAAGAGAAAGATGAGAGAAAGAGAAGAGAAAGAGAAGAGAAAGAGAAGAGGAAGAGAAGAGGAAGAGAAGAGGAGGAGAAAATGAAGAGAAAAGAAAGATAAGAGAAAGAAAAGAGGAAGAGAAGAGGAAAGGAAGAGGAAGGAAAGGGGAAGAAAAGAGAAGAGAAAGATAAGAGGAAAAGAAGAGGAAGAGAGGAGAGGAAGAAAAGAAAAAAGAGGAAGAGAAGGGGAAGAGAAGGGAAAGAGAAGAGAAAGAGAAGAGGAAGAGAAAACGAAGAGAAGAGGAAGAGAAGAGGAACAGAGAAGAGGAAGAGAAGAAGAAGAGAAGAGGAAGAGAAGAGAAAGAGAAGAGAAAGAGAAGAGGAAGAGAAGAGAAAGAGAAGAGGAAGAGAAGATGAAGAGAAGGGAAGAGGAAGAGAAAGAGGAAGAGAAAGAGAAGAGGAAGAGAAGAGGAAGAGAAAGCGAAGAGGAAGAGAAGAGGAAGGGAAGGGGAAGAAAAGAGAAGAAAAAGATAAGAGAAAGAGAAGAGGAAGAGAGAAGATGAAGAGAAGAGAAAGAGAAGGGAAAGAGAAGGGAAAGAAAAGGAAAAGAGAAGAGTAAGAGAAGAGGAAGAGAAGAAGAAGAGAAGAGGAAGAGAAGAGGAAGGGAAGGGGAAGAAAAGAGAAGAGAAAGATAAGAGGAAGAGAAGAAGAAGAGAGAAGAGAAAGAGAAGAGGAAGAGAAGAGAAAGAGAAGGGAAAGATAAGAGAAAGAGAAGAGAAAGAGAAGAGGAAGAGAAAATGAAGAGAATAGAGAGAGAAGAGAAAGAAAAGAGAAACAGAAGAGGAAAGGAAGAGGAACGAAAGGGGAAGAAAAGAGAAGAGAAAGATAAGAGGAAGAGAAGAGAGGAAGAAAAGAAAAAAAAGAGGAAGAGAAGAGGAAGAGAAGGGAAAGAGAAGAGAAAGAGAAGAGGAAGAGAAAAGGAAGAGAAGAGGAACAGAGAAGAGGAAGAGAAGAGGAAGAGAAGAGAAAGAGAAGAGGAAGAGAAGAGGAAGAGAAGGGAAGAGGAAGAAGAAGAGAAAGAGGAAGAGAAAGAGAAGAGAAAGCGAAGAGGAAGAGAAGAGGAAGGGAAGGGGAAGAAAAGAGAAGAGAAAGATAAGAGGAAGAGAAGAGGAAGAGAGAAGATGAAGAGAAGAGAAAGAGAAGGGAAAGAGAAGGGAAAGAAAAGGGAAAGAGAAGAGGAAGAGAAGAGGAAGAGAAGAGGAAGAGAAGAGGAAGAGAGAAGAGGCAGAGAAGAGGAAGAGAAGAGGAAGAGGAGAGGAAGAGAAGAGGAAGAGTAGAGGAAGAGAGAACAGGAAGAGAAGAGGAAGAGAAGGGGAAGAGGAAGAGAAAGAGAAGAGGAAGAGAAGAGGAAGGGAAGAGGAAGAGGAAGAGAAGAGGAAGAGAAGGGGAAGAGGAAGAGAAAGAGAAAGAGAAAGAGAAGAGGAAGAGAAGAGGAAGGGAAGAGGAAAGGAAGAGGAAGGGAAAAGGAAGATAAGAGAAAAAGAAGAGGAAGAGAAGAGGAAGAGAGAAAAGGAAGAGAAGGGAAAGAGAAGGAAATGAGAAGAGTAAGAGAAGAGGAAGAGAAGAGGAAGAGAAGAGGAAGAGAAGGGAAAGAGAAGAGAAAGAGAAAAATAATAGAAGAGGAAGAGAAAAGGAAGAAAAGAGGAAGAGAAGAGGAAGTGGAAGAGGAAGAGAAAGGAAAAGAGAAAAGAGGAAGAGAAAGAGAAAGAAAGAGGAAGATGAAGAGAAAGAAGAAGAGGAGGAAGAAGTAGAGGAAGAAGAAGAGGAAGAAGAAGAAAAAGAAGAAGAAGAGAATTGATCCATATAAGAAACTGTGAACAAACTCCAACAAGAACATATGACATTTTCAGGGATTTTACAAAAATTTTATGATCGATTTTTCGAATTTTTTCAATATTTCGCCCATTTTTCAAAATTTGGAACCTTTCTCGATGTTATGTCTCTTTTTCAAAAATTTCAGTTTTTTGATTTTTAATTTTTTTTCTAAATTTCGACCTTTTTCTTTCTGAAAAATGAAAAATATTAGAATTTAGCTTTTTCAAAATTGTAACCAAAAATGTTGAAGTTTCTTAAAAAAATTTCGACGTCAAAATAATGAAAATGGACTATATTTGAGAAATAACTAGACATTTTTGAAAAGTATTTTTTAAAAGCCAAAATTTTGATATTTTAAGTCAAATTTTTGAAACCAAATCCGATTTTTTTTAATAAGCTTTTTAGATAAAATTTGAAGGTTGGCGAAATTCGTCTAAATTTCAAAAAATATCAAGAAGGCTCAAAATGTTCATAGCACTTTTTGAAGTAGGTATAAAGTTAAGGTTTCGAGGAACAACCGAAATTTTTATAAAAAAACTTTAGAGGAACGAATTTTCGAGAAAAAAGTTGAAATTTCCAAAGAAAAACCAATTTTTTTTTCTTTGGTAATCGTTGGGTGACGATTTTCCCAAAAAAGTGATCACTTTTTAGCCCAAAAACGAAAGCGTTACTTACATAAAACCCTAACTCAACCTGTTCTCATTAGGACTGGTACTGCCGACACCAAGGGCTGTACTCTCCCGCATGAAAGCGGTACCTGATACGTTTTCGCGGGGGAAAATATTGATCGATCTCCCGTAGGATATAAATCAAGCTACACGCCGCTTCACCCTGCATGTCTATCAACACTTCAACAGATCAAAGTCGATATTCTAACTAACTTACTAACTTCTAAACTTATAACTTCTGAAATAATCCAGGTTTTAAAAAAACTCGATTTTTATAAAAAAGGTCGTAATTTTAGGATAAACTCAACATTTAGTAGAGAAATCATGAAATTTTGTAAAACGAGTCAACATTTGTAGAAAAAATTATGAACAAAACGAAATTTATGTTCAAAAATATTTACAACAAAATAGACATTTAGAAAAAGCTGCTAAAAAAATCGAGATTTCTTTCAAATTTGTTTTCGAGAAAGTTATGTTGGTGAACTTGTCTAAGATAATGATGAAGTCAGGAACATGAGTAAACATGAAAAAAAATGCACCAACACAATAGATGGTAAAAGTTGATAGTTTTGGTGTATAATTACGTTGTTTTGTTTATAAAATCTAAAAAGCATCGACAATAATAAACCAAAGCTTTTTCAAAGCATTTGGGAGTTTGTAAAACCAATTCAGATACATGCCCAAGTCCTGAATAATTTACGATTTCAGAAGTTATAATTTAAATTTTTGTAGGCGATAAATGCAGTTTTATCGACCATGATATCGGCGCCATACGTCGCCTCGACCCTCGCTTTATGCGTCAACAACATCGCCCAAATCTACTTCAAAAGCACCGACCACGTGATCGTGAACAACTGCACCCTTCAACTGAATTTCCCCGCGACTTTGATAAGCTTCGGCCAAGAAAATTTCGAAACGCCACAACGACCAAACGCCTACGTTTTATGCCTCAAATGCTCCAACTTGGATACCTATTTGGGGGCCATAGATTACACCCCGAATTACGAACCGCGTGCTAAGCACGTTTTTATCCTGGACTATCTATGCGATGACTTCTATGGGAAAATCGCCCGGTATTACATAGCGAACGCCGTCGCGATCGTCAACGGGGAGATTTCCACGTATTTTCCTTATGAAAATCGCACGTTGAACGCGCCGGGTGTTCGCCCCGAATACCAAGGAAGGTGCCCGTTGGTGACGAGGGGGTTGTTCCGGGGGGAACTCCCGAAGTATTGGATGAATTCCTCCATTTGGACGATGTTAACTACGCAGAGGAGTTGTAGTCGAACGCCCGATGATGGGGCGGAAAATACGATTTTTCGGATCGTATTCAGGCATGTTAACGTGACGGCGAAGCGTCATGTTAGAAGGGGGGAGCACCGATACTCCGCGCCTGTTAACAATGTATATAGGAGTTTATTTGGGGTGTTGCAAAGGAGGGAGTACGAATTCCTTTACGGTGGTTTGATTTCTGATTTTGCCGTGGAGAAATTCTTCGATGTAACGGCGTGTTACATGAGTGATAAGTGCATTTGGGTGTCCCCATGGATCTATAATAAGGTCGATTTTTTTCATATTTTTGACGCAAACGTTTATATTGCGATCTTCGTTGTGAATGTCACGGTCACTGTGGTGTGGCATCTGTCAGAAGCGGGGAAATCTCTGACTGACTGTTTGGGTAAACTCTTCCTCATTTTTAGGTTAACAACTGAGAATTGTCAACTCATTAAACGGCCTAAATTGGCAGCATCAACACTAATTAGTTCATATATTTTCTACGTGATGCTCATGAGCGTTTTGTTTAAATACAGGATGTTTTACGTGTTTACTAGCGATGCGAGTTCACAGCAGATTAACGGGCTTAATAGTATAATGAGATCCAGATTGAAGGTGGCTGGTACTCCGAAAATCCAAACATTGTTTTCCGAAAACGTTGAATTTTCCAATTACTTAAATAATAATTTTGTTGCCATCAATATGTCGACTAAATGGTTAAACAGGACGGCGTTTCAACGCGACGTCATCACGGCGTTCTCCCTTTGCAAAGCGAAGGTGAATGAAGCCGCCTACTACATTACTAAGCAGGGGAAACCCTTAATTTACATATCTCGGAAACAACTCTACAAGAGAAACGTCGTCGGGTTCTTCATAAAAGGCCACCCGCTGCACCAACGAGTTAATCTTATCCTCCAAAGATTGATAGAGGCTGGCATCGTGTGGCATCTTGTTTGGATGGAGACGTTGCAGAGGAAGGCCGCTCTAAGGAGGAAGAAGAAAATCGAGTTCAAATTTAAAACGTTTTCCCTGAGCGAAATGCATTTGGCAATAGACAGTTACAAGGTCCTTATCATCGTGTCGATTACTGTTTTTCTTTTGGAAGTGATCAATGTCAAGTTCTTGCGTTTTGGTCTAGAAAGTGTTAAAAAGAAAGCGCTTTTAAACGTAAAATAAATTTCTTTGTTCCATTGTATTTTGTGTATTCTTTTCGTCTAGGGGGCAGGTCCTTCGCAAAAACGATGTTTTACAAAATTTGAAAAAAAACTACATCAGTTATATGCAAACAGGATGCAACCTGGACCACAGTTATGCAGCCCTCTATTTGCATTTGGCGTTGGCCATAGTTTCGCTATCGACCAATAGGTGGCGATCCTATTAAGAGGCACACAGGCGACGTTTGTTGATTCTATAGTACTTACTTGTTGGCATTCGAGTTGAATATGCCATAGGGAAGTCGATTCCTTTCTAAAATAATCGATTATTCGAATCGTGATCAAAAGTATCGATTCCCGATTAAAATTGGGTGCTGAAAGATCGATTTCCGATTAATCGCGCCTTGTAGGTGAAATTTGTAAACATTTCTAATAAAAGAAAATTTGACTTGATAATAATGAATTGGCGTAGTTTAATTTTGAAAGTTTTTTCTTGGATTTTAAAGACTAATATTTATATTTTAATTATTTATTCCTAATTAGAAAAATCCGATACATATTTATTTTCTGCTTTGTTTTTTATTTGTGCATTTTTGGTTTTTTACGAAGAGTAGAAAGGGCATCCATTTATAAAAATATATTTAGAAATATGAAGTTTAAACTGGAAATTACGAGATTAAAGTGGAAATTTCTACTTTATTTTCCAAATTTCTACTTTATTTTCCAAATGACTACTTTATTTTCCAAATGACTACTTTATTTTCCAAATTTCTACTTTATTTTCCAAATTTCGACTTTTTTTGAGGAAATTTCATAGATAAACTCGAAATTTCGGGCGTTAATCTCGAAATTTTAACTTTTTTTTCACGAAATTTCAAGATAACTCGACATTTCTTATTATATGATTAAGTTAGACAGATGATAGTTAAGCCCCACCAACCCTTAGAATATAAGACTATATTCTAAGCACCAACTCTTTTACAATTTAATATTGACACTTAGCAGTAGGATACGTTCAGTAAATTCAATTTTTTATTACCCAAAATTTCGTGTGTTTTAATCTTTCTTGGTTTCAGGGGACAAGTTCTGTATTTCAATATACAGAGCAATTTCGATGTGTTATGGTTATCTATAACCAGCAATGTTCGATGTGTTTAATTCCAGCAAAAAAAGAGACCATTCCCAATTTATCATCGAGCCAATTTAATATTAAGCGCTAATAAGATTCGAAGTGTTAAAGATATCCACTTCAAGCGATATACCTTTTCGTTAATCTCTTTACATTCGAACGCGATGACGGCACCAAATTAAAAGTGTTGATGTTCGACTGTTCGCGATCTCTTGAAAAGATAATCAAGCTTCCACTGGAAATAGGCGATTTTAAATACCTCGAGCCCTCATTAAAATTAATATCATGATTTATTTAGAAGGTTTTTGAACCTTAATTGGCCAAATTGTCTTCTGGTGACGAACGAAATTGCGAGATTAATATTTTGAATTTGAAATCGAGAGAAATTCCGGACTGAACTGGATGGATCTGTTTTTTAAAATTTAATATTTCCACTTTGATTTTCATTTAATTAATTCCAATAATTTTATTTTTATTTTTGATTTTTTCGTAACTTTCTTGAAGGAGTATAGTCGGTTTTTTTAAAACCGAACTTTTTCACCGAAAATTTTGACATTTTTCTGAAAATTTCAGTTTCCAGTTTTTAAAAAAAAATCCTTTGTCTTAAATGTCGATATTTTCAACTTTGACTTTTTAAAATATTAACTTTTTTCAAAATGTACTTGCTTTACCCGGAACTTCGTCTTTTTCTCGAAATTGTCCTTTTTGTGAATTTTGACTACGTATTCTGAAAACTTTAATTTTTGTTTCAAAACATCGACTTCAAAAATTAGGAATGTTGACTTTTTTTCTCAGGTTTTAATTTTTTTGAGAAGTCTAACTTTTTAAAAATATTCTACTTTTTTGAATCATTTTCCCCTTATTAGAGATGTTTATTTAATGTAAAAATTTTGGCTTTTTTGAGAGTTCGGATTACTCAACATTTTAACCTCTTCAAGATTTTGACTCTGAAATTTTGAATTCTGAATCTTTGCCTTTTGAATTTTGGACTTTTGAAGTTTTAACTTTTGAATTTTTGACATTTGAATTTTTGACTTTTGAAATTTGAATTTGTGACTTTTGAATTTTGAATTTTTGACTTTTGAATTTTGAATTTTTGACTTTTGAATTTTCGGCCTAATAAATTTTGAATTTTTAAATTACAAATTTTGAATTTTGACCTTTGAATTTTTGACTTTTGAATTTTTGACTTTCGAATTTTGAAACTTGAGTTTTTGAATTTTTTTTGAATTTAAAGTTTGTGAATTTTGAATTTAAGATTTTGAATTTTTGGACTTTTGAATTTGTAAATTTTGAATGTTTGACTTTTGAATTTTTGACTTCTGAAATTTGAATTTTATATTTTGATTTTTATATTTCGAATAATTTAAACTTTAGATTTTAAATTTTTGACTTTTGAATTTTGATTTTTTGAATTTTGAAATTTTGACTTTTAAATTCTGAGTTTTTGAGTGTTTTAATTTTAAACTTTTGATTTTATGACTTTTGAATTTTAAATTTATGACTTCAATTTTTGAATTTTGAATTTTTGACTTTTGAATTTTGGAATTTTTGACCTTTGAAATTTAAATTTTTAAATTTTTAAATTTTTGAATTTTTGAATTTTTGAATTTTTGAATTTTTGAATTTTTGAATTTTTGAATTTTTGAATTTTTGAATTTTGAATTTTTAACTTTCGAATTATTGATTTCAACTTTTTGACTTTTGAATTTATGACTTTTGAATTTTTGGTATTTGAATTTTGAATTTTTGAATTTTAAATTTTTGACTTGTCTTTTGAATTTTGGACTTTTAAGTTTTGGACTTTTGAATTAAAATTTTTTTTTTGACTTCTGAATTTTGAATATTTGATTTTTGAATTTTAAATTTTTGACTTTTAAATTTAAAATTTTTGAATTTTGAATTTTTGACTTTTGAAATTTGCATTTTTAAATTTTCCAATTTTGAATTTTTGACTTTTGAAATTTGAATTTGTAGATTTTCGAATTTTTCAATTTTAAATTTTTGAGTTTTGAATTTTTTGACTTTTGAACTTATGACTTGAATTTTGAATTTTTGTCTTTTGAAATTTAAATTCTTGACTTTTAAATTTTTAAATGTTTTAATTTAGACTTTTGAATTTAGATTTTTTGACTTCTGAATTGTGAAATTTTGATTTTTAAATTTTAAATTTTTGACTTAAATTTAAAACTTTTAAATTATGAATTTTAGACTTGTAAAATTTGAACTTTTGAATTTTTCAATTTTTGAATTTTGAATTTTTGACTTGAAATTTGAATTTTCAAATTTTTGAATTTTTCAATTATTTAATTTTTGAATTTTAACTTTTTGACTTTTGAATTTTAAATTTTGAATCTTTGACTTTAGATTTTGAATTTTTGAATGTTTGAATTTGAATGTTGACTTTTTGACTTTTGCTTTTGACTTAAATTTTTAAAACTTTGACTCTTTAATTTTGAATTTTAAATTTTTAACTTTTAAATTTTTGACTTTTTAAATTTGAATTTTTGAATTTTTCTATTTTGGCATTTTGAATTTTTGACTTTTGAAAATTAAATTTTCGAATTTTGGAAAATTTGAATTTTTAAATTTTTGAATTTTAAATTTTTGAATTTTTGATTTGAATTTTTAAATTTTGAATCTTGAATTTTTGACTTTTGAGTTTTTTAATTCTAAATTTTTGACTTTTGAATTTTTAAATTCTGGACTTTTGAATTTTTGATTTTTAAATTTTAAATTTTTGACTTTTAAATTTAAAACTTTTAAATTTTGGATTTTTGACTTTTGAAATTTGAATTTTTGAATTTTTCAATTTTGAATTTTTGACCTTTGAAATTTAAATTTTCAAATATTTGAATTTTCCAAATTTTCAATTTTTGAATTTAAAATTTTTCACTTGAATTTTGAATTTTTGACTTAAATTTTGAATTTTCGAATGTTTGAATTTTAAATTTTGAATGTTGAATTTTTGACTTTTGATTCTGACTTAAATTCTTGAAATTTTGACTTGAATTTTTAACTTTTGAATTTTTGACTTGAAATTTGAATTTTTCAATTTTTCAATTTTGGAATTTTAAATTTTTGACCTTTGAAATTTAAATTTTCAAATTTTTAAATTTTTGAATTTTCCAATTTTTGAATTTTAAATTTTTGACTTTGAATTTAATTTGAATTTTTGAATTAAATTTTGAATTTTCGAATGTTTGAATTTTAAATGTTGAATTTTTGACTTTTGATTTTGACTAAATTCTTGAAATTTTGACTTCGACTTGAATTTTACTTTGAAATTTTGACTTTTAAATTTGGATTTTTGAATTTCAATTTGAATTTTTAAATTTTTAATTTTGAATTTAAATTTTTGACTTTGAATTTAAATTTTATTTTGACTTAAATTTTGAATTTTCGAATGTTTGAATTTTAAATTGATTTTGACTTAAATTCTTGAAATTTGACTTGAATTTTTAACTTTGAATTTTAAATTTTGAATTTTGACTTTTGAAATTTGAATTTTTGATTTTATTTTGACTTTAAATTTCTTGAAATTTTGACTTCCCAATTTTAGAATTTTTAAACTTTTGAATTTTAAATTTTTGCTTTTGATTCTTGAATTTTAAATTTTAAACATAGTCAAAATTAAACAAAAATATCATAATTTTGAAAAAATGTTTCCTTCATAGCTCGTCGTTCGATAAATTAAAGCACAAAAGGTATAATACGACAAATTTTTCCAAATCGCAAGTCATTAAGCACTAGAACAATTATGTATTCATAAACCGTTTACAAATAAATTATCAGTTTGACCTACATTCGGTATTTGCTGGTTTCAATTGATGCGATCAAAGGCGCAATTCACAGTTGGAGTTAATCATGATAGCGGTGCCCTATATCACCTACGGTCTCTCCCTATGTGTCAACGAAATCGCAGCAAAATGTATCAGGAGCGCCGCCTACGCTGTCATTTTCAACTGTGACCTATCAATAAATTTCCCAGCCATTCAACTGAGATACTGATAAAGTCCACCACACCAAGCCGACCCGAACTCTATATAGTTTGTATCGAGTGTGGTGATATCGATAAATATTTGTACAACATCAATTACACCCCAAATTACAACGTAGAAGCTAAACATATTTTTATAATGGGGACAATGTGCGAGGGCTTTTTCCAAAAAATCGCTCGTTTTTACCTAGTGAACGCTATCGCGCTCTTTAAAAGCAACCTCCACGTTGTAACGTATTTCCCATTTAAAAAACGACGATTGAATATGCCAGATATCCAGGCTAACATCATTGGTGTATGCCATTCTAATGCAACTGATTTCTTTCCAGACAAAATCCCCAAGAGGTGGCAAGATTCTTTCATAAGGGCAAGAGTGGAGGGGGAAAGGAGGTGTAGCCGATCCGCGGAAGATGGCGCCGAAATTAATATGTTCGAATTAATCTTCGATCAGCTGAATGTGGAATTCAGACGCTACCTTCATAACCAATTGGAGAAGTTCCCTGCCCCTGTCAATGATACTTACACTGGGGTAATGGGTGAGCTCCAAAGGAGAGAATACGATTTTTATTTTGGTACTGTTATGCACACCGGTGGAGTTGATAGGTATTTTGATACGACGATTTGTTACATGACCGATCAAACGAGATGGATTGCTCCATACAACAAAAACAATAACCATGGATTTGATGAAGCCTTCGATAGGTACCTCTGGATCGCCGTCATTCTCAGCATGATCTTCGCTGGATTCTTCTATTCACTTCTCGAAAGTTTTTATTCCAAAGAAACGCTAACAGGTATCCAAAATAAGTATTTGATAATCTATCGCATCTACTTGGATAGTAGCGTCACCATCAAAACGTCTAAGCCTTCAATTTCAATATTCCTATTGAGCTTTGTCTTCCTCATGATGATTCTCAATACAGTTTATCGTCAAGTCTCATTCCAGTTACTCACGAGCGAATGCTTGGATACCCAAATCGACACCATCGACGATATAATCGAGTCTAAGCTACCAGTGGCGGCGCCCCCGATAATTTTCAATATGTTCGCCCAAGACCATCGCTTTTCCTAACTACCTTGCCAAATACGGCAGGAAACTCCCCGCTTCTTTGAGCTACCTCAACAGAACGGCCTTCGAGGGCGACCTAATCGTAACATACCCCTACTGCAAAGCCAAGCTCGAAGAAGCCCAGTATTACATCGGAACAGACGGCCGATCACTCATCCACTTCGCCAAAGACTTGATCTACACTCGCCCAATCGTCGGTTTCTTCGTCAAGGGTCATCCGCTACGCAAGCCTGTTGACGTAATTTTAGAGAGGTTGCTCGAATCGGGAATCGTGGAGAATCTGCTGAAAAACGACAGGCTCAAGCTCAAGGCTCAGGTGGAGGTTGAAACGGAGAAGTTGAGGTTTCGAAAGTTCTCGATGAGGGATATGAAGCCTGTGATTTACAGGTACCTGATTTGGTTAAGTTTATCGTCGGTGGCGCTGCTCTCGGAAATCGTCTACTCCAAAGTCCGTGCTGAAGAAATATAATTTAAAACGTTTTGCTTGTTTTATTTCTTGACCCAGACAAGACGAACTTTGGAATTACACCAAGAATCTAAAAATGAAAACCGAACCATCTAGGTGCTTGTATAAGCTATACAAGCTAGAGCTTAGGTCTCCCACTATCTTGGGGGGAGGAGGGCTAATAAAACCGTATTTGGATATATAGTGTTATTCGGGAGAAGTAGGAAAACTAGGGTTTACGACTTTCTTTTTAGTCGTCGATAAAGTTGTTGGTATAAGGAAGGCCCATGCGAAATGCTTTTTGTGAAGAACTTTTTTAATTTGGTCACCAAAATTCTTGAGCTACGTCGAAACGTTAAAAAAAAGATGTTTTTAGGTGACATTCTCCAGGCGGTGTGGTGACCTTTTTTAATATTTACTCGCCATCACTGGTCCCATATCTTAAATAGCTTAGGGCCTAATCAAGTTTAAATCCGGCTCTGCTTTTGGAAAAGTTCGAAAAACGGTGAAATTTCAAAGAAAAAAAGTCATATTTTGTGGAAAAATTGGCAAATTCCAGACTATAAGTCAAATTTAGAGAACAAAATTTTAATTAAAAATATTTCTTTCAGAATGTACTTCATTTCAGTTTTGTTATAATTTTGAAATTTACAAGACATCTTTTTCTTGAAATTTATCGAAAATAGTATTCTCAAAAAGTTTGAGGTGTTATAAAAATTGACATTTTTAATCCTTACTTTGTGGAATTCTTTAATATTCATAACTATTAAACTACTAACGATAAATACAACAACAGATATTAAAAATTCCACGATGTTTCTATAAATATTTGCTATGATCGGACCTGGTTTCGCTTTTCAGCATCGTGGGCAGTTATACCCAATTTCGGTAAAGAAATTGAATTTACAAGAATTTTTTTTCTCGAAAATTTCCTAAAATAATTTTCTCAACATTTTTACATTTTGATAACATGCTGATCTAATTTAGAGAAAACAGAAGAATTTCGAGAAAACCGAAATTAAAAAAAAAACCAATTTTGAGGAAAAGGTCGACATTTCTAGAAACTAAAATATCGCATTAAGTGATAAAAGTCAAAAATAAATCGAATTTTGAGATACAAATTGTCTCCGCAGTCAAATTAAAAAAAAAATAGAACTTAAAAAACAATAACATATTACGATAAGTGGCGGCATTTTGAAAAAAAAAAACGATTTTTAAAAGGAGAGTGAAATAAGTAGAATTTTTAGAAGAAAGTCGAAATTTTTGAAAGAAGCATTTAATCTAATTTTAAAAGAAAAAGTCGAAGTTTCCAGAAAATTAAACATCGTATTTTCCAATAAAAATAAAAATTTCAAAAAAATGCAGCCTAAGAAACCAGTCAAAATTTCTCACAAGTCAGATTCTAAAGGAATTCAAAAAAACTCGACGTTATGAAAAATAAGAGAATTTCGAAAAACCGGAATTACGCCGAAACTTTTGAGAAAAGCTTCGAATTGGAAAAATCCAAAGTTTGGTGGAGAAAATCAAATTTTAAGAAAAAAATAGAATTTTGAAAACGTTTATGGACGATTTATGAACGTTTATGAAAAAAAAATGAATTTTAATAAAATCAGAATTTTAATAAAAATATGGATATTGTCAACTTTCATTAATAAAAATTTAAATATTTCCAAACGAGGTCGCAAAAATGGCAAATAAAATTAATAAACAAAAAGACGAATCTCAGGAAAAAATATCCAAATTTCCAGGGACATACGGTTTTCTTCTAAATTTGTTTTCATTTCTGGAAATTTCGACTTTTTCTTAGAATTTTTTAAAAACAAAAGCAAAATTTAAAAAAAGATTCTAAATTTTTTAGGAACATGATTAAAATTTCAAGACACTCGAAAGAGAAGAAAAGAGGAAGAGAAGAGGAAGAAAAGAAAAGAGGAAGAGAAGGTGAAGAGGAATAGAAGAGAAAGAGAAGAATAAGAGAAGAGGAAGAGAAGAGTAAAAGAAGAGGAAGAGAAGAGGAAGAAAAGAGGAAAAAAAGGGAAAGAAGAGAGGAAGAGAGGGGGAACAGAAGAAGAGAAGAGAAAAGAAGAGAGATAGAGAAAGAGAGAGAGAGAAAGGGAGGAAGAGAGTGAGGAAGAGAAGAGAAAGAGAAGAGGAAGAGAAGGGGAAGAGAAGAGGAAGAGAAGAGGAGAGAAGAAAAGAGAAGAGAAAAGAAGAGAAGAGGAAGAGAAGGGGAAGAAAAGAGGAAGAAAAGAAAAGAAGAGAAGAGAAGGAAAGAGAAGAGAAGGGAAAGGAAGAGAAGAGAAGAGGAGAGAAGAGAAGAGAAGAGCAGAGAAATGAAGATGAAGATGAAGAGAAGATGAAGAGAAGATGGAGAGAAGATGAAGATGAAGAGAAGATGAAGAGAAGATGGAGAGAAGATGAAGAGAAGATGAAGAGAAGATGAAGAGAAGATGAAGAGAAGAGGAAGAGAAGAGAAAGAGAAGAGAAAGAGAAGAAAAAGAGAAGAGAAAGAGAAGAGAAAGAGAAGAGAAAGAGAAGAGAAAGAGAAGAGAAAGAGAAGAGAAAGAGAAGGGAAAGAGAAGAGGAAGAGAAGAGGAAGAGAAGAGGAAGAGAAGAGGAAGAGAAGTGGAAGAGAAGAGGAAGAAAAGACGAAGAGAAGAGGAAGAAAAGGGGAAGAAAAGAGAAAAAGAAGGGAAACAGAAGAGGAAGAGAAGAGAAAGAAGGGGAACCGAAAAGGAAGAGAAGAGAACAGAAGAAAAATGAAGATTAAGAGAAAAGAAAGAGAAGAGAAAGGGAAGAGGAAGGAGAAAAGAGAGAAGAGGAAGAGAAGAGAAGGGAAGGAAAGGGAAGAGAAGAGAGAGAGAAAGAGAGAGAGAGAGAAAGAAGAGGCAGAGAAGGTGAAGAGCAATAGAAGAGGAAAAGAAGAAGAGAAGAGGAGAAAAAGAGGAAGAGAAAAGGAAGGGAACAGGAAGAGAAGAGGAAGAAAAGAGGAATAGAAGGGGAACAGAAGAGAAAGAGAAGAGAAAAAGGAGGGGAACAAAAGAGGAAGAGAAGGGGAGGAGAAGAGGAAGAGAAGAGGAAGAGAAGAGAAAGGAGAAAAGAGAGAAGAGGAAGAGAAAGAGAAGGAGAATAGAAGAGGAAGATAGGGGGAGGAGAAGAGGAAGGAGAAAAGAGAGACGAGGAAGAGGAAGAGAAAGAGAAGGGGAATAGAAGAGGAAGAGAAGGGGAAGAGAAGAGGAAGGAAGAGGAAGGAAGAAGAAAAGAAGAGAAAGGAGACAAAAAAAAGAGAGAAGAGGAAGAGAAGAGAAGGGAAGAGAAGAAAGAGAGAAAGAGAGAGAGAGAGAAGAGGAAAAGGAAGAAGAGGAAAAGGAAGAAGAGGAAAAGGAAGAAAAGACAAAGAGAAGGGGAACAGAAGAGGAAGAGAAGAGAAACCGAAGGGAAACAGAAGAGGAAGAGAAGAGGAAAAAAGAAGAGAAGAGAAGAGAAGAGGAGAGGAGAGGAGAAGAGAAGAGAAGAGAAGAGAAGAGAAGAGAAGAGAAGAGAGAGAAGAGAAGAGATGAGAAAAGAAGAGAGATAAGAGAGAGAGGAAGAGAAAAGGAAGGGAACAGGAAGAGAAGAGGAAGAAAAGAGGAATAGAAGGGGAACAGAAGAGAAAGAGAAGAGAAAAAGGAGGGGAACAAAAGAGGAAGAGAAGGGGAGGAGAAGAGGAAGAGAAGAGGAAGAGAAGAGAAAGGAGAAAAGAGAGAAGAGGAAGAGAAAGAGAAGGGAATAGAAGAGGAAGACAGGGGGAGGAGAAGAGGAAGGAGAAAAGAGAGACGAGGAAGAGGAAGAGAAAGAGAAGGGGAATAGAAGAGGAAGAGAAGGGGAAGAGAAGAGGAAGGAAGAGGAAGGAAGAAGAAAAGAAGAGAAAGGAGACAAAAAAAAGAGAGAAGAGGAAGAGAAGAGAAGAGAAGAGAAGAAAGAGAGAAAGAGGGAGAGAAGAGGAAAAGGAAGAAGAGGAAAAGGAAGAAAAGACAAAGAGAAGGGGAACAGAAGAGGAAGAGAAGAGAAACCGAAGGGAAACAGAAGAGGAAGAGAAGAGGAAAAAAGAAGAGAAGAGAAGAGGAGAGGAGAGGAGAGGAGAAGAGAAGAGAGAGAAGAGAAGAGAAGAGAAGAGAAGAGAAGAGAAGAGAAGAGAAGAGAGAGAAGAGAAGAGATGAGAAAGAAGAGAGATAAGAGAGAGAAGAGAAGAGAAAGAAGAAGAAGAAAAGAGAAGAGAAGAGAAGAGAAAGAGAAAGAGAAGAGAATAGAAGAAGAGAAGAGAAGAGAAGAGAAGAGAAGAGAAGAGAAGAGAAGAGAAGAGAGAGAAGAGAAGAGAAGAGAAGAGAAGAGAAGAGGAAGAGAAGAAGAGAAGAGAAGAGAAGAGAAGAGAAGAGAAGAGAAGAGAAGAGAAGAGAAGAGAATTGAAGAAAAGAGAAGAGAAGAGAAGATAAATGAAGATGAAGATGAAGATGAAGGAGAAGATGAAGATGAAGAGAAGATAAAGAGAAGATGAAGAGAAGATAAAGAGAAGAGGAAGAGAAGGGGAAGAGAAGAGGAAGAGAAGAGGAAAAGAAGGGGAAGGAAAGAAAAGAGGAAGCGAAGAGAAGAACAGAAGAAGGGGAGAGAGAGAGAGAGAGAGAGAGAGAGATGAGAGAGAGAGAGAGAGAGAGAGAGAGAGAGAGAGAGAGAGAGAGAGAGAGAGAGATAGAGACAGATAGACAAACAGACAGAGAGAGAGATACACCAATATGAGTATACCAAGAAGAATACAAAGTGACTTTGAGTTTAACGACCTTGACCTCACGTGACATCTACTTCAACGACCTTGACCTCACGTGACATCTAGTTCAACGACCTTGACCCCACATGACCTTGAATTCCAGAACCTTAACACCACGTGACGTTCAGTTCAACGACCTTGACCCCACGTGACCTTAATTTTAACGACCTTGGCCACATCTGACCTCGAGTTCAATAACCTTGAGTTCGTGATCTTTTTACTGCAACATTTTCAAAAAATCATTTTCAAAATTTTCAAATAAATATTATTAATTTTCTATCGAAAGATTCACCACAGTCAAGATTTCAAGGCAATTGAAATTTCAAAGAAAATACTACGAATTTTGAGATGAAAATTCTGAATTTTAAGATAGTCGGATTCTGATAAAAGAAATCGAATTTTAAGGTTAAATTTGAAATTTTAAAAGAAAAAGGCAAATTTTGTGAAAAGAGGCGAATTTTGAGAAATAGGTTAAATTTTCGAGAAAATGTCGACATCTCAACTCATATCGAGCTCGAACTTTGTGGAAGAAATGAAAATGTTTTCAAGAAAGTCGAGAAAGTTGAATATAAATTGTCATTCAGCTGCATGAACCAGGAGAGGAAGAGATATTCTCCAAATTTCTTCTTTTTAAAACAAACTTTTATTTATTTCAAAGTTTCAGCCTGTTTC
Source organism: Dastarcus helophoroides (assembly GCA_028583605.1). NCBI lineage: Eukaryota > Metazoa > Arthropoda > Insecta > Coleoptera > Bothrideridae > Dastarcus > Dastarcus helophoroides. The sequence goes on from CM053334.1 coordinate 12,769,705, forward strand.
CGAATTTTGGCATTAAAAAAAAATCTGCTTCTGTTCGAAACTTCGGCAAAGTTGTAAACTATTGTAAAAATTTGATATTTTAGGTTTTGAATTTTTTTTGAAAATGTCGAGTTTTGTTGAATTTTTTTCACAATATTTTTTCAGAATTAAGGTTTATTTTTTCTAAATTTAAACTTTTTTAAAATTGTCGAATTATTGTGACCTTTTCGATAATTTTCGAAATGTTGACTCAAAATTTCGACTTTGTTTAAAGTTAGGCTGTTTTTTAAATTTTTTGAAAACTTCCGATTTCTTTTTTAAAATTTCACCTTTTTTTGACATTTTTGACTACTTGTCAATATCTCCATCTTTAAAACTCGATTTTTTGTCAAAATATTGATATTTTTGAATTTTCGGGATATTTCGACACTTCAAAAGTGTGACTTTCTTCAAATGTTCAAATTTATTCAAGATTTTTACTATTTTTGCCATTTCGTCTCTTTAAAATTTTGAATATTGAAAAAATGTAGACTTTTCGAAAAATTTGGAATTTTTGGAACATCCTTGCTTATATTGTCCCAACTTTTGAATTAAAAGTTTCCGCTATTTTTCAAAATTTTGACATTTTTCAAAATCTTGACTACTTTGTAGGATTTCGATTTTTTTTGGAAAATTTCAACTTTTTAACTGTCAGCTTTAATTCGAATTTTCGATTTATTTTTTAAATAAAGTTAGAGCGAGCTCAAATATAATTTTCATATTTAGGGTAGTAAAGTTTGGGAAACACTGTTATAAAACTTTTTAATTTTTGTTCAAACTTTTTTTTTATTTTCAATCAAAGCAAAGGATAATCCTATTATGCCTTCAAAGCACCGCCAGTAGAATTAGGAAACAAGGATAGATGGCGATGAACCGCCTTCTTAAATAAGTGATAGTGAAGATGACCAAGGACCAGTCCGTTCCACCAAATCGTTTTGCTTAGCTTAGTAATTACGGTCCCACATTCTGACTTAAAATCTTACTTCTTGGAAAGGTTTTCACATTGAAATTTGCTTTTAAAATAAAAAGCATGGCGTATAAACCTACGGAATACAAGTATTTAACTCCTGATTATTATTAAACTTTCCCACTCACTTCCTGTGATGTATTATCACTTTGATAACGAAATGAAGAATTTCCAATAAAAAAGCGACCACCGCAACAGCGATCCATATCAAATATTGATGCAAGATCGGTTTGGCGTCTTCCATAGTGATAGGATGGAACCTCAGCTTATCCGATTTTCTCTCTTTAATGGCCTTGAACTTCTCCACGTCTCGCCTAACCAAATTATCGACGATCCCGGCCTCTATCAGTTTCTCAAGGGCCGCATTGACAGGCTCTTGCAGCGGATGCCCTCTTACGAAAAATCCAACCACTGGTCGCAGATACAGTTTGTCTTTTACAAAGTGAATACGCGAGTTACCCTTGGGGTCGATGTAATGCAACGCCTCCTCGATTTTCGCTTTGCAGTAGGGGTAGGCTAGGATAGCTGATCTTCTGCGAGCCACCACTTTCAACCACTTCTTCTCGGTTGGAGTATTTATGAGGTGGTGCTTTAAATAGTCGGTGAAACGCGGGTTTTCGGGGTAGAGTTTCTCAATTTTATTAGGAGCGAGGATTGTCAAACCAGAATTCATGATATCGTCGATGGTATTGATCTGTTTAAATCTCGTTGGACTAGTCAAAAAAATAAAGGAGTTGTTCCTATAGATCGAATTGATCAACATAGAGAATAAGATATAACTTAAAATAAGCATCGAAGTGGGAATTTTCCGTTTCTTTAAATGGAGGTAATTCTCTAAGAAGAAGCCACATAGAGTTAGGGACTTCCAAACAGCTCGTTCTAAAGCGTTGGTCTTCCAATAGAAGAAGTCAATGAAATTCCAAAGTAACCAAGTCAGGAATATTGAAATGAAAATCACTATCCAAACCGGGCGTTGGAACACATTCAAAAGATCGTGATCGTTCCTCCAGTTGTAAGGTGCAACCCATCTGGTTTCATCCATCATATAACAAACGGTCAAATCGAAGAATTCGTCGGCGCGAACATCTGATATCAATCCGCCGAAGACGAAACTGTGACGTCGCTTTTGAAGGTTCCCGAATAGATCGGAAAACGTGTCGTTGATCGGAGGTTCGAAAATTTCCCTTAGGTTTCGAATGAAAAATTTCAGTTCGACCTTCAAAATTCGAAAAACTTCCTGAAACGTTTCTATTTCGGCCCCGTGGTCAACGTTACGACTGCACGCCCTATGTCTGGTGGCTGTAGCTAAAAATGACGAATTTTCCCACTGCTTCGGTATAACAACGGAAAATAGAGGCCTCAACTCTTGGAATGAATCCTTGGAGCACTTTCCCACGTTAATTGGATTGACATTGGGCTTGTTTAACTGACGTTCATCGTATGGGAAATATGTGGAAATTTCGTAGCGAGATTTTTTTCTCACAACAGCCACAGCTTGGAGTATGTGATAGTTAATCAAATATTTAAAAAAATGGCGGCAAGGGTGCTCTAAGATGAAAATATGTTTAGCTCTTACGTTGTATCTCGGTGTGTAGTCGATGTCTGTTAAATAGTTATGGATGGAGTAGCAATCCATGCAGATTATATAAACGTTTGGTTTATGATCGAGTTTGGGGGTTAAATTCGAGTATATGGCGGGGAAATTTAGATTCAAACTGCAGTTGTAAACCATCACGTGATCCGTCCTGTCGAAATAGTTTTGTGCTATGTGGTTTATGCACATGGACACACCGTATACAAGGAATGGGGTAGCTAACATTTTCCCCAGTACATAAAAACAATATAATTTACAAACGTTTCCTCTTGTTAAAACTAATTAAAGCAACTTTGATTTCCGGTGTACTTACTATCTTTGTAATAATGTGTAATTACTGTGTTGTTATTGATATATTCCTCGATTAACTTTCGATAAAATTTGAATGTAGGTTACTCGTTTATAAAAAAAAAAAACAAAATGTGATTCTAATAATTTATTTATTTTTCTGTTTTTCAACGATTCGATTGTTAATTTTTACATACTCTCACAATGCAGAGGCGTAGCTAACGTTTTGTATGGGCCAGCCATGCACTCATCAATCAACTTCTACAAACCTTAATACTCCCTCTCAGGCGAGGCGAGAGAAAGGGCCAAATGCCCCCAAGTCGGTGCTTCATAAGGACCCGGTGATTTGCCATGTTAGTAGTTCGCAAATTATTATAACTTTGAAGCCTTTTCAAAATTTCGTGTTTAAATTTTTTTTTATATAACTTTAAATTTTTACTCGTTATTGTGCCCTTTTTCAAAATTCCTTGAAAATGTTCTAAATTTGGGCTTTTATCTTGAAACATTTCACTTGAAACTAATAAAAATACTTCTTTTTAAAGTTAGCTTTAAATTCGTAATCCAATTCTGCAAAACTATTGCAATATTCAGAAAAAAGCGAGTTTTTCAAAAAGTCGAATTTCCTAAAATTCGAAACTTAGAGGAAAGTTAAAATTTTAAAAAAGTTCGATATTTTCAAAAGAAATCGAATTTGGAAAAAAAGGCCGAAGTTTTTTTTTTAAAGTGGACATTTTGGAAGAAGTCAGAGAAAAAGTCGAAATTTTGATCACAAAAAGTCGCAATTTTGGTCATAAAAGGTCGAAATTTTGATCATAAAAGATCGACATTTTCAAAAGAATTCGGAATATTCAGTAAAAAGCGAATTTTCGAGAAAGGCGAATTTTTCAAAAAGTCAAATTTGCCAAAACCCAATAATTAAAGAAACTCAAACTTGAAAACGGTCAAAATTTAAAAAAAATCGAAATGAAAAAAAAGGTCGAAGTTTTTAAAAGTCCAAATTTTGAAGGAAGTCAAAGGAAAAGTCGAAGGTTTGATAATAAAAGGTAGAAATTTTGATCAAAAAAGGTCGACATTTTGATCATAAAAGGTCGAAACTTTCAAAATAGTGGAAATTTTAAAAAAGGGCAAAAGACTTCGGAATATTCAGCAAAAGGGCAAATTTCAGAGAAAAGCAAATTTTTCAAAAAGTCAAATTTGCAAAAACTCAAACTTCGAAAATCCGAGAAAGTTAAAATTTAAAAAAAAAGTTCGGAAATGTCAAAAAAGAGGAAATTTTGAATAAAGGGTCGATGTCTTTAAAAGAAAGTCGAAATATTGAAAAAATAAAAGGAAAGGTCAATGAAAAATTAAAATTTTGATTATAAAAGGTCGAAATATTCAAAAAAAGTGGAAATTTTGAAAAAGGGCAAGAGAAAGGCACAAAATAATTGGGAATATTGAGATAAAAGCAAATTTTTTAAAAGGTCAAATTTGCAAAATACAAACCTAAAAAAAGATCGAAATTTTCAAAAAAAGTCGATATTTTGAAAAAAGAAAAAGTTTTTAAAAAAGTCGAAAACAAAGGAAAAGTCGAAATTTTCAAAAAAAGCGAAAATTTTGAAGAGAGGTAAAAATAATACGAAATAGTCGGAGAAACGAATTTTCCAAAAAAACGAATTTGTAAAAATTCGGAAATTGGAGACAGTTAAAATGTTAAAAAAGTTCGGAAATTTAAAAAAGTAGAAATTTTCAAAAATGGCGACCTCTTTTAAAAGAATGAAAATATTTAAAAATCAAAGAAAAAGTAGTGGAAAAGTCAAAATTTTGATCATAAAAAGTCGAAATTTTCAAAAAAGTGAAAATTTTAAAAAAGACCAAAAAAATAGGGAAAAAAGTACGAAATATTCAGAGGAAAGCAAATTTTTCGAAAAGCTGAATTTGCGAAAATTCGAAAACTACAGAAATTATTGAAAAAAATCAAAAGGAAAGTCGAGGAAAAATTGAAATGTTGAGCATAAAAGGTCGAAATTTTCAAAAAAAGTGGCAATTTTGAAAAAAAGGTAGAAGTTTTTTAAAAAAAGTCAAAATCAAAGGAAAAGTTGAAACGATTACAATTTTCAACAAAACAAATTAAAAATTTTAAAAAAGGGCAAAAAAGGCAGAAGAATTCAGAAAAAAACAAATTTTCCAAAAAGTCGATTTGCAAACATTCCAAAATTAAAGAAAGTTAAAATTTTAAAAAATGGTGGAAAATTTTAGAAAGTCAAAATTTTGAAAAAAAGGCATCTTGGTTTAAAAAAATTCGAAATTTTGATCATAAAAAGTTCGTAATATTTAGAGGAAAGCGAATTTTTCAAAAAGTCGAATTTGCAAAAATTCGAAAATTAGAGAAACTCAAACTTAAAAAAAAGTCGAAATTTTCAAAAAAGTCGACATTTTGATAAACAAAAGATAAAAAGTGTTTAAAAAAAGTCGAACTCAAATTTCGATCAAAAAAATTCGACATTCTGAAAAGTGGAAAAAAGGCAAAAGAATTCGGAATATTCAGAAAAAAACAAATTTTCCAAAAAGTGAATTTTCAAAAATTCGAAAATTAGAGAAACACAAAATTTAAAAAAGTCGAAATTTTCAAAAAAAGTGCACATTTTGATAAAAAAAAAGATAAAAGTTTTTTAAAAAAGTCGAATTCAAAGAAAAAGTCGAAATTTCGATCATAAAAGGAAATTTTGAAAAAAAAAGTTCAACATTTTGAAAAGGGGCAAAAAAGGCAAAAGCATTCGGAATATTAAGAAAAAAACAAATTTTCTAAAAAGTCGAACTTGCAAAAATTCGAAAATTAGAGAAAGTCAATATTTTAAGAGTTCGAAAATTTCAAAAAAACGTTGAAATTTTGAAATTTGATCTGTTTAGAGAAAGTCGAACCATTTAAAAATTAAAGAAAAAGTCTAGGAAAGGTCGAAATTTTGATCATAAAAAGTCGAAATTTAAAAAAAAATGGAAATTTTGGAAAAGACCAAAAAATAGGAAAAAAAAGTTCGAAATATTCAGAGGAAAGCGAATTTTTCAAAAACACAAATTTGCAAAAATTCGACGAAAATTAGAGAAACTCGAACTTAAAAAAAAGTAGAAATTTTCAAAAAAGTCGACATTTTGATAAACAAAAGATAAAAAGTTTTAAAAAAAAGTCAAACTCAAATTTCGATCAAAAAAAATTCGACTTTTTGAAAAGGGGAAAAAAGGCAAAAGAATTCGGAATATGGAAATTTCAGTCTTCACTTTTTAAAACAATTCTACCTTTTTTAATCCTCCACGTGCTTGCCGGTTGAACTTTTTTTGAAAATTCTTCCTTTTTGGAATATTTCCACTTCGAAATTTTTGATTTTTTTGTATTTCGTATTTCGTACGACTGTATTTCTTTTTTTGTTGAACGATTGTATTTTGTATGATTGTATTTTTTAACATTGTATTTTGAATCTTTGTATTTTATATCATTGTATTTTGTATCATTGTATTTTGTATGATTGTACTTTGTATTATTGTATGTTGTATTATTGTATCGACAGTCTTAACTTTTTTTTTCGAAAATTTGAGTTTTTTGAAAATTGTGAGTTTTCAGTTTATATTTTTTAAAACAATTCGACCTTTTTGAAACCTCCACGTGTTTGGAAGTTTTGACTTTTTTGAAAAATTCTAGCTTATTAGAAAATTTTTACTTATTTGAAATTTTTGATTTTTTAAATTTTTTCTTTGAAAATTTGACTTTATGAAATTTGTTAAATTTCACTCTAGACTTTTTAAAAATATTCGATATTTTTTAAACTTCCATGAGTTTGACAGTTTTGATTTTTTTTTAATTCTACCTTTTTTCATACCAATTGCAAAACTCCATTTCACCCCATTTTAGCCCTCTTTGGCTTGTTAAATCGGCCAAACACGTGTCCAATTACTTTTTTACAGAGAATATTTATAGAAAATTTGAAGTTATAGAATGCAGTAGTAACTTCGTTTCGTACGAAGTTGGGGACATCATTTCACCCCTCCTTTTACCCCCCTTAGAGTACGATTTTTTAAAAATCCTTTCTTATTGCTCGTTTTTACTGTCAAAGAAACCAACTTTCCAAATTTCTTGGTTCTAATTTCAGTAGTTGCATTAGTAAATATTTTGTTATCGATCGAAAATTTGATTTTTGTCATGGCATTTTTGAACTCGTCTATGCGGATCGTAAGTGGTTAAAAAAGATTCTTCACATTATTCACCTAAAAACTCCATTCCTGTTATTAAAAATTGGTTTCTATATCTATGTCATTAAGTTGTTAAATTATTGAAGTCATTAGTCCCATGTTTCCCCTATTTACACCCTTATTTCTGACATTTGTAAATCATAAATCATTTAAACGACCAATTCAGTAAGTTGTTCAAAATCAAGGTCAGATTAATTATTCCTCGACATGCAAAATCCTGTAATTAAGCGGTCTTTCTGTACTGAAAATGATCCCGATACCGTATGTCGTGTACGGGGTGTCAATCTGCATTAACAGCATAGCCGATCGGTATTTTCGCGCAACAGATGGCGTCATAACCGTCAACTGCGATACAAATTTGAATTTTCCCGCCATTCGCTTAACTGAAACCAACCAGTCGGGGAAAGCCGAAGCGTACATAATATGCATTCGTTGCGAAAAATTAGACCACTATTTACGTCAAATCGATTACACGCGTCATTATAACGTCGGGGCGAAACACGTTTTTATCCTGGATGAGCTATGCGATGATTTCTTTGGGAAAGTCGTCAAATATTACATTTTGAGTGTTGTGGTTGTTGTACCTAGCGAAATGACGTATAATTTATACGGGTACTTCCCCTATGAGGACGCTCGTTTAAACCACCCGAATACCACCGCTGTGGAGATGGGAGCTTGCCCTCTGGGTTTCCACAAGAGTGGGGAACTGTTCGGGTCGGTTGTGCCAAAGCGTTGGGGAAATTCGTCGATAATTTGGACTTTGTCGTCGAAGCAGCGAATTTGTACCAGCAGGGCGAACCAAGGGGCGGAAGTCGGGATATTTCGGGTAGTTTTTCAGAGATTAAATGTCATTTGGAAGCGCCGCGTTGGCCAAGGTGAGGAGTTTTTTGATCCACCTGTCAATAACTCTTATGCGAGTTTATTTGGGCGGTTGCAAATGAGGGAAGCTGAGTTTCTTTTCGGTGGCATTATACCGGATGTTGGGGCTGATCAATTCTTCGATATCACTGTGTGTTATTTGAGCGATGAAAGCAACTGGATAGCGCCTTATAATGATAAATATAATAATTTGTTATTTAGCGCGTTGGAGCCGATGGTTTACGTGGTGGTTTTGGCGTCGATGGTGGTCGTTTGGATCTTGTGGCATCTCATCGATGCGTATCACTGGAAGGAAACTTCACTCGAGCGCCTGATCTGGAAACTGTTCGTACTCATCAGAATCTCATGGGACAATCACGAACGATTGAGGAATTTAACAAGACCATCAATGATTCTACTGATGACGTACATATTTTGCATGATGACGCTTCACGCTTTGTACAGAAATAACACTTTTTACTTATTCACCGGCGAACCAAAGACGAAACAGATTGATACTCTGGAAGATATAATGACTTCCGGATTGCGCATCGCTGGGGCTGGAAAAGTTCGCAAACTATTTCCAGAAAATCCTCAATTCTCCCACTACTTGAAACGCAAATTCATCAAAGTGGCCATAAACGGGAATTGGCTCAACAGAACGGCGTTCCATAGGGACGTCATCGTGGTCTATCCCAGATGCAAGGCGAAAATTCAGGAAGCTCTCTTCTATATCGACAGCAACGGAAAATCGAAGGTACATTTCGTTAAAAACAAACTTTACCCACGACCAGTCTCCGGTTTTTTCGTCAGGGGGCATCCACTTTACAGGAACGTTGACGTGCTCTTGCAAAAACTGATGGAAGCCGGTATCGTTGCAAAACTGATCAATCAGGACAACCACAAGCTCGCGGGGATAGTAGAGAGGAAGGTGGACAGTTTGCGATGTAGAAAAGTGAATCTTCACGATATCAGCCTACTGATGATTCAGTATTTGGTGGCTAGTGCGATTTCCTTTTTCGCGTTTCTTTTGGAACTGATCTGGTACAAATACAAAAGAAACTTCAGAATGATTATAAGAAAAAAACGTTTACCATTTGTAAATTAGATATAATCAATTCGAAGACATTTTTATGATGTGTAATTTAACGGATTGGTTCTACAATAAATAATTACTTTTTCGTCGTCAGCAGATTCTCCCTTCAAATCTCTCAATTTCGTCTTTGTTGATATCGCTTGTTCAAATGAAAGTCATCAATTTGGTTGTGACGATGTTTTTAACGTATATCTTAAGTATGTTATGCACTGTTATCAGTAGAGACCGGATTTTGGGCACAATCAAATAAGGTAAAAAGGTGAGCAAAATGTTAAATTAGGCAAAAACGAAACGGGTCAAAATTTACAATTAACAAGAAAAAAATTGACTCTTCGAACTCTCTCACTCGAAATTTTTTAAGAAAAATTAAATTTTAAGTTATACTCAGGATATTCACAAGAAATATAATATTTCCATCTCTCTGAAGATGATAGCTTGGCTATCGAAACGTGTTAGAGCAACCTTTGTTGTGTTTTTTAATCTTTCTTGGTCTCAGGGGACAAGATTTGTATTTCAATAATATTTCCAAATTAAGAAATTCTTAAAATGTCGAGTTTGCAGCAGACAACAGAGAGAGCACGTTATGTGAAGTGAATGAGTAGAGTTGAGAGTAGTGGTGGCGATGGCTTCGTGGTTAGAGAAGCCTGGCCTATAACGTGACGGTCCTCGGTTCGACTCCCAATCGCTGATCACGTATTTTTAACTCTACTACAGTTTCAGAAGTGGGATTAGCGATCCACTTGCCAGCATAGCACTTGTGTTTATGTATTATGTTTACCGAGGTGTCAGATTATGGCTGACAGCCGAGGACGGCCGTATTGTCAGGAATGGCCGAGCTGTAGCAGACAGCAGATATCGAAAATACGTTATGTAAAGTGAATGAGTAGAATTAGTGGTGGCGATAACTTCGTGGTTAGAAAAGCCTGGCCTAGTAACGTGACGATCCTAGGTTCGACTCCCAGTCGCTGATCACATATTTTTAACCTCTGCTACAAGTTCATTCTCGAATTTTTATTAAAAATCTTAAAATTTTTACTTTAAACTGCTCCGTGGTTAGAGGAGCCTGGGCTGTAACGTGATGGTCCTAGGTTCGACTCCCAGTCGCTGATCACAGATTTTTAACTCTTCTACAAATTCATTCTCGAATTTTTATCACAAATCTTGAAATTTTTACTTTAAACTGCTTCGTGGTTAGAGGAGCCTGGGCTGTAACGTGACGGTCCTAGGTTCGACTCCCAGTCGCTGATCACACATATTTTTAACTCTGCTACAAGTTCATTCTCGAATTTTTTCACAAATCTTGAAATTTTTACTTTAAACTGCTCCGTGGTTAGAGGAGCCTGGGCTGTAACGTGAAGGTCCTAGGTTCGACTCCCAGTCGCTGATCACATATATTTTTAACTCTACTACAAGTTCATTCTCGAATTTTTATCACAAATCTTGAAATTTTTACTTTAAACTGCTCCGTGGTTAGAGGAGCCTGGGCTGTAACGTGACGGTCCTAGGTTCGACTCCCAGTCGCTGATCACATATTTTTAACTCTACTACAAGTCTATTCTCGAATTTTTATCACAAATCTTGAAATTTTTACTTTAAACTAATTTGAATTTTTTTCGAAAGACTTTCGAGAGACTTTTTTTATGAATATTCTGAATACTTTTGCCTTTTTTGCCCTTTGTTAAAACTTCCACCATTTTTGAAAATTTTGACATTTTATGATCAAAATGTTGACCTTTTATGATCAAAATTTTGACCTTTTATGATCAAAATTTTGAGCTTTTATGATCAAAATTTCGACTTTCCTTTGATTTCTTCAACTTTTCGACTTTTTTAAAAAACTTTCACCTTTTTTCAAAATGTCGACTTTTGTTGAATATTTCGACTTTTTTTTAAGTTTGAGTTTCTCCAAATTTCGAATTTTTGGAAATTTTACTTTTCGGAAATTTGTTTTTTTCTGAATATTCCCCGTTATTTTGTCTTTCTTTTACCATTTCAATTCTTATACTTTTTCTCCTTCTTCTTCTTCTAATCCTTTTAATGTTTAAAATAAAATATTGAAGACTTTTTAGACTTTTTTGCTGAATTCATATTCTGAGAAAATTTGCAGTTTTTTTATATATTTATTTCTTCTTATTCTTCTTCTCCTTCTCTTCCTCCTCCTTCTTCTTCTTCCTGTTCTTCTCCTTCTCTTCCTCTTCTCCTTCTCTTCCTCCTCCTCCTCCTCCTCCTTCTTCTTCTTTTTCTTTCTCTTCCTCTTTTTCTTTCTCTTCCTCTTCCTCTCCTCTTCCTCTTCCTCTACTTCTTCTTCTTCTTCTTCTTCTCTTCTTCCTCCTCCTTCTTCTTCTTTTAATCCTATTAATATTTAATCGAAATTCATATCCTGGGAAGATTTGCAGATTTTTAGATATTTATTTTTTCTCATTCTTCTTCTTCTAATCCTTTTAATATGTTAGGGAAAAGACCGAAAAATATTTAGACTTTTTTGCCGAATTACCCCCTGACAAGGTAATGGTTAGATAACCAAACGAAAGCTTTTGGTGAATTTCATTAGGGTTTTATTTCTATGCCTTGTGATTTCTTTATGGAAATATCTCGTCGCCAAACTTATTTTTAATAATGTCATACCTGATCAGGGCCGGATTTAGACTTGATGAGGGCCTAAGCTATTTGAGATATGGGCCCCGTGTTGCCAAGTAAATGTTAAATTTGTTACTTTGCTGCGAAATTTTTAGCGAGCAAAAAAAAGGAAATAGTTCAACATACTGCCTCGAGAATTTCGAGTTTCGACGGAACTCAAAAATATTGGAGACCAAAAAAAGCTTCCTCACGACATTTTTTTCTTAAATCAACAATTTTATCAACGTCTAAAAAAACAGGTCCTATTATTTTCTACAGATTTTGGACAACCCTACATGTCCGTACGTAGATTTTTTTTTGAAAATTGTTCACGTCGAGAAAAACATAAAAATATGCTTGAAATTTGTGTTCCATAAATGAATTAATGTGAAAAACCACGTCTGGTAAGACTTACCTTCAGGGAAAAAGTCGGAATTCGCACTTTTTTCGAACGTCAATGGCACCAGGGACAACAAGTCAAAATTGACAAATTCACACAAATCGCAACAAAACGCCGTTATAACTCACACCACATTATTAATAATAATTTATTAAATACGCGGACGCGACCTAATAGAACCGACGACAAAATTCTGTCGACAGCATCTTCTTCTTTCCTATCATTAACTACGCGATTTTCTTCAGCTGCTCCGATAATGAAATTCGATGATAGACTGAGATTCACGTTTTCACACATGTTGTCAACGTTGGCCATGACAATTTCGGTATCGGTCTACCTCCCCCCACCACCGTCGACGACTTAAGCTGAAACGGGCGTGGTTTCAGCCGCCGTGAGCGCGACAGGCGCTCTGGGTTTCAGATAGGCGGGGCGAACGCTGAAATTTATGAAATACGTCCAGGGCCAGCCGCTGAAAGTGTATCGAAATCGGGAATTGCCAAAATAAGGGACCGAATTGGCAGTGAAATTCGACGTTTTCTGAAAGTTAGAAAGTTGAAAAATGAAACACGAAAGTCCACATTAAAATAGCAACACGACGACATCTATGAGTGGTGAGGATTTCATCTGATGCTTCGTTTTTCGAATATTAAGATCTTTGACGTTCTAGAGATGTTTTTGTCATATTGTCTTCCTGAAGATTTGCAGAAGGAGCTTAAAGAATTTCTAACTTCAATCTCTCGTATTTTAATAATTTTTTGTTTCCAAAGATTTAAAAGAGAGAACTTTAAACGTTTGGGGTTCTTCTTCCCCTTTCTAGAGACTGAGTGAATCAAACTGAAGATTCATGATTTTCCTCTTTTCCAGATCGTGGAATTCTTCGCGACGAATCTCTAGGAGGCCTTCACTTTCGTAGGAAATTCAACAAAAACTAAAAAACGTTTAAATCTTCAATAGAAAACTCTTCAGCTTCTTTCGTCAATTTCTAGGAATTATTGCTTTACAGAAAATCACTAGAATACACAAATATATTTTTGGATCTTTCCTCAGATCTTGAGATTTCGAAATATCCAAATTTTCTTCTGTCTACCTGCCTTTTTTTACAATTCTGATGGAGAGAATTAGAAGAATAAAAATTTTCCTAGTATAGGATATCGAGAGAGATATTTTTCCAAATGTTGTCTCCAAATTTTAGTTCATTTAATTTTCTATTCCCTTCAATTTCTTAGGAAACTGAAAAAAAAGATAATTCTAGGCTTTCTTCATAATATTCTTTGAATTCTTCTCTCAATCTCTAGATATTTAAAGCTTGTTTTCTCCTTATTTTTTGTTTTCTAAACCTACGGACTGGTCCTTGGTTATCTCCAAAAATTTATATACAAATCTTCTCTCCTGAAACCAAGAAAGATTAAACAACAGACCAGATTTAGAATTTCTGTTGCTTCTGCTTTCCTGCTGTGTGATTTTGATCAAGGGAACAGAAAAATGGAAATTACCCTAAAACAGAGTATTCAGAAAAATATAATATTTCTTCCAAATGTTGGCCCCAACGAAAAATTCCTTATCGATCTAGAAATGATCGTGGAATTCTTTGTTCTATTCTAGAAAACAAAGACAAAAAAAATGAAATACAAAACTTGTCTCCTGAAACCAAGGAAAGATTAAAAAAACACAACAAAGGCTACTTTAACGCGTTTCGACACCGATCGCAGTATCTCTCTGAAGATGATAGCTTGGCTGTCGAAACGCGTTAGAGCAACCTTTGCTGTGTTTTTTAATCTTGCTTGGTTTCAGGGGACAACATTTGTATTTCAATTTTTGAAGATAACCAAGAACCAGTCCGTTGCACCAAAATCAATGTTTCAACATGAATGTTGCACTCCCCACTCATCTCCCCTTGAAGCAAATTCCCCATGAATAATTCTTTCTTTGAATACATTTTTTTTTATACAGAATTTCAAAATAGTTTCAGCAAATCCCAAATTCTTCTATCTATTCCTGTTTCTTCGGAAAGAACTCCCTAAGTTCAAGGTGGTACTTCCTACACATGACACGTTGATAAATTTGTGCACTTTTCAGCATTTTATTCTTGTAAAAGTTCATTTCCTAATATATTTATTTTGTATCAATTATGAAAATTGCTAAGAAATTCTATCGATTTTTCAGAAAAAAATTAGCGAGTATAATCTAGGCATTGGTCAATTTTTTTAGGCTTAATTCGTAAGTAAATTCTTCACCGTAGGTCAAGAACCCGTCCTGAAAGGAAGGACGAGTCATGACGAAATTTCAGGCGTACACGAGCACATGTCCCGCCTTCTGTTCCAAGTTTGTTTGAAACTTGAGCCTGTTAACTCTAAATCAAATGTTATGTAAACATGTCAAGAGTCTAGTGCTACTGCAAGTAGATTGAAAAGATCTCTATTATTTATTAGTTGCTTATGTAAACACAGAACACATAAACTTGGAATCTCGCTCTATCCCATCGAATTTGACTCATTATTATCCTTCGAATTTCCTCTGTTCTAGGGTTAATCTGGGAAAGTATATCGTGTACATTAAATTCCTCAAAGACATTTTGGAGTGATAATCTAGAGCAACGGACTGGTCCTTTGTTATTTTCAAAAATTGAAATTCAAATCTTGTCCCTTGAATACAAGAAAGATTAAAAAACACAACAAAGGTTGCAAGAAAACAGTATTTCTCTGAAGATGGTAGCTTGGCTATCCAAACGCAAATTTCGACTTTTCTCTCGTCAAGATTAAAAAACACAGCAAACGTGTTTTTTAATCTTGACGAGAGAAAAGTCGAAATTTCAAAAAAAAAAGTCGTAATTTTGAAAAAAAGTCAAAATTTCGTGAAAAGGTCGAACTTACAAAAAAAAATCGAAATTTCGAGAAAAAATCGAAATTTCGAGAAAAGTCGTAATTTCGAAAAAAAGTTTTGAGTCTTAAGTCGACATTTCGAGAAAAAGTCGAGCTTTCAAAATGAAAGTCGAAATTTCGAGAAAAAAATCGAAATTTCGAGAAAAAAGTCGAAAGGTTGCAAGAAAGCAGTATTTCTCTGAAGATGGTAGCTTGGCTATCCAAACGCAAATTTCGACTTTTCTCTCGTCAAGATTAAAAAACACAGCAAACGTGTTTTTTAATCTTGACGAGAGAGAAGTCGAAATTTCAAAAAAAAGTCGTAATTTTGAAAAAAAGTCAAAATTTCGTGAAAAGGTCGAACTAACAAGAAAAAAATCGAAATTTCGAGAAAAAATCGAAATTTCGAGAAAAGTCGTAATTTCGAAAAAAAGTTTTGAGTCGAAAGTCGACATTTCGAGAAAAAGTCGAGCTTTCAAAGTGAAAGTCGAAATTTCGAGAAAAAAATCGAAATTTCGAGAAAAAAGTCGCAATTTCGAGGAAAAAACCAAAATTTCGAGAATATTCACAATTTAAAATAATCGAAATTTCAAAAGAAAAGTCGTAATTTCGCGGAAACAGTTGAAATTTCTAGAGAAAAGTCGAAATCTTGAGAAGTCCAAAAATTTTAAAAGAAAAATCGAAATTTTTAAGAAAAGTCGTAATTTCTAGAAAAAAGAAACAATTTCTTGAAAAAGTCGAACTTTTAAAAAGAAAGTTGTAAGGGGGAGCTACTAAACCCGTGAATAATACTCGAGATTTTTATCAGGATTTATTAATTCGAACACACACATCTTATAACCACTTGCATAGACTTGTCTGACTATTCTATATATAAAACGCGGGAGTTGCTAGTGACAGTCGGGGCTGCCATCTGTCATCGAGATTGACCGCCAAATTCAAATTTGAATTTTATCGTCCTACAAAGTCAAAATTTCGAAACCAAAATTGAAATTTTGAGAAAAAAGTCGAAATTTCGAGGAAAATGCCAAAATTTCGAGAAAAAAGACACAATTTAAAAAATCGAAATTTCAAGAAAAGTCGAAATTTCGAGTAAAAATTTTGAAAAAAAAAACATCGAAATTTCTAGGGAAAAGTCAAAATTTTGAGAAAAAGTTGAAATTTTGAGAAATTGGAATATCCCTGAAAAAGTCGAACTTTCAAGAAGAAAGTCGAAATTTCGAGAAAAAAGTCGAAATTTCAAGAAGAAAATTGAAATTTCGAGAAAAAAGTCAACATTTCCAAAAAAAGTCGATATTTCGAGAAAAGTCGAAATTTCAAGCAAAAAGCCAAAATTTCGTGAAAAAAGTCACAATTTAAAAAATCGAAATTTCAAAAGAAATATCGAAATTTTGAGTAAAAAGTGTGAAAATTTGTAATTTTTCAGAGAGATTTAAATTTTGGGAAGATATTTGAAATTTCGAGAACGAGACGATTTAAAAAAAACCCAAAATTTCTGATAAATTCGAATTTTGAGAAAATTGGTAAAATAATTTCGAAAGAAAATGTCGATAACATTTCCAGTTTCGAGAAAAGTATTGAATTTTAAAAGAAGGTCAAAATTTCCCAGAGAAAGTCAAATTTAAAAAAAAAATCAAATTTTGAGATTTTGAAAATAGATGAATTTCGTTCGAAATAAAAGTTCAAATTTCCAGAAAAAGCTTAATTTAGAAAAAAAGATATTTCGAAAAAAATGAATTCGTCAAAAGTTCTCAAGAAACGCAAAATTTTTTAAAGAGACTTCGAACTATGACAATATATTGAAATTGGCAGAATAAATTTAGAAGCCTGAAATGTTTAGACAATTTTAAATTTTATGAAAAATTGTAAAATTTCGAAAAGAGCAGAAAGATTAGACAAAACGTCGAACTTTTAAAAAGCTGAAGTTTTTCAGAGCAGAGAAAGTTAAATTATGAGAATAAATTTGAAATTTCGAGAACAAGACGAATTAAAAAAAAACTCAAAGTTCATATAAATTCGAAATTTAATTGAATTGGTAAAATAATTTCGAAAGAAAATACAATGTTGATACAACTTCCAGTTTCGAGAAAAATGTTGAACTTTAATGAAAGGTCAAATTTTAAGAAAAAAAATCAAATTCTGAGATTGTCAGACATTTTGAAAATTGTCCCATATTTTGTCTGATTTATCTGATTTAATTTTAAAATAAAAATTTGCGGCTCTGAAATTCACGAAATAAATTTTTTTATTGCGGCCGCCTCTTTCGGTTTAAAAGTTTGCCGACCCCCTAGCCCAGTTGGCGAAGCTTTTTTTGTACAAGATAATAAAACAGCGATTTTATTATTGCAATTAATTAATAGTGTAACGCAATGTAAATAGATGAAGTAGGATTTAGAATAGAAATGGAGAATTTAGTAAACAAAAAAACAACCTATGAAATTCAACAAAAAAAAGTTTCTAGAAGGTTCTGATAAGGGGAAAGCGGCCGCGATAACGAAACAAATGGCAGATAAGCGTTCCAGAGATTTTGGCATTCGATAAGCCTTATCTGCCGAAAATTCTAGAAGCCGGGGGCCAAAACTATAAAAGGCGGGTAGCTTTCCCTGAAGTAAGTCAGTTAGAGTCAGTGTAATTAGCGAGTTAGTAGAAGTCAACAATAAGTGAGTTAATTGTCAATTGTGGTGATCCAAGTTGAGTTCAGTAATAAAGTGGGTCTTATTCGATAAGTGTAATCAATTCGAACCGATAAGCCCGTAACATCTGGTGTCAGAAGCGGGATTTTTATTGCTCTTTATTACGAAGAAATTAACCAAGTGTTCCCGCGGTTGACTTTATCTCGGACGTTTTAAACTGTTAAATAGTTTATACGAGGCGCGTCAAGTAAAATCTTGAACATTCTACTACGCTTTATGGATACAAGATTAAAATCGGCCAAAATGGAACAACAAATGCAAGCGTTATTAACAATGTTTAAAGACCAAGCAGAAGGAAGACAGCAAGAAAAAGAAAAAAGACGACAAGAAAAAGAACAGGAAGAAGAACGAAGACGACAAGACGAAGAACGAAGACGGCAAGAAAAAGAACAGGAGGAAGAACGAAGACGACAAGAAAAAGAACAGGAGGAAGAACGAAGACGACAAGACGAAGAACGAAGACCGCAAGAAAAAGAACAGGAGGAAGAACGAAGACGACAGGAAAAAGAACAGGAAGAAGAAAGAAGACGACAAGACGAAGAACGAAGACGGCAAGAAAAAGAACAGAAGGAAGAACGAAGACGACAAGAAAAAGAACAGGAAGAAGAAAGAAGACGACAAGACGAAGAACGAAGACGGCAAGAAAAAAAACAGGAGGAAGAACGAAGACGACAAGAAAAAGAACAGGAATAAGAACGAAGACGACAAGACGAAGAACGAAGACGGCAAGAAAAAGAACAGGAGGAAAAACGAAGACGACAAGAAAAAGAACAGGAAGAAGAAAAAAGACGACAAGACGAAGAACGAAGACGGCAAGAAAAAAAAACAGGAGGAAGAACGAAGACGACAAGAAAAAGAACAGGAATAAGAACGAAGACGACAAGACGAAGAACGAAGACGGCAAGAAAAAGAACAGGAGGGAAAACGAAGACGACAAGAAAAAGAACAGGAAGAAGAAAGAAGACGACAAGACGAAGAACGAAGACGGCAAGAAAAAAACAGGAGGAAGAACGAAGACGACAAGAAAAAGAACAGGAATAAGAACGAAGACGACAAGACGAAGAACAGGAGGAAGAACGAAGACGACAAGAGAAACAAGAAGAAGATCAGAAAAGGAATGCAGAAAAACAAGAAATGCATAGTCTATTAGCAAACATAACAGAAAAAATGGGAGCAGACGCTGCAAAAATGAGAGAAGCAATGAAAGAACAAATAACAGGAATGAAAGAACAATTTACAGGAATGAGAGAAGAAATGCAAGAAGAGATTGACGAAGTCAAAGAAGAATTCAACAGCAAGCTTCTTGATTTGGAAAATACAACACAGACAAGGATCAGCAACATCGAAAAAAACATAAAGAAGTTGCTAAGTGGACAAGTCACACAACACGAATCCGAAGGTGTACCTGCTAGTTCTTCCCAAAAGGTAAAACCTCCGACTTATGATGGGAAAACATGTTTCCAGGCCTACAGAATACAGTTCGAAGCTGCTGCCAGGGCCGATCGGTGGACGGAAGGCGAAAAGGCGACCTCATCGGTGGTATGCCTGCGCGGAAAAGCTCTGCAACTACTTCAAGCTCTAATCTGAACACGAACTAGCTAACTATGAAGATTTAGTTAGGGCTTTAGAGCTGAAATTTGGAGACCATCATTTACCAGAAGTCGCCCAGTTGCAACTACTATTAAGGAAGCAGAATAGTAATGAAACGCTCCAAGAATTCGAGGCTGACGTAAAAAGACTGGCTCATGCCGCCTATCCAACAGCACCAACTGAATTTCTGGAACTTTACGCAGCTAGAATTTCCATAGAAGGAATAAGAGACCCAGAAGTCCAAAAAGTGATGCGCTTGTCAAACTTCTGTACATCGAGGGAGGCACTGATTAAAGTTCTAGAGGCTGAAGCTGCTTACAAGATTTCGGAGTCAGAGGCGTCACGGAAGAATAAGGAAGGCCAACATCGAGGAGGTTGCGAATAACCCTGATCTTGCGAACATGAGCGCTAACATAAAGGAAATGAACGCCAACATGAATGCTAACATTAAGAAAATTGACGCGAGCATCGGAGAACTGCTGGGAGCTCTTAAAGGTAGATCCAACCGAAGAAGCACGACATGTTACAACTGTGGCAGACTGTGGGCACTTCAAGAAGCATTACAGGTCAACCCTCAAGAAGATGGCAAGCCCCGCAGTAAGAAAACAACAAGGCAAGAGGGAGAACTCACTAGCTAATGTCAAGAAACCAGTCCCCAAAACTCTTCCCATCAAACAGATAAAAAGGACCAAGGAGATTTTGATGGTGGAAGCCAGTGGGGATGGAAGGAATGAACAGACAACAGTGGACCCACGAGTCAAGGTTATTGTGGCACGTGATACTCAAGCAATCCGTGACCGGTCAAGACCCAAAGATAAACAGGAGTTGAGAAAGTTCCTTGGGTTATGCACCTATTACAGAAGATTGGTAAAAGGTTTCGCCATCATAGCTGCGCCGTTACACCGACTAACTGAAGGAAGAATGCCTTATGTCTGGACTCCGGATTGTGATACTGCTTTTCGAAAATTGAAGTCCGCCTTGTGCACAAGCCCTATCTTGACTTATCCTCAGCGAGATTGGAAGTTCGTGTTGGACACTGATGCCAGCAACGTCGGCTGTCCCAAGTTCAAGGCAGTGAAGAACGAGTGATCGTATATTTCAGCAAGATCCTGACGAAGCTGGAGAGGAACTATTGCACTACCAGGAAGGAACTTCTTGCGATAGTGAAAGCCGTGGAACACTTCCACAAGTACTTGTATGGGCAAGAATTCCTCATCAGGACAGATCATTCGGCTCTTTCTTGGTTATTCCGAATGAAGAACGCAGAGGGGCAGACGGCTAGATGGTTAGAAAGGCTTCAGCAGTATCACTTTAAGGTGCATCATCGACCGAGACGACAGCATAACAACGCTGATGCTTTGTCCAGAAGACCTTGTGGGGATTGCAAAAAAAAAGTTTGTAGTGTAGGATTTCTTCGACGAATAGCCGCAGATGCCTTCCTTTTATCAGCATAATTTTTCTGACATGATTTGTGGACACTAATAACAAAGATAGATTTTTCTCACAAAAAAGCTATCTGCTTAAGCAATGAAAACTATGTAGTTCAATTATCTTTATTTAACTTACCTCACAGACTCTACATTTTTCAGAAATTCTTCATCTACCTTCTGTCCTCTTAATTTGCTTGCAGTTAAAAGAGATCTAATACCTCTACTTTTAACATTCACATCACCTTTACTTAAAGTTTTTCCACAAATGAAACAATCACTCATTTTTTTACCATAGAAACGCCCTTTCAAGAAACAATAGTTATTTATGATACAAGTGTTAAAAGTGACATTTTATTTTGTGAGTGGGGAGTATTGCGGAACGAGCGTAGCGAGTGGAGCAACCTCACGAACAAAATAAAATCACTTTTAACAAGTGTATCATACAATATTTTTTGTAAAACAGTTAAATCAAAAGAGAAAATGCTGTCCCTAGGGTTGAATTTTAGATTTATTGTTTGCGTGTTGAATTACATATTTGACATTTACATCTGACAATCAAGTCAGGTATTTGATAGAGTGTAACTAAGTAAAACAATTGTAAGTTGTTTAATGTTAATTAGTAACCACAATTGAACCTGTCCTAAAATATTGTAGATTTTATGGCTAATAAACATGAATTTTGAAGAAAAGATTGGAAATTAAAGCAATTTTATTATTCCATCTGATGTTGAAGAAACAGCAAATACATCAACTGAGATTTATTGCTCCAGAAATCGGGACAAAAATATGATGGTATGAAATAAAGAATCTAGCGGATAACTTCACTAAAAATATATTTTTGGTTTACGCCGAAGGAAATTCTAAGTTATGGAATCTCTCTATGATAAAAGCTAGTTTTTAAATCAAACTAGGATATAAGCAAGTATTAAAACCAGAGTACAAGATTTTTTTGAATGAAGCTCCAGACACCAAATATGCAGTAAAAAGTTGCGTCAGTTTTTGGATTATTTGGAGTCTGTCGCTCTCAAGAATTTTGTAAATTAACACTGGATGATATTGAAAAATCTTTGTTTTATATTATGAAGACTAAAAGCAACATCCGTCCTGGTTTTTGCACGGATTACTTTGCATAAATACCTCTGCAATTACTTCTCAGGAAAACTAAAATAAGTAACCGTTCAGATTGTAATAGTAATATTAATATTATAAATAAATAATTTATAACCATTTTGAATGTTTTAATGTTTGGAAACACAATATTGTTGCACCAGTCTGTTCAACCAAAAAAAAATATCTTTCTAATTTTACCAGTACAGCTTTCTATTTTATATTGCATATTGCTATATATCAGTGGGTCACAACCCGGCAGCGGACCACAAAAATAAAATACCAGGCTGCAGAATTGTCTTCATACTCACAAATGATTAGTTCTTTCCAGCATTAAGATATAATTAAAACATCTTTTAATGGGTGGCGAAGGGAAAATATTAAAAACCGGGTTAGGGCAAAAAAAGTTTGGGAAACACTGCTATATTTACTTTTAACACTAGTGCGAAAAAACTTTTTCGCACTAGTGTTAAAAGTGTTTTTGTCACGTGTCATTATAAAAGTCAATTTTTAGTTCACTTATCAATGAACTAAAAATGTCACTTTTAATAACAGTTTTACAAAAAATATATTTTGTTACTGCTACCTATAGTAGTGCTAAACTCCGTTTAAGATTGAAAAATTATACAATTATCAGGACCACTGCGAAAATATGTATCGCACAAATGCGGTTACTTAAAAGAAGCGGCTAAATAAAAGAGCGGCCTATCAAAATAGCAGCTTGTGCATGAAAAATATTTTGATCGCGTCAGCCTGTAAGTCGACAAAATGTATTATTTTGCTGAAGTGCCTCCTTTACGAGAAGACAATGCTATTTTCATCATACTTCCCGCATTGGCATATTTTTTAAATGTGATAGTTTTTAATATAGATTAATGTGATGAAACTGTTTTTTCTACAATTCATTGAAAATACAATTTTATATTGTCTCATCAAATTAGCGTTTGGTGGTTAAAAGCACCTTTGGCATAAATACACATTTGATTTCTAGTACAGAATAGTTCTTTAAGTGGTGACGAAATTCGTAACTTAAAATTTATCGAGACCGTTAGATCATCGAGCTATAACTCACAAACTATTAACTTTAGAAAAATAAAAGAGAAGAGAATGTTATGCTCTATAACTTTGATTCTAACTGTTACCAACAAATGCTAACCGTTTTAAAACTATTAAGAAAAAACTAAAAAGTAAAAACTTTTCATTGTAATAACTCGTAAAATATTCATTTTATAGAAAAATATGTTTTCTAAAAAAGTTAAATTATATATTTTTCTATAAATATGGTTTCTTGTATTTTCTTCATAGGATCGACCATTCTCGAGATATTTAATAAAACGCGTTTATCAAAAGGGCGGCTAACGCACAGCCCCCCGCGCCGCGCCAACTTAGACATATGCTCAAAATTGACCTACTAATAGATTGCAATAATAAAATCGCTGTTGTATTAGTTTGTATTTTTCACCTCTACAGCGATTTCTTCGCCGACTGGGCTACCCGTGATAGGCCTAATTTACTGAAATGAAAATGTTGTAGACGGGATGTTCCTAAAATCAGATTGACCATATGGTGGCACTAAAAACGATATAAACTAACTCGAGGTGTTGAAACGTTCGGAAATAGTTTCCTTCCAGGTCGAATTAATCTGTCGCAAGCTCGTAATTTTTAACGAAAGATTGTGAATGGGACGAATATTTCATTTTTGAAAAAGAAACGAGTTTCGCTACCTTTTTTTGATTAATAGTTTTGTTGGTTGTTATTCGTTGCCGTTTGTTTGTTGTTTTCTCTTGAAATTGAAACTTATACTTTTGACTATTCATCTTAAAAAATGCCACCTTTATTTCAACTTTTTTTTGAAAACCGTACTTTTTTTTTTTTGAAAAGTTGGACATTTTATCAAAAATTTGTTGATTTGATTTTGAAAATTTCGAAACTTTCTGGGCTTGTATCTCGCGAACGGATAGTCCTAGCTCAAATTGGTTTTGAAATTCTTATTCGACGTCCCGAAAACTCTATGAAAATGCAATAAACTCATTTTCGAAAAATGCAAATTTTTTCAAGTTTTGTATCAACTTTTTTCGTAACTTTCATATCGTCCAAACCAAAAGTCGTAGCTCAATTTGGTTTTCATATTCGTAATCTAAGGGACAAAATCTATCGGAGAGGGTACTTTTAAATCTTAAATAATTACTTTTGAATTTTAACCTTAGAAAATTTGAAAATTTCGAAATTTTCTAGGCTTGTATCTCGCGAACGGATAGTCCTAGCTTAAATTGGTTTTGAAATTCTTATTCTACGTCCCGAAAACTCTATGAAAATGGAATAAACTCATTTTCGTAAAAAGCATTTGGGTTCCTTTTCATAATCCAGAGTTTGACTTTAAATTTTAACTTTTGTGAAACCAAAATTCCAAATTCTATGAACTCGATACTTTATTTTAATAAAATAAATAATTTTAATAAAAATAATGTTTTGTGTAATAACTTTCTTTTATTGTTATAATTTCGATTTCTAAATGTTCGACTAATAATTTGAAAATGTCCACTTTTTCTAGAAATGTTGGTTTTGGCTTAGAATTCTGGATTTTTAATTTAATTTTTTTGTAATGTCGAAAGTTTTTCGGTGACTTAGATATTTTTCCCAGAAGTCGAAGGCACTTTTCTAAAATTTCCATTGTAAACGCAGATCATTTTAAATTGATTTCCGAAACACTGTACAAGTTTAAACTTTTAACTATAAATTTCAAAAGTTTCTGGACATTTTGGCTTTTTGTTCAGAATTTTGACTTCAACCTCGAAATATGACCACTTTTTGCAATAGGTTCAAATGTCTTTTTTATTCTGAAACTTCGATCGGGGAGTAACCAAAATCTCGTGATTATAAAAGGTCAATGTTCTTTAGGATTTCAGTTCTTTTTTTTTAAAGTATTTCTTCCTCATTGTTCCCTTTCCATGTTATGCACTGCTGACGAGCTCAAATGAGAGCGAAACATCGATGTCCAGTGCTACAACCTTTTTTATGTATTTTTTATATTTTCCTAATTTATCAAAAATACAAAATTTTTATTTTTCCATATCTAATTTTTGGTCTCCTATTTTTCACTATTCCTATTCTATGTAAAATAAACTAACCTCTTAATTTGTAAACTGTCATGAAGTGACGTTTTCAATAAATTTAAATATCACGTAGTCGCATTTCAAAAATTGTTTAGAAAATTGTCAACAAACCATAAAAATTTAAATATTTCCAAACTGGGCCAAAGAAATGTTAAATAAATTGAAAAAAAAGAAAAAAAAATAAAAATGTTGTGATAATTAAATATTTTTTTAATGCATATACTTTATAATTGCATCTTACACAAATTTTGTTAAAAATAAATTATTGATACAACTCTAACCTCAAAGTTACACGCGACTAATCCAAACGATTTAAACAGGATATGTTGCTATAGGTTCCCCATATTCCTGCTTAATCATATCCGATATTTTTTCTCCTATCATGAAGGCGGCAGCGTTGGTGTGACCTGAAACAATCGTCGGTAGAATACTATCGTCTGCGACTCTTAAATTTTTGATGCCAAAAATTTTTCAACTTGTTATCCACGCAACTCTCATTTGGTGATAACCCCATTCTAACAGAACTGGTACCGTGGTAAATCGGGGAGGCGTAAGCCCTTATCAAACAGTACCAGTATTGCTTAGAATCAAATTTGTACTTCCTACACCCTCGATAGTTAGGTACTATGAAGGTAGCCTTGTACTTCTTCAAGGCCTCTGCTGGAGCAATCTTATTCCTTATGTAAAGAATCGCTTGGTACAGTACTTCAACATCTTCCTCTTTATCAAAGATGTTGAAGTCAATCAAAGGAAAATCCTTAGCACTACCAGATGCCAAAGTTATTTTACCAACAGATCTTGGATGTAACAAAAGCGTCGTTAGTTGTAATATCAATGGTGGAATTGATCTTATCAAGAACATCTTCCCTCAGATCTGGTTTCTCGTTAACAGGTACTAATTTATCAGGTGGTGACGGTGGCGTAAACAGAAACTCGATATCGGGTACTGCACCTAGAGTAGCAACTTTTTTAAACGCTATCACAGAAAATCCACCAGGTACCACCAACTGGCATCTATTCTTTAAAAAATCTTCTACATTCTCCCTCAAACTTGGCGTCTTTTCAACATAATTAGTCCTAATGGATAACCCCTTAAAAGCAGGATGTTCTAAAAACCCTTTCCCCACCGGTAGATCCATTTTAACGGGAATTCTAAATTTACTAAGCTCTTCTCTCGGACCAATGCCCGATAACATTAGAATTTGAGGTGAGTTGATCACGCCAGCTGATAAAATCACTTCATTTGTAGCTTTGGCGCTAAACAGTTGTTTTTTGTGAATGAATTCGACGCCTTCAGCGATCTGCTTATTTAGTATAACTTTGGTGACCAAAGCTCGAGTTAATAGGCGAAAATTCGTGCGAGTAGCCGCTGGTTCTACGTATCTGTTCGCCCCGCATTCTCTCCTCCCGTATCGAACGTTGCTTTCCAGCCTGGATACCCCGAATTGTGTCCTACCGTTGTAATCTAAGTGACGTAAGCCGGCTTCCTCGCACGCTTCTATTATAGGTTCCAATGGCATCGAACACACTGGGGCATATTGCACGTTTAACGGCCCACAGCACCCATGGTACTCCTCTTCATTACTAGGGAAACCCAAGCTTTCCGCCTTCTTAAAATAAGGTAAAACGTCCCTATAGGACCAACCTGGGATATTCCAACCGTCGTAATCGTCTTTATTCCCTCGAGTGTATATCAACCCGTTGATAGCCCCGGTACCACCGACGATTTTCCCCCGTGGGTACGGAAAGCTGTTATTATTCAAACCTACAAATTACTGCAGTTTTAATTGCGCGGGGGGGGGGGGAGGATGGTGATAATCTACCGAAGAAGCCATGTTTTTGCGGGACACTGTAATAACCCCAATCTCTGGGCGATTGAGCTGAAATCGGGCTGCTATCAGGGATGCTAGCGAAATCGTCGTATTGGCCCCCGGCCTCTAAAAGCAGAATCTTCCATTTTCTGATTTCCGATAGACGGTTGGCCACCACGGAACCCGCGGAACCGGCGCCAACCACAATGAAGTCGAAAGTGCCAAAATCTGAAAAAGTATTCGAAGGCTTTATTGCGAAGCGGAAAAAATTGAGCCAGTGCTGTGTACAGTACCGTTGTTGGATGTTTCGTCACCCCGTGATCTTAAAATTTTTCCGAAATTGCAACTATTTGAAAATTTCGACCTTATTCGAATTTTGATCTTTTTTTTTGAAAATTTGATTGTTTCTTAATTTGAATCTCAGAATTTTGATATCTCAACATTTTGACATATTAAAAAATTTTAACCAATATTTCAAGTAGTCGATGTTTACAAAAGTCGATGTTTACAAAAGTCGAAACTTTAAAAAATTTAAATTTTCAAAAAGAATTGAAATCTTTTTAAAAAATCAGTTTTAAAATCAGTCAGATTGGCAAAAAAGGTGAAATTTCGAATTAGAATTTCGTTACCCGTTCGAAAGATTTAGAAATAGTAAATGCAAAGAAGCAAAAAATAAAAAATGCGACGAAGGAAAAAATTTAACAAAACGGACATTTACCATTGACAGTGTTCAAATCGGTAGAATCGAAGAAGTCTTCGTTCGATCTCCTCCTTTGGTATGTGGACGATTCGTTTTGATTTCTTTGGATTAAGTTGACGAAGTAGTCAGGTTTCCAGCTCGAATTGAATTTGATCGGCCACTGCCACCCCAAAGCAGATTATCACCCATGAAAACCATCATAGTTTTTGAACGATCGACACCCGTCAATAACTCAACAAATTTATACCTTTCCGCAATCGCGTTAAACGTTAATTCGCATATTATCGTTAAATTATGACAATAATTATTAGGTGGAATAGGTACACCCAGCGCTTAAGTGGATGCGCATTTTCACGTCGAATGTTGAATTAATTATATGTTGATAAAAACCTAAGGTCGGGGCTTGCTCACTTAAAAACACTTCTAATGTAAAGACGGGTGACAATGAGGAAATTCAACGTTACGTTTCGTATTGGATATTTTCCTTTTGCCATCTTTTTTAATGTGCCCTAGGGTTGTTAGGGATATGTTATTTCGGATCTGGATACGGATACGGATATATTCCGAGTATTATATCGCTTACGAATTCAAATACAAAATTATTTCGGATTATTTCGGTTACAGATATCTTTAAATTAAGTTTGTGAACCAAAATAAAAGAGTCCTCAAATTTTAACTTAATAATTTAAACACTGACAGACCACCTATACCTAAACCGATCGGTTTAGGGGCACAGAATTTCGCACATGAGTACGCCACATAACGTAGGTGAGCACTAAGAAAGGATTTTTGCAAATTCACCTATACCTAAATCGATCGGTTTAGAAGCACAGAATTTCGCACATGAGTTCGCCACATAACGTAGGTGAGCACTAAGAAAGGATTTTTGAAAATTCGTATCGCAAGGATCCTAAATAAGAGATAAAAGTTTCTATGGAAGTTTCTCATTTTTTAAGTTAGAAATATGAAAATTGGAGCCAAAATTTCAGTTTATAAAGTTCAACTTTTAATTCATCTAATTTCGGATTTTTCTTGAAAAGAACTTTTTTCTGATTTTCGATTTTAATATAGTCGATTTTAATATAGTCGATTTTCTTCTCAAAATGTACATGAGTTGAAGTTTTTGAGGGTTTTTGTCTAATTCCTAGAAATTCTAAGTTTAAATCCTATGTTTTTTATTTCTTTTTGCAAAAATTCGATGCAAACTTTAGAGTTCGATGATGTTTAGATATTGGAACTATTTTTGAAACTTCAACCTTTTGAAATTTTGGCTTCCTTAAATTTTAACTTGAAACGCAATTTTTTGTGGGAGTTATTTTTTATTTTATTTATATTTATAATTTACTGTGGAAGTTAATTTTTGTTTATCCATAATTTTTTACTTTTTCTTAACTTTTGAGATCACTGAAGATTTTTTATAAGTTTCGACTTTTTTTACAAACAGTTTTTCCTAGAAATTTTAAATTTACACTTTTACTATAAAATTTCGACTTTGTTCTACCAAAGATGTTTCTCAACTAGACAGCCACAATTAAATGTCAAATGTAAAGTCTAATTCTAAACATAAAATAAAGAAAAACTTTTTATATCGTGTTTCGTTTATATTCATTAAGAAATATTAATTATCCATTCGTTTATTTAAACAATTTCAACATATATCATTACAAAAAAAAACAGGGCAAGTTACGAAATATCCTAATTTTTTTATTTTCGAACTGCCAACTTTAATAATCTTGGAAGTTGACCCAAAATATCGAGAATCTTTTTAAAATAAATATCGAGGAATTTATCCAAAATTTTTACTTTTTTATATCTTCCGCAAAAGTTCGCAACTTCAACTCTTACTGAAAAGTTACCCTTTTTTTCGAGATTTAAGGGAACAGTTTGCTTCACGCTATCTTGTAGTGTTTATGTGACCTTGAGTTACCAAAACATGCGACCTTGAACTCACATGAGTTCAAGGCTACGTGAGCTTGGGACATCTGATCTACATCTCTTGACATTGAGTTGATACGACCTTGAAATCAAGTGACGTTGAACCCACGACATTGAATTTAAAAAGTTAGATTTGCAAAAATGATAGATTTTTGAGTCAAAATTAAAAAAAAAACGTATACATTTTCAGGAACAAGACAGGGATTTTAAAAAGAGCCCAAAATTTCCAAAAATAATGCCGAAAATGTGAACAAAGTTAAAATTTATCAAAAAATTCAAAAGTTCAAAATTTTCAAAAATCTTGAAGCTTCCAAAAAAAGAACATTTTTAATAAAGACAGAAATGATCAAAAAAAAGAAAAATCAAAATATCATATTATACAATAAAGCCGGAATTAAAAAAAAACTGGGATTTTCAAAAAGTTAAATCATTCGAAAAACTGGGAATTAAACAAAATTGGCAAATTGGAAATTCGAAATTTTTAAAATGTAGACGAAAGATTTAAAAAAATCTTTATTTTCAGAAAGTAAAAGTGTTAAGGAAAAGTCGAAATTTTGAGAACCCACTTAAGTTAGTGTGACCTTGAACCTTTAGTCGCGCGATCTTGAACTCAGATGACCTTGAAAACGTGCGCCAAATTTCTACTTTTTTTGTTTCTTTCGTAAAATATCGATTGCAAACCCAACTCTTACTGAAAATTTCCCCTTTTTTTCGAAATTTAAGAGAACAGTTTGCAGTTTAACCTAACGCCGCGATCCTTGACCGCTATCTTGTTTTTACGCGACTTTGAATTCCCAAGACATGCGACCTTAAACTCACATGAGTTCAAGGCCACGTGAGCTTAGGACATCTGATCTACATCTCTTGACATTGAGTTGGTACGACCTTGAAATCAAGTGACGTTGAACCCACGCGACTTAAGTTAGTGTGACCTTGAATTCAAGTTACCTTTAGTCGTGCGATCTCAGGTGACCTTGAAAACGTGCGCCAAATTTCTCCTTTTTTTGTTTCTTCCGCAAAATATCCAATGCAAAACCAAGATTTTAACTCTGACTGAAAATTTCCCCTTTTTTTCGAAATTTAAGAGAACAGTTTGCAGTTTAACCTAACGCCGCGACCTTGACCGCTATCTTGTTTTTACGCGACTTTGAATTCCCAAGACATGCGACCTTAAACTCACATGAGTTCAAGGCCACGTGAGCTTAGGACATCTGATCTACATCTCTTGACATTGAGTTGGTACGACCTTGCAATCAAGTGACGTTGAACCCACGCGACTTAAGTTAGTGTGACCTTGAACTCAAGTTACCTTTAGTCGCGCGATCTTGAACTCGCGTGACCTTGAAAACGTGCGCCAAATTTCTACTTTTTTTTGTTTCTTCCGCAAAATATCGATTGCAAACCCAACATTTTAACTCTACTGAAAATTTCCCCTTTTTTTCGAAATTTAAGAGAACAGTTTGCAGTTTGACCTAACGCCGCGACCTTGACCGCTATCTTGTTTTTACGCGACTTTGAATTCCCAAGACATGCGACCTTAAACTCACATGAGTTCAAGGCCACGTGAGCTTAGGACATCTGATCTACATCTCTTGACATTGAGTTGGTACGACCTTGCAATCAAGTGACGTTGAACCCACGCGACTTAAGTTAGTGTGACCTTGAACTCAAGTTACCTTTAGGTCGCGCGATCTTGAACTCGCGTGACCTTGAAAACGTGCGCCAAATTTCTACTTTTTTTTGTTTCTTCCGCAAAATATCGATTGCAAACCCAACATTTTAACTCGAACTGAAAATTTCCCCTTTTTTTCGAAATTTAAGAGAACAGTTTGCAGTTTGACCTAACGCCGCGACCTTGACCGCTATCTTGTTTTTACGCGACTTTGAATTCCCAGGACATGTGACCTTGAACTTACATGAGCTCAAGGCCACCTGAGCTTAAGCTCATGTGATCTTAATTTCTTAACATTGAGTTCGTACGACCTTGAAACAAAATGACATTGAACTCACGCAAGATTAAGTTGCTGTAACCTTGAACACATGCGACCTTGACATTACGTGACCTTAAACACATGCGACCTTGACTTCACGTGACCTTGACTTCACGTGACCTTGGACACATGCGACCTTGACTTCACGTGACCTTGGATACGTGCAACCTTGACATCGTGTGTTTTTAAGCCTGCGACCTTGAACACATGCGACCTTAAACACATTCTACCTTGGCATTTCGTGACTTTGGACACTTGTAACCTTGACATCGTGTGACCTTGAACACACGCGACCTTAACCTCACGTGACCTTAACCTCACGCGACCTTGACCGCACGTGCCCTTGAACTCGATTTACCCTAAGTTTATGTGACCTTGACCGCACGATACAACAGTTAGTTGTATAGAGTCAAAATTTTCCAGAGAAAATCAAATTTTAGGAAAAAATCAAAATTTGAGATTGGAAAATTAATGAATTTTGTTCGAAATAAAGGCTGAAATTTCTAGAAAAAGCTTTATTTAAAAAAAAATTTCGAAAAAAATGAATTTGTCAAAAGTTCTTGACCTTGAACTCAAATGACCATGAGTCACGCGATTTTGAACTCACAGGACCTTGAACACATACGACCTTGGACATGTGCAATATTGATATAATGTGACCTGGAACACATGTGACGTTCAGATCACGCGATCTTGAACGCACTCGAGCTTGATCTCACGTGTCCTTGGACACATGCAATCTTGACATCATGTAACCTTGAACGCATGCGACCTTAAACACATGTGACCTTGACATCACGCGACCTTGAACGCACTCGACCTTGACCTCATGTGACCTTAGACACGTACAACCTTGACATCATAAGACCTTGAACACATACGACCTTGAATACACGCGACCTTGACCGCACGTGACCTTGACCGCACGTGACCTTGAACGCACGTGACCTTGAACACACGTAACCTTAATGTCACATGACCTTGAACAGATTCGACCTTGACTTCGAGTGACCTTGGTTACGTGCAACCTTGACAACCATGTAGCCTTGAACGCACGCGACTTTGAACATATGCGACCTTGACCTCATGCAACCTTGACCTCACGCGACCTTGACCCCACGTGACTTTGAACTCGCTCTACCTTGAGGAGTTTATGTGACCTTGAGCGCACAATACAACAGTTAGTTGTATAGAGTCAAAATTTCCCAGAGAAAATCAAATTTTAAGAAAAAAATCAAATTTTTGAGATTTAAAATAGATGAATTTTCTTCGAAATAAAAGTTGAAATTTCCAGAAAAAGCTTAACTTTGAGAAAAAGAAATTTCCAAAAAAAATTAATTCGTCAAAAGTTCTCCAAAAAAGCAAAATTGTGGCAAAAGGCGTCGAATTTTGACAATAGATTAAAATTCGCGGAACAAATTTAAAAACCTAAAACGTTTAGACAAATTTAAATTTTGTGAAAAATTGTAAAATTTCGAGAAGAGAAATTGTAAAATTTCGAGAAGAGAAATTGTAAAATTTCGAGAAGAGAAATTGTAAAATTTCGAGAAGTGAAATTGTAAAATTTCGAGAAGAGAAATTGTAAAATTTCGAGAAGAGAAATTGTAAAATTTCGAGAAGAGAAATTGTAAAATTTCGAGAAGAGAAATTGTAAAATTTCGAGAAGAGAAATTGTAAAATTTCGAGAAGAGAAATTGTAAAATTTCGAGAAGAGAAATTGTAAAATTTCGAGAAGAGAAATTGTAAAATTTCGAGAAGAGAAATTGTAAAATTTCGAGAAGAGAAATTGTAAAATTTCGAGAAGAGAAATTGTAAAATTTCGAGAAGAGAAATTGTAAAATTTCGAGAAGAGAAATTGTAAAATTTCGAGAAGAGAAATTGTAAAATTTCGAGAAGAGAAATTGTAAAATTTCGAGAAGAGAAATTGTAAAATTTCGAGAAGAGAAATTGTAAAATTTCGAGAAGAGAAATTGTAAAATTTCGAGAAGAGAAATTGTAAAATTTCGAGAAGAGAAATTGTAAAATTTCGAGAAGAGAAATTGTAAAATTTCGAGAAGAGAAATTGTAAAATTTCGAGAAGAGAAATTGTAAAATTTCGAGAAGAGAAATTGTAAAATTTCGAGAAGAGAAATTGTAAAATTTCGAGAAGAGAAATTGTAAAATTTCGAGAAGAGAAATTGTAAAATTTCGAGAAGAGAAATTGTAAAATTTCGAGAAGAGAAATTGTAAAATTTCGAGAAGAGAAATTGTAAAATTTCGAGAAGAGAAATTGTAAAATTTCGAGAAGAGAAATTGTAAAATTTCGAGAAGAGAAATTGTAAAATTTCGAGAAGAGAAATTGTAAAATTTCGAGAAGAGAAATTGTAAAATTTCGAGAAGAGAAATTGTAAAATTTCGAGAAGAGAAATTGTAAAATTTCGAGAAGAGAAATTGTAAAATTTCGAGAAGAGAAATTGTAAAATTTCGAGAAGAGAAATTGTAAAATTTCGAGAAGAGAAATTGTAAAATTTCGAGAAGAGAAATTGTAAAATTTCGAGAAGAGAAATTGTAAAATTTCGAGAAGAGAAATTGTAAAATTTCGAGAAGAGAAATTGTAAAATTTCGAGAAGAGAAATTGTAAAATTTCGAGAAGAGAAATTGTAAAATTTCGAGAAGAGAAATTGTAAAATTTCGAGAAGAGAAATTGTAAAATTTCGAGAAGAGAAATTGTAAAATTTCGAGAAGAGAAATTGTAAAATTTCGAGAAGAGAAATTGTAAAATTTCGAGAAGAGAAATTGTAAAATTTCGAGAAGAGAAATTGTAAAATTTCGAGAAGAGAAATTGTAAAATTTCGAGAAGAGAAATTGTAAAATTTCGAGAAGAGAAATTGTAAAATTTCGAGAAGAGAAATTGTAAAATTTCGAGAAGAGAAATTGTAAAATTTCGAGAAGAGAAATTGTAAAATTTCGAGAAGAGAAATTGTAAAATTTCGAGAAGAGAAATTGTAAAATTTCGAGAAGAGAAATTGTAAAATTTCGAGAAGAGAAATTGTAAAATTTCGAGAAGAGAAATTGTAAAATTTCGAGAAGAGAAATTGTAAAATTTCGAGAAGAGAAATTGTAAAATTTCGAGAAGAGAAATTGTAAAATTTCGAGAAGAGAAATTGTAAAATTTCGAGAAGAGAAATTGTAAAATTTCGAGAAGAGAAATTGTAAAATTTCGAGAAGAGAAATTGTAAAATTTCGAGAAGAGAAATTGTAAAATTTCGAGAAGAGAAATTGTAAAATTTCGAGAAGAGAAATTGTAAAATTTCGAGAAGAGAAATTGTAAAATTTCGAGAAGAGAAATTGTAAAATTTCGAGAAGAGAAATTGTAAAATTTCGAGAAGAGAAATTGTAAAATTTCGAGAAGAGAAATTGTAAAATTTCGAGAAGAGAAATTGTAAAATTTCGAGAAGAGAAATTGTAAAATTTCGAGAAGAGAAATTGTAAAATTTCGAGAAGAGAAATTGTAAAATTTCGAGAAGAGAAATTGTAAAATTATAAAAATTTTCAATTTTCCAGAGAAAGTTAAATTTTGAAAATAAATTGAAATTTCGAGAACAAGACGAATTTAAAAAAAAACTCCAAATTTTCAGATAAATCGAATTTTGAGGAAATTAGTAAAATAATTTAGAAAGAAAAGAGAATGTTGATAAAACTTCCCAGTTTCAAGAAAAGTATTGAACTTTAAATGAAAGTCAAAATTTCTAGAGAAAGTCAAACTTTAAGAAAAAAATCAAATTTTGAGATCTTAAAGTAGATGATTTTAGTTTCGAAATGAAAGTTGAAATTTCTAGAAAAAAAACGAATTTTGAAAAAGAGATTTCGAAAAAAATCAATTTGTCAAACGTTCTTGACCTTGAACTCAGATGACCATGAGTCACGCGATCTTGAACTCACGGGACCTTGAAAAATTTCGAGAAGAGAAATTGTAAAATTTCGAGAAGAGAAATTGTAAAATTTCGAGAAGAGAAATTGTAAAATTTCGAGAAGAGAAATTGTAAAATTTCGAGAAGAGAAATTGTAAAATTTCGAGAAGAGAAATTGTAAAATTTCGAGAAGAGAAATTGTAAAATTTCGAGAAGAGAAATTGTAAAATTTCGAGAAGAGAAATTGTAAAATTTCGAGAAGAGAAATTGTAAAATTTCGAGAAGAGAAATTGTAAAATTTCGAGAAGAGAAATTGTAAAATTTCGAGAAGAGAAATTGTAAAATTTCGAGAAGAGAAATTGTAAAATTTCGAGAAGAGAAATTGTAAAATTTCGAGAAGAGAAATTGTAAAATTTCGAGAAGAGAAATTGTAAAATTTCGAGAAGAGAAATTGTAAAATTTCGAGAAGAGAAATTGTAAAATTTCGAGAAGAGAAATTGTAAAATTTCGAGAAGAGAAATTGTAAAATTTCGAGAAGAGAACTTGAACTCGCTCTACCTCGAGTTTATGTGACCTTGACCGCACGATCTAACAGTTAGTTTTATAAAGAGTAAAAATTTCACAGAGAAAATCAAATTTTAAGAAAAAAACCAATTTTTGAGATTTAAAATAGATGAATTTTCTTCGAAATGAAAGTTGAAATTTCCAGAAAAAGCTTAATTTTGAGAAAAAGAAATTTCGAAAAAAATTAATTCGTCAAAAGTTCTCAAAAAAAAGCAAAATTGTGGGTAAAGACTTCGAATTTTGACAATAAATTGAACACATGCGACCTTGAACACATGTGACCTTGAGCACGATGCGACCTTGTCATCACGCGACCTTGAACGCACTCGACTTTGACCTCATGTGACCTTAGACACGTACAACCTTGACATCACAAGACCTTGAACGCATGCGACCTTGAATACACGCGACCTTGATTTCACGCGACCTTGACCGCACGTCACTTTGAACTTGCTTTACCTTGAGTCTGTTATTGAGATTTGACAACCCAGAAATGTTTCTTGCACATCCCCCCAATCCAAAATCGCTTAACTCATCCAAGTTTTCACTAAACCTAAATTTTGAAAAAAGTCGAAATTTTCTCAAAAACACTCATTTTTTTAAACTTGAAATTACGTGATTTTCCGACAAAAGATTCCACTGATTCTTCATTATTTTTTCTGTTGCAGCTTTCATTAAAATTTTGCAATTTGTTTAGAAATCTAGACTTTTTTTCGAAATTCTGCTTTTTTCTTTTACGAGAGTTTCTTTCGAAATTACAATTTATAATTTTTACAATAAAACCAAAACTTGGGAAAACTTAGTAGTTGGATGCTTCTGCAACTAGGGCAATCCCCGGAGCTTGGGTTTCCTCCACCTGTACGTTTAAAGACATTTTGTTGGAGGGGGCCCAAGATATAAAAAAAAAGTCCGTTGGTTCGAACTCTTGGCGTCCCTCTCGGCAACTGCGTCGTTCCTGGAGTGTTGTAAACTTAATAAATTATCGAAATTGTACAGGTATATTTAGACGGTAGTCGAGGTGTAAAAATCGACTCGGAGGGTTGGCAGCATTGATTGAAAGGTGTGAATTTATCGGAATTGACCCATGCGATCCGCCTGTAGCACGCGCCAGCTATGCCTTTAAGATCAAAGGAATAATCTAATAAACATTTAGGTGATTTATTTTTGCTGCCTGATTAGCAAAACTAATAGTTTCACCTTTGAGCAATCAGACATTTATAAATATAGCCAGCTGGCCATTTATCTTAACAGGAATCGATTTTCGTTTGATAATGCTTTCTATGTTTAAATTTTAAAATAGACGCCTTGATAAAACAAGAAGCTCAACGTTTGGATTGACCATCTTAGATCATGAACACGCGACGAAAATTAACCCAAATTTTGAGCAAAAAAAGAGAAAAGTCTCGAAATTACGATTTTTTCACAATATTTCAAGGAAAATGTACTTAGAACAGCGTGTCCTAAACTTTTTTCCTCTTGGCCCAGTCATTTGTATGCTTCCCCTTCGTGAACCATTAAAAATTTTTTTAACTACCTTAAAACTTCATTTTTCTCCTCAAAAATTTCGACCCCACTTCGAGGTTAAAAGTCAAAATGTCTTCTCTTCTTTTTAGTTTCTCTAATTTCCTTTTCTCGAAATTTCGACCTTGATCCCAAAATTTTGCCTCGAAATCCCAAGTTGAAGTTTCAAACTTCGTTCTTTGTTGTTTGTTAATCTTTAAACAAGATTTTTCCCCATGATGGGTTCCTCTTAAATTTTTCCAATTCATTTAATATCTTACATTCTTCTAAAAGTTCGATATTAAAATAGGAACTTTTTTCTCAGAATTTTGGTTGAAATCTTGCTATTTTAAAATCAAAATTTCAAGAAACAATGTAGAATGTTCCATTCTATCTTAAAACCGAAATTTTGAAAATAAATGCAAGTTTTTGAAAAGGAATTTGGAATGATAAAACTTTCAAAAAATGTCCAATTTAAACTTCCAATTTTTAATGTTTAACCTCAAATTTTGATTTTTTTTTTACTTCGATGTCTTTTATTCTAAGGATTTCGACTTCAGAAGTTGTGAGGTTTTTTTTTCATAATTTTTGTTAGTGAAAGTTAAAATGTCTTTTTCTTTTGTTTTTCGAACACAAGCTTTTAAGTTTTTTTGAAATATCTGACCTGAACTCAAACTTAAACGCTAGAATTTTTTTCAACATCGAAATTGGTTGACATTGATTGTTTTACTCAATTTTAGTGAAAATTGATTTTTTTAAATCTAAAATATCGACTTTTAAAATAGAAATTTGAACTTTTTTCTTGAAATTTAGAAATCAAAAGTTATGACTGGTTTTTTTTTCTAAATATCTTCACCATTCCTCTAAAAAAAATTAATTTAATTCAGTGAATAAGTCAACTTCTAGTCTAGTGAGCTTAAAAGTGTAATTTGACCTTTTTTATTGTCAATTCAATATTTCAATTCATGTCAATACTCCAAATGTTTAATTTTCAATTTCATTTTCATTTCAACTTTGAAAAAAATATCAAAATTTTAAATTTAGAAAATATTTGTACCTTTTAAAGGAATTGAAATTTCGAGAAAAAAGTCGAAATTATGAACAAAAAATCGGAATTTCGAGATTAAGGTCGAAATTTCTGATTTTTTCTTAATTGATGTCATTTCTACACCTTCGTATAGTTCAGTGGTTCATGTTTTAAAAAAAAAGTTATGACGCAATCAGTAACAACATGCTCTATGAATCGACCTTTATCTGCAGAGTTACCTTGGCGAAAATACTTTTAAATTGTCACTTCTCAGTGACATATTTCATTGAAGTATCTGTGTCTTCAACCGGTTTTAAAATATGTCGTCTTCCCTCAAAATTAATAAAATTTATGATTGTATCATACCTGATAATAATTTTGTAAACTGAACACTAATTGTGGCCAGCGCAGCCAGCCTTCTCTCCAACCTTATGTTCAAATACGATACGTCACTAGAAGATACTTCAAAAAAATGCAGACCTAGTTTTGACACAAATGTAATCCAGGAATATGTATTTGTTATAATTTATAATTGTGATAATCCTTCGAAATTTGTAATATAAAAATAATTGCAAATTCTAAAACTACCACATACACATACTATGACCGAAATGTATTAGAACTACTCCGTGTGGAAAAGCGCCATAGATCTGTTCAGATCTATGAAAGCGTACATAGCAGTGTAGCCAACTCGAAAATATCAATTTCTGCCATGCCGATCAAAAAATCCTGCTATTTGTCCGCCAAACCTGCTGCCCACCCTTGAATCTTTTATAAACAAGGTTGTTACACATATGGTACGCACGGCGGATCTTCTCCCTTACGACACAACAATAGACAAATGTATCGTTTGATTACCATAGCAACGGAAAGAAGTTCGTTGTCAATCAAGTGAGACATTTGTCCGTCTGGATTTGCAGAATAAAAGTAACTGCCTAACAAAAATAAAATATACAATTTACAACTTAAGAGAAAAGAACTGCACTACGTTATTTGGGTTTATGTTGATTGTACAGATACTGAAATATTCAAATTAGGTATATATACATGCATATTATGTCCGACTTAGAGATTTTAGCTAAATCCCGCTACAATTTTACTAATTTAAACAAACCTTCCGGCTACATATTGCTAGCATCAAAATTCTGCTACTGTAACAGAATTCTGCTACGGTTGGCAACACTGGTACATAGAACAACAACAACAATGGTATTATTATTGTTTACCCCTTAAATGCATTAATGATTTGCTTGCTTGCTTTTAATATATATAATTTAAGACCAAGAATTGTTACCTTGTTTAGGTTATTCGAAACATTACTGTTTTTAATCATTAAAACATCGAAAAGGTAGTTAATAGGGATGTCGATCAATCGAACAATCGTTTTTGTTAGGTCTCAAGATCGATCTAATGAACGATTAAAAAATCCTAAGAATCGAATCGATTTATCTTACCTGCAGGTCACTGTAAATTTAATGACAAAATTTTTTATATAAGTGTATTTATGTCGTTATGTTATTCTCCACTTCCATCTACTAGCAATAACTACGTTAATAAGCTAACAGATGGCAGCAGTAACATTTCTTTTCATTCATTATGTCGTTGACCGACTAGGAAGATAACTGTGGCGCTATCATAGTTTGTTCCGCTAGAGTGTTATTCTGTCAGTTGTCAGATTGTTAAATGAACGTATTTATTTTGTCCATTTATTTTAAAATTAGGCTTAAAATCCATAAAAAACACAAAATCACAATTGTAAACACTAACCTCACTTGGTCAACTTGCAGTTATGTACAAAATATATACAAAGCATAGAATATAATAAATCTAACTGTCAACCACAAGCTGGACATAGTGGTGGCGCCATTTTCTTTAAATTGTAAATGTTATGCAGGCTCTTCACTCTCGGCGAGCCATCTCGTCCGAGCGCCTTGGCGAGACATTTGACAGGAAAATGCAATGCGAACACTACCCTACACTCTCGTATTGAGTATAAAACATAGATAGCTGTAGGTACCACAGAACATATGTAGGTTATCCTGCATCATGGATGTAGTCGAAATTGCTGCTGTTGCAGCGAATTGTGCATATAATTATTATAATAACTTATTAATTTATACAATAAAAACAAGTGGCAAACAAAAATCCAACCTCAATGGTCAACAAACACAAAAGAGAACGCGAGAGTGTGGTTGAAGTAGTAGTTCTCGTTCCCCGGTAGTGCTCGGTTCCTTTGGCTCGGCCCCAAAAAACCGACTCGACATGGAGGGCACCCGAGATGAACGGAGATGAAGTTAATCAAAGCGAGCTTACCCAAAGACAAGACCACCTTCTACCAAGAAGGCTGTAATATATAATATATATTATAGTCTTTTTGCCTTCTACATTCCCGCCTTCGGGTTGTCTCGTGCTGTCCCGGTGAGAGTGAAGAGCCAGCATTAAACCACAGTATAGATATTAGCTTATGCATACAGTAGCGACAAATTGCTAAAATTTTGTCACGAATTTTGTTTGCTCATGCGTCAATTTGCACAATCCCGAACATGGCGTCGCAGTGTTCTATGATTACCAGAAATAAGATCTATGGTCGTTGGGTAACTGAATGTCAGTTGAGAGTTGCCACGTGTTCGGGAAAATCAGCACTTGAGCGAATATGATTTTTTATTTTACGTTCATATGTTATTCATTCATGGTAAAAATGTAAGACAATTCATTTACATTTATGGATGTTCTAGAAATTTGATATGGTCAGGGATTTTCATCCGAATTGTGGAA
Organism: Dastarcus helophoroides; assembly: GCA_028583605.1. NCBI lineage: Eukaryota > Metazoa > Arthropoda > Insecta > Coleoptera > Bothrideridae > Dastarcus > Dastarcus helophoroides. Next base: position 12,810,747 of record CM053334.1, read on the forward strand.
TTTTTAAGGAGATTGTTCGCGAATAATGTTTAGGTTATCTGGCAACACTGGATCAGTTTAATTGAAATGTCAGTCTTGTTTTAATTCATTGCGCTAATAAGATGAAACCAAATAAAAGAGAAAAGAGGAGAATTCACATGTTCTATTTATAAATGTAACTCTAACAGCAATAATAATTTGATAAAATCAGCTTCTTTTTAATTTCCAAGAGGCGGCAAACGGTAATATTCGGGTACACCCAATTTGTTTTATTTAAAAAAAACTGTTTTATTATAGGTACTCGCATTTGTCAGTTTTATACAAAAAAATAAATAAGTTGTTTCCTGTAGAAATTATTTTGCGGTCAGTCACAATCTGTGTTTTGTTTTTCTTTGTGTATTCTTTATACTTATTAGGTTATCAGTAATTACCAAATACACATTATTTAAAAAATACACGAGAACTAGTATTTTTGGACTATTTGTAAAGTAGTAAATTAGAATTTAAACCCTAAAAACTATTGAAATTAATAAACTTGATGGTTTTGTTTAATAAATAAATTTAAATTTTCGCGGCCGTGCACAATCCACAACATGGCTGATTCCATTGAAGGTCAACGATTTTAGCTACTTCAAGATCAAAGGTACCGACACTTTTGTCACTACTGTATGCGTAAGCTAATATCTATACTGTGATTAAACTATAAATTATTACGTAATTTCCGTTTCTGAATGCTTTGCCGCAACACATTTTAACCTTTGTAGCACTTGAAGTTGATATTTTTGATATTGGAGATATGACGTCAATTCATCATTATCATTCAATTTTTCTTTTATTAGAAATGTTTAAAAATTTCACCAACAAAGCGATTAAGAAGGAATCGATTCTTTTACGCACGATTCGAATCGATCTAAAAATCTATTATTTTAAAAAGGAATCGACATCCTATTCTATGTGAAATAAACTAACCTCTTAATTTGTTAACTGTCATGAAGTGACGTTTTTAATAAATTTAAATATCACGTTGTCGCATTTCAAAAACTGTTTAGAAAATTGTCAACAAACCATAAAAATTTAAATATTTCCAAACTGGGCCGAAGAAACGTTAAATAAATTGAAAAAAACGTAATATTTCCGGTCAATGAGGGTCTACCATGAAGAATAATCCCTAGTAGGTAATAAAGACAGTAAGTTTATCGGCATTAAGTCATAGAACATCACTATTCAAGGTGTGGCGAATCCATCAGGTCGACCGATTTAAAATCTAGAGGAATATTTAAAGAAAATTATTCTGATCTTGCAATTACGAAGGCGTAGAAAGGACATCAGGTAAAAAAAAATCAGAAATATTCAGCTTAAATTCGATATTTCGACTTTAATCTCGAAATTTCGACTTAAAACTCGAAATTTCGACTTAAAATTCGATATTTCGATTTAAAACTCGAAATTTTGATTTTAATCTCGGAATCTCGTCTTCAATCTCGAAATTTTTATACTCTATGGTTAAGCTAGGTAAATGACAGTTGCGTCCCACTACTCCCCTTTCCAACCAATATTGACAGTTGGCAGTAGGGTGCGTTCAGTATTTATATTTTTAATTACCAAAAATATTGTCTTTTTTTTCTTGAAATTTCGAAATTACGAGTTGAAATTTCGAATTTAAAGTCGATATCTAGAGTTTAAAGTCGAAATTTCGGTAAAAAAGCCAACATTTCGAATTTAAAGTCGAAATTTCAAACTTGGTTGAAATTTCGAGAAAAGAATTGAAATATCGAGAAAAATGTCGAAATTTATTGAAAAAAGTCGAAATTTCTGAAAATAATTTATTTTAATCGATGTCCTTTCTACCACTTCGTAAAAAAATGAAAATTCTGAAAAATCGCATTTTCAAAAGTCAAGTTTTCTAAAAAAAACAGTTAACACTGTCAAAACGTCGAAATTTTGGTTGCTTTTTCAAAAAAATTGAAAATTTTAGAAGGTAGAACGTTTAAAAGAGTCGACATTTTTTAAAAAGTCGAAATTTTCAAAAGGTAAACGTTTTCAAAAGTCAAGAGTAAAAAAATGCCAAAATTTTGAAAAAGTAGAAATTTTGAAAGAGTTAAAATTTTCAGATAAACTATTCGCCTTTTTTTATTGAAATTTCTAAATTAAAGCTGAAATTTCCAGTTTAAAGTCGATTTTTCGAGTTTGAAGTTGAAATTTCGAGTTTGAAGTCGAAATTTCGAGTTGAAGTCGAAATTTCGAGTTGAAGTCGAAATTTCGAGTTGAAGTCGAAATTTCGAGTTAAAGTCGAAATTTTTAATTTTGTCGAAATTTCGAGAAAAAAAATCGAAATTTCGAGAAAAAAGTCGAAATATCGAGAAAAAATTCGAAATTTATTGAAAAAAGTCGAAATTTCGAAAAATAATTTATTTTAATCGATATCCTTTCTACCCCTTCGTAACAAAATGAAAATTCTGAAAAATGGCATTTTCAGAAGTCAAGTTTAAAAAAAAAACAGTTAAAATCGTCAAAACGTCAGCATTTTGGTTGCATTTTCCAAAAAAATTGAAGATTTTAGAAGGTAGAATGTTTAAGAGTCGACATTTTTTAAAAAGTCGATATTTTCAAAAGGTAAACGTTTTCAGAAGTCAAGTGTAAAACGATGCCAAAATTTTGAAAAAAATAAAAATTTTGAAAGAGTTAAAATTTTCAAATAAACTCTTCGTCTTTTTTTTTGAAATTTCTAAATTTCGAGTTTAAAGTCGATTTTTCGAGTTTAAAATTTCAAAAAGAGAGAAGAGTTCAAACGTCAAGAGTAAAAAAATGCCAACATTTTGAAAAAATAGAAATTTTGAAACAGTTAAAATTTTCCGATAAACTCAAAATATCGAGAAAAATCAAAATTTAAAAAAAATGGGAAGTTTTAAATAAGTGGCAGTTTGATAATGAAAAAATTTTAAAAACAATAAACATTGAAAAAAATCGAAACTTTCAAAAAGATTCGAACGTTTCAAAGCGTGAAATATTTAAGTGGTCGAAAATTTTGGAAAAAAATCGAAATATCAGAAAAAATCCAAATGAAAGACAAATTTTTTGGAAAAAAAGTTCAAATTTTGAAGCCAATATTTTCAAAATTGGCAAAATACAAAAAAATATCTATTTTTTTTAAAGTTGAACTTATCAAAAAGGAATCTACTTCTTTTAAGTTGAAATTAGAATAAAAGTTGGATTAACAACAATAAATCACAATATAAGAAATTGCCAATCTTTAACAGAAGGTTATTGAAAATTTAAAATTGTGAAAGGAGTAACTGGCGGAGAAGAAGCCAATAAAACATAAATGAAATTACCAATAGTTCGCAAAGATACCGAGAATATCAAAAATTCAGAATGTTCAAAAAAAGTTGAAGTTTCCAGAAAAGGTTGAAATGGTAATACGAGTTTTTCAAAAAAAAAAACTCGAAAATTTAAAAAAGCTGAAATTCTCGATAACAGTCGTAATCCTATTTCTTTCCCGATATCGACAAGGTTAGAATTAAGAATTTGCACCTAAATAAATACCAATTAATTATGTGGAAAACAAGTTCGTTCTTTACAGCTACAACTGGTCGAACTTCCACCACAAGTTGTTAGTTTTTTTTTTAAACTGAACATATAGCGATCAACTTAAACAGTTTTTTCAGTTGAAACTGTTTCGACTAATGTGAGAACTTATTTAGAATTGATTTTTAAACCAAACTTGAAATTCTTCAATCTTCAGCACAAAATGAGATTAAACTAGGAACAGAAAGATAACACTCGCTAGATAGCGTTATTTAAACAAAATCATCGGTATCTAACTAAAGCCAGCATTAAAATTACTTTTATATTATAAAAGATATATATTTACCATACTATGTATACATATAAAGCTTTGACAAATGTATTATAAGGCCTGTAGATGAAGAGGAAAAAATGTGATTTTTTTTGCCTACGTTAGCTCGAGCTATTTCTTTAAACAATGATCTATCGAATCTATCCAACTTTAAAGTAAACTTAGAAAACTAAAAAGATGTTTTGTTCTTTAAAATATACTTAAAATACTAAAGGGGAAAAAACCAAATTATTATTTAAAATATAGACAATTCGGAATGATTCATGGGGTTTACATTTTATTAGCTTGGTTTTAAAAAATAGTAGTTAAAAAATATCATACTTGGCACGTCTATCACAGATACTTTATAGTTCATATAAATTTTAATAAGGCTGCCAGTAGACCTAAGTTTATACTTTTTTTTTTCACATTTAATAGATACAAAAGCAACAAACGTCAAGAAATCAGATTTTTACATTTATTACATAATAACGCAATTTTTAGTATTGTACTCTTAGTAAGAAGGAATATGTAATACAATTCAGTAACTATATCATAAGAGTTCATTGTAGTTTACAAGTACAGTATTGTTTTGCAGTCCGGTTTTACTTTTGGGTAGCTTCGCTAACTATAAATGCAACAAAAATACCAAAAACAACCACATGAATATTTCTAGTACTCTAATTTGCCATACAACTTAGACAAGGCTGACTACTTTTTGACCCTAACCCGAATCTTGTCTGCTTGAAGGGCTACAATGTTGCTGCAAAGTCGAGTTAAGAGTTATCCGAAAATTTCGAGTTAATCAGAAACCTCAACTTAATTGCAAATTTCAACTTCTTTTCGAATTTACAGTGTTATTCTCTGAGTTTTCAATTTAATTTACTGTGGATCCATATTTATATTTTCACAGTGAGATTTAAGTTTCTATGCAAGGATAAAAAAATGAGACTAATGAAAGAAACACGAGCACACAGTAACAGCGTAAATTAATCAAATTTAGAACCGGGATTCTTCCAATAATCAGATTTTGACTTTCATTGCTTCCTTACTTATCTATAACTATAATTAAAATGACAAGTCATTAATTATCTTCCATGATGGTTGGATAATTTATGATTTACATGGTCAGGTTTTATAAAATATGAAGTTACAACTTGTTGAATTCATCTTCAAAAAAAGTACATAATCAAGAACTATCAGAATTGAAGCAATCATGTGAACAAAACAAGTTGTTATTCCTAAATAAAAATTTGGCACCAAGTAGCGATTTATGGCACATTTTACAGCCAAAACAGAAGTCGTGGAAATGGGTATCTTTGAGCGCAACGCCCTGCTCATTAGGGCTGATGATTTTCCCGCAAGCGCTGCAACTGTTAGCCTTCGTTCTCTCAAAACAGGGCAGACACAACGGCTGGGTGTTCTCCATAACGTAATTCTGCCCAGCCAATGGCATATCGCACTCGAAACAACAAAAATGCTTGATGTGGAACGTGGTACCTTCGGTTAGACAGTACTCTCGAGTGAAAATCAACTCATCGCAGGCGCCACAACGTGGGATACCCCGGATTTTGGCGTAGTCACGCCCACAGTAGATATTATCGGTTTTTTTATCATAGAAGTACATCATATCAGCCAGCTTTTGATTGCACCCGTGACAGCGCAAACACTCAGGATGGAACACCGCGTTGGATCTTTCATTGATCTCGATGGCGAAATCGTTTGATTTGAACGGTACCTTTACACTTGTGGCAAACGGGTAGATCGGTCGACTCAGAACGATGCGGATCACGCTCCGGTAAAGGTGTCTTGATAGTACGAATTATACTCGTGTTGTGCGTTCTTGATTTCGCGCGGTTCGTACGTAAGGTCTTTGATACCACCGATGGTGACCGCTAATGGATCTTGCGAACTCTCGTATACGCCCACATGACCCGGGAGGTAATGCGGAAGCGGTTTATGACCACTTAGATTAGAAATTGGCGCTTGGGGTATATTTCCAATAGGCCCCTAACGAACCGTGCTTCAAATTTGGTACATTGGCAGCGCGGCATGTCATCCATATTCAAACCTTGAGTCAAATTCGCTTCGTTTATTAAACCTCTATCGCTGGGGTTACAATACGTGGAATATGCCAAATCTTTCACACTAGATATTTTCTGGGGTTGCTGCTCTTCTCTAAACAAATTATGCTTAGTTTCCGCATAATGAGGTAAATTACGTTTGTCGCCCAATTCATCAGAGGGAGCGCACCCAACTGAATTATTCTGGTAATCAATCGAAGACGAATTCGCGTTGTCATAAGTTGGATATCGCACATCCTTCAAGTTATAAGGAAGAGCGTTCTGCTCGGATTGTTCCCTCTGATACCCTTGCGACACCAAATGGGGTAGTTGTCCTCTATTTGACAATTTTCCCCCGTTATTCAACTCCAAATCGCCCAATTGGCCGGCGTAATTCAAATTCCTCAAGTTTAACCTCGCCGGATGTTGAACATCATCGACAACGCCGCCAAACTTGGGTACATACACCCCACCTTGCGCCCTAATCGTATCTCTCATTCCATCAGAAGTGGGATCCTGCGGCGAGTTTTCGCTTTTTAACTTTAACCGTCCCAAATCCTGCCCCAACAACTCAGCTTTGCTCCCCCCGTGGAGTATCACATTCTCAGCGCTCGGCACCTCAACTAGCACCTTATTCTTTACAACCGCGGGCTTAATCTGTATGATTTTCCCGATGCCCACGCTACTTTCCTTAACGTGCGCTATATACTCGTTCATTTGCTTCAATTCGGCGTCGGTCAACTCGTGACAAAGCGTAGGGTCGATGTCGTGTATTGGTATCTGTTGCAGTAGCTGTTTCTTTCTCTCTTGGGCGGCTTCCGAACCTTTTATCGGGAGTAAATCCGGCGCTATCCGTCTTGAGATATTTATCGACAGTCTCGTTTTGCCCTGTCGGGGTCCAGTCTAATTCTACGGCGTCTTTCCGTCCGGGTAACACTGAAATCAAAACGTCACTTTAAAAACGTGTCCCCAATCGAGAGGAAGATAGTTACCGATTTTAGTTTTTAATTTATTGGGTCTGTGGCCCAATAACTCGAACCGGGCTAATCCGTATATGTCGTCGTCTTGCACCTCATGATTCTCCTTGGAGCATTTGCAGTTTTTGCAGATTTTTCTCCAAAAGTGTAGGTCCAAGCCTGCAAAGGAAACTTACGATAGAAATCATGAAATTAATTCAATGTTGACTAGTGACTTCTAATATTGGTAAATGGGTTTTTGGCTGCTAGAAAATTCTAAGCTGATGAAGTAGTACCTTTTTATAATGAGAATACAAGAAAACAGCAAAAATGCGGAAGCTAAACAATAGAAATGTTATGTTTATTAATTTTATTTAACATTTCCATGGCCCAGTTTGGAAATATTCAAATTTTTATTGTTTATTGAATATTCTAAAACAGTTTTTAATAAACATGTTTCCAACCAAAAAGAGTCCACCATTAAGAATAACAGAAATGTTGTATGAAAATGATCCTTAACTACTTTTTTTAGTTTAGATGTTAGTGTCTTTCTGAACATGATAGCTTTGCTATCGAAACGCGTTAGAGCAACTGTTGTTGCATTTTCTTAATATTTCTTGGTTTGAGAGGACAAAACTATTACTAACTACTTAAAAATTAGCTTTAAATTGCTTAAAAATGAGTTTACTCCTGAAAAACTATTAAATTTTAACGAAAAATGCCCCCTCAAGTGTGACCTCACAGTGTCTCAAACAAATTCGATAACCTAACCTAACCTCACCTAACCTAACTTAACCTGAGTAATAATAGGTTGCAAAATTTATTTTCGCATTCAGAAACTGCGAAAATGATTATTAAACTCTTAGTTACATCAATTGCCTATCAAATTAAGTCAATAACAGAAAAAAGAACCTTATATGTTAAAACAAGATTGCAACAGTTACATAACCTTACTTTACGTTCAACCTCATTGAAAATTAATAAAGATGGTAGAAATACGACGTCCATGTGAAAATATATACTACATAATAATAGGAAACTATTAATGTACCTTCTGTGGTCGAAATTCCTGTAATTGTTTTCAAAAGTAGAAAATTCACGTTTGTTTGGAACGCCAATGGCATTACACTTGCGGAATTACTTGCTAAAGCAGGAAACTTACATTTTTAATGGGCAGTGAAAGATAGAATTTGAAAATTAACTTTTTAAAATAACACTTCAAGAAGGAATTTAAAATATACAGTAATAATTACTTTGATGTGAACTTCAAAATGGATATTCAGAAAAATGAAAATGATTTTAATTTTCTAATAGATACCTGTTCAAGTGTTAGTAGTTCAAATAAGTTATAACTGTCAAAAATCTTTTATCATTTTAGTGTTATTCTATGATCTTAACCAGTGTTGCCATGTGTACGATAATTATTATTTTGTACTAGGGATGCGCATCGATTAGCTTAACATCAATGTTGTGACATCCGTGGTAAAATCATAAGAACAATCGATGTTAACGATATATCGTAATGAGAAAATGGATGTTTTCATAACCTCGATACTCAATGCGCATGCCTAGGGATGCAAGATCATTTTAATATCGATATAAATATTGACAGCAGACAAATATCGATAATCGATAATATCGAAAAAAATGTTATCGATTATCGATATTTTGGAAATTAACAAAAAAATTTGTAAACGTTCTCCGCTTTTAGAAATTTCTACGTATTTCGGGCATATTATTTTTCGACCTAAAAAAAAGGTCCTTGATCTCCATATTTTTGTCTATCATTGGTGACGATTGGACAATTGATATCGGCTATCGGGCAATATCGATAATATCATATCGACGATGTTATAATATCGATACTTTTGCTCCGATATTATCGATAATATCGGTCAACCGATATATCGTTGCATCCCTACGCATGCCTAATCAAGGGGTAATAAACCTAAAATTCGGACAAAATAGTCATTAAGAAATTATTTCTGTATTTATGGTCCCAATGTTTGATCGTGCCATTATTTTAAGAGTCAGGATAAACTAATAATTTAACATATTAGCGAATTAAAAAGGCATTTCCTGGAATTCTTAGTAATGGTAATGCTCTTCACCATTAGATGACGCTCAAAAAATAGTTTAACTAACATAAAATTAATATAAATAAATCAAATCAAGATAATAATGTAAAAAGTTCCTAGTAAACTAAAGAAACCATTTTTCTAGTGCAAATAAGTTCATTTTCATAAGATTGCTTTCAAATATCAAAACAACATAAAGAATCGATTGAATTAACATCGATGTTTTTTTCTTCGTAAAATCGATGTTTCCAAAACATGGACATTCGATGCGCAACCCCATTTTGTACTTTTATTCGTAACATCGATGTTTCCAAAACATGGACATTCGATGCGCATCCCTATTTTGTACTATAATTACAGCTCCCGTACGATGTACGATAGTACGTGTACGATAATGACTATTTGAACAATAATTTTGCAGGATTAAACATAGAGTAATTTAGAGTTGATTTTATAAATGACGAAAAATGACATGTTGAAGACTTTTTTTTGGTCGGCAACATTTTAAAACTCGTCCGAAGCATCGAAGCATGAAATGGTTGGCCGTTAAAATCCCTAAACCGCGAACGAAAGCGAAAAAATAATGTAGGATATTTTTTTATAACTCATAGGTTAATTTTTTATTTTCAACTGGCAACACTGGTTTATGTGTTTTATCTGTCAAATTAATTATGGATTCAAGTTACAAAAGTAGATGTATTTTAATGGTTTCGTTAGGCAGTGACGGTGTCAATTACAACTCTTTTAGAAACTAGATGTCTTTAGGCGCGATAACCTCACTTTATACATTTTTTTCGGATAGCTCCCGTAACCTCTAACGCTAACCAACAACCCAACAAAGGCATATGCGATACCATGCGATAGGCGCGATGTCAAAACATCGTTATCACTTGATTACAGATAAGCTCTACACATTGTACAAGCATTTATCTTATCAATAAGCTACTATGCTACCAATGTCAATTTTATCAGGAAACATCAAAAATAATACACAACTTTGGTTTAAACACGCTTTATTTACTCAACATGTATAACATTCAAAGTAAAGCGTTATTGCAAACTTAGCCAATCCAAAATTTACTTGCACGGAAGTTCCCAACTTGCCAAAAATAATACACAAATTTGTTTAAAACACGCTTCATTTACCCAACATGTATAACATACAAAATAAAGCGGTATTGCAAACTTAGCCAATTCAAAATTTACTTGCACAAAGTTCCCAACTTACCAAAAATAATACACAAATTTGTTTAAAACACGCTTTATTTACCCAACATGTATAACATACAAAAGTAAAGCGGTATTGCAAACTTAACCAATCCAAAATTTACTTGCACGAAGTTCCCAACTTACCAAAAATAATACACAAATTTGTTTAAAACACGCTTTATTTACCCAACACGTATAACATACAAAGCGGTATCGTAAGCTTAACCAATCCAAAATTTACTTGCACGAAGTTCCCAACTGCCTACATTACATTACCTGGGCATTTCTCATTGCAATTAAGACAAGGGGCACCGGCACCGATTTCGTGGCCCAGCCTAGTTTTTAGACGTTTTTCTCGCTTTGCTTCCAATTCCTTCAGCCAATTCGGCGTTTCCGGCACTTCAACTTCACTGGACATTTCCGCGACGACGAATATTCACAAAATAACTCGATACTTGTAAAACGATCAACAGGTTTCATTGATAAGTGAGGTGTGATTCATGTTTGAAAACTTAAAAACAATGGTCCGGGTCAGAGATGATTCATCCGTCACTCGAGAAACGTTCGGTAGGTCCAACGCCCACAATGGCAAATACCACAGAACATGACAAGCCAAGGTTTTTAAGCGAGAAGGTCGACGCGTTTTACTAGGACGCGACGTACTGACTCGGAAGTCATAGAGCGTAGAATAAGTCAGACGCGCCAAGGTTCGCAAATAGAAAGGTCTTTGCATTTCACATTGGTGGCAAGCGTACGTTAAATTCTTTTCGAGAGATAAATTCAGACGATTGTTCTTATTTTGAATCTTTTTCAATCATCAACTGATTTAAATATTTGTTGTGAATAAGTCAGACGCGCCAAGGTTCGGAAATAAAAAGGTCTTCGCATTTCACATTGGCGGCAAGCATAAGTTAAATTCTTTTCGAGAGATACATTCAGACGATCGTTCTTATTTTGATTCTTTTTCAATCATCAATTGATTCAAATATTTGTTTCGAAAACTGAATTGCATGTTTTTAGCGGTAATTATTACAAAAATGGTTTTTGACAATTACCAAAGTACAAATGAAGCAGTCTTTTCTCTTCGAATAAGTGGTAGAATTATAATGTTCTTTAAAACACTGCGAAAGCTCTGAAAAATACTTTACTTCTATGGTTATTTAATTAATAGAGTCATTTTTATCCCCTAACCTTTGAACCGAACATTCTTCTGGAATTTCAGTAGACGGGTGCAGATGGTGCGTGTCTTCGGAAGGCGTCCGTAGGTGGCGCGTGTCTTCGGAAGCCGTCCGTAGGTGGCGCGTGTCTTCGGAAGCCGTCCGTAGGTGACGCGTGTCTTCAGAAGCCGCCCGTAGGTGGCACGTGTCTTCGGAGACCGTCCGTAGGTTACTGCAGAGGTTGTGTAGATGGCGTTTCACTCTAAAATGGTTGCAGATGGTTTCTTATCGATACTAGACCTTTTTAATTCACCATTACTTACTCATTAACATTTAGACGCAGTTTTAAATAATGACTGGGTTTAATACTCACGCTAATATTTCACGTTTAGTAATGAGAGCACCTTAACCTAGCTTTTAAAATTTGAATGGACAATACTTAACGTTATAGTTATGAGTTTGTAACTTAACTTATTATTAGTCTTTTCACTCAAGAAATTCACAATTATAAAATTATTTTTATAATTAAAAATCATGGTTACAATTCAATAAGTTAAAATGTTATAAAAATGCAATACGTTAAAATGGGTTAAAATGCAATGCAAGAGCCAATAAAATTAAATAAAAACATCTAATTCCTGTAAGGCATTAGTTTTTGATACCTAAGTGCTAAAGTATTGTAATGTTCGGGTTTATTAGCAGCCACAGAGTATCGCCCTAGTATTCCATAAGCAGGCGTAAGTGCGTCGACGTTTACATCATGAATGGTTTTTCTAACGCTCGCCATATTGATTTGACCCTTAATGCTCTTCTGCAATCGTTCGTCCATACAAGGCATGGGCGCATCGAACTCCATCAACTTTCCGCAGATCAAGCACAAGCTGTGACCTTGTTCGTCTGAATTCTCTGGCACTGGGAACATCCGATCGTCCAATTGAAACTTATGCACGCAGACGTGGTCACCATATTCTTTGGCTTCGACGACACATTTGTGCGTTCTCCAGATAATGATCTTTTCGAAAATTTATCATATCTTCCTAAGCTGAACGCAGTCGCGACAGTCATTAGCCCCACGTTCCTCGCATTGTTGCCCTTGGTCTTTCATTACTTTAGGCGCAGTCGAAGTGCCCCTGACGAACTCCATGCACGTCATCTTTTCGGACGTGCACACCGGACAACGGAATTCAGTTGCAGTACCTAAAAAGCTAAAGTTGATTAACCAAAATGAGCTAAGGTTTCTGGAATAAAAATATAATCGAAATTTGATTGAAAAGATAAATAAAATTGAAAGTATAGAATGTTGGGAACAAATTTTAAAAAACTAGAAAATCAAATGTTCTGGAACGTTGTATGTATTAGAAGTCGATTTGGCTAAAATTTATTTCGAATAAAAACTTGAAGCTGTCTTTAACTTGGAACTGTGTCAAATTTACAAAAGAGAAAGAAGTGCCAAAATTGAAAACAAACCTGAAATTGTGAAAAAAGGCTCAAAAATAATCGATATTTCTAAAAAAATAATAGTTCAGATACATTTACAGTCAAATCTTCAGCAAAAAAAAAGGAAGAAGTCAACTGTATATTTTTACTTGGTCCGAAATGGAAACATATTTCCTCACCTCGCTGTTTACGACGTTTGCGACATGTTTGGATGCAGCAGTCTAACCTCTTTGGAAAGTCTGTTTCGGTGCCCCTTCGTATTGTAGAACATATACAGCTGGTTGTGTGGGCATCTTTAAACTTGGTACGATCCCCGCTTTTCTTCGACTTCTTCTTCTTCTTTACGGATTTGCGGCGGTGCCCGTGGTGGTCGCTTGCCATCGCCTTCTTAAATTGTTCCAAAATGTTCTTGCAAATCCGACACTGCGTGGGCCCGTTTGCTAGACTCCGATAATTGATTTTTTTCCTTGTAGCATTTTAAGCAAAACGTCTCTTTTAATCCAGTGGACGGGTTAATGTTGTAAGAGGTGTAACCGTAGCTCAAATGGGGGACACCGCCGTTGAGGGCAAACACATCTTGACGGGCGTTCGATAAGGGTCGGTTTTATACCCGTTTTATTACAGTAGCACAAACTGGGTACCTTGTGGGTTGATGGGGGCTTGTGGAGTTTGCATTCTGTGGTTTTTTTGGGGGATTTCCGGATCGAAGTAGAGGGCGTTCCGGTTCTTGCCACAGAAGGGACACTTGCAAACATCGGCGTAGGTAAGGACAGACGAAATGTTGCTCGAATCATTTCTGGTAAACCAGCTACTTGCTAATCGTTCCTCGTCTTTGGCCTCGACGGATCGAAGCTTGAAAAAATATTCGTATTTCATTTTAAACAAAAGTGATAACTTTGCATCTAAAAATTTACAATTTTATAATTACCTCAATTTTTTATGTCCAAATCCCATCTCGAGGTTAGTTAACAATTAGAATTATAATTGTTATTTAATTTTAAAGATGCTAGATTTGTTAATTAGACTTGTTGTATTCCATTTTTATAAACTTAAATAAATAATGATGTTTTGACGTGTTTTTAATTAATCAATATGAGTGACAATGTTCTGTTTGTATTCTAATTACCCTTACATGGTAACCACGCTGCGCTGCTTAGTAAAATATAATTTTAATTTAATTTGTCCACATATTGCTAAAATCGCAAATCAAAATTATATTTCTGGATAGTTTTTTATAAATTGTTTATAATTATTTCAATTAATAGAAAATGGAAACGGCGCAGCACGTCTACAGCGTCTCCTCAGATGTTTGTACTCTATGTTTGGTGGTATTCTATGCGTTGTGTTTCAGCTTATAGATAATCTATGGTCCGAAGACAATAATCAACTGATTGTGTGGCATTACTTATCACTATCCACGTATTTCTACAGTTCTTTGCTTGGTTCAGCCATTTTTCAGAAGAAAATCGACAATTTGGACATTCAGTTACAATTTATCAGAAAGGAGTAAACATTTTAAATTTGAACCCTAATCCATCAATGTATAGTCAATAGAGAGTTTGTTAAATTTGGAATTTAAAGTCAAAATTTTAGGAGAAAATAGAATATCGATATTTACGTCATTATAAAAATTTAAGGTTTGATAATGTTTATTAATTTTATTTACCATTTCTGTTTGATAATGATGTAAACTGCAGTCACAATTTATGAATATACGTAAGTTACATTAAAAGCATAAAATTATTTAATTTCCCAGTTATTAACAGTGAAACATCACAGAATATCGGCTTCAGTGATCACGTTTAAAAACTGTAGATTTAGTTGACATAAAAAAATACCACATTTATAAAAGCAATTTAAAATTGAAATTCAAACTTTTGAGAAGAAGTCTATTTTAAATCTAAATTTCGATGGCAAAACTAAATTTACCCATTTAAAATTAGTATTTCGACTTTCGACTAATAAGTTGTAATTAAAAAAAAGTCGATATCTGTACACAACTTACAAGAAAACGAACGCGATAATTATTATTTTTTAAGTTTAATCCACTCCCAACGTGCCTTTAGTGTACTGTTTTTAAATTCGGAACTTCCCTAAATCTCGATTTTTAGACGGCTATCTAGTTCATCATAATAGTTGAAGTGGCGCTGCACACTTTAAAAGTTAAACAAAAATAAACACCTTTAGTGCGCCTTCTCCAATATTTATACTCTATGCTTCGCTTGTAGATCATTTGTCCTGTAGTTCGGAACGTACACGGAGATGAGAGAAATTATCTACTCGCACATCTATGATCGGACATCCAATACATCTACCACCGTATTAAAGGATCCATTCATATTTCACAATAAAGTAACATTGATTATACACAATGATCGTAAAAAATTCAAAACTTACAGTTCGCAAGGATAAATGGGCGATCTGGTTCGGATATCTGTGCCGCAGCGAAAATCTATGGGCTCATCATTGGAATCAGCTGGAACTTGTATCTACAAATCGACATTTGCGGCGCCTGCGCCCCAGTTCTATTATCGAGTTTGTTTCTCCTTGTTGCTGCATCTCCAAAGAATATTATCAGCACTTTACCGGGATTTTCGCCCCGAAGCTACCGAAATTTTGAATTTTGCCGGCGGCCGCACAAACAGACATTTAGGAAATGTCAAGAAAGCGAGGGGATATTTCGGTGAGTGATGTGACAACAGTCGTAACCTCAATTCTTTGTTGATTTTTCGCGTTTGTGTTTTCGATTTCTCTCGTTTGTGTTTTCCATTGTTCTCTTTTGTGCTTTCGATTTTTCGTGTTAAAATGTACATCCGATTGTTCCAGCGCGAGGAAATCGCCAGACAGTTTCTTTTGCCTGAGCGGCAATCGAAAATCGACACGCTGCTGAAGCAAGATGGTCAAGCGTATTGCATTTGTAGGTCGTCCGACAGCTCTAGGTTTATGATTGCTTGTGACGCCTGCGAAGAATGGTGAGTACTCGTTTTAATTGTGATTTATGTCCCCAAAATCCTAAGTAACTTAAGATTCTAAATGTTGTAAACGCTTTTGTTTTTAGTCCATTTCACATAAATATGCATAAAAATAGACCGTGAAGTATTAAGTCAAAGTTACTAAAAAAAATAACTAGAAATAAAGCTGCCTTCATGCTAGGTATGTTATGGAGCCCGTAACCATATCTGAAACTATTAGATATCTGAAATAAATTCCTATGTGTATCTGTAACCGAAACCGATATCTGTAACCGAAACCGATATCTGTAACCGAAACCGATATCCATAACCGAAACCGATATAATATTCAGAATACATCTATATCAGCATCCAGATCGAAATATCAATTCCCTAACAATCTTACTTCGTTTTGATAATTTGATGATTAATGATTAATCTGTTGCCTATATTTCAGGGGTTATTTGGCAGTAATAATCAGACTACTGGTTTTCTTACATTGTTTTTAATTAGTATTACTTAGAAATTAAATAAATTTAATAAACTTTATTAAGAATTTAATAATTTTCATCAGAAAGTGACATAAAATATGAAAAAAATCACTCTTAAAACAACCGATAACAAATCAAAATATTTAGGTTAGAATTTTAAGAACACAGAACCCCATTAAGAAATGTCACAGTGTTGCCACAAGACCATATCTAAATGTTACTAGTTCTTGTTGCCACTACAAAATTAGAAGTCCACAGTGAATTTTTGTGCAGATTTATTCTGAAATGAACTAAACAAGTTAGCTGGAATAAAAATCGTTAATTCTACGAATTCGCAGTTTTGTCAAAATTGGTCAAGAAAAATCTAAAATGTCTTAATTTAAAAATTTCAAACTCAAACTTATAATTTTGATAAAACAGTTCAAATTTCTAGGAAAATATTTGAAGTTTGTATGAACAAAATCGAGTTTTACATGAAACTGCACAAAAAACATAGAAATATCAAATTAAATTTCAGTTAAAAAAAACCAAAACTTTGGCACAGATCGTAATTTGAAAAAATCTTGCGAAGAATCCAACTTTGCGAAAGCGCAAAAAAACTGTTTTTATCTAACAATTTTGACAATGCGTGAAAAATGACCAATAAATCGGCAATCAGATTGCTATTTATCAATAAATGTTCGCAGGTATCATGGGGATTGCATCGGTATATCCGAAAAGGAAGCGAAACTGATCAAGCAGTACTTTTGCGTGCGCTGCATCGACGAGGACCCTACGCTAAAAACGCGGTGGAAAACCAAACGAGATGACTCGGCCTACGGCGGCCACAAACACCGAAGAACGCAGATCCAGAAAGCGCAAAGAGCGCGGCGAAAACAAAAATGACAAGAAACTAAAGCGATGCGGCGACTGCATGGGGTGCTACCGCACCGAAGACTGCGGTAAATGCGACGTTTGTACCAAGAAACACCGCCACGGCTCCCGCCAGAAAGAGCGCTTGCAAGCAGCGGATTTGCGTCAATTACGGAGGGTACGCTCTTGGGTTTTTGTTGGTCAGATTTTACGTGATATTTTAGGGGTGGGCGAAGGAAGCGAAGGGACTCGAGCTCCGATCACGAATTACCTAGTAATACGCATCTGCAAACCGATTATCCGAGACAGTGCTATGGCCCCATGTGCACAAACAGCGCCAGATACGGCTCCAAATACTGTTCGGATAACTGCGGCCTTAAGCTGGCCACCAATAGAATTTTGCAGGTTTTACCCCAGAGAATCCAAGAATGGGCTTTGAGCCCCTCGGTTGCGGAAGACAACAATATCAAAGGTTGTGCTACTAATTCGTTTCCAACTTAAATCAAATTACTTTTTCTTTTAGCGTTGGATCTGGTACGGAAGCAACAGTTGGAAGTCCGGCAGATTTTACAAGAATTAGATAAACGACATCGTGAATTGGACGCCTTAGTCGATAGAGCGAAAAGCGCCACAATTGACCCCAATCAGGAGAACGACAACGAAGAAGAGTATGAAATGTCGATGTACTGTATCACATGCGGCCACGAAATCCACTCCAGAACCGCCATAAAGCATATGGAAAAGTGCTTTAACAAGTACGAATCCCAGGCTTCTTTCGGCTCAATATTCAAAACGCGAATTGAGGGTAATTTGCCCAATAATGTCCCCTTGTTAGTTTAAGCCTCCGTTTTAGGAAACAACATGTTTTGCGATTTCTACAACACGTCCAACCGCACCTACTGCAAGCGGTTGCGCGTGCTGTGCCCCGAGCATTGCAAAGATCCCAAAATTGGGGAAAACGAGGTTTGTGGATGCCCCTTGGTGACGAACGTGTTCGATTTGACGGGGGAGTTTTGTCGGGCACCGAAAAAGTCTTGCGTCAAGCATTACGTCTGGGAGAAGTTGCGACGCGCTGAGGTATGTTGTACTTTTGTCAATTCAACGTTCACACTGTTTAAAATCAATATTTTTGTCCAGATTGATTTAGAACGGGTTAGGCAGTGGTTGAAAATGGACGAATTGCTGGAGAAGGAGCGTTCTATAAGGAGCATAATGGCATCTAGGGCCGGAGTACTTGCTTTGATGTTGCATTCTACTTATAATCATGAGGTTATGGAGCAAATTACTAAGGCGAGTCAACAAGATCAGAAAGCTGTTGAACAAGAGCTTGCCAAACATTTTAAAGATGGTTCTAAGTCTGTTAGATATTAAGTAATTTAGTTATTTTTGCTTGAAAATATAGAAATTTCAAAAACGTACAATTATTTTATTCCAGTATTTTGTTTGATAATTCTTTATTTTGAATTAAAAATTTTTATACCTAAAAATAATTGAAACACAGTGAAATTTTCATTTCTTGGAGAGCTATCTATTTGTCTTAATAGAGTTCGGCATTTTAAAGTTTCTATTAAATCCTGTAACCGCAATTGTTTTCAGATATGTATTTTGGTGGTTAACATATGTATTAACCCTTTCGCGCCAAAGACCGTATATTCCCGTGTTAAAAAAATGTGACAAATAGTCGAAGACTGTATTTATCAGAATTATATTTTTAATTTAGTACAATATTCCTGTAGAGACGCCGATTATCGTACTTTTCCCGTAAATGTATGCTATAACGACGAAGACCATACGATTCCATAAACCTCGAAAACTGCCCTCCTTACGGGCACACTTAAAAATAGGAAAATAGCATATCGGGAAAGGGTTAATGTAACAAGGCATCATTGAATATGATTTAAACTATTTAACTATATACAACATTTCTTTATTATACGCAATATTTCGTTATCTAGAATAAAATAGAATTCTTTAATGAGGCCAGCTATAGCAGAAGATTGGACTTACTAAATGGATTCCTTATCCCCTCGCTTGCTGGTTACATTTAAACCATGTTTATAATAAAAGTCGCTTCAAATGAGTATTTTTGTTATAATAGGGTTCTACTGTTATATATAATCTTTGGAAATTTACCATAACTTAATAAAAGTAAAATTTTCAAGTTTTAAATGTAAAATTCATTATTCAACTAAATTTCACAAACGCCAAAATTATAACTTTTTTAGTAACGTAGAAAGGACATCGATTAAAAAAAATATTTTTAGAAATTTCGACTTTTCTCGAAATTTCGTCTTTAATCTCGGAATTTCGAGGAAGTCGAAATTTCGACTTCTCGAAATTTCGATTTTAGTCACGAAATTTCGACTTTAAACTCGCACATTTTGACTTTTTCCTCGAAATGTCGACTTCAATCTCGGAATTTCGGCTTAAAACTCGAAATTTTAATTTTTTTCTCCAAATTTTGGTAATTAAAAATAGACAATATTGAACGCACCCTACTGCCAACTGTCAATATTTAAGAAATTCTTAAAATTCATCTCGAAATTCCGATATTAAACTCGAATATTCAATTTTTTTCTTCAAGTTTCAACATTTAAACGCGACATTTCACTTTGAAAATTATTGATACTCTTCAAGGAAGCGTTGATTGTACAAATTTATATATTTATTCAATCAACGCTTCAAGTATTAAAAATCCCACAAAATAGTAAATCTGACAACGCTGCTCCAAGCTACGTAATGAATGTAGTAAGTCGATTCGCAAGACATTATTTAGTATCGATACTATAACGTTATTAAAGTAACTTTATAAAATAACACCAAAAATTTAATACTTATTCGATCCGTTGATTCAATAGCTCGATCCCTGTCGATGACCAGTGATGCCAATCCGAAAATATCAATTTCTGTCACGCCGAACAAAAAATCCTGCTATTTGTCCGCCAAACCTGCTGCCCACCCTTGAATCATGGCGGTGCAGGCAGCAGTAGCGGGGGGGAAACAGGAACTTTAGTTCGCCAGACAGGGTGGTGGCGCTAGTTCTTGGTCAGATTAAGTGTTTTTTCATATTCAATGTTGGTTAGCTACAAATATTTTGTGTTGGCTACCTGAACTGGCCTGACAATTGACATTTGAATTATACAGTGTTGTCATGTACCCGTGTAGATCTGGTCCTTGGAAGATTTTCAACATCTTGGACAGATTTGGCCAGAAAATAAGAGGTGATGTGAGCGATTTATTTTTCGGTCTTTTGGCAACATTGTGCCATTTGTTTGTTTAAGCCATATACGAAGAAGGATGTAATGGCGGTTTTCATTTGATGTAAACAATAATTTGGCGGTAAGTAGTTTTTGTAGTAAATATTTATTCGGTAATAATTTAGTATATGACCTGGTTTTCCAAACACATGTAATTTTGTAATATTCACTAGACATTGTCTATATTTACTTGACTTAGCAGTTAATGGTTAAAGTGTCTATTGTTTGGTTTTGGAATTAATCCTATAAAAATAATTTCAACCTAATTTTGTTTGCGTTACTGGCATAATATTTGTAGAAGTAGTCTTGCAAACTAAATAATTTTCTTGTGCCAAACTTTCTAATTGTTTTGGTTTTACTTTTTCATGCTTTATTCTTGGGAGTACTACAAACTACAACCCAAAAGAAGAAACTTTCTAGTGATTAGAAGCCTTGGTTTTATTTAATAGATATGAATTTATAAAGATAGATTTTAGTTAGTATACTAATTAAATTAAAAGTATTATATTTTTGTTAAAAAATAGATACATTTTTGTTTTATTTGTAAATGTGAACTAATAAAACATTTTTTTACCTCATTTTTGTATTATACCTTTTATCATGTAATTTATGTTACATAAAACCGAACTTACCCATTGTATTTAAAATATCTGATTTTTTAGTTTTGCATTTTAAATAACATAAAATGCAGTTTTGTAATATTTATCATGCAAAAATAAAATTTACCAGATATTTTAAACTATAATAAGAAATTTACTAATTGAAAATTAAATTTGAATTTGGCGCCGCCTGCCAGACGAATCTGTCAGTTTGTTGTTCTCGCTTTAAATGCTACCTATCCTTCTTAATATATATGTTTTGTGCCTTGAATCTTTTATAAACAAAGTTGTTACACATATGGTACGCACGGCGGATCTTCTCCCTTACGACACAATAATAGTTGTTTGATTACCATAGCAACGGAAAGAAGTTCATTGTCAATCAAGTGAGACATTTGTTTGTCTGGATTTGCAGAATGAAACTAACTGCTTAACAAAAATAAAATATATATTGTGAAATGCCGAATCAATATTTGAACTATTTACTTTCTTTAGGTTGGCATTGCTCTGTTCTATGTTTGCTAAAAATGTCAAATGTCAATTTTTAATAAAAGTCAGTCATGCAGTAAGAAGTTTCTCTATGTAATATATTAAAAGAATCCAGCATCCTGCCTAAAAGTTATTCGATTAATCAAAATTAACAATATACAATTTATAGCTTAAAAGAAAAGAACTGCATTACGTTATTTGGGTTTATGTTGATTGTACAGGTACTGAAATATTCAAATTCAAATTAGATATACATGCATATTATGTCCGATTTAGAGATTTTCGCAAAATCCGACTACAAGCTACTAACATCAAAATTCTGCTACTGTAGCAGAATTCTGCTACGGTTGGCAACACTGTCGATGACGATATTCTCTGTCGATGACATACCATTAAATAGCTCGAGCCCTATCGATGACATACCACATGAGCCAACTAGGGATGATCAATATTAGAAAAACATCGATATTGACATCAATATTAACATCGGTTCAAAAGTATCGATGTACGATGAATATCGAAAGAAAAATATGTCCGAAAACATCGATGTTTTAGCTAAAAAAAAAACAATCCATTTTATTATAAGGTATACATCATGGTGGTGCAGGCAGCAGAAGCGGGGGGGAAACAGGAACTTTAGTTCGCCAGACAGGGTGGTGGCGCTAGTTCTTGGTCAGATTAAGTGTTTTTTCATATTCAATGTTGGTTAGCTACAAATATTTTGTGTTGGCTACCTGAACTGGCCTGACAATTGACATTTGAATTATACAGTGTTGTCATGTACCCGTGTAGATCTGGCACTTGGAAGATTTTCAACATCTTGGACAGATTTGGCAAGAAAATAAGAGGTGATGTGAGCGATTTATTTTTCGGTCTTTTGGCAACATTGTGCCATTTGTTTGTTTAAGCCATATACGAAGAAGGATGTAATGGCGGTTTTCATTTGATGTAAACAATAATTTGGCGGTAAGTAGTTTTTGTAGTAAATATTTATTCGGTAATAATTTAGTATATGACCTGGTTTTCCAAACACATGTAATTTTGTAATATTCACTAGACATTGTCTATATTTACTTGACTTAGCAGTTAATGGTTAAAGTGTCTATTGTTTGGTTTTGGAATTAATCCTATAAAAATTTCAACCTAATTTTGTTTGCGTCACTGGCATAATATTTGTAGAAGTAGTCTTGCAAACTAAATAATTTTCTTGTGCCAAACTTTCTAATTGTTTTGGTTTTACTTTTTCATGTTTTATTCTTGGGAGTACTACAAACTACAACCCAAAAGAAGAAACTTTCTAGTGATTAGAAGCCTTGGTTTTATTTAATAGATATGAATTTATAAAGATAGATTTTAGTTAGTATACTAATTAAATTAAAAGTATTATATTTTTGTTAAAAAATAGATAAATTTTTGTTTTATTTGTAAATGTGAACTAATAAAACATTTTTCTACCTCATTTTTGTATTATACCTTTTATCATGTAATTTATGTTACATAAAACCGAACTTGCCCATTGTAGTTAAAATATCTGATGTTTTACTTTTGCATTTTAAATAACATTAAACGCAGTTTTGTAATATTTATCATGCAAAAATAAAATTTACCAGATATTTTAAACTATAATAAGAAATTTACTAATTGAAAATTAAATTTGAATCTGGCGCCGCCTGCCAGACGAATCTGTCAGTTTGTTGTTCTCGCTTTAAATGCTACCTATCCTTAATATATATGTTTTGTGGCCTAGCCCTAGACTTAGATATCAATGTGTTTTTCAATTTATTTAACATTTCTTCGGCCCAGTTTGGAAATATTTAAATTTTTATGGTTTGTTGACAATTTTCTAAACAGTTTTTGAAATGCGACTACGTGATATTTAAATTTATTGAAAACGTCACCTCATGACAGTTCACAAATTAAGAGGTTAGTTTATTTTACATAGAATAGGAATAATGAAAAATAGGAGACCAAAAATTAGATATGGAAAAAAATTGTTTTTTTAATAAATTAGAAAAATATAAAAAAACCGGTCAATAAGGGTCTACCATGAAGAATTAGATATCAATGTTTCGATTTTATTCTCATAATATCGATGTGTCAGTATTGTAACGCAATGTAAATAGATGGAATAGAATTTAGAATAGAACTGTATAATTTAGTAAATCAAAAAAGTTTCTAGAAGGATCTGATAAGGGGCAAGCGGCCGCGATAACGAAACAAATGACAGATAAGCGTTCCACAAATTTCGGCAAACGATAAGCCTCATCTGCCGAAAAGTTCTAGAAGCCGGGGGCCAAAACTATAAAAGGTCAGCTTTCCCTCGAGTAAGTCAGTGTAGTGAGTGGGTTAGCAATTAGTAAATAAGTGAGTTACTGTTCAGTAGAAGTGTGCCGAGTTAATTTGGTAATAAAGCGGTGTAATTCACACGTGGTAATCTATTCGAACCGATAAAGCCCGTAACAATATTATCGAAAACTTAACATCCACTAAACATCGATGTTCATTCACCATCGATGAATATCGATCATCCCTAGAGCCAACCTTTTCGTTTATAACACCTTGGCCAACTGTATTGAAGTATAGGCAATTTAGGTTATGTTATCTTGTTTATTTGAATATGGTTATCTAATTTATAAGTTACACAGCTTTACATTTACGCAATACGCAATGAATTAGTGAACAATCAATTACATGGGCAGCAATTCATTGAAAATCCTCGTTTTCTTGGTAAGGCGTTGTAAATGATCAAAATTAAAATTGCAACTTCCCTCTTTTGTAGTCCATCGTTTTGAACGTTCAATCAGACACTTTATTAACAACGGTAGAAGGCTTCGTCGAGAAGGAAAATTTTACCTATTATCGGGTAAATTACGAGGGTAACCTGCTGCTTTCGCTCAGGAGCATGTAAGTTCATAATTTTTGTTTTCCTTTCCATTAATCGATTAATTTATAAAGATGGTGACAAATTTGACCTTGAATTATGGATATAATATTCTGTGGTTATTAAAATAATAATGCGGTAGTTCGATTGTATCTTACATATATGGTATCTTACGGCACCGAGTCATAGATGTTATATACAGTAGAAACGCCTCTACACCGCGTTTTTAAGTGTGGAAATAGCGCCACCTGTATAATGCACGTATACTTACTAAGAGTTTGCATATTAAATGACGCCGCAAGCTAGCATTTGAGTTCCAAACAAGGCGAATTTAGATCTTTTCAAAATAATTACACGAATTTTTACCATAGTAAGTATATTACCAGTTTCCTATTATTATGTGGTATTGTTTTTCACAAAAATGTTCTGACTATATTATCTTATAATTTTCAGTCAATTTTAAAATAAAGTAGGGTTATGTAATTATGTTTCAAATTTGTTTAAACAACTTCCAAGTTTTTTTATTTTCGTTTTTTCGCTTTGGACTTAATTTAAATGGCACTCGATGTGACTAAGACGTATAACAATCATTTTGTAGATATCTGAAGCTAAAAATAAATTTTTATACCTATTATTAACCGTATTTGTTTAGAATAAAATTGTTGCCTGCCAGTAGTAATCCCTTAACAAAACACGTTAGAAGCTATGATGTACTACTGAAATCTCCATCAGCACTGATCGCTCTGCGTTGAATTGTTTACACCGGTGTAGGAGAATACAAGGCGCCGCCCATCTATCCCACTATTAGCTCTCAATGTTAAATCTCTTATTAACATTCACCCTATGGACAATATTTGACTTTCCTGATGTATATGGCATATGTTACATATATGGCAATTCCATAGCAACTTTTCCCTATCCGTAGTCGCTTAGCGCGCCTAAAGAAATTTTCACTTCAAAAATATGTCAGGATTTTAACGTTATATCATACGTTAATAATCTAGTTTTTTTATACATACAAACTACATATCATCAGAAATTAGAATCAAATTTGGAACCAACGAAAATATCACGACTTTTAACGTCGTAACATTATCACATAAAAAGAATCTTTGCAGCAAAATGAATTGATGTCATCATAATTAAATGTTTGTAGAGATGGCGACGCTGACCTTTACGTTTCCAACAAGCAGACCCCGCCAAGCTTCGAAGCGGATACTTACGATGTCCATTCTTCGACGTGCGGTATAGATTCCGTCGTCATTTCGAAAAGGTACACATTTTATTTATTGTTATTTATTGGTATAATATTAAATGCACGATTTTTTAGTTATAAAAGACCACTCATAGTCGGGATATATGGTTATCCTTCGCAAGATATCGTGCAGTTCGTGATGGAAATCTATGAAACTGAGCAGGAGGTGCTTTTCCACTACGGTGATAGTGTAGAAGAAGATGAGAACCTGAATGAGGCCACCGCAAAATCCACTGGTGGAGCCACAGGATAAAACGGTGGTTAAAACCCCCGTTAGGGGCAGTGACAGTAGGAAGAGGGTTAAAAAATTGGTCGGCAAGACGGGAGTTTGGGCCTGTCTTGGAAATATTGGAATTACTTTTTCTTTAAAAGCTTTAGTTTGTGCAATTTTTATAAACCATTGTTTAATAAAATTATTGGAATCGAACGTTTACTTCTTTTTAATGAGCGGTTGCATCCAAGGCTGTAGGCAAAGGAGTGTGATGATGATCTAAAATGGTGTCTTAATTATGAAACGTTAAAAATGTAATAAAAAAGTTTTGAACATTCGAGAATTTGTTTATAAATTTTAAAGTCGAATATTATGGAAATTTCAAGTTGAAATTTCAGAAAATTGATCAAAAACTTTAGGTTGAAACTCGAAATGTTATTGGTTCATAAAAAACGTTTTTAGTTTTTACAATTGTTACACTTACATTGTTTATAAATTTAATGATGACATGTGTAACTACGGTGATTTGCAGTTATACTGTCAATTTTGAGCTTAATCAAAATTTGAAAGAATTTTACATTTGTGTTAGCTAGAGCATCCAATTTATCTAAAAAAAAGTACCAAGCAGCTACCCACTTGTATAAGGTGTAAAATTAATTGTTTAATTGCCAATGAACAATTCAATCTGTATCGTCCTGGTCGATAACTGATGGCATTTTACCAGAGACGGTAAGTAACCCCGAAATCCCAATTGATTTAACGATGTATATTTCTTTAGGTTCACTCATCTTTGTCAATAACTTAACTAAAATAAGATAAATATTACCTAAATAAGGAAACAATCACATCGACTAAAGAATTACCCTCAAGATTATTTCAGTAATGTCCCACCGACTCCCGTTAACGTTCCCTCCAAAATACTCAACCGAAACTGGAGCACGAGAAACAACTCCGCCAACATCTCGGCCGTTATGAAGCCCGAATTCGACATGTTTCCCCGTTGCGAGATAAAACCGGCCTTCGAACCCCCGCCCAAACCCCCTGAAAACCCACCCGCGAAACCTCCCGAATACTGCTCGTGCGCCAACACGTACGCCAGCATGAACAGCGAAATCCGTCCGGTTTTCGTCGAACAACCCCAATACTGTAGCTGTCCCAGTTACAACTGTCAAAACGTCAGCAGGAGATGCTACGGTCTACAACCGCTGATCAAACCGAGGAAGATCAACCTGGTCCATCCGAACAACAACGAGGAGGAAGTTTTCCTTTACGGCAAGCTGGTGATGAAGAGGTGCTGCGGGTGTGGCGCCCAGAATCTAGGGAATAAGATGTCGTTGGAGCATATTCAGAATTTGTTGAAGGTGAAGCGGAAGAAAAAGAAGAAGAAGAAGAAAAATAAGAAGGCGCGCGCCGAAAACAATGAGAATGCGACGGAAGAACAATCAAATAAGAAGGAGGAAGAAGAAGGGGTCGATGGTGGAGATGTAAAGAATAATACGGCGGAGGAAGAAGAGACGACTGAGAGAACTGAAGAAAACTGCGATACCACCGAGGAAATTCGAGTTAATGATGAGATATGCAACTTACTAAACTCCAGCTCAGGTATGATGATGACTTATTTTAAGAATTTTAGCCTTTTTATAAAATTGTGATTGTTTTTGAAGTTTTCACTTTTTTTGAAAATTTTGATTTTTTTTCGATGTTTTGACGCTTTTTCATAATTTCGACTTTTATTTTTCAAAATATCGACTTTTTCGCAAAATTGACTTTTTTTAACTTTCAATTTTGAAATTTTTTGAAATTTGAATTCATTTTAACATTTCGACCAATAATTGTTATTTCTAATTAGCAAATTTTGGTCTTTTTTTTAGAAATTTCGAAATTAAAGATTGAAATTTCGAGAAAAAAGTCGAAATTTCGAGTTTTACATCGAAATTCCGTGATTAAGATCAAAACTTCGAGAAACAAGTCGGAGTTTGAGAAAAAATTCGAAATTTGATAAATTTCGACCTTATAAGCTCGAAATTCCGAGAAAAAAGTCGAAATTTGAGAACAAAATCGAAATTTGTAGAAAAAAAGTCGAAATTTTGAGTTTAAACTCGAAGTTTCGAGAAAAATGCCGAAATCTCGATATCAAGGTCAAAATGTCGAGAAAAAAGTCGATATTTGAGAAAAATATCGAAAATTGGGAAAAAAAACCAAATTTCGAGAAAAAAGTCTCGCTTTTCAGATTAAGGTCGAAATTTTGAGAAAAAATTCGAAATTTAGGAAAAATGTCGAAATTTCGAGAAAAAGTTGAAATTTGATAAAGAAAGTGGAGATTTCGAGAAAAAAAGTTCGATATTTTGAGAAAAAAAAGTCTAAATTTCGAAAAAAAAGTCGAAATTTTGCCTTAAGATTCGAAATTTCCAGAAAAATGTCGAAATTTCGATATTAAGGTCAAAATTTCGAGAAAAAAGTTGAAATTTGAGAAAAGAAAAACGAAATTTCACGAAAAAGGTCAAAATTTCAAGTATAAAGTCGAAATTTTGAGAAAAAAAGTCGAAATTTGAGAAAAAAGTCGAAATTTTGAGTTTAAACACGAAATTTCGAGAAAATGCCGAAATTTCGATATCAAGGTCAAAATTTTGATATTACGGTCAAAATTTCGAGAAAAAAGTTGAAATTTAAGAAAAAAACGAAATTTCGCGAAACAGGTCAAAATTTCAAGAAAAAAGTCGAAATTTTGAGAGAAAAAAGTCGAAATTTGAGAAAAAAGTCGAAATTTTGTTTAAACTCGAAATTTCGAGAAAAATGCCGAAATTTCGATATCAAGGTCAAAATTTCGAGAAAAAAGTCGATATTTGAGAAAAATATCGAAAATTGAAAAAAAAAAACCAAATTTCGAGAAAAAAGTCGCGCTTTTCAGATTAAGGTCGAAATTTCGAGAAAAAATTCGAAATTTGAGAAAAACGTCGAAATTTAGAGAAAAAGTTGAAATTTGATGAAAAAAGTGGAGATTTCAAGAAAAAAAGTCGAAATTTCGAAAAAAAAAGTCGAAATTTTGACGTAAGATTCGAAATTTCCAGAAAAATGTCGAAAGTTCGATATTAAAGTCAAAATTTCGAGAAAAAAGTTGAAATTTGATGAAAAAAAAAAAGACATTTCGCGGAAAAGGTCAAAACTTCAAGAAAAAAGTCGAAATTTTGGGAAAAAAAGTCGAAATTTGGGAAAAAAGTCGAAATTTCGAGCCTTAACATCGCAGTTTGGAAAAAAAGCAGTGGCGGCTGGTCTTAAAGAGCGCAAGAGCGCGCGCTCCTCGTGAAATGAGCGATCTATTCTTTTCTGTTTAATGTAAAAGACTTGGATTTATCACATTTTTAAACACAAAATAATGACATTACTAATTAACTAATAATACTTGTGAATGACTTGGAATAAAATACACCAACGTTTGATTCCGTTATACTTATTAAATATTATAAGGAAATTTAAATAAGTTCGGTGCGCGCAGAATTATGCACCTAGCGAGGGGGCCGTGCGATGCCTATCAACGGTCTTCACGGGATACGGAGAAATAAACTACAGAACACCACGTTAAATCTAGCCCGGGGTACGCCGCTCCGCGCATGTGCGATATTGCCAAATGGTGAATACGAGTCAGAGTTTGGAGTGTCTATTTACGTTTATAATGCTAAATGCGTAGGTCCCGGCTGATCTGATTGCGTTGCTAATTGTGCCGTTTACAGGCCTAACTGCCAATAGTACCCCTATTCACAAAGAGATAGCAGTACCCATTCTAGGGTCTAATTATTTATTTATAGATTTGGATTTAAACAATTTTAATGAGAAATTAATGCAGACTATTTCTTTAAAAGATCGTAGAGCGGATTTTGTTTTAAA
Source organism: Dastarcus helophoroides (assembly GCA_028583605.1). Taxonomy (NCBI): domain Eukaryota; kingdom Metazoa; phylum Arthropoda; class Insecta; order Coleoptera; family Bothrideridae; genus Dastarcus; species Dastarcus helophoroides. The sequence goes on from CM053334.1 coordinate 12,840,329, forward strand.
AAATATTTATTTGTGTTTTTGTAGAGTTTAATTAGAACCTTGTTATAAAATATATTTTATTTTCAAATGCAGTTTATGAAATGGACATTATAAGATGGTAATTAAATTTAATTCGTAAAAATACTACTAAATATCACACCTTTTGGGTCACTTTTGTTTCTCTTAAATTTAATATCTTGCTATGACACTGGAGTCACCTAAACTCTTAACTACTAATATTTTTGCATCTGCGCACCCCCTGTCAAAAAGTCACCAGCCGCCACTGAAAAAAAGTCGAACTTTCTAGAATTAATATTTTTTTAATCTATATCCTTTTTACGCCTTTGTAACATTTTAAAAAAGTTGAAATTTTTAGAAATAATTTCCAGAAAAAAGTCGAATTTTGAGAAAAAAGTCGAAATTTAAGAAAAAAGGTCGAAATTTTGAGAAAAAAGTCGAAATGTTGAGTTTAAAGTCGAAATTTCGAGAAAAATGCCGAAATCTCGATATTAGGGTTAAAATTTCGAGAAAAAAAATCGAAATTTGAGAAAAAAGCCACGGTTTCGAGAAAAAAAGTCGAAATTTCGAAATATTTCGAGAAAAAAGTCGAAATTTAAGAAAAAAGCCACGATTTCGAGAACTCGAAATTTCGAAATATTTCGGGAAAAAAGTGGAAATTTGAGAAATAAATCGAAATTTGCGAGAAAAGACGAAATTTCGAGAAAAAAAGTCGAAATTTCGATGTTACGGTCAAAAGTGAGTTAAAAGCAGAAATATCGAGAAAAATTTCGAAATTTCGATATTAAGGTCAAAATTTCGAGAAAAAAGTCGAAAATTAAGAAATAAGAAACGAAGTTTTGAAAAAAATTTCGATATTTCGAGAAAAAAATCTAAATTTGAGAAAAAAATCAAAATTTCGAGAAAAAAGTCGAAATTTTGAGAACAAAAGTCGAAATTTGAGAAATTTCGACCTTATAAGCTCGAAATTCCGAGAAAAAAGTCGAAATTTGAGAAAAAAGTCGAAATTTGTAGAAAAAAAGTCGAAATGTTGAGTTTAAAGTCGAAATTTCGAGAAAAATGTCGAAATTTCGATATCAAGGTCAAAATTTCGAGAAAAAAAGTTGATATTTGAGAAAAATATCGAAAATTGAGAAAAAATACCAAATTTCGAGAAAAAAGTCGAGCTTTTCAGATTAAGGTCGAAATTTCGAGAAAATATTCGAAATTTGAGAAAAACGTCGAAATTTCGAGAAAAAGTTGAAATTTGACAAAAAAGTGGAGACTTCGAGAAAAAATCAAAATTTTGAGAAAAAAAAGTCGAAATTTCAAAAAAAAAAAGTCGAAATTTTGGGACAAAAAGTCGACATTTGAGAAAAAAGTCGAAATTTCGAGCTTAAAATCGAAGTTTAGGAAAAAAGTCGAAATTTCTAAAATTAACATTTTTTTTTAATCTATATCCTTTTTACGCCTTTGTAACATTTTAAAAAAGTAGAAATTTTCAGAACAAAGTCGAAATAATTTCCAGAAAAAAGTCAAAATTTTAAGAAAAAAAAGTTGAAATTCGAGAAAAAAGTAAAAATTTCGAGAAAAATGTCGAAATTTCGAGAAAACTGTCGAAATCTCGATATTAAGGTAAAAATTTCGAGAAAAAAGTCGAAATTTGAGAAAAACGTCGAGATTTCGGGAAAAAAATCGAAATTTGCGAGAAAAGACGTAATTTCGAGAAAAAAGGTAGAAATTTCGATGTTACGGTCAAAAGTGGGTTTAAAGCAGAAATATCGAGAAAAATTTCGAAATTTCGATATTAAGGTCAAAATTTCGAGAAAAAAGTCGAAATTTAAGAAATAAGAAACGAAGTTTTGAAAAAAATTTCGATATTTCGAGAAAAAAATCTAAATTTGAGAAAAACATCGAAATGTCGAGAAAAAGTGGAAATTTGATTAAAAAATGGAGATTTCGAGAAAAAAAGTCGAAATTTTGAGAGAAAATGTCGAAATTTTGAAAAAAAAAGTCGAAATTTTGACTGAAGATTCGAAATTTCCAGAAAAATGTCGAAATTTCGATATTAAGGTCAAAATTTCGAGAAAAAACTTAAAATTTGAGAAAAAAAACCGAAATTTTGCGAAAAAGGTCAAAATTTCAAGAAAAAAGTCGAAATTTTGAGAAAAAAAGTCGAAATTTGAGAAAAAAGTCGAAATTTCGAAAAAAAAGTCGAAATTTCGAGCTTAAAATCGAAATTTGGGAAAAGAATCGAAATTTCTAAAATTAATATTTTTTTAAATCTATATCCTTTTTACGCCTTTGTAACATTTTAAAAAAGTTGAAATTTTCAGAACAAAGTCGAAATAATTTCCAGAAAAAAGTCGAATTTTGAGAAAAAAGTTGGAATTTAAGAAAAAGGTCGAAATTTTGAGAAAAAAAAGTGGAAATGTTGAGTTTAAAGTCGAAATTTCGAGAAAAATGTCGAAATCTCGATATTAAGGTAAAATATTCGAGAAAAAAGTCGAAATTTGAGAAAAACGTCGAAATTTCGATAAAAAAAGTCGAAATTTCCAAATATTTCAAGAAAAAAGTCGAAATATTGCGAGAAAAGACGAAATTTTGAGAAAAAAAGTCGATATAAGGTCAAAAGTGGGTTCAAAGTAGAAATTTTGAGAAAAATTTCGAAATTTCGATATTAAGGTCAAAATTTCGAGAAAAAAGTCGAAATTTGAAAAATAAAAAACGAAGGTTTGAGAAAAATTTTGATATTTCGAGAAAAAATCGAAATTTGAAAAAAAGTCAAAATTTCGACAAAAAAGTCAAAATTTTGAGAAAAAAAAGTTGAAATTTCGAGAAAAAAAGTCGAAGTTTCGAAATATTTCAAGAAAAAAGTCGAAATATAAGAAAAAAGTCGAGATTTCGAGAAAAAAGTCGAAATTTCGAGAGAAAAATCGAAATTTGCAAGAAAAGACGAAATTTTGAGAAAAAAAGTCGATATAAGCTCAAAAGTGGGTTCAAAGTAAAAATTTCGAGAAAAATTTCAAAATTTCGATATTAAGATCAAAATTTCGAGAAAAAAGTCGAAATTTGAAAAATAAAAAACGAAGGTTTGAGAAAAATTTTGATATTTCGAGAAAAAATCGAAATTTGAAAAAAAAGTCAAAATTTCGACAAAAAGTCAAAATTTTAAGAAAAAAAAGTTGAAATTCGAGAAAAAAGTAACAATTTCGAGAAAAATGTCGAAATTTCGAGAAAAAAGTCGAAATTTCGAACTTAAAATTGAAATTTGAGAAAAAAGTCGAAATTTCTAAAAATAACATTTTTTTTAATCGATATCCTTTCTGCGCCTTTGTAAAAAAGTCATGATTTCGAGAGAAAAAGTCGAAATTTCGAGAAAAAAATCGAAATTTACGAGAAAAGACGAAATTTCGAGAAAAAAGTCGAAATTTCGAGAAAAAAGTCGAAATTTTGAGAAAAAGTCGAAATTTGAGAAAAAATCGATTTGTCGATCAGATCGACATCCCTAACCCCAGCTCTTTTTCTTAGATTCCAGTGCTAGGAAGGTGTCCTTTGACGAAGTGGCCGAAGATATACCGTACTGCAGTTCATATTGCGATGCTCATCCGGGTTTCATAAGTTTGGACGTAAAACCCAATAAACCGAAAAAGCACCGCAAGAAGCATGAGAAAGAACGCTACCCACCTTGCTTTATTCAGTTTAAACAGGATAAAGAGAAACCGCCTCCATGTTGTACCGAATACGACAAACCGAAGCCCAAAAATAAGTGTTTCTTTTATGACTCTCTCGACGGCAAAGAATGTCCTTGTTGCAAAAACACCAACAGTTGGCAGGATAAGCCCAAAAAGGGCCGATTGTCGTTTATCAACGAAAGAAGTACCAGGATTAATGAATTTAATAAGTACCCCGGTATGAATAGAATTGATCCTGCTTTAGAGCAAATCCTCGGTTACACTAGTAAGCTCAGTGCTAGAACTTTTGTGATAGCCAACTAAACATGTACTATTTAATAAAAAAAAGCGCTTATTGCATATATTTTATTCTCTTTAGATAATATACTGTTTACCAAAATTCCGAATTATTTATTATTAAGTTGTCAGTATACTCTCTAAAAATTGAAATACAGAACTTGTCCCATGAAACCAAGAAAGATTAAAAAACACAACAAAGGTTGCTCTAATGAAGTTTCTCTCTGAAGATGACAGCTTGGCTGTCGAAACGCGTTAGCCAGTAACCTTTGTTGTGTTTTTTAATCTTTCTTGGTTTTAGGGGACTAAGTTCTGTATTTCAATTTTTGAAGATAACCAAGGACCAGTCCGTTCCATCAAACAAAAAAAATATACTCTCTGAAGATGATAAGCTTAGCTATCGAAACGCGTTACAGCAACCCTTGTTGTGTTTTTTAATCTTTCTTGATTTCAAGAACAAGATTTGTATTTCAATTTTTAAATTGATCCCAACAATTTTGTTTAAAGATGACGACTCATTGCTTTGAGAAAATTGATGTATAAGGTCGGCCCAATACGAGGAAATTTTGTGTAGGTTTCCAGGAATTCAAATTGGGGGACTAAACGCTATGAGATGTCAGGAACCCGTGCCTATGCCTACGCCTGAATTCTAATGAATGGCTCATTGGTTTGACAAAATTGATGTGTAAGGTTGGCCCCATACGTACGGAATTCTGGTTAGGTTTCCAGGAGTTCATGATTCGCATTTCTATAAAACGTCATAGCGTGCCATAGCGCCCGAATTCTGAGTCTGAATACGTGGATTGCGTTCGTGTGCGACCAGCCTAAGTCAGTTTTCTTGGATTATTCTTTAACTGGGATCTGGTTAAGTTCCTTTTGGTTTATTTTTTCTTTATTACGCAAGAAGTAGAGTAAATAATTCATCTTATCGTGATGCGTTTATTGCATAAATTCTGGGGGAATCCGCGTTCCGTATTCCGCCAGATTTAATTCACACCCTACAGAACAAATAATCTATTTTAAGCCTAAACAAAGCTAAAGAAGCAAAGCTGAAAGAGGTAAAATGCACTTGTTAAAGGCATGTGGATGTGTATGTTACAATTCTAATAATAGCTGAAATAATTGTGGCCTTTGAGATCTCCAAGAGGTGAGTGAAGTTGTTAATTAACAAAATCATAAATTCGCGTTATAAGTTTACGTTATCCTGTTAATATAAAGTTTGTTTACATCATAAAATAATTTCTCACGATGCGCTGATGTATACGAAGACGTAGAATGGACATCAGCTGGAAAACGTGTTTTCGAAAATATCGGGCTTATAGTAAAAAGTTGGACCTTTTCCTCGAAATTTTGATTACTTTCTCGAAATTTTGATTTCTTTCTCGAAATTTCAACAATCTCAAGATTTAGATTTTACAATTTAAGAAAAAAAAATTGTTTCGGGTTTAAAATCAATATTTTGATTTTGAAAAATCAATACTTTCGACCGTCAGGCTTTAAAAATTTGACCACTTGATTCAGAGATACGTATTATGCTGCTACTTGATTAGGATGGTGCAGGAATGAACCTAAGACACCATAATTCGTTGTGATTTAGAAATTATTATTATAAAAAGATAATAAAACCAAATACATTTTTCAAATTATTTAATAATCGAAAGAATTCTTGCATGCACCAGATGTGTTAAACAATTAGAAATAGGAAAGAAAGCAAAATACCTCCAGTATCGATGTGAATCTCAATGGAGATGACGTCGATGCATCTTTTACTGATCTTTTTAGAATAGTACGCTTGAAAATGCCAGTTCTGCTGGCGAAATACGTATCGCATAATTATTTATTTAATTGCCGATGTGGTAAAGGGGTGAAACCTTCTTTGGACTTAATCACAAGCCACAGTGTTTAGTTCAGTGCTTTAGCTTAAGCAGATAGTTTTTTTTGTGAGAAAAATCTATCTTTGTTATTAGTGTCCACAAATCATGTCAGAAAAATTATGCTGATAAAAGGAAGGCATCTGCGGCTATTCGTCGAAGAAGTCCTACACTACAAGCCGCAGTGCTTTAATTCTTATAATGTTAACTAATACACAAATCACTAATCACAGGTGCTTTGTGAACTAATAACAACTAAACAACTTCCAACAGGAAAATTAAATGTTAGATAAAATTAATAAACAAAACGAAAATTAAAAATAGTATAGCGAGATCCTACCAGCTAAAAAAATTTAAAAATGTCTTATTTAATTAAGTTACAGCAGCGCGAAAAATTGTATATGTCTTATTTAACTTAAACGGGAGTAAAGGTTTTAGCAACAATACTTCAAAGTATCTGAAAGAAAGAATCACATAATTCAGCTGAAATGAAGGAAAATATGTTGCTCCTAACTTTATTAGAATTCTAATTCTTACTGCGTCGATTAAATCCTAGCCTAAACAATTAATGAAATGTCTTTTCTAAAGGTAAACATTTGGTAGCGCAGTTAAAAAAGCATTTATCATTAGAAACTTATCACTGGTACACGCGCTATTAACCCACAACATAAATTTAAAACCGAAAGAAAATGCGAGGAAATTCAGGATATCAAGTAAGTTCACCTGATGGATTCACCACCACTTGGATCAAGCAATTCTATGACCCAAAAATATTGTCAGAAATGTCATTATTATCTACATATTCTTTTACCGTTTTAACTAAGTAAGAACGTTGTAGACACAAACAAAAATCCGTTTTAATTATCCAACAGCTTACAATACCGTGTTAAATCAATAATTCTTTATAAATAGCACCATAAATAATGACAACCGTGCCGTAGTTCTTTTGATATATTCGACTCACAGATAGTCACAAATCAAGGTGTGGCGAATCTATCAGGTCGGCCCATTTCAATCGGTTTATTAGTGTGACGTCATAGTGTGTCTAATTGGGACTCTAGTAGGATTCTGTGGTGCCGCATTCAAACAAACAATGTATTTACGTATTTTCGCCTATTGTAAATAGTCGTAAACGATGCTTTTATGTTTTAACGTAAAGAAATAAGCAATTTATCTAATTTAATGTAAGAAATGAATTTGAAAATGAAACGCAGGTGGCGTTAACATTATATGGGTAGTTGTTAGGTGTATTTATTAATTTTATCATATCATTGAAAATTAAGTGTCCTTAAAATGATATCTTTATTTGGAATTATTAACCTCATAATATTTAGCAGCTTCATAATAACTTTGTAACACATAATATGTTAGTTACAATTATAATATGTTATGTTTTTTTCAATTTATTTAACATTTCTTCGGCCCAGTCGCATTTCAAAAACTGTTTACAAAATTGTCAACAAACCATAAAAATTTAAATATTTCCAAACTGGGCCGAAGAAATGTTAAATAAATTGAAAAAAACATAATATTTCCGGTCAATAAGGGTCTACCATGAAGAATAAACCTATTCCTCTAACGGAACGAAGGGACTCCGCAAATGGTGAGTGCTTCTAACTACCACGCTGAATAGATTTCAGCGGTTAGGAACAGTAGTCACCAAGAGCATGTAAGTTCAACCCACAAGTGTAGTTCAATGCCGGAAGGGGTATTAGCCCTCGGAGTAGTTGTTTCTTGTGAATTGGGCTTCAAATATTTAAATTTTTAGCACAGTAAATTTTTAACACAGTAAATTAATGATGAAACGTCTATTCATGTTAAAATTTCTTTATTTTTCTTTTTTATATTTAAAATTTTTTTTTATTTTTAAGTGTTTTTTCCCCATTGTTCTCTTTCCATGTTATGCACTGCTGACGAGCTCAAATGAGAGCGAAACATCGATGTCCAGTGCTACAACCTCTTTTATGTATTTTTTTTATATTTTCCTAATTTATCAAAAAAACAAAAATTTTTATTTTTTCCATATCTAATTTTTGATCTCCTATTTTTCATTATTCCTATTCTATGTAAAATAAACTAACCTTTTAATTTGTAAACTGTCATGAAGTGACGTTTTCAATAAATTTAAATATCACGTAGTCGCATTTCAAAAACTGTTTACAAAATTGTCAACAAACCATAAAAATTTAAATATTTCCAAACTGGGCCGAAGAAATGTTAAATAAATTGAAAAAAACATAATATTTCCGCTCAATAAGGGTCTACCATGAAGAATATATGTTAGTTATCTCTAAAGAAGGTTTCACCCCTTTACCACATCAGCAATTAAGTAATTATTTATTTAATTATGCATAATTATTTATTTAATTGCCGATGTGGTAAAAGGGTGAAACCTTCTTTGGACTTAATCACAAGCCAGTGCTTAGTGTTAGTTCAGTGCTTTAGTGTTAGTTATCTATTAAAATATCCTAAATACAAATTTCACTTTAAAAGTTTGTTGATTTTTCTGTCTTCGTTGCCAATGATACGATAAAGCAATTTAAACAATCTCGGACGTGGCCAAACGACTCTGCTAACGCCTTCGTCGCCTGGCAACCTGGCCTGGCGTCTTGATTATAATAATTTGCATAATAATCTCGTTACATTAATAGCTATCATTTAGCATTTCTACGATCTAGTTTGGAAATATTTAAATTTTTTATTGTTTGTTGACAATATTTAAAAAAATTTTGAAATATGATTCGAATGGGTTCACCTGATGGATTCACCACTCCTTGGATCAAGCAATTCTATGACCCAAAAATATTGTCAGAAATGTCATTATTATCTACATATTCTTTTACCGTTTTAACTAAGTAGGAACCTTGTAGACACAAACAAAAATGCGTTTTAATCACCAACAGCTTAAAACACCGTATTAAATCCATAATTCTTTTTAAATAGCACCACAAATAATGACTAGGGTGCCGTAGTTCTTTTGATATATTCGACTCACAGATAGTCACTAATCAAGGTGTGGCGAATCTATCAGGTTGGCCCATTTCAATCGGTTTATTAGTGTGACGTCATAGTGTGTCTAATTGGGACCTCTAGTAGGATTCTGTGATGCCGCATTCAAACAAACAATGTATTTACGTGTTTTCGACTATTGTAAATATCGTAAATGGTGCTTTTATGTTGTAACGTAAAGAAATAAGCAATTTATCTAATTTAATGTAAGCAATGAGCCTTTCTTTTACCTGCTCATTGGTAATTATCTTACCCGATATTTGTATCCTCGGGTCTGACTTTTGAACCCTAGTGCCTTAGTTGAGATAGCTTAATAATTTAACAATTTTCCCCAGCTCTATTTAGTGCTGAAACGAGACAGGAACCTAGAATTTGCACTCATTAACCGATAATGTTAAGATAGGACATATATATTAAAGGGAACGGTTACCAACTTTTGTAAACAGCTGTACGGAACAAAGTGCGCACTTTCCTTCCAACAAATCGTGTCCGTAGTTTAAGACCAGAATAAATAAGTTGTGAAAGATACACGTACATTGAGTGCGTACATTATAAACTGTAAAAATATCGTGCGAACATTAGAACTTATTCTGCCCTTTGAAATATTTTGTTTTATTGCTTCGAAAAAGTATTTTCCTGTCTGTCTAAATTGTAAGGTTAGAACATAGATAGCAACACTCTCGCTAAGGTAGGTCCCAGAGAGAGTGACAACGAGAACAAGAACTACGCCATCTAGGAGTAAATTGTCCAGCTTCCGTGATTGAGTATCTTTTGGTGATTTTTCGGCGTCTCCTTAGGTATATTGCGTGATTCAAAATCACCTGGCGCCCCTTTTTGATATTCTTTAGCCGTCGTGCCGCGCAATTACCAAACTTAATTCTATTTACGCGGAATCTGGGACTTAAAAATATTTTTGCTCCTGAGTTCCGGACTTGTCACTTTTTGAAAAGTTTTCCACCCCCTAGATTATCACATCAGCCCAAACGAGAGGTCCTCACGGGGTGTACGACTCCCAGCCTGAAACAAGAAGAGGCTCTTGCTCTTTCCCCAACGCTAGCCGGCGATAGTGAAGGAAATTATTATTTCATAGCTTGATAGTGGCACTTAGAAGAATTTCTCGGAAATTATAATTACTAAGCCACCGATTCCTTCACTGGGGAAAAACTCCGTAACAAGTTTTTGAAATATGATTAAATGGGTTCACCTGATGGATTCACCACCCCTTGGATCAAGCAATTCTATGACCCAAAAATATTGTCAGAAATGTCATTATTATATACATATTCTTTTACAGTTTTTACTAAGTAGGAACGTTGTAGACACAAACAAAAATCCGATTTAATCACCAACAGCTTACAATACCGTGTTAAATCAATAATTCTTTTTAAATAGCACCATAAATAATGACAATGGTGCCGTAGTTTGATATATTCGACTCACAGATAGTCACAATTCAAGGTGTGGCGAATCTGTCAGGTCGGCACATTTCAATCGGTTTATTAGTGTGACGTCTGTGGTGTCGCATCCAAACAAACAATGTATTTACGTGTTTTCACCTATTGTAAATATCGTAAATGGTGCTTTTATGTTTTAACATAAAGAAATAAGTAATTTATCTAATTTAGTGTAAGGAAATGAATTTTAAAAATAAAGACAGACTGCGTTAACATTATTTATGTAATCTCTAGATGATGATTCTTAATTAATTGTCGATGCAATAACACACAATTTACTTAACACACGCTTTATTGGTCTCTTGTACATATGCTCTCGATATCTACTCGGCTCATTCTCGACTGCCTTCTTCCCCTTGCTCCCTTACGTGGCTAGAGGTCCTGGGTTTGTATCACATGTGGCACATTCTATGTGGAAAAGACAGTGACGGGTTCCCTAATGCTAACATTTATATCTGTAGTTGTTAAGTGGTACTTAAGAAAAATCCAAAATGGACGATTTTTCGTCGTCAAGCCGTTGCAATGTGTTTTTGTTTCAAAGACAACACCCGTTTTGTTTGGAGACAGCATCCTTAATCTTCCAGAACGAACTATCATTTTAACGTCACCACTAACAGAGCGCATAGAATTGCGCCAAATATTCAATTTATATGATTAGTTTACTACGAAGAAATCATACTTGTACTTACATACTTCATCCTTCAGCGGACGTTTTTAAATCGCATTACTGACAACATTAGTCGAAGCTTCAAGAAAAATTTAAAACTTCGAAAGCGCGATACATAATTTCGAAAACACGTCGAATTTTGGATGTCTGATTGTTTCGATTTTAAATCAAGAGTATTAGGTCTCATTTTATTGACCTTTTTTGTCATCTGCTAAACTTTCTGTTAAACAAATGATAAAATAATATGTTTCAAACATCAAAATAGTTCACGTAACGATTCATTTTTTTTTAAGTTTAATCCACTCGCAAAGGGTAAACCCATTATGCTTTCAAAACACTGCGAGTAGGATGCGGAAACAAGGATAGATGGCGATGAACCCCCTTCTTAAACAAGGACAGGTTGTAATTTGTGGGGAAAATTTCTTTCGGTAACAAGTTCCATAACTTGGAAGTTCTATAGAAAAAAGAGTCTCCATAGACAGAAGTCCTCATTGTGTCAAGCTGGACCGCACAGGAATTTGCTGTCTCCGACTGCCTCAAGAACCTTGCCCTTGGGGGGATCAATCCTATTAGTGTCAGCGAGCATCTTCTGTAATACTACTTGTAGAAAAGAGACAAGTCACCAATCATACGCCTGTGCTCTAGTGCTTCGAGAGAATCGGTTAGGCTTTCGTCATCAATTAGGCGAATCGCTCTTTGAATTGAATCCAAGAGAGCTAAAGTGTGTTTTGGGGCTGAACTCCAAACATGAGAACAGTATTCATTTAAAGAAGCTACGAGAGAAAATTAGAATGTAAATGCTAAGCAATCACAAAATCGACGAAAATTTAATAACTAATAACAGATGGAAGTTTTAAATCACTCATTGTTGTGCAACAAAAGAGAGCGGAGGGGGCGAGGAAGAAAATAGTAGATTGATTATTATGGAAAATGTCTGTAAAACTTTTGATTTACAGAGTTCCAAACAATGCCAATATGTGGTTCTTCTACGCAAATATTTTTCCAGACAATAAACGTTCGTATTGGCGTTCGACGCAAGCAAATACCGCACTTAATATCCACCATAAAACCTCTCACGTTCGTTTCGAGTGATGTTTATGATTTTTAAAAAGAAGTTTGTTTTGATTCGCTCCCCTGAACTCCAAACAACACCGGTGGATTTTAATTAAGGTTTCTAATTTAGTAAGCAGACTTAAACATAAAATTCTAAACTAACAAACGAAATCCTCAAGTTATGATATGGCGAAGGATGTTTAATGTTTAACCGGCAGTTAAGCCTTCAGGCTGAAAGTAAACACAGTTCCCAACTCGTTTAAATTAATCCGAATTCGCTAATAGTTCGCTAATAATCGGTTCTAAATAAAACAGAAACTTTAATCGTGGTCGAGCGGGCGTCTAATGAGTTTAGGTTGGAAAAGAACCGACTCAGGTGGATATGAGTGCTTTTTAGAATACGGTGCGTTCGAAAACGTTTAAAAGCGTCGGGAAATGTTCGGAAATTGTTTTAAAAAGCGAAAAAGCGTCAGGGATTTAAAATCCGTCGCATAAAAGCGTCACAAAGCGTTAAAGAAGTTCGCCAGCGTTTGAAAACGTGGCCCAGCATTTGAAGACATTTACTAGATTTTAAAAACTTTGGCCAACGTTTGAATACGTTGATCAGGGGTTATATATCTCTCTGAAGATGATAGCTTGGCTATCGAAACGCGTTAGAGCAACTGTGATTGTGTTTTTTAATCTTTCTTGGTTTCAGGGGACAAGATTTGAATTTCAATTTTTCAGGGGTTGAAAACGTTGGCCAGTGTTTGAAAACGCTAAATTACATTCTAATGACGTTGAGAAACGTTTCAAGATGTTGGAAAACATTTCAATGCTCTTGAAAAGAGTACCAAAGCTTTAAAGACGTTGAAAATCGTTTAAAGAATCGTTTGAACACTTTAATTTCGAAAGGAGTGGGCCATCATTTCGAGACATTGGTCGGCGTTAGGAGACGCCGCTGTTTGAAATGCTTGAAAACGTTTGAAGCAGCCGAAAACACATCAAAGCGTTCAAAAAAAAGTGAAGACTTTTGACTTTGAAGACTTTTGAAAACATCGAAAATTGTTTGAAAATGGTAAATGTATCTTAGAAAACTGTTGGAAGTTACGAGAAATGATAGAAAACATTGAATGTTGGCAAACGCTATCGTTTGATAATATCAGAGTAAAGTTGGGACATGTTGTGAATTATTTGAAAACGTGGAAAACTTTTGAGAAGAGTAAAAGATAGGTGTTTGGAAACGCTTTTTCAAACGTTTAAAAGCGCTTTATCAAACGTTTGAAACCGTTGATAAGCGCTGTCAAGCATTTACAAATATAGGAGAACGTTTCAAAGGACGAGAAAACGTTTTCTCAAGATTTAATAGGAATTATTAACAATTTAAATACTTTTCAAACGCTAGAAAGATTTAAAAAAGGTGCGCAAACCTTTAAATAATCTAGCACACTTTTTAAAACACCGAAATGATCCTTTCAAAGTCATTAAATAGAGCTCAGCGTTGAACTGTTTTAACGAAAAATTTATTCCAGAAAGATCCATCGCGATGGGGTGCGTTGAATTCGCGGCCACTTTAGGTTCAGCCATTTTACTAATCATGACTCTTCCGTTTTCGCTCTTCTGGTGTTTTAAGGTAAAATCGGCCGATCGCGTCATATTTCGTTATTCATTCGCCTTACTGTAGGTCGTCCAAGAATACGAAAGAGCTGTGATCTTCAGACTCGGACGAGTCAGAACAGGGGGCGCCAGAGGTCCAGGGATTTTCTTCATTCTGCCCTGCGTCGACGGGTACTGCAAAGTCGACCTGAGAACCGTCTCTTTCGACGTGCCGCCCCAAGAGGTGAGTTTAAGAGGATGTGCTCTGTGGAAATTAAGAAGGAATGTTAGCAGGCTCTGACTAAAGATTCCGTGACGGTGACGGTCGACGCCGTGGTCTATTACAGAATACAGGATCCCCTTAATGCAGTCGTCAAAGTGACAAATTACAGGTAAAGTATTGTAACGAAATGTAAATTGTAGAATTAAGTGCATAAGAAAAGTTTCTAGAAAGATCTGATAAGGGGAAAGCGTCCGCGATAACGAAGCAAACGGCAGATAAGTGTTCCCGAAATTTCGGCAAACGATAAGCCTTATCTGCCGGATTGTTCTAGAACCTGGAGGCCAAAACTATATAAAGCGGCCAGCTCTTCCTCGAGTGAGTTAGAGTTAAAAGTCAGTGTAGTTAGTGACTCAGTAGAAGTCAATAATAAGTGAGTTATTTGTTCAGTTGTAGTGATCCGAGTTTAGTTTGGTAATAAAGTGGGTATTATTCAATGTGTTAATCAATTCGAACCGATAAAGCCCGTAACAGTATGTTACAGTTTTGAATGTATAATGTGTTTACCGTTAAACAAAAGGGACAAAAACAGTTGACAGTTAAAAGAAGTTATTAGAATATGTTCTTTGATCAGAACACTTTTTACAATAAGTCAATATTAATGCTTCACTTAGATGTTTTATTTTCTCAACTAGACTCTAGTTACGAATTAGTTAAGATCATCTATAACCCATAAACATAACAAAGTAATATTGACTAAAAATTGAAATACAAATCTTGTCCCCTGAAACCAAAAAAGATTAAAAAACACAACAAAGGTTGCCCTAACGCGTTTCGATAGCCAAGCTATCATCTTCAGAGAAATACTAAGTTAGTATCTCTCTGAAGATTTGTATTTCAATTTTTGAAGATAACCAAGGACCAGTCCGTTCCACCAAAAAACAAGTAATATGATGCTTTTTGGCTCTTTAAACCTTTAGCAGCAGTACCTTCTCCGAAGTCAAATAGATTGATATACAAATCTTATCCCCTGAAACTAAGAAAGACTAAAACAAAATACAATCTCAAAAAGACTGCGAAGGCGAAAATTTAGTTGAATATTTTGCATCCTCATAAATTGGGACCATATTCCTTGTTGTCCACTACAATGGAGAAAAAAATATGTTTCTTAGCATTTCGAGGGTCCGAGAATTTCAATTAGTTTTAGAAAATGTAAAAAAACTGACAAAAATACGTAGATACACGTTTTATTTGAAGACCGCACTCCCAAATTTCCGCTTCAAAATGGCGTTCTGACGTCACACTAATACACCATATTAGCTGACCTGATAGACTTGTCACACCTTGAGGCAGGACGTTCTGTGGTTCCAAACTAGTAAAAATAAACTACGGCACTCCTATCAATTTTGTTTATAATCGCAATTTAATAACATAACACATAATTGCCTGCTTTAAATGCTTCAAAACATTCTTATGTAGACAAATTCATCATCTTTAAGTCGATTAACAGGGGATAAAATGTGACAGAAGACACAGAATGTTTTGAAGTGCAGTGTAAAAAGGTGTCGCCTACCTGCTTCAAAGGTAAACCGTTTGTATTAAATGGACTTTTATTTAAACAATTGCGAGACTTCTTACACTTATTAACATCTTTTAGCCTCTAAAGGTTAACACATTACACAAATCGACGATAGTGGTGGCAAATTTCTGACAGTATTTCCAGGTCATAGAACTGTTCCATGCAATGGTGGAAAGTCTATCAGGTGAGCCAACTTGATACCCAATTGACTATGTGAGCTGTGACGTTATTTAGGTTCCAAACAAAGGCGAATTTCCTTCATTTTAGAACAATTGCATGAATTTTGATCACAGGAGGTATAGTAATACTTTCCTATTATTATGTAGTATACAAAAATGTCGTCTTTCTACTATCTCTTATTAATTTTCTATGAGATTGAAAGCAAAGTAGGGTAATCTAACTGTTTCAATATTATTCTTCATGGTAGACCCTTATTGACCGGAAATATTATGTTTTTTTCAATTTATTTAACATTTCTTCGGCCCAGTTTGGCAAACTGGGCCGAAGCAATGTTAAATAAATTGTTTCAATATTGTTTTAAGAATTAAAATTCTTTTTTCTGTTATGGACGTAATTCGATATGTAATTGACTCTGTGACGTTATTTAGGTTCCAAACAAAAGGGAATTTCCTTCATTTTAGAACAATTGTATGAATTTTGATCACAGGGGGGTATATTAATACTTTCCTATTATTATGTAGTCTTTATTTTTACAAAAATATTGTCTTTCTACTATCTCTTATTAATTTTCTATGAGATTGAAAACAAAGTAGGGTTATGTAACTGTTTCAATATTGTTTTAAGAATTAAAATTATTTTTTCTGTTATGGACTTAACTTGATATGTAATTGATGTAACTAAGTGCTTAATAATCATTTTTTATGGTTTCTGAATTCAAGAATAAATTTTTCAACGTATTATTACCCTGACAACAGAGTTTGTTTGGAACGATGTGACGTCACACTTACGGAGTCAATGGCAATTTCCAACAGCCGCTAATGGTATATTAAACGATATTTACAACTTTTTTTACTTAATCGGGCCAAACAAATGTTCACGATAAAATCAGAATTGGATTTTATTTTTAAAGCGAGTCGCATTTTTCAGCAATTTCACCCGCCTTTTAGCAATGACGACGCTGCGCAATATTGGGATTTCGAGGGTCTCGAGAATTTCAACTAGTTTCAGAAAATGTAAAAAAACTGACAAAAATACGTAAATACACGTTTTATTTGAATGCCGTACTCTCAAATTTCCGCTTCAAAATGGCGTTCTGACGTCACACCAATAGACCATATTAGCTGACCTGATAGACTTGTCACACCTTGAGGCAGGACGTTCTGTGGTTCCAAACTAGTAAAAATAAACTACGGCACTCCTATCAATTTTGTTTATAATCGCAATTTAATAACATAACGCATAATTGCAAGCTTTAAATGCTTCAAAACATTCTTATGTAGGCAAATTCATCATCTTTAAGTCGATTAACAGGGGGATAGAATGTGACAGAAGACATAGAATGTTTTGGAGTGCAATGTAAAAAGATGTTGCCTACCTGCTTCAAAAGTAAACCGTTGGTATTAAATGGATTTTTATTTAAACAATTACGGACCTCTTACACTTATTTACATCTTTTATGCCTCTAAACGTTAACACATTACACAAATCGATGATAGTGGCGGCAAATTTCTGACAGTATTTCCTCGGTCATAGAACTGTTCCATGCAATGGTGGAAAGTCTATCAGGTGAGCCAACTTGATACCTAATTGACTCTGTGAGCTGTGACGTCATTTAGGTTCCAAACAAAGAGGAATTTCCTTCATTTTAGAACAATTGCATTGATTACAGGAGGTATAATAATACTTTCCTATTATTATGTAGTATTTATTTTCACAAAATATTGTCTTTCTACTATCTTTTATTCATTTTCTAAGAGATTGAAAACAAAGTAGGGTTATGTAACTGTTTCACTATTGTTTCAAAAATTAAAATTCTTTTTTCTGTTATGGACTTAATTCGATATGTAATTGATGTAACTAAGTGTTAAATAATCATTTTTCATAGTTTCTGAATTCAACAATAAATTTTTCAACGGATTGTTACCCTGGCAACAGAGTTTGTTTGGAACGCTGTGACGTCACACTTACGGAGTCAATGGCAATTTCCAACAACAGCCGCTAATGGTATATTAAACGATATTTACGACTTTTTCACTTAATCGGGCTAAATAAATGTTCACGATAAAATCAGAATTAAATTTTAATTTTAAAGGGAGTCGCATTTTTCAGCAATTCCACCCGCCTTTTAGCAATGACGACGCTGCGCAATATACTCGGAACGAGAAATTTGGCGGAAATTCTGTCCGATCGGGAGGCGATTTCCCACGCGATGCAAGCGTCTTTGGACGTCGCTACCGATCCGTGGGGTGTCAAAGTCGAACGAGTGGAAATGTATGTAACCTAACCCAACATATTCTAGCCCATATATGTAATATTTCTATATGGCCAGCTCCCTATTCTCTTCGAAGGTTTGTTCTGACCAAATCCGATAAAGATGGAACATGGATAAATAGCGAGTATTGCGCATGAATGAACGAAATGAATCGCTACGCGCGGGTTAAACGGGTGTTTATGTTTGGCCGTGCACACCTGACTTTGACCATCACAGATGATATGTAAAACCTGCGCATTGCGACTCATTAATGCGTGCGAAGGTCAGCGAGAAATAGAAGTATTTCCCATAAAAAATGAGGAACTGGCCATATAGAAGTATTACATATATGTTCTAGCCTAACCTAACCTAATCTAACCTTACCTAACCTAACCTAACCTAACCTAACCCAACCTATCCTCTAACCTACTGTCAGATTGAATAGGTTGGTGCTGAATTCTGTTTCAGTAAAGACGTAAGTCTGCCGCAACAACTCCAAAGAGCGATGGCTGCTGAAGCTGAAGCCACACGAGAAGCCAGCGCCAAGGTTATAGCAGCCGAAGGAGAGATGAAGGCGTCGCGAGCGCTCAAAGAGGCGGCCGACGTCATTTGCGAAAGCTCCACTGCTCTGCAGGTAATCAGTTGAAGTCTCGTTCGTATTCGTATACAGTAGACTCCCGCTAAAGTTGTGCTCACCGGACTGGATCGACCGCTAAAGTTGTTACTCCCCTACCATCCCTACCATTGTCGAAAAATGTATATGTTGTATTGCTCCTTGTGCGGTTGAGTGGGTTATTCAAAAGTGGCGCTAAAACTCGGAAGTCTAATTCGTCGTTCGAAAATAGAGAGGGGGAATATCCGCGCAACTTTAGCGATCGTATCTTGTCAACTTTAACGAGCGGACAACTTTAACGAGCGCAACTTTAGCGGGAGTCGACTGTATATGTAATATATGCCATATATGTAATATATGGCATATATGTAATATATGCCACTGTATGTATGTATGTCCACTGTAGAATGTCCATCAATTTTGTATGCAAACAACTAAAGCGTTTCTAATGCATACTAAAAATAGATTTTGTTTGTTTCAGCTTCGTTATCTCCAAACTTTAAATAATATCTCTGCAGAGAAGAATTCGACCATCATATTTCCACTACCAATAGATCTGATCAGCAGTTTTGTCAATCACAAAAATTGTCATACCGTAATATAGTATTTGACGCGCATGTCACCATATAACAATGTAGCTTTGCTCTGCGCATGCAAAATATTTAAAAATAAGTAAACAAAACAGGCTCAGGAGAAAATATTGTTGATTTTTTTCGTTATAATTTAACGAATTTAAATTTTAATACTTAAGAAAAAATTTTACCGCGTCATTATGGCACTTAAATGAGTTTTTTTCCATTTGAACAATTCGATGAGAAAGCAGAATCAAGTTTTAAGATATACCAGATCAAGGTTCAACTTTGATAGTGATATTTCTTATATCTTAAGATGTCAGAGATGCACAAATGTTTAATATATTCCCTAAATTAAAGAAATGCTGTCTCCTGAGTTGGAAATGCAACTATCGTGCGATTTTTGTGTGGTCTAAATGATCGCTTTATGTTTGGATCTGGGATTAACTTTATGAATCGTCTTTTTTTTAGTCGTTTGTTTGGTTACTTTTTAATTCTGATACTACAGGATAAAAGTCCTATAAAATCTTACAAGGGATTAAAAATAGGGCGGCGAGGGTCATCGTACCAAGAGGAAAGAGAGAAAATCTAAATTTTCGCACTTTATACTCATGGTCTGTTTAGAAGTTAATACATAAATGAATTTCTGGAAAAAATTTCCAGATAAGTAATACTTTATCTAGTTCTTCCCTCCAATGTGTGAAAAGGTCGCTAAGTCTAAGAAAACGCGCCTTTTTAAGTTCTATCGGTCGAAAAACATATGTTCGCAGTTACGTGTCGTCACCAAAAGATACTAAGTTGGATCACCTCTCTGATGGATTCAACACCCCTTGGATTACGCAATTCTATGACCCGACAACAACTTGTCAGATATCTACTGTCATTTTATCTATTCTTGTATTCTTTTAATCAAAAAGATTTTAATATTTGGATAACTAGAAATGCTGAAGACGACAAAAATGCGTTTATTTCATTAAAAGCTATAAGAATGCGTTATATTATTAATACTTTCTACGCTAAAACCATAGAGTGACAGCAGCACTGTAGTTCTTTTCACATTGTTGACTCATAGATCATTACAATTCAAGGTGTGGTGAACCTATCAGGTCGGCTCATTTCAATAGAATCGAAACAGAATTCAAATTTATACCCCTGATTAGTTTATTATGAAGAAATAATAATTGTACACTGTTCACTAGTTTCCCAACCCATCTGCAGACAATTTTTTTCTTTAAAATATAAAAATTCTGACCTAAGTAGACAAAATATTCACTTTTCCAGTAGACATTTTTAAATCACATCAATATCAACGTTAATCGAAGTTTCAAAAAAAAATTCCAAATTTCGAGAATATAATAATTTCGAAAAATAGTTGAATTTTAGAAGTTTTTCAGTGGACATTTTTAAATCACATAATGTCAACGTTAATCGAAGCTTCAAAAAAAAATTCCAAACTCCGAGAATATAATAATTTCGAGAAATTAAATTTTAGAAGTTTAATGGAAATTTGGACTTTAAAGTGAAAGCATTATTTTGTCCTTTCTGCAACTATTTTAGCTTTTTGGTAAATAAACTAAAAATAACACTTTACTGGCATCAAAGAGATCTACCTAACAATTAATTTAAAAAAGTTAGGAAAAAAAAGTTAAAAAATAAATGTTAAACTTCAAAAGTCAAATATTAACCTTTGCATATAGCTCGCGATGCTTTATCAAAAATCATCTTTTTTTTTGAAATTTGGAGGATCAACGCAAGTTCTGGCTGCACCAAACGTTAATTTCAACGAAGTGACGAGAACCGATGCATTCAACGTGATATTCCCAGATTCTGTCTTTTAAAAATACTACTTGCTGAAAAAGTCGAATTGTTTTGAGTTTGATTTTTCCCTTGAAATGTCGAGTTTTTTTCTAGATTCGTCTTTTTACTAGAAAATTCGATTTCTCCTGAAACTACGTCTTTTTTCGAAATTTAAACGAACCATGGAAGTACTGACAGCACCTAACGTTGCTTAATTTCGCTGATGGGACGAGAACCGATGCATTCAACGTGATATTCCCAAATTCTGTCTTTTAAACATTTGACTTTCTCTAGGAAATTCGAGTTTTTATGAGTTTAGTTTTTTCTTGAAATGTCGAGTTTTTTTCTAGATTCGCCTTCTTACTAGAAAATTCGATTTCTCCCCCAAAAAACGTCTTTTTTTTTCAAAATTTAAACGAACCACGGAAGTATTAACGTTGCATAATTTCGCTGATGGGACGAGAACCGATGCATTCAACGTGATATTCCCAAATCCTGTTTTTTAAACATTTCACTTTCTCTGGGAAGTTCGACTTTTTGAGTTAGGTTTTTTCTTGAAATGATAAGTTTTTCTAGATTCGTCTTTTTACTAGAAAATTCGATTTCTCCCCAAAAAACGTCTTTTTTTTTCGAAATTTAAACGAACCACGGAAGTACTGACAGCACCTAACGTTGCTTGATTTCGCTGATGGGACGAGAACCGATGCATTCAACGCGATATTCCCGAATTCTGCCTTTTAAACATTTGACTTTCTCTGGGAAATTCGAGTTTTTATGAGTTTGGCTTTTTTTTTGAAATGGCGAGTTTTTTTTAGATTCGCCTTTTTACTAGAAAAGTCGATTTCTCCTCAAAAGTCGTCTTTTTTTTTCGATATTTAAACGAATCCACGCAAGTACTGACAGCACCTAACGTTGCTTAATTTCGCTGATGGGACGAGAACCGATGCTTTCAACGTGATACTCTCGAATTCTGTCTTTTAAACATTTGACTTTCTGTGGAAATTCGAGTTTTTGAGTTTGGTTTTTTCTCGAAATGGCGAGTTTTTTTTTAGATTCGCCTTTTTACTAAGAAAATTCGATTTCTCCTCAAAAATTGTCTTTTTTTTTCGATATTTAAACGAACCACGCAAGTACTGACAGCACCTAACGTTGCTTAATTTCGTTGATGGGCGAGAGCCGATGCATTCAACGTGATATTCCCAAATTCTGTATTTTAAACATTTGACTTTCTCTAGGGAAATTCGAATTTTTACGAGTTTGGCTTTTTTCTTGAAATGGCGAGTTTTTTTTAGATTCGCCTTTTTACTAGAAAAGTCGATTTCTCCTCAAAAGTCGTCTTTTTTTTTCGATATTTAAACGAACCACGCAAGTACTGACAGCACCTAACGTTGCTTAATTTCGATGAAGGGACGAGAACCGATGCATTTAACGCTGATATCCAGGAATTCTTAAAAATTTAGCTTTCTCTGTAAAATTCGAGTCTCTTCGAGCTTTAGTTTTACTTTCGAAATGGAGAGTTTTTTTTTTAGATTCGTCTTTTTGCTAGAAAATTCGATTTCTCCTCAAAAATCGTCTTTTCGAAATTTTGAAATTTTTTTGAGGATTATCAACTTCTTAGTTTCGAATTTATAACTTGAAATTTTCACATTACCTCGAATTTAAATTCGAAATGCAACTTCCCTTCTCGTCATCGCTTTCTAAATAATTTTCGAGTCTTAATCGTGCTCTCAAATAAATTGAATGAAATTAATTAACAATTTTATGCATAAAAGTTTTACATTGAAAACTCCAAATACAAGAAAAATATTTACACAGTAACAAAAAAGCTTTACTGATTTAATACTTCTGCACCAATAATAAAATACATTTGTACAATTAAAGTAAAATTAAGAAGTACGAATTTAAATTCTTGTCCACCTATCGTGAGGTCAACATTTCCACAGGCATATGGCCACTTTCGCCTAAATTGCGAAGGACCACTCGCCCACTAGGCGTGATAGATATCCACGTAATGCTCCCGTGGTTTAAAGACAACCTCAACCAAGCTTCAGCGGGAAATTGCAAAGATCTGAAAACCAATCTCCATAAATTCACACACTCAAGAGACGATGTTTCATTTACCTGCAAACAAAATACCTGATCACGTTAGCGTGACACACCAGAATCGTGTAACTGTCTTTGAGTTGGGAAGGGTCGGCCCTATAGAAATATTTCCTGAACGCCGCCTCTATTCTCGAACCATCCTGATAAAACTGCTAGATAAGAATAAAGTAAAGGCTACTAAGCTGGCCGAAAAAACGCCTGTCGAACTAAACGAATAAAGCAGAAGCAACGAAATACTGAAAAGCACAAAGCTAGGGAAAATCGGGCGCTACTTACGAAAGTCTCGGGTTTGTAACCGCCTATGGGCGGCTCCGGCGGCACAGGACACCCCTCTCGAAGTAAATCGCAGTGTTTAACCGGCACCTAAAGGAGAAAGCTCAACATTTGGATTTTTGTGCTGAAATCAACGACTTACATCGGGTAAGCTTTCGGAAATTATAGAACCGGTCTCTTGGGCCCTTGACATTGTCGATTTTACCATTTCTGTGTAAGGCAAACTTAATTCTTTCAAGCGTTTTCCGGTTATGTCCGCCTGTGACCTACCTAAAGCAATTGAATGTATCATTAGTAGAGTGTACCTTGCAAAATGAAAATTGTTCGTAAAATCAAAAGGACACATTTTACAGGTTTTTATTCAAAGAAATTATTAATCAATAACATAACAATCGTCAAAATTGGTCCGAGAATGCCATCAGTGGGGTGTTTATAAACGTATTCAATACAACTCAATTTTAAATACCAAATTAAGATGATTATAATTTAAAAAAATTAGAGATGATGTCCTTGCTAGCTTTGTTTAACCGTTGAGTGACACTCAACGGTTTAACAAAAGATTTCTCTTTTCCAAAATGCTTCATTAAAGCTTAAAAGTTCAGAGGCCAAGTTTGCAGGTTGAAAGCAAATTTTGTAAATAAGTTAAAATTAATTAAATTAAGCCAATATCTTGATAAACTGTCACAATTTCCTTTCAAAATTTAAAAGGAATTTTGCGAAATTCCCTCTTTAAATTTGTCCTTAAAATGTCTACATTTTTCCAAACTTTTAAACTGAATCTTGAAATTAGGATTTTCAACTCAAAGTTCTATAAAAAACACATTTTAAGATTCTTTTTCAGAATTTCGACAATTTCGACCCACTGCCATCGCTCTGAAGCTACCCATTTCATCTTTAAATAGTTTTAAAAAGTGTATAAATCACCTAATTGGGTCAGTGTCCTTTGCTGATCTGTTAAACCATCCAAGTTGTACTGTCCATGTCTAATTAGAAATATGTGTCTAACGGCTGAAGTTTTAGCCCCTTCTAATTCTTCGTTCACTTGATTCTGCTTAGCTTCAGTGGACATTTTCATCGGTTTAGTAATTGAACCAGGAGCTCGACTATCAACAAAAAAGAAAACAATGTAAACACACAGTCTCAGTAAAGCTCCCAAATAAACAGCGCGAGTTGTTTATACTCCAATAGAAGGTTGAACTTCTATAATGTATTATTTCGCTCTGCTACAACGCTGTCACTAGTTTCATTCTAACTTTGAGCTTCTTTAGCTGTAGTTTGCTTCCAATGTTACCCAAGTTCCAAAAGAAGAACCTTTATATGTTTACTAAACGTAAATTGAAAGTTAAAAGCAGAAGCGACTAAAGCGATAAAAAGGAAAACTTTAACTCACTGATCCCAGTTGTAGTCCCATTTTGCGAACTTAGACGGTTCATAGTTGGTTGTCCACGAGTTATACACTTTATTGTCATTATTAAAATAATAATAACTAACTATCCCACTAAGAGTTCCAATCCCGACAGCAACTTTGTGCAATTTCGAAAAAGTCATCGGAACTTTCTATTGGGAACTGGCGAAGAAAAAAGTTAGGTTAGAATATTGCGATATCGAATTCACTACACACTTTCACCGTTTTAGACACACTCAACACCTGGTTGACGTTCTGGCTTTCTATATGGATAAATCCGTAAATAAGAACTTTAATAATCTGTTGTCTTTTTCGAAAAATTATAAATAACCACAAAAATTAATATCTAGACTGTCAAAATTGACAGTAATTTGAATTAGTTCAAATGAAGGGCTGACAGGTGACGCCCTGATTAATTGTCATTTAGAGGTAGAGAGTCTCTCACAGACCTAAACAAACATTGTCTATGGCATCTCTATTGGATTGCTGCGGTGTTGCCGAAATTTTTCGGTAGAACTACGAAAAATTGAAACTAAATATTTGAAAATTTAATGGGACCCTTCTACTGCGAGAGTTTGTTCGCATTAGAAGGGTAAGTGTTTACTTACGTTTTGCTAAGTATTATTGTAGTTTTTAATACAAAGTATTGAAAATTCTTCATTGTGGATTTTTATTGGTCGGAAGCATTATATTATTAATTTTATTTAATATTTTTACGACCCAGCTTTTTCTTGAACTTTCCCCCTTTTCTGGAAACATATATTATTCTTAAAGTTTTGATTTGTTCATCGAATTGAAAATCAAAATTTAAAATAAGATCTAAAACTTCGACCTTAAAGCAAAAATTTAGACATTTTAAAAAAAAAATTGGCTTTTTTCTTAAAATTTCAGTATTTTTAACTTCTTTGCTGTTTCTTAACATTTCCGCCTTCTCTTAATATTTTTGCTTTTTCTTAACATTTCCGCCTTCTCTTAATATTTTTGTTTTTTCTTAACATTTCCGCTTTTTCTTGAAATTTCGTCGTTTTGCTGCTTTTTCCTTTTTTATCAAAATTTCGAATTTTTCTTTGTCAAATTAAAAGTTTAAATTTTAACCCGATTTAAAAGTCAAAATTTGTACTCCCCCCCTTTTTTTTCTTCAAATTTCTTCTAAAACTTCCGATTCTTTTTTCAAAATGTCGGCTTATTTTTCAAAAATGCAGTGTTTTCTTCAAATGAAACTTTTTTTAGGTAATTTCAATTTTTCTTAAAAATTTCATCACCTTTACCAAATTAAAAGTTAATTTTCCAAAATATATATCGAAATTTAGAGTCTAAACCCGAAATTTAGGGTCTAAACTCGAAAATTTTAACATTTTTCTTACAATTTTAGTGTTATTTTTCGAAATTTTAACTTTTTTTAAGAATATCAACTATTTTTTCTAAAATTTCGACTTCTTTATCGAAATTTCGTCTTTTTCCTTGAACTGTGACTTTTTTGCGAAATATGGAATTTTTCAAGTTTTGGTTTCGGTCGAAATATCTAGAATTTCAAGTTTGATCTCGAAGTTTTGACTTTACCATTAAAATTTCGACTTTTTTTCAATACCCATGATTGTTGCTTTTACTTTTCAAAATTTTGACTTATCAAAATGTCGATTTTTTTTTCGAAGTCAATGTTTAGGCAGAAATTTCGATAATAAAGTAAATATTTTCAATTTTTCGAATTTTTTTTTTCAAAACGACTTTTTTCCTCGAAATTTCGTTTTCGATATCGAACTTTTTCCAAAATTTCAATTTTTTCAGACTTGTAGCTCCCTTCTCTAATTCTCGAACTTTTATTTAAAAAACCTTTGTTTTGAGTTTTTTCCAAATGTTGGCTTCTTTTTCTTTTAAATTGTTTCTTCGAATTATGTCAATCATTTAAGTTCTTTTAAAAAATTTTGACGTTTTTGCAAATTGCGACTCTTTTTCGAAATTTCGGCTTTTGTTCTTAAATTTCGATTTTTATTTCTTGCAAAATATCGAATTTTGTCAACTTTTAGATCTTTACCGAATTGAAAGTCAATTTTAGTTTAAATACCCAAATTTGCGACCCTTTTATTGTAATTTTCTTTTCTTTTTATTCAAAATCATAACTTTTCCTAAGAATTGGCAATTTTTTTCAAGTTTCGAGTTCAAGTTATCGATCCTATTTTAAAACCTCAAGTTTTTCTTTAAATTATCCTTTTTTTTTTAATTTCTCGCTTTGTGGAAATTCAAATTTTTTAGTTTACACTTTTTTACAGCTTTTTTCGCGAGGAAGCCATATTTAATATATTTATACGAAAAACAGTCGAATTGGCAATGTTGCACATATTCTATGGTTGTCACAGAATATCAAATACTAGTACCTGTCAACTGTCACTCGTTTGACATTTCACTTGACATCTGTTTGTGTTTAACGAAGGCCCCTTGTGATGTAATTTATACTCATTTCTCTCAACGCAGAATGTAGCTACTAATTTTATCTTTCCATCTCGTAGCTGCTACAACGAGCTAATAAACCCAATCACGAATTCGAAGTGACAAATTCAAGAAACAAGTTGACAAATTCTAACCTCAAAATGTATATCAGTTACTCGTACTTTCGTCTATTACAGCATCAAATTAGGAAAATAAGCACGGGGGCACCTCTTTACAATAATATTAGTCATTATGATTCGCTGGGTATCACGCCTAAAGCGACGCAGGCCGATGTCAAGCAAGCTTATTATAAATTATCGATGATGTATCACCCCGATAAAAACAAGGGGAGCGACGAGGCCTCGAAAAAATTCAGGGATATTAGCGAAGCTTACGAGGTCTTGGGAAATGTCAGATTACGGAAAATGTACGACAAAGGTCAGTGCTTTTTTTTTTGGTGGAATGGACTGGTCACTGGTTATTCTTAAAAATTCTTGTCCCCTGAAACCAAGAAAAGTTAAAAAAACAGCACAAAGGTTGCTCTAATGCGTTTCGATAGCCAAGTTATCATCTCCAGAAAGATACCGAGTGATACTTCAATAATCTGCTTATGTTTAGTTCAATAACTGATCCATGAACTTGTTAACACAAAGATCGAATAGTTAACAAACCGATTTGTTCTGCTTAGAAATAAACGGAATTGGAAAGAAATGCAAATATAGTTAAAGAAGATAATTTCAATTCTACGTTCGATTGTAATGTATTCCAATTAATTCTTTTTTTCTGAATATTACACGATAAAAACTGCAAACTTTAAAATATTACAACTTTATGTAGTAATTAGGTGAAATTAGGACGTTAAATTAGAATTTCGAAACAACGTGAAGTTGAAACTAGAGAAGAAGCTGTTATTTCGAAGTCAAAACTTGGGAAAAACTTGAAACCTTATCTCCAAAGATTGAGATAAAAGTCGAAAATTCTTGAAATTGTCCGAATTTATTTATTTAAAATAACAAAATTTCATGTTAAACTCGTATTCCTAATGAAAAAAATGTCAAATTTTATAAACGAATTCAAAATTTAATTTGATATTTTGATTTCTGAAGTCAACATTTTAAAACTATAAAAGTAGTTTATGTTTCAGGTTTATATTTAGGGAGATCCTCTGTAGCTGCCACTAGTGATGATCCAGTCAACAAATTCTACAAATCTAGGGAGCAAAGGACAAGGCCGCCGCCTCCTGATGGTAAAACGCCCATATATGACTTCGATGAGTGGTCTAGGTCGCATTATGGGGCGACTTTCGCTCGTCAGCAGGAAACGCTGAAGAGGAGACGGGAAGGACCGCGCTTTTAATGAAGATATAATTAATAGTTCGAAGACCGAAAGGATTCTATTTGCAATTGTAGGTTTAGGAATGCTTTACATGTACGTGGCATATGATAAAAGCGAATACGACAAAGATAAAGTAACGTTTTTTCAAGGACATTCTTTAAACAGGAAAGATTAATAATTGTCGACATTTCCCTGTTATGTGCATATTTTTTAAGTAATATATTTATTTTTGAAACGAATTAGCATATTTACAAAACCAACAGCTACTTAATTAGAATATTTATTTAAATAAATGGCAATACATTTCAACATTTTAATCTTAATAAGTTGCTAAAAAGTGCTTTGTATCACATTATATAGTTAATATTAACTTTATTTCTCTGTACAATCCACGACCTGAAACCATCAAGTTAATAATGATTTTGAAAGTAATTCATGGGTGATGGCATTGGCATATTCAATGGTCCTGTCGGATAAGGTACGCTGCTGGGGATCTGGTTAGGCACTCCAGGGAAATAATTTGTATTCAGATTCATCGGGGGCGTATTTATGTAGTTCGAGGGGCCCATGCCCCTTGATAAAATCTTCGCCATCTTTTCGGCTTTTATCAATCGCTAAGTGCATCAATTTCCTCTTAGCTAGAAACTGCTCGAGAAAGTCATCAAGTTCGCCACCTTCGTCCATAAATTTCTTAGCCTAAAGCATCAGATTCCTCCTCGACCTCGCTTGCAGCCGTTTGGAGCAACGCTAAAGTTGTCTCGAGCGACACGTCACCCGTTTTCTCCCCTTTAACATGAAAATGAGATTTGGCAAAAACAGTTTGAATACAGCAGACCCTTGTTAGGGAGAGGGCAAGGACCCAGAAAAATGCTAATTTTGAGTATTGCACTATTTAATATGAAAAACATAAGGAATAAACTCGTTATACCTGATATTTAGGTATTATAGAGTTCTACCATATTAAAAGTTGTCGACTAGATACAAACTGCACATATTTACTGTAACCAACAAAGCATTTACTTACTTAGCTGCTTTGTTTTCTCTTCCACCGTTTTACTCAGCTCTTCTCCTTCCTCGTATAACTTCTGCAGTTTCTCTCTACCCTCAACCAGTTCGGGCTCATGCGACAAATTACCCTCTGCCATGGACTCATTTTGGGCTATAATGCTGTCTTTCACGCTTTGAATGTCATTCAGATAACTCTAAAATTAAAGGTCGTTGAAAGCTTGTATCAATTCGAAGTGTTGAACAATCATTAATTGACGACGTACTTTGTCTGTCTTTTGCAAAATTTCCTCGATTTTCTCGTCGTTGTTCAATATTTCGTCCAATTCGTCGTTCGATAGCGTGGTCAAAGAAGACACGGCTCTTTTGCACTCCGCTTGTAGAACGGCTATCGACATTTTATCGCACTGTTATTAGTGTTATTGACTAATTTTTATTTTTGTGAAATGATGACAAATCCAAAACAAAACAATGTTGACACAAGTGACAGATGACACAAGCAGGGCTGCCAGTCCAAAGCATTTTAGTAAAAAACTCAGTGACGCCGAGTTCGATACTTGCCTTATTAACGTTCAATATTTTATCCAATTCGTTATTAAATTGATAGCCTATCAAACACGTGATTTCTATTAGCTTCTTACAAAACATCTGTTGACCGATAACTAATAGGAACAAATTAAAGAAGTAAATTAGCACACCTTTGGTAATACCCTTGAAGTTTATGTTCTATGACTAACACCATAGAATTGACAATGTACCAAATTTATTAAGTTTCACTTATTATAGTCGGTATGATTTTATTGACAATTACAAAAAATAGGTATTTAAAAAGTATTTTTCCATTTCAGGTAAATCTACATAAGACACTTCTAATTTTGTAGTAGCAACCACAAGAACTTGTAATATTTAGACCTACCAAGTGGTGTGGCAGCGCTGTGACATTTCCTAATGTTGTTTTGTGTTCTTAAAATCCTAACCTAATTAATTAGATATTTTGATTTTTGGTCAGTTGTTTTAAAGAGTGATTCTTTCATATTTGATGTCAATTTCTGCTGAAAATTAATCATTTGTAAGTAAAGTATTAAAAATAATATGAAAAACATTTATTTCGGTTATTTCTGCCTAACAACCCCTGAAATTTAGGCAACACATTAATCATCAAAATGTTTACGCATGAAGCACGATATATACCGGTATGATGAGATTTTGACGCAAACCCGTCCCAAGCGCCCAGATTGACGTTACTGTGTAGTATGGAGTCCTATAAGAAGGAGATTCATCGGTAATGTAAGTTGTCGAATGAAAACCGGTCTGATTTCTACCCACTCACATCAGCGGCCTCTGTTGTGTATTATCAGTAAGTACTGTGCGAAAACTGTAAAATGAGAGCTTAAGTTGTACCTATTGATGACAGTGGATGATGGTAGTCGTAGGTACAATGTATCCAAGAGGTCACATCACTGTTATGTTAATCTTTTCTTGGGCTTTTCCTAGGAAAACGTGTCTAGAACATTGTTTATTCATCTTTTAGTCAGGGAGGAGCGTTCACCGTTGAAGTTGAAACTATTTCAATTCTTAAATTCAGCGGTTAGGAACAGTAGTCACCAAGAGCATGTAAGTTTGACCCACAAGTGTAGTTCAATGCCGGAAGGGGTATTAGCCCTCGGAGTAGTTGTTTCTTGTGGATCGGGCTTCAAATATTTAAATTTTTAACACAGTAAATTTTTAACACAGTAAATTGATGATGAAACGTCTATTCATGTAAAAATTTCTTTATTTTTTTTTATATTTTAAAAAAAAAAAATTATTTTTAAGTATTCTTCCTCATTGTTCCCCTTCCATGTTATGGCACTGCTGACGAGCTCAAATGAGAGCGAAACGCCGATGTCCAGTGCTACAACCTTTTTTATGTATTTTTTATATTTTCCTAATTTATCAAAAAAACAAAATTTTTATTTTTTCCACATCTATTTTTTGGTCTCCTATTTTTCATTCTTCCTATTCTATGTAAAATAAACTAACCTCTTAATTTGTAAACTGTCATGAAATGACGTTTTCAATAAATTTAAATATCACGTAGTCGCATTTCAAAAATTGTTTAGAAAATTGTCAACAAACCATAAAAATTTAAATATTTCCAAACTGGGCCGAAGAAATGTTAAATAAATTGAAAAAAAAAAATCATTAGGAATACGTTTAAACTACTCGTTTCGCAATGTTTGACCTACGATAAAATAGGATTCTGTGGTCCATGGTTTGCGGATTAATAGATGGCGCTGCGAACAGTGGAAGGTTTTCAATCCCATTTTAAAAGTAAGGCGTAACGCAACCTTACCTTCTAGATAACCATACTGCGAAGCAAACAGGCGATGCAGAACATTGCTAACATGCTAACCTGCCAACATTTTGGCAAATACTTCTGTTATTTAACAACCGATTTTAAAAAACTTTTTGTTGCATTCAGCATAAAAAGATCTATTAATCTAAGCATCGCAAGGGGTACTTTGCTATTGAATTTTTAAAGTTGTGGTTGATAGCACTGGGGGTGAAGGGGTGGGGGGTTGAAAAATATATATTTAAGTGGCAATTTAGAAATAAAAATCGACCTGTCCGAGCATTTATTTGAAATAGGTTTGTTCGCGGTTTTGAAGAATTATTTCATTACTTCGGGAATCACGGTATAGTGTAATCATCTGGGTTTTTGCATCGCGTATACGTCACAAGATGCGCCTCGACGACTTTAAAGCCATTTAAAAATTCAAAATAGCTCTTAATTAGGGTGATAATTTTTTCAAAGTTTTGTTTCAAAGATAAACGTGAGGGTTTTTCTTTATATCTTTGGCTTTAAATTTCCACTACCAGTCGCTAAACACAGAAAAGGTAAAGAATTCTACAAAAAGCCTGACCTTGAAGGATAAATACCTTTTTTTTACCTTCAAAGTATAATTAAGGGTCCGGTAGCGACATTTGGTATCGAACCACTGGCAACACTGATGTCGGTTCTATGTACTGTGGTTCTATGGTAAACGTCAACTGTCATATCTTCTGTGGTCATACCAAAAGAAGCATGGTGTTTTGAAAAGATGGAAATTACACACGTTAGCCCTGAAAATACCGAAAATGAGCCTTCAGAAGCCCCCAAGAAGAAGTTCGTACCGACGACGTTGGAGTACTTTTCAAAACTCACCAAAGGACAAGATAAAGTCCGCATCAACGCCGGAACAACTCTAATTAAAAATTTAATATTGCAACAGAACGAGGAAAATGTAAGGTTAGAATTTCAATTTTTTGAACCTGAGTTGTAATGTATGCACTTTTAGCGAGAAACCGAGCTACAGTACGCTATAGGTCGCTTAGTACGAGGAGCAGGGTCGCAGAAAAATCACGCCCGGTCTGGGTTCTATGTAACACTGGTGGCTCTACTCAATTTACGCGAGGATATTTCAGTTGACAATATTCTGGAGCATGTTGGCAAGCAGTTGCAAAAATCTGGACAATATTTGAAAAGTGTAAGTTTATTCCTGTCTCGCTTTTGTGGTTAAACTTGGAAAATGAATCGTTCCGTAAGCGTAAGCGAGATTTTGTTCCAATTTTTCAATTTTTGTCATGAACCTTAATTTTGAATTCGAAATCCTTGGCTTGTTTTCGAAATTTTAATTTCGATCAATTTTTATTTTATTGCTGTATTATATTCCGTGCTTTTATTTGCGTGGATTTTGAATTTTTCCTAAATTTCGAAGTTTTTCTGAATGTGAACAATTTTCGTAGATTTTCATTGTTCTAGCGCTCTGACTACTAGTTTATACATTTCTAGTCGTTATTCAAAATTCCAACTTTAAAACCTAAATTTCTGAACTTTCTCTGTCATACTTTTTCCATTTTTTTGCTCAAAATTTCGACTTTTTATCAGTGTTCAATTTAGACCTTTTATTGAAATTTTAACTCTAGGCTTTTAATTTCGACTCTTTAAATTTCGCATTTAAAGTAAAAAACGTGAAGATTTCAAGTTTAATTTCAAAAGCTCAATTTTAGGCTTAACTTCATTTGATCTCGAATACAATTTGAGTTCTGAAGTTTTCAATTTTAGTCTTGAAAGTTCAACTTTTTAATTTAGTCTAAAAACTTGTATTCTAATCCATAGAATTTTGTAACTTATAGGAGAATGCGGATATTTGTACTGGGCAAGTTTTGGTTTGTGGGGCAATATTGCGTTCCACTTTATTTCTTAGAAGCAGTGAGGACGATCAAAGGAAAGTTATTGATATGTTATTGGCAGCTGGCAAGGAACGGGCATATTTGACCCTTGCATCGTATTATTTCATCGTAGACTTGTTGAATAAGGTAACATATCGAAATTTTCAATTAAAATCTATTTCTGCATTTGATCTCATTTAGTTATACATTACATATTACAGCTAATTAATATAATTTCAATTTAAGGTGTCAGAAAAGCAATTTAATAAAATTATTTTGCCCAGCATTTCCCAATTTATAATTAAAGATTTAAGAGAGCACGATATAGACAGCTTGTATTTGCTTTTGGCAACCAAGAGGAAATTTAAGCACGTTCAGAAACAGTTGGTAAAACACTTGGGCACTTCCGAGCTCATTGTGCCAGAAAATTTCAAAACTCTCACCCTAATTTTAACCGTAAGTAGAATTTAGCCAAATGTAAGGATTCCATCAAGCAGTAATTACATTTTAGGCCATTCCCAGGATAACAGCGTTAAACCATCCGGTTTTTGACTTATTTGTGGACGAATTACTAGAAAGTGATAAAACGTCAGACTTTTTAATCGAATTAGATGATATTCTAACTAGATCTAGTAGAAGCAAATTGTTTGTCGTCATTACCATTGTGAATATAATTTTGACAAAGAAGCATCAAAGTGTCCAAATTTCTAATTTATTGACCAATAATCTGATCCAGCAAATCATAAACAACTTTCAGACAGATTTCAGGCAAAGAGAAAGATAATGAATTTAAGCGTTTGGCTCATAAGTTGTTCGAATCTCTTCTGGAGGCCCTTAAGGGGGACAACGTCGGTTATAAAGACAAAATTGGCGTACTTAAGAAGCTTCTATTCTATCCAGGCACGTTTATCTTTGAAAAAATAACAAAAAGCAAGTTGATTCAGCAAATCACTGGAACCCTAGATGTCGAAGGCGTGAAAAAATTGGCCAAATTATACAGGAACGTTATCCTGTTAAAAAACGAGAAGTTCAAGAACGATCAAACGACGGAAACTTGGCTCAATAACGATAGGTTATACAGCGCGCATTTGCTGGTTAAACTGCTCAATCACGGCTCGATGCACAATGAGAACGACTGGAAGTTCGAGCAGTTGAAATTCCTGATGCATTTGGGTCTTTTAAGGACGGAAAATTCCATCGGAAGCGAATTGGCAGGTATGGGTTTTTCCTGTCTTTTGAAGGAGTGGTGTCACCCAAATATGTAGTTTAAATGGAGAATTTTTGTTCAAAAACGATATTCAGCTTGTGGTTTCAGCCCAAAAAAAAACTTATTCATATTTGATAGAACCTCCATTACATCCCAAAGTGGGTTGTCCTTCAACCTATCGAATTTTTGTTACAAAATAATTATAAATTAAGTCAATATTTTGGGAAAAAGCCGGAATGTTCACAAAATCGTCGATGTTCTCAAAAAGTTTCAAAAAAAGTCTAAATAAAAAAATCGAATTATTTAGAAAAAGGTGAAAATATTTTCGGAAAAAAATAATTCTAGAAAAAGTTGAAATCTTTACAATAATTAAAATTTTGAATAAAGTCCAAATTTTTATAAAAAAAAGCGAATTTTCGAAAATTTACAAAGAAGTCAAAATTTTGAGACAAAAGATTCTGCAACAAAAACCTTGAATTTTTGAAAATGTGTCGTGGCTACAAAATTTTGAGAACCACTGTACTAGACTGTGTTATTAAGTAATTTTTGGTTTCAGCGTTATTGAAGGAAGCCTTCTTCCATTCGCTCGACCTCAAGCTGTCAAAACTGGAGGATTTGCGCGCTATCTTATCACAACTCTTCCACGACATGGACTCGACCTTGTCCCAACAACAGGACAACTTTAGGAACCCCTTGAAGCCCGAAGAGGTGGAAATTTGGCGCAAAACCGCCGAGATCGTTCAGAAGATCGAATCCAAGAAAGGCAAGAGCGTCATGTCGGTGTTTCACACGTTGTTCCTCCACATGGGCCTACAACTTTTCAGCGACGCGAAACTAGCCTCGGATTCGCTGACGGAACTGTTCAGTTGTTACGAGCGCGTCAAGCGGGAGAAAAAGGCGAAGAAAGTGAGCGGAGTCGACGAGGCGGCAGCGGAAGGGGTTGCGGCGACCGACGAATTAGATTGGATCGAGGTGGTGACGGATCTATTTCTGAGTTTGTTGAGCCACAATTCGCACTTGTTACGAAGCATAATCAATCGCGTGTTCCCCCACTTGTGCAAGTATATGACGTCGGGGACCATCCACCAGATTTTATCGGTTCTAGATCCGAAAAACGAGGATAATCCGTTGACACGACGCGGGGACGTCAGCGACGAAGATGGGGAAAGTGATGACGAAGTTGATCAAGATGAAGCGAACGGTGAAATAAACAATGAAGAGTCCGAAGATGAGGACGATTCTGAAAGCGAGGATGACGCCGAGGAGGATGAAACACAAAATGATAAGCTGCGGATGGCGTTGCACAAAGTTCTGATTTCTAATGGGTACCAGAGCGATCAAGAGAGTGTGGACTTGGATCAGTTGAGCGAGACCGAAGGGGAGAAGTTGGATGAAGCTTTGGCGGCCGCCTTCAAGCAGTTTAAGCCTAATAGGGGGCGTAAGCCGCGGAAACAGAGCAAAGACGATGAGACTTTGACGCACTTCCGACTGCGGGTTTTGGACTTGGTGGATCTCTATTTGGACTCGAATCCGTCCATGTTGCTGGTTTTGGAGATAATGCTGCCGCTGTTGCAGACTTTGGAGTTTAGTATAAGAGATGACCATCAGAGGCCGCTCCAAGTGCGATTGCAGTCCTGTCTGAAGAAGCTATCGACTCTTAAGAAATTCGATAACGTGGAAGGTGTTGATGGTGCCGTTTTGAGCGAATTGCTTTCCAGTTTACTGGACAAGGGGACTAAAAACGTGATTTTGATGCAACACATGAGCGAGGAGATTTCTGAGTGTTCTACTTTCATCGTTAAGTGTTCGGAATACTTGGGCAATATCGAAGGAACGCCTAAGAAGGTGAAAAAGCATTTAAAGCGCGACATAGCTGGGATTATCAGCGGCGCGTTGGAAACATTCTTTAGGAAGAGAGACTGTTTGACACCAGTGGTGCTTTTCAAAGATATTTTACAGAAGAATTGGGACGGAGCGGTCTCCTTGGTGGCATCATTGGGCGAATTCGCCTTCGATGCCGAAGTTAGGCCATTCAGGCGCACCCAAGCCTTGGAACTGCTCAGGATCTTTTACACCAACCACAGATTCCTAGGTAATTGTTCGGATAAAATCGCCGAAGAAATCAAGCAGAATAAGACGAAGCTCCTAGCTAACATCGTCGACTTCTTCGATCGGTTGGCGCAGAATTCGGCCCCATTTAAAATCAGTGAAAAGTATGCCACCCTACTGATGAGTTTGATTGCCGCCGTCAAGAGCTCGCCGGTGATAGTCGAAGCTTTCGACTGGAAGAATTTAGGGGAGAAAGTGCGCGAGTACCGGAGCGGTTTAACTCTTTCCAGTGATGCCAAAAGGGCCTTCAACAAACTGTGTTCGGTGCTGGGCATCCCTAACGTGGTGCAAATGAAGAAGTCGACGGTCAAGTTAAGCACTGTGGCCGACGACGATAATTCCAGTTTAGTGTCGAACAACTCGAGCAAAGCGTCAGGAAAGGGGGAAAAAACCAAGAAGAAAAAGAAAAACAAGCATAAGAACCAAAAGGAGAAGAAGGAAGCGAGACAGTTGCGTTTGCAAAGTCTTTCGGAAGGCCTCAAAGTCGAATTTAGCGCCATATCGGAGTTGAAGGACGCAGAGGTCGGATCTGATGACAACTTGGAGAATTCGACGGCGAAGAAGCGAAGTAGCGAGGAAAATGGCGAAGAGGCCCCACCTAAGAAAATGAAAAAGCAAAAGAATTCCGAGCTAAATAACGAAGAACCTTCACAGAAGAAAACAAAAAAGCAGAAGAATTCCGAAGATAGCAGTGTTTTAAATGGACATGTAGATAAACCTAAAAAAAGAAAACATAAAATAGATAAATAGGAATAAACTAAATTGTTTCTAAACAACGATTTTTATTAATAACATTGGTACAGAAAATATGCAAACTTGTTCAAGATTAACATTACTTTTATGCTAATGTAGCATAATTTTTATGCTAATGAAGAATTTTAATGCTAACGTAGCATAATTTTTATGCTAATGAAGCATTTTAATGCTACATAGGGTTATTTGAATGGTAACGTACTAGTTCTAATTCTAAATTAGATTATTTTAATGCTAATGCTAGAGTTGGTTTTGTATTAAAACGTCTGTTTCAATTATTCGCTCTCTTCATTTGACAACTGAAACAGAATAATAATTAATGGTGGGATACAGATTGCGCAAGAAATTACCTCTGATCCTGAGGATATGTTGCCAAAGAGGCTAATTTCTGTGAAATTTCCAAGATTAATTTTAGTAATAACGGATTTCGTTTTACCTTTATTATCACAAATGTTTTCTTTGTCTTCAATGCTTTCCTGACAAATTTCAAATTTGGTTGAAACCTGTAAGATTTACCCAAGATTAGTCCAAGCACCGAAATTAAGCGTTTGATGGCGCCAAAATATCAAAATTTTATCAGTCTATCGAAAAAAAATGTTTACAGAAAAATTTAAGTTTCGAAAAAGTGCAGTTTTTATAATAAAAACATTTAAAAAAAAAACCGAGATTTCGGCAACAAATTCAGAAATTCTAAAAGAGAAGTCAAAATTAAAAAATCCAGTTTCTATAAAAATATTTCAAAAAATAACTAAGAAATTCTCTAAACAATGTTTTAGAGAAATCGACTTTTTGGAAAAAATTAATAATTTTGGAGAAGTCGAATAGAATTAAAATTTCCGTAGAGTTTTTACAAGAAAATGGAAATTTGAGGGAAACACTTGCGATTGGGAAAAAATTCGGGTTTTATACAAAAAAACTCCGAGAAAAAACTGAAACTGTCGAAAAATAATTCAGAAATTCTATTAACACTGTTCAGGGAGAAGTGAAAATTCGAAAAAAAATCAGTTTCTATAAAAAATATGTTAAAAACCAACTCAAAAATTTTATAAACAATTGTCGAAATTTCGAAAGTCAGTTTCGGGGAAAAGTTAAAATTTGAGAAAAATTTATAGATTTTTTTACAGGAAAATCGAAATTTCGGGGAAAAACTTGAGATTCCGAAACATTTCATTTTTTATAGAAAACATTTTTAGAATAACTCGAGATTTTGAGTAATAATTCAGAAAGTCTGCAAAAAAAATTGTAGAAAGAAGTCGAAACTTGATGGCAAGCAGTGGAGGATAGGGATAGTTTGTCATCACGCCCTCCCACGGTTGATCCCAGAACTAAATGTGGCAACGTTGCTCTACGGCTCATATTAACCGTTGGTCATCAAATATCTGTTGGTCAGTATTCTATGATCTATTGGTCGATATTCTATGATCTGTTGGTCGATATTCTATGATCTGTTGAACGGCACATGTGTCAGCTGATTAATTTATACTTTATACAAGTGAATTGAAATACAAATCTTTCAGAGGACAAATTTGTATTTCAATTTTTGAAGACAACCAAGGACCAGTCCGTTCCACTAAAAAAATATATACACAAGTGAATATTTTATGCAAGAAGAATGCAACCTAGACTATAAATTCATGCAGCTCTCCAGGCGTGTATAGTGAATCATAGGTAGTTGAACTACCAACAGTTGAAACATTCCACCTAGCGAAGCGGTTGCTCTCTAGGAGAGTTCCCAGAAGACAAGGATTCCAAGGACCAATCCGTTCCACCAAAAAAATATATACACAAGTGAATATTCAACCAATGAGTGAATTAAAAACTAATGTTGATGATCCATTTCGTATCCACTCGTTTGTGATTAACGTCGAAATTTTGAAAAATAATTAATAAAAAAAAGTAGTTACAGCTTCGAAATCTGTTCTCAGTAGATAATACAACTCCCGCTCTATGCTCTCGACCTCTATGGCTTGATCCGTGTTTATCAACGTCTTCCGAAATCGTTTCTTTTTGGCGTTTTTCAGAGGCGGCGCAATACCGTGTATCATCTCGATCGGCTCGCACTTCGGTTCGTAATCACAGATAAGAATTTGATGTATATCGGCCGTTTTAAATATGTTAACTTTGTCGTGAGTTTTGTACGATTCGACGATAGTCGGAAGTTTCTTCAGTTGACCGTACAACTTCTGCTTGCCGATTCTCACTTCGCCGACGTTTTCACCCAGATTTAGGTGGAGTTTGAGGGCTTTTTTGACCTTATCGGGTTTCTGGTGTAGAAGACTTCGCACTTTATCCGCTTCCGCCTGAAACGTTGACGTTTGGAATTTGTCGAATTTAAATGAGGTAAATTTACCGGTGGAAGGCGAAGGAGAAATTGCTGCTCTATTTCGATTTTATCGCCGTCTGTAGTTGATTCTTGATCCATTTTATTCGTTCTAAATTCAGTTACATTGATATTTTTCTCGTGAAAACCACTTTGAATTCGAATGTCAAACTGAAAACAAAATCACAGCTTTGTGCGTACAGAAAGGAGGGAGTTAAAATTTCTGTGATCATTGTAGTAGTTCAGTTGTATAGTTCAAGGAATATAAATTAAAAGGTTTTACAATTACACTCGCGCTTCCGTTCGTAATCACAGATAAGAATTTGATGTATATCTGCAGTTTTAAATATGTTAACTTTGTCGTGAGTTTTGTACGATTCGACGATAGTCGGAAGTTTCTTCAGTTGACCGTACAACTTCTGTTTGCCGATTCTCACTTCGCCGGCGTTTTCACCCAGATTTAGGTGGAGTTTGAGGGCTTTTTTGACCTTATCTAGTTTCTGGTGTAGAAGACTTCGCACTTTATCTGCTTCCGTCTGAAACGTTGACGTTTCGAATATGTCGAATTTAAATGAGATAAATTTACCAGTGGAAGGCGAAGGAGAAATTGCTGCTCTATTTCGATTTTATCGCCGTCTGAAGTCGATTCTTGATCCATTTCATTCGTTCTAAATTCAGTTACATCGATAGTTTTCTAGTGACAATCACTTTGAATTCGAATGTCAAATTGAAAACGAAATCAGCTTTGTACGTACAGAAAGGGGGGAGTTAAAATTTCTATGATCATTGTAGTAGTTCAATTGTATAATTCAAGGAATGTAAATTAAAACGTTTACGATTACGCTCGCGCTCCATTCGTAATCACAGATAAGAATTTAATGTATATCTGCCGCAAGAAGTCTTGAGGGTAAGGCTCAAGAGAAGTCTTGATCTGCCGTTTTAAATATGTAACTTTGTCGTGAGTTTTGTACGATTCGACGATAGTCGGAAGTTTCTTCAGTTGACCGTACAACTTCTGTTTGCCGATTCTTGCTTCGCCGACGTTTTCACTTAGATTTAGGGCGAGTTTGAGGGCTTTTTTGACTATCGGGTTGCTGATGCAGAAGATGCGCACTTTATCCGCTTTATCCACTTTTATTTAACATTTCTACGATCCAGTTTGGAAATATTTGAATTTTTATTGGTTGTTAACAATATTCTAAAACAGTTTTTGAAATATTACTACGTGATAATTAAATTTATGTAAAACGTCACCTCATGACAGTTGACAAAATTGTATAGTTCAAGGGATGTAAATTAGGAGGTTTTACCACTACGCTTATTAGTCGAAAATAGTGTAATAGTATATACATTTCATTACAAACACTCTTACATGTTATTCATTTTAGTAGAAAATACGCGAATGATAATTTGAAGACAAAATCAACTTTAAAAGTACAGAAAGAAAAGCGTTAAAATTTCTGTGATCATTGAAGTAGTTCAACTGTATGGTTCAAGGGATATAAATTAGAAGGTTTTACCATTACGCTTAGTAGCCGAAAATGATGTAATAGTATGTATTTCATTACAAATACACTTATATGTTATTAATTTTAGTAGAAGATGCGCGTTTGGAACTTTTTTAATGCATATTTATGCTAAAAAAACTGTCACTGATGTTTGACGACTTCTATTTATTCATAGACAATTTTGAAATCAACTTCGCTTTGCAAAGGCAACTGCAATATTGATATAGTACGCTGTACTAGGTTCATTGTTTCATAAATCTTTTATTTATTTAACATTTGCCGAGAAAACTGGTGGAACATAACATATAAAACATTTTAGGCATTTAGAAGTATAACTTCAGAGCTTGTGGCAGAATTAAATAGCGAATAAATATCAAATTCATTTTTTATCGTACTTTTCCTGTAGTTTATTAAACGTGGCAACGTCCTTTTTATACCAACAATGGAGAAGTTTCCAATTTTTTTCTTATTGATTAATTATAAATATTTAAGTAAAATGATACAAATATCTAAACGAATCATTAAAATATCTCTAGAAATGAAAAAGTTATGGACTTTTGAAGTTGTTCTTATAAGAATACGAGTGTGACGTCATTCGACCTAATTCCACAGAGGTAGAACTACCCTTAAAACCCTTTATCAGTCGATAAAAAAATACGTGTCTCTAATGCCGGCTCTTCACTCTCAGCGAACCATCTAGTCCGAGCGCCTCGGCGAGACATTTAGTCAGGAAAATGAAATGCGAACACTACACACTCTCGTATTGAGTATAAAGCATAGATAGCTGTAGGTTCCACAGAACATAAGTACGGTTATTCTGCATCATGGATGTAGTCGAAATTGCTGCTGTTGCAGGCGAATTGTGCATATAATTATTACAATAAAATATTAGTTTATACAATAAAAACAAGTGTCAGACAAAAATGTAACCTCAACGGTCAATAAACACAAAAGAGAACGCGAGAGTGTGGTTGAAATAGTAGTTCTTGTTCCCCGGTAGTAGCTTGCTTCCTTTGACTTGTGCCCAAAAAACCGACTCGACATGGAGCGCACCCGAGAGACGAACGGAGATGAAGCTAATCGAAGCGTGCCTACCTTCTACATT
Source organism: Dastarcus helophoroides (assembly GCA_028583605.1). NCBI lineage: Eukaryota > Metazoa > Arthropoda > Insecta > Coleoptera > Bothrideridae > Dastarcus > Dastarcus helophoroides. Next base: position 12,882,858 of record CM053334.1, read on the forward strand.
CCCGCGTTCAGGGTTGTCTCGTGCTGTCTCTGCCAGAATGAAGAGCCCGGCACTAAACCATAAATTATTACGTAATTTCCCTTGTTGAATGCTTTGTCGCAACACATTTTAATCTTTGCAGCACTTGAAGTTGTGATTTTTGATATTGGAGATATGACGTCAATTCATCATTATCATTCAATTTTTCTTTTATTAGAAATGTTTAAAAATTTCACCAACAAGGCGATTAATCGGGAATCAATTCTTTTACGCACGATTCGAATCGATCTAAAAATCGATTATTTTAAAAAGGAATCGACATCCCTAGTAGGTAATAAAGACAGTAGGATTATCGGCATTGAGTCATAGAACATGACTATTCAAGGTGTGGCGAATTCCATCAGGTCGACCTATTTAAGATCTAGACGAATATTTAAAGTAAATTATTCTGATCTTGCAATTACGAGACGGCGTAGAAAGGATATCAAGTAAAAAGAATCAGAAATTGCCAGCTTAAATTCGATATTTCGACTTTAATCTCGAAATTTCAACTTTAAACTCAAAATTTCGACTTAAAACTCGAAATTTTGATTTTAATCTCGGAATCTCGACTTCAGTTTCGAAATTTCTATACTCTAGTGGTTAAGCTAGGTAAATGACAGTTGCGTTCCTATAACTCCCCTTTCATCCAATATTGACAGTTGGACGTTCAGTAATTTATGGTTTTAATTATCAAGATTTCGTCTTTTTTTTCTTGAAATTTCGAAATTACAAGTTAAGATTTCTAATTTAAAGTCGATATTTCGCGTTTAAAGTCGATATTTCGAGTTTAAAATCGATATTTCGAGTTTAAAGTCGATATTTCAAGTTTAAAGTCAAAAGTTCGGGAAAAGAGCCAACATTTCGAGTTTAAAGTCGAAATTTCGAACTTGGTTGATTTTTCGAGAAAAGAATCGAAATATCGAGAAAAGAGTCGAAATTTATTGAAAAAAGTCGAAATTTCTAAAAATAATTTATTTTAATCGATGTCTTTTCTACCCCTTCGTAAAAAAAATCAAAATTCTGAAAAATCGCATTTTCAAAAGTCAGGTTTTCTAAAAGAAAACAGTTAATTATTGTAATAATGTATTTATTATACAATAAAAACAAGTGTCAAACAAAAATCTAACCTCAACGGTCAACAAACACAAAAGAGAACGCGAGATTGTGGTTGAAGTAGTAGTTCACGTTGCCCGGTAGTGCTTGCTTCCTTTGACTCGTGCCCAAAAAACCGACTCGACATGGAGCCCACCCGAGACGAACGGAGATGAAGCGAATCGAAGCGAGATTACCTTCTACATGTTTGCGTACGGGTTGTCTCGTGTTATCCCGGCGAGAGTGAAGAGCCGGCATTAGATTTCGGTCACAAAACATATATATTTCAGGTCCTCTAAAACATATCCAAAAGTTAGAAAAATCTACGAGCTTTTCTGCTTGCTCAGTGATTTGTGGTGCGACGATCTCGGACAGGTCAAATGAAGTCACACACACGCAGACGGTCGTGCTAAAATATGTAAACTTCAATAATTTATTTCTCAGTTATTTATTAACGGATTTCAAAAAAATGTTCAGTGATTTATTAGTTTTGATCTATATTTTAATCTCATTACATTAAACGTAGTTTGTATGCAGTTTTATTGGCTTTTTCTTCGCCGGTCACTCCTTTCACAATCCTAAATTTCAGTACCTTCTATTAAGGAATGGCAATCTGTTTTAGAAAAAGAAAAACCCAATAAAACTGCATACAAATATGAATACTTCGCAAATAAATTACAGAGAATATATTAAACGTAGTATTACCATCAGGAAACTTCTCCATTTTGCTACCAACCATCGAATGAATTACCGTAGTTTATTCCCGTTTTAAGGTTATGTGTCAAACTTTGCAGAACTGTCGGTTAATTAATTTGCTAATGCATACCACTGGGGCTTGTTCTTGCAACATTTTTTTTTATATAACTCTGCTACTTTTCCAATAAAATATTTCTTTATTGTAACTAAATAATTTTGACTATGACATTGTTCGGTCATAGAAATTTCCCTCTGTCTTATTTTATTGCGACGTTGCCTAGTCTAAATACTACGTTAATCAACTAGACAATGTATATTTTAAATCTGCTTTTTACTCCAGGAGTATCGACAATATTACGTTAATCTTTATCTCAATTAATGCCGGTCAAAGTCTACAAATGTAGTGTTAACGGTGAAGTTGATTTTTATTAAAATTGGAAAAAGTGGAATTTGACAACCATATCAACAAGTAAAATCAGCTTTAGAAACCACAGAACATCTACATAACTTTTAACTTGAACAATTGCGTAAACCAAGGGTTGTAAATAAGAAGGTTGTACTACTCAATTATGATGATATTACACTGAATTAGAACTTTTACTTTCTGAAATCAGTTCGGCGAACTAGTTAAAATATTCCAAATTAAAAGTAGATCAGGTTTTCAACCTAAAACAATAGGATACTTCAAACACAAAAAGAACTTAAATCGGGTTGGGAGCGAAAATTAATTCGTTGCCTCCGAAATATGTTTATGTCAATTTAGGGATTAGTTTTGGATAGGGTGTATTAGTGCAAATAAGGAGAAACTGCCCCTATTTTACGCTGATTAGCCACGTGCACAATGACAAAAGGGATGATACACGCAATATTGTGATTCTTTAATAACTTGAGCCTTACCCTCTTCGATGCTAATACGTAACAAGTTTTAATATAATTTCCGAACTTATTACGTATTCGATTAAAGGGGGCGACAACATTTCTTTATTTGTTATTGTAAGCAGTTTCTAGCTTTTACTACAGTCGGAACACATTAAATTAAATGTATAAAAATTATATAAAATTAAATTAATGTTTTACTCAAAATTTCTTTACGTTGCATCATTTTCTTTTGCAATTTTGTTTTCCTGATATTGGTAACTGCTTTGTCTGCTGTTGTTTCTTGTTTCTGGAAACCTCACCTCTAAAATTCAATTTTGGTGGAACGGACTGGTCCTTGGTTATTTTTAAAAATTGGAATACAAATGTTGTCCCTTGTCCCAAAAAAGATTAAAAAAGGCAACAGAGGTTACTGGCTAACGCATTTAGGACAGCCAGTATCTCTCTGAAGATGATAGCTTGGCAGTCGAAACGCGTTCAGGGCAACCTTTGTTGTGTTTTTTAAACTTTCTTGGTTTCAGGGGACAAGATTTGTATTTCAATTTTCTAAAATTCAATATAAAAACCCAAACTCTAATATTTGAACCATCTCAGGAATTTTTAACCAAGTCACAACTAAATCATTCACAGTATAACAACTTGATGGCCCCAAACACGCTACTCACAGATTAATCAATTTCAGTTTTAACGCGTTCGTTTGATAAGCATTCCAAGGCAACCATCGTTTACTGACATCAGTCAAAAAAATGGACGATTTAGATATAAAAGTTCTTAACATCGATGATGTTAATAAGAGAATTTTGGAGAAGATACCGACGCCCAGATCGGAAGACGATGTGCTAGGACCATTCGGGCGCTACAGAGACCAAGATTACGAGATTTACGTGGCTAAGAGGGACAGATTTTTGGAAGCTTGCAAAAAGTACAACACCTTCAACGAACAGACGTTTGTCACCTGCAGAAGACGACTGCAAGAAGACTACGAGAACTTCATAGAAGGCCTCAATATCATCACGGAAGATGACACTGAAGTGGAGGTGAACTGCTAGTTTTAGTAATTTAGTGATTGACTAAGATCTGACGTAATTGCTATTTGGGGAAATCTTGATTGCAAATTCTTAATGAGAAAGGTAACCGATAATCTGGACTTGTGATAGAAGCAGCTGCTAAAGAAAATGTCAGTTAATATGAGTGAAAAGTTCACGTTTAAACGTCAGTTAAATTTTGGTGGAACGGCGGACTGGTCCTTGATTATGTTCAAAAATTGAAATACAGAACTTGTCCCCTGAAACCAAGAAAGATTTGTATTTTAATGACTAAAATTTTGGTTTCAATATCGAATTATTCTTATGAAAGGAGTGACCGGCGAAGAAAAAGCCAATAAAACTGCATACTTCGTAAATAAATTACAGATAAACTTAAAAAAGTTTGTTAATCATAAATGTGACTTATTTTTCGAGACATATTTTTTTTAATTCAGAAATTATTGTCTCTAAAATTTCGAGTTAAAATACGAATCTAACTTTTTCAAAAAATATATTTGTTATTCTCGACATATTGACAGCAATTTTGGTGGTCATAGGTGTCGCGTAAAGAAGGTTTTAAAATAAAAAGTAATAATATGCACCCGTTTTCATTCAGCATAAATAATCAAAATAATAATAATTTTAGACTGACAAAAAGGATGAAGAGGATTACTGTGAGAAAGGCAGATGCATCAGGAAGCGTATCCAGAAGAATATCCACGAGGTTCTTACACTTTTATCCTTATTGCGTTACACCTAATCCAACTGATCCATTTTTTCTAACCAACGACGTTTCCAGTGCCCAGAATTCCCCCAAAAAACGTACTGCATCGAACCTTGGTTCTGTCGCTACTTAACACTGAACAAATTCATCCACGCCGCCCGTTTGATCATTCTGAAGAGACGTCTGTTGAATAATCTGGAGAAATTGAAGGCATTAACCCCGGAGAAAATCGAGGAACTAGAAGAGAGACATATCAGATATCAGAATGTTTCTTATGCTGAATTATTCGAGAAATTTATGAAAAAGTAACTGAATTGGGCAATAAATCATTGAAATTATCATAACTGGGGTTTAATTAAAGTATGTGCTGTCTGGAAACGTAGCAAATGCGTTTAATATTGCCGGCTACCCTCGACGTTCAATACGAGGGTTGTGAGCGAGAGTAGACTTTATCGGGGGTTAACTGAAACGTCAGAGTTGTTTCGCTTGGGGACGTCAGGCCTCTGGGGCCTTATTGGTTGAAAAATCTCTAGTAAAATACACCCCGAGGTGGTTGTACCAATGGGGTGGCGTCAATGTTGCACCCTTAAACATAATTTGTTTGGGTATTTCGATCATATCACCTCTGGGAATCTCGATAAGTTGACTTTGGGCAAACAATTTTCGATAGTTAAAAGGTTCAGGGATTGTTCTTGTGGTGTGGTGATTAAAAACAGGATTACTAATGAAAATGTCCTTTCCTAGCGACCACATTCCATGGGATAGCAACAATGTGAGTAACTTTATTTTTTGGTGGAACGACTGGTCCTCCTTGGTTATCTTCAAAAATTGAAATACTAAATCTTGTCCCGTGAAACCAGAAAGATTAAAAAAACACAACAGAGATTGCTCTAACGCGTTTCGATAGCTAAGCTATCATCTTCAGAGAGATACACAGATACTTAGACAAGATTTGTAATTCAATGTGAGTAACTATTAACAAGAGTAACATTTAAATGTAATTTATTGAAATTTGGAAATTATTGATCAAATTGTTATCAAACAAAAATTTAGTTAAACATTCCTTAACATAAAAAAGTCAAAATTTCAAAAAATATACCGAAATTGTTTCCATAAATTTAATTTTTGTTTCTGATCTAAATATAAAAAAGAATTACATTTTTTTTTAATTTCAACCACGAAACGTCGAAAATAAAGTAGAAATTTTGAGAAAAAAGTCGAAATTGCAAAAACTACAAGAAACAGATTCAAAATTTTGAGATGAGATTCGAAACTTCGATTTTTTGTAAGACATTTCGAGTTTAAAGTCAAGTTTCCAGATTGGAGTCAACAGTTTGGGAAAAAAGTCAAAATTTTTGGTTAAACCTGATAAGTTTTGTTTTATTTCTTAAAATTTCGATTTTAAAATAACGCTTATTATAAAAAGAATTAAAAGGTTTCAAAATTTCTAAATAAAATGTTTCAAAATTTCGAGAAAAGTATTTTCAGGTTGAATTTAAAATGTCTATTTTCTTATTAAATCTTCAATTTGAATTTGAACATATTTTAATAGTCGTAATTTCATTTTAAAATCAAAATTACAAATTTCAATTCGAATTTAGAATTTTTGAGAAAAAAAGACGAAATTTTGAGAAAAAACTCAAAATGCTAAAAATTTCGACGTCAAAGTTACAAATTTAGAAAAAAATGTTTTGGGAAAAATATGGGAATTTCGAGTTTAAAATTTGGATTCAACTTGAAAGTTCGAAATAAAAATGTCAAAATTTCCAAAAAAATATCGCGGTTGTTCCAGAAATTAACAAATTATTTTCTCGTTTAACTATAAAGTAAGAATTACTTTTTTTTAAACTCTTTCTTTTAAACGAAACGTCGAGAGTAAAGTAATGATCAGAAAAAAAGCCGAAATTGCAAACTGCCAGAAGCAGACTCAAAATTTCGAGATGAAACTCAAAATTTCGATTTTTAACTACCAAGTTTTATAAAAATTTCAAGTTTCAAGGTTATAAAGTCAGCGATTTGGGAAACAGTCGAAGTTTTTGGTTAAACCTGAACAGTTTTGATTTATTTCTTCAAATTTCGATTTTAAAATAACACTTATTATGAAAAGAATTGAAAGGTTCCAAAATTTCTAAATAAAATGTTTCAAAATTTCGAGAAAAGTATTTTCAGGTTGAATTTAAAATGTCTATTTTCTTATCAAATCTTCAATTTGGATTTGAACCTATTTTAAAAGCCGTAATTTCATTTTAAAATCAAAATCACAAATTTCAATTCAAATTTAGAGATTTTGA